>JBBBVM010000360.1:0-1200000 GCA_037355625.1 Petunia x hybrida
TTGCCTTTGGTCATTGCTCGAAGCAAAGATCCCAAGGTTCGGTTAACTACCTCGGTCTGTCCATCAGTCTGAGGATGGTGAGACGTCGAGAATAGTAACTTGGTGCCGAGGGCACCCCACAAATATTTCCAAAAATGACTCAAGAATTTTAAGTCTCGATCACTCACAATAGTACGAGGCACACCATGCAATTTCAACACATTAGAAACAAACAAGGTAGCTACATGTTGTGCATAATCACACTTTTGCAAGGAATAAAGTGAGCAATTTTTGAAAAACGGTTGACTACGACAAAGATGCTATCATGTCCACCCCCCGACCTCGGTAACCCTAACACAAAGTCCATGGATATATCAACCCAAGGTCGATCAGGCACAGGCAACGGGGTGTACAAACCATGAGGATTGGACTTCGATTTAGCTTTCTTGCAAATGAGACAAGAATTGCAAAGCTTTTCCACATCTCGTCGCATTTTTGGCCAATAGAAATGTTCGGTTAAGATACCAATAAATTTGTCGACACCAAAGTGTCCCATCAAGCCTCCGGAGTGAGCTTCTCGAACTAGGAGCTCTCTCCACGATGACACTGGCACACAAACCCTCCCATTCTTGAAGAGGTAGCCATCGTGCCACTGATATTTCTCAACCCTTCGGCCACTCAAGATTGCGTTACGAACGCATTTCAGCTTGGGATCGTCTTCGTACATCAACTTGATGCTTTCGAATCCAATGAGCCTAGAGGCTAGAGTGGTCGCTAGAACAAATTTCCTTGATAGCGCATCGGCTACGACATTGTCCTTTCCCTTTTTGTAATAAATTACATAGGGAAAACTCTCAATGAATTCAACCCATTTGGCATGCCTTCGGTTTAATTTCTCCTGACCTCGGAGATATTTCAAAGATTCATGATCACTTTTAATCACAAACTCCCGAGGCTACAAATAATGCTGCCAATGGCTGAGTGCTCGAATGAGGGCATACAACTCCTTGTCATACGTAGAGTAGTTCAAGGTTGCACCCTTAAGCTTTTCGCTAAAGTACGCGATCAGCTTCGATTCTTGCATAAGCACTCCTCCGATCCCAACTCCAGATGCATCACACTTGACTTCGAATGCTTTGCTGAAGTCAGGGAGTTGCAACAATGGAGCAGAGCAAAGCCTCCATTTCAACTCTTGAAAAGCCCTTTCTATGGATGGTCTTTCTTAACCAGCTCGGTTAAAGGAGTTGCCACGGTGCTAAAGTCACGAACAAACCTTCGGTAAAAGCTAGCTAAGCCATGGAAGCTACGAACTTGCGATACCGAGGTTGGAGTTGGCCAATCTTTGATGGCTTCGACCTTTGACTCATCGACTTCAACACCATTAGCATTGACTGCGAATCCTAGAAAGACTACACGTTCGACACAAAAGGCACATTTCTTGAAGTTAGCATACAACTTCTATTCTCTAAGCTTATCAAGCACTAGCCTTAGGTGTTTGACATGTTCATCCACAGTTTTGCTATAAACAAGTATGTCATCGAAGTAAACAACAACAAACTTATTTATGAACGGTTTGAGCACATGGTTCATCAGTCGCATGAATGTGCTCGGTGCATTGGATAAGCCAAAAGGCATCACCAACCATTCATAGAGACCGAACTTGGTCTTGAATGCTGTTTTCCACTCGTCTCCGGGTTTCATTCGGATTTAGTGGTAACCGGACCTGAGGTCTATCTTCGTAAAGCATGAAGAACCACTTAACTCATCTAGCATGTCATCTAATCGAGGGATGGGATGATGATACTTTACCGTTATTTTGTTGACTGGTCGGCAATCAACACACATTCGCCATGTTCCATCTTTCTTTGGGACAAGTATAAAAGGAACGACGCAAGGACTCAAGCTCTCTCGAACAAGGCTCTTGTTCAGCAATTCATCAACCTGCCTTGGAGCTCTTTGGTGTCTTCGGAATTACACCGGTATGCAGGTTCGTTGGAGATTTGAGACCCCTGTACGAAGTAAATTTGGTGCTCGATTCCTCTCAATGGAGGTAATCCACCTAGAATTTTTTTAGGAAACATGTCTCCGAAGTCCTGCAAAACACTTTGTACAGCACTAGGCAAAGGGTTATCGTTAGAAAAATCATCATTAGAGTTTAAAAAAGTACCCTTGTGCACGTGGCAAATCATCATCTGTTCGTGGTCGTTTCCTCGTAGATACTCACCCGGTTGCATGATTGCACAGATATTTCTTACTTCGGGCGGTGAGTCTTTGTCTTCGGCCACAGTTTTTTTTCCCATCGAAAGCTTAGCTTTGGCCGCTTCTTTCAATTCTTTCATCCGTTTATAGTCTTCGGTGACTTGCTTTGGAGACAAGGGTTTGAGTATGAAACTCTTCCTTTCGAGCCTTGCAGTGTAAATGTTGGATCTTCCATTGTGAACAACCGACCGGTCATACTGCCACGGTTGACCCAATAGCATGTGACAAGCTTGCATCGGTACCACATCGAACATCATCTCATCTTGATATTCTCCAATTCTAAACTTGATCCACACTTGTTTGACAACCCTCAATTCTCCACACTCATTCAACCATTGTAGTTTATAAGGATGGGGATGCTTTAAAGTAGGTAGTTCCAGTTGTGAAACCAAGGTTTGGCTCACTACATTTGCGCAACTACCTGAATCAATGATCATCAAACACACTTTCCCCCTCACTCGACATCGGGAATGGAAAAGATTTTCTCTTTGGTTGTCCTCTTTTTTGAGAGTCATGCAGCTCAAA
Source organism: Petunia x hybrida (assembly GCA_037355625.1). Taxonomy (NCBI): domain Eukaryota; kingdom Viridiplantae; phylum Streptophyta; class Magnoliopsida; order Solanales; family Solanaceae; genus Petunia; species Petunia x hybrida. The sequence continues at coordinate 2,764 of JBBBVM010000360.1, forward strand.
TTCCTTCGAACCACAAGAAACATTTCCGGATGATCAGCTTCGGCAGCTTCACGGCCATCATCATGTTCAGCTCGGTCAATCTCCTCGAATTTTTCCTCCTCTATGTCACTCGCTTGCTCACATATATCTCCACTGTCGAGCACAAGCATAACCTTGCGAGTTGGACACTCTTTTGCCATGTGTCCATAACCTTTACATTTATGACATTGAATATTTGAAGCACTAGGAGAGTTATGTTGAACTTTACCTCCCACTTCTATTGGTTGGTTAACGGTCACACCCCTTTCGAAGGGTTTCTTCGAATTTCGAACAGTGTTAGCACTTGTTGGATTAGGACTCTTCCATTCTTTACCTCGGTTCAAAGGAGTTAAATTAGTGACTCCTCGGTACCAGTTTGCTTTATCGTCCTTCACCCATTTCTCAGCTTCGGTAGCAGCTTCGAACACATCTTCCAATGTGTGGTACACGTGTAGCCTCAATTGAGATGACACATCCCGAGCCAAGCCATTTTTGAACCGAATAGTGGCTTGCTCTTCATCTTCTTCCTGATCAAGATTCAATCGAATTCTCACGAACTCATCATGATACTCTTGAACTGACTTGGACCCTTCCTTTAACTCATAGAGCTTTGGAAATTGAGTTTGCCTATACTTAGCACTCAAATACTTAGCATCCATTGCTCTCTTCAACTGTGCCCAAGTAGTGACTTTGGGATAGACATTCCTTCGTCTCACCCTTCTGTCAGATTCCCACCACGTAGATGCATACGTTTTGAACGAAGCAATGACATGGGCAGCTTTTCTCTCTTCGGTCATCTCATTGGTTTCGAAGATTCGCTCCATTTTAACCTTCCATTCAAGATATTCATCCGGATCACTAGTTCCTTTAAAGGGTGGAATAGTGATCTTCACACTGTTCGAGTTTGAATCTCGAGCACCTCGAATCGGTTCGGGATACTCATCATAGTAGTCATCAGCCTCACGTTCCATATTTCGGTCAACATTTGCGTCTCGGCCTCGACCTCAAAAATTTCCACGACCTCGTTGAGCTTGCCTTCGTTGAACGAACGGTGGCTCATTTTCAGGTTCGGCATCGGGAAATTCTCCTTCATCGACCCCTTCTTCAACGACCTCAGCTTGTCCTCGGATCATTGGAAGTGGTACTCTTTCACCTCGGGGAATGACCAAGTTTTGATAATCTGCTTGGGGATTGCCCAAGTTTTGTTGTTGTGCTTGGGGGTTTCCCAAGATTTCTCTTCGAATTGTCTCACTCTTCAACTGATGTTGTCGAATAAGCTCAGCAAACAACTCAGGTTTCATTGGAGTGGATTTGCTAGTTCCAGCGCCGGACCTAGGTAAGGCCACGGACGCCCTTCCTTGCTCGAGTTGAGCTACTCGAGCACTGACTCCTCTTACTTCGGCACTGATTCCTTGTATCGCAGCCATGAGGTCAACTAACGACATTTCGAGCTTCTCAATGCCTTTGCCATCGCCTCCATTCCCAGCCATGGTACCTGCACAAATCAAAGACCAATGAAAGTGGTAAGATTAGAAATCATCTCACCCACTCCCTCACCTTTATTGGGTGGCACTCGGGTCCACTCAATTTAGGGGTTCGGTTTTTGGTCACTCAAGAACTTGTAGCCAATGGCTTCCTCGGTTGATCAAGTTCTCTCGGTTCCTTCGAATTTGACAAGTTACAATGTCTCCTTCGGGATGAGTGAATTGATATGACTCGATGGAACGAACGCTATTTACTCTACGCTTCGGAAGTCAAAGAATTTTCTACGAAATTGGACTTCGGTCACCCACGCACGAGTTCCTATATGCTCAATTGAGTTAGTATGACCGCAAGTAGGAATAATTACTCTAGAGATCCACTAACTAGATTTAACGAACACAAGAAAAGTGAAAAACTAGGAGAATCTACCCTTCGATTCCTGTTCGGAATCCCTTTCGATCACACCAACTCTTGTCCGTACAAGAGTGGTCCCACCAGTCTTCATCGGTAACAACCAAAACATGCTGGGGTTCGAAACAGTCACCACTAAGCTCAAAACAGTCCAAAATTTCATCGAGAAACCCTAGTCACGAACGATGTACGTCGGGTATTCAACTTGGTCCTTGGACAGTGGTGAACACAAATCAATGGTTGTTTGATTCAAACAACCAACATACCAACCCAAAATTTTGAATTTTCTTTTCTACTTTTAACTTCTTTTTCTTTTTTTTTTTTTTTTTTTTTGTAAAAACACCACATCAACAACAATCATTAACAAGGAATAAAGCTGAAACTGGAGACACAAGCATGAATATAACGAACAGGATTTGAGGTTGTAAGAACAAGCTCAAACCTTGCTCTGATACTAAGATGGTGCAAGCAAACCCAAGGGAGAGCTAAACACGAAGAAGACGTGGAAGAAAACAAGAATAAAAGATAGAAGCAAGACAAATCTTGCTTCGATTCAAAAGAACAGTGACGAACTTGTCTCAAAGCTCGATTGAATGAAGGCCAAGATGTACCTATGCTATGCAACAATCCTCAAGAAGAATAAGCTTCTTGCAAATTGAACGACCAAGAAGAAAATGTTCAATCGAGGACACCGAATGACACAAGTTCTTTAAAATCCCACGTCGGGGTTTGGTTCCATCGGAGACTCACAATAGCACTTGCTATGTTTGATCATTCATCAACTAACTCTTTACCAATGAAATGTTATGGAGTATTTATCAGCTACGCTAAGGATAAAACAGTAAATGGTCACAAGTGACCAATAAAAAAAACAAACCACGCAGGGCTGAGTTAATGTATGTGTTCGGCAGCCTTGACTTCGGTGCTTGGTTGCTTGCTCGGACACATTTGTCATCGGGCACTCACTTGACTTCAAACATAATTAGTGGTTCGGTTCTATGCTGCTCGGCGCCAAGAGTTGGTGTTCGGTACTTTGTCCTCGGGCTCAAATTTGAAGATGTAGCCTTTGGTTCTTGAGCTCGGCCACTTAGCTTCAGAGTAGTTGCTTTCCTTTGGCCAAGCCAAGTGAATGTGAACATCGTGCAGCAGCTTGGCTTGATTTCGTGTCATCGGCCTCGGTGGATTGAACAGTTGATCAGCATCGAACACTTGATCAGCATGTGTTCGGGCTGCATCACATCTCCACCTTCACCATGGAACCACTGTATACCCCTCATCCCTATCCAATTACACCTACAGACCTCATTACATGCTCCCACAAAAACAAGAACAGACATACACACAACAAGGGCTGCCAAATGCAGATTAGCATGTCTCATTACTAAAATAGATAATTTTGCTCTTATAAGCATTCATATGACAATTAATTATTGGCTTTTACTAAAAGATTCTGCTAGAACATTTTGAGTGTGAACATGAGAACATGATGTTTAACTGTAATCCAAGTTGACATACAATAATCATCAAATGTTTGAGATATAAACTCACAAGTATTATCAAGACGAATTGTCTTAATCACATTATTTGGAAACTGTGCTCTAGCCTTATTATTTGAGCAACCAACCTTGCAAATTTAATATTGCAAGTCGATAATAAACACACATGTGACCATCTTGTAGATGCATCTCCTAAGATCATATAATATCTGAATGGTCCACATAGAGGGTGTATGGATCCACATATATGGTGTATACATTCTAGAATGCAGGGATCTTGATCTGAATTTTAGATGCTGTAGTAATTATTTTTCCTTGAGAACATGCCGCACCAGATATTTCTTTACCATGACATGTTATTCAACTCTATCAATATTTGTCTAATACAAACAAAAGGAAAGAGTGGGGAGCTTTTCAAAAATGTATTTCTCCCCTTTGCATGTGTTCCTCATGTTGTATGGTGTTGTTTAATACACTTGAAGAGATGCATCAGTTGGGAGAGCTACATTGTCGATCTCATAGTTCTATGGAGAATTTTCATCATTTCCTGACATGATAAATGATTTGGACAAAGAACAAGTGAAGGATTAACAAGGTCTTGGAACAATTAACAATTGCATGAGCTCCACGGTTGGCGCCAAACTCTTTAACATAAAAATTAATTTAATAGATTAAGCAATTGAATTTTTATTGTTAGGCCACATATAATATAATCATATGAATACTCGTACAAAAATAATAAAAAGAACGTAGCAGCATTAGAACAATTGAACTTATGTAAATATAACATCTTATATGTGTGTCCGTGGAATACAGTCTTTTTATGCACTTACATACATATTATCTTGCAAAACTCACTTTTATCGCAGGACATACAATCCGGCATTTAGCACTTAGCAAATGAATATCCCTCAGAGGAAAGGCACACATTCCCTAGCATCGAGAACCTGAAAGCAGACTAGACAACTACAATGACAAAGGCGAGCTCAGCTCAACAGGGAAATTCACTTTATCTTTATCTTTATCCCTATTTGCATTTATCTTGATTTTGCTGCAGGGTGCTCCCCGATCTCTCGCCGAACCCATGCGCCATACTCTCACACCTACTCTAAAAATCACTACCAATTGTACCACCACAAAACCTCAAATACATACAAAGCATCATCCCAAAATCCAATTCAAGAAGCTTAATCCTATAGACAAAGCTTTTGCTACACCCCAAAGCTACCTGTTTCCCCGAGTTCCAAACTGCTCAAATCTGAATTTCCACACTCGTACAAATAATCTACCTAATATCTCACTCCTGATTAGATGTATGTTTGTGTTCCTTCCTATTCAGGCTTAACTGCGTCAATCTTGTGTGTTCTTGTTCTAAAACATACATATCTATTTGAATCGTGCGCATACATCGTGCTTCATTTCTCAATATTCCCAGCTCAGTCAAGACAATGTTGATGGCAAGATGATTCATTCATCGAGATATAGTGGAAACTATGCCCATATAAACTCCTCTTTAGGGGTGTTCCGTGCACCACATCTTCATAAATAGGATTACAAGCCTCTTTCCCACACACGATCTATCGATGTTACCTCATCTTTTTGACAATGCCTTTGTTGTACCTACAAACTACCTATTATGTCAAATTCCGACACGCCCGGAGTTGATCATCTCATGCCTTACAAGTAATCTGCCTAATCTTTCATGACAAATTAGGATGTCATTTTGCATTTCCTTCCGATTAATGCCTACTCTGTCTATTCAAGCCTAACTGCGTCAATTGTGCGTGTTTTCGTGCTTAATCATGCCCATCTATTTGAATCATGAACATTTATAAAACTCACTCCTCAAAATGTTTCCCAGCTCAGTCAAGGCAATATTGAAGGTGAGATTACTCATTTATCGAGATGAAGTGCAAAATACGTACATATAAACTTCTCTTTATGGGTGTCTAGCGCGCCACATTTTTCATAACTAGGATGATTATAAGCCACTTTTCCCACGCTCGATCTATTGATGTTATCTCATCTTCGCTAGTGCCTTTGCCTCACTCTTCATTCGTCAAAAGGCAAAGAACATACGAATCTAAACTTTACATACTCTGATAAGTTGTCTTAAAGGCAAAGAACATACGAATCTAAACTTTACATACTCTGATAAGTTGTCTTAAAGTCCAAAATCATGCGTCATAAACATCTCACACAGGCAGCATGCCATTCTAGAACTACACACAGCCTGATTCTCGTGAAACCCGATATATGTAGGCAACTCAGAGGCCGAAGTTCGGCCGAAACACCCAAAATCTCTCATTTTCCCTTTCTACCGTTGTGCCTGCTAGTCGTGACAAAATTGGCTACTCCGTCAACTATCTTTGCCAGAAGACTCTTTTCATCATCCCGGGCAAAGAGGGGTAGCTGTTGACACCCAATTTTGTCCCTCCTTTTTCTAAAATCGGTTATAATTTAACTTAAGGGTGCAAATTGACTATTTGTGCATAATTTGCATTAGAAGGTATGCATTTAAATATGTTATCGTCTACATATATATTACATACTTAAATATAGCTATATTACGTAATTTTGCATCATCTAGGCCATTTGTCAAAATGTGGTTTGTTTGTGCAATTTTAAATGCATTTATACCATTTAATAAATATTTGTGGCTATTTTTACTTAATTAGTTTAATTTGTATTTCAATTTCCTTTTATGTGTGCATTTTACTATTTGTTCATCTCATTTTATAATATATATACATACATTTATATTTTAACACCTTTAAGTAAAATATTCGCCGAACAAATAAACAATTCATTTCTACTTCTTGATTTTTTACATTTGAGTTCCTTTGAAATTTAAATATATGTAAATCTTCCTTTAAAAGCACTTATCCTGAAATCTTTCCTGCGAACCTAGACAAGAGTCTGCCTAAGTATGTCCATTATCTTATGGATTATTTGCAGTTTTCTTCCAATTATTTTTGAATAAAACCAAAAATTATTCAATTTTCCTTTTTCTAGACAATCCCTCAACTCTCCCAATTATTTCCATAATTTTTCAATCTCTACCAAAATTCATTATTGATTCATTCATGTATTTCTTTAGCTATTTATTTTCTATTTAACAAATTACTTTCACTTTGAACGTGGACCAAATCTCTAAACAAATATATCCTCCATATATTTTTAATTATGCCATATATTTCCTTGTTTTTTTAATAAAATCCTAAAGTCAATTTTTTCCTTTCCTACCCACTCCCCAATATCAGTATTTGGCTCCCCATATCTCTCCCCAATCTTCTCCAATATCCCCAACCCCCCTAATCTCTCTACCGACACTTTTGAATAATTTTCTTACATATTGATTTCTTCTTTTCTCACAAGGGACGCATCCATCATTGGTGAAGACCACCCATCAGACATACACTCATCCTCACCCCTCTTTGTGTTCTTCCCTAAACACACTCAAACACCAGTACACACAGTACCTCCCTCTATCTTCTCCTCTTATACAATATACATCACACACATACATAATAAATTATACACAAACAAAGATCTAAAAGGGGTCATCGGAGACCATAACGAAGGGAAGGGGAAAACGCTACCACCATCGTCTGAAAAACGTAAGAGACCACTGACATTAGCGAAAAGCAAAACCACCACTGGAAAACCCATTTTTTTCGATCGACCTCGTGTTTGTAACCCCATAACCAGTGACGTCCCTGTTCTTTCTTCTTCACCCATTTTATTATGCTTTAATTTTCATGCACGAAAATTGGAATTGGAATGGTAAAGGAGGTTGGGGTGGTAGCAACGCGACCAGGCAGTCGCTCTTCCGCCTCCTGTTTGACCGGAACTCAGTGACACGACCCAAAATCCGGTTAGGTCGTGCGGGCACCCGACATCCTTTCCTAGACCCGTCGGGCGAACCCTTATCAATTAAATTAGGAAAATAAATATAATTCAATTTATAAATACCAGCAAGACTTAAAAAAAGTACAAACATAATGATACCTCTAAGCTGTAACAAAAAGAAATTACAGATGACTACCCACATACTAGGTTTAGGTCTATCCAGACTAGACATCTAAGAGTACAAAGAAGAAAGATACCTTCTGAAGGGAGCAAAATACAACTGAAATAATAAACATAAATCTGGTGGCCATCCGGAATAAAAGTTGGCTCACCCTGACAGCTGAAGTCATCTTCGCTCCTTCACAACGTGGCGAACTCAATCCTGGAGCGAACCTGCCGAAACGAAACAGATAGACAAGAAACAAACAACAAACAAGGGTGAGTCAAAAGGACTCAATAAGTGGGGCAGACTAGCCACCTCAAAGAATAGGATAGTTAGCCAGGGAGAATAAACAGATAAATCAAATTCCTCTTATTTAAATTATGAAAAGGTAAAGCCAGATAATAACTAGAAAAACGTATGGAATAAAAAACTCATTAACAACCAGGAACGTAAGATAACCAAAACATATAGGTATCCCGAACACATCAACAATCAGAAATACATCCTGTTACGGCGTGCAACCCGATCCATATATTTATACCGTTGCGGCGTGCAACCCGATCCTTATATTTTTACCGTTGCGGCATGCAACCCGATCCTTGTATTTTTACTGTTGCGACGTGCAACCCGATCCATATATTTATACCGTTGTGGCATGGAACTCGATCCCCGCAACCCAGAATACGAGCCAGAAATATATAGGCAAAATGAAATATGTCTACGACATAGTATACATACCGCATACATAAAACACAATATAATACACACAATAGTCAGTATGCGGTACAATGAGATGGGATGAATGCGGTACGATGCAATGCAGTCACATATGCCTGATACCTATCTCCAGCGCGGGACTCGCATCGTCTACTGGGAGATATATGCTATAATGACCCTTCACCGGCTCGGGACTCTCATCGATTACTGGGAAGTATATGCAATGATGACCCTTCACCAGCTCGGGACTCTCATCGATTACCAGGAAGTATATGCAATGATGACCCTTCACCGGTGCGGGACTCTCATCGCCAACCGAGAAGTATATGCAATGATGATCCTTCACCGGCTCGAGACTCTCATCGATTACCGGGAAGTATATGCAATGATGACCCTTCACCGGCTCGGAACTATCATCGATTACCGGGAAGTATATGCAATGATGACCCTTCAATGGCTCGGCACTCTCATCGATTACCGGGAAGTATATGCAATGATGACCCTTCATCGGCTCGGGACTTTCATCGATTACCTGGAGCTATATATATGCAATGCTCATATGCTCAATGCAATACCAACAACAGGGCATAACATATAATATACAATGTAAATTCAATGCTAAGGCGTAATGAGTATGCCTATCGGCAGCTACACACGTAAGGAACAAGTGGTAGAAAATCTACGAGGCCAAGTGCCTCCAAAGAAATAGATATAAACACTTACCTCTTCCAAAAGTTAGTACGGCTAATCAACAACCGATTTATCCTTTGGTTTCCTTGCCCCACGATCCCACTCTATTCAATAAGCAGAAAAATATATCAATTTAGGCTAAAGGCTTCATTCCTCAGATCTTACGGCAATCCGGTTAGGAACCTGATATCCTATTCGCATACGCAATACGTAGGCCAGGTCTATGTACAGGGTTTATGGTCACATAACCAAACCCCAAATAAATTATATTTATATGTTGCCCATAACTAACTGAGTACGAATATATAATCAATTCCATTACCGGGGTCCATTCGACCCTTTAAACTATTCATTGAACTTATTAAAACGATGTCTAATATTCCAAGTTTTACCGCTAAAATGTATTCGAACACACGTAATAAACTCAAATGATATATATTAGGATCATTACCTGAATGTTTCGGGGGTAAAAATACTAATTTTTATCCGGCTCTTTTCGCATTTTCTGGCATTTTTTCCACTGCGTCATTTCATTTTTCTCTGTTTCTCGTTCCAATTCTCCCTCTGTTTATCATCCTTAGCAAATGCTAAGGTCACCGCCAATATAAATATCTCTTTCTTTCCTTTACTATTTTGTCTTTTTGTGTTTTGTCTTTTCTCTTCTTTTTTTTTTTCTTTTTTCCTTTAAAATTCGATGCTACGGTAAAAATTAAAACGGTACCCTACGATATTCGAAATAATTCCAACTTTTGCATACAAGTTATACAAAATATATGTAACATACTCGCGAAGGCGGATCACAAATCGGGTTCCCAAAACTGAAGATGCGAATTTAAAGGAAAAAGGTCAAATTATTTAACTTTCGGCATTTTAGCGGAACTAGCCGAACAACATCGAAATTCACTTTCGAAAAATCACAGAAGTCACAAATAATCATACGAACCTAACGGCACTTTCGGATTTCGAATCGGAGCTCATTCTCCAAAACCGAGTTCGAAAATCTCTTTTAATTACTTATCGATATTAAAAACTGAAACCTTCTTCCGATGCCTACCAAACGAGGTCTGATTTAGCTAAGATTTTACAAACACGTCCTAATGGACATTACAAATATTTTAAAATTATCGGCACGCTAATCGGAGTCCTCGCTTTCGAAATGACTGACCGAGGTCGTTTCACTCAGCCTAACCAGTGTTCCCGTTACTCTATTTCATTTCCTTTGCCATACATTCTTTTGCTATACATATTGGTCCCATTCGCACTTGATCTGTTTGTTTGATTTTTAAGATAATGAAATCGTGGTTGGAATAACTGTATACCACCGTGGCTATACCAAAAATTGAGTTGAAAAACTCTGTGTTGGCGACACTCATGACTAACATACTTTCAACCACCATTATCAAACGTCGCCACCATTTTATCCCTACCCTCACATACTCGTTGAATATCCCATTTAAAACACTCAGCCCACTCGACCTATATTCCACATTCGAGTACCAAATCATCCACCATACCAGCAAAACACTCAACCCAACTACCGAAATGCACCAGCATACTTTCCTAGGCCTCACCCTGATGCAAACCAAAGACCAAAAAGAAACTACACTCCACTAGCCGAATCCCACACTCAAGTGTTTGAGAGATTGAAAATTTTCGGGCTTATTCTCCTGGTACCTCAATTTTTCCAGCAAGCACTATGCACATGGAGAGAAAAACTGACAAAGCAAGAAAAATGTTGGTCAAACTCAAAGGCACACATGACTCAACTTAATACCTTTTGACACCAGTGCCCGATGATTACTTTGTTGCACCTGTCTATACAATCACACCACCTGCAATATATGATTGTGATCCAAGGCATGATCAAAACGGCGGTAAAAAAGCTAGTGGAAGACAATAAGGAATTGAAAAGCGAGGGAGGTAGCAAAGACTTGTGCATAACAACCAAAACAGGCAAGCCAATTCAACTGGAAAAGGAGAGATAAAGACACAATGACAAAGCCATCGTTACATGACAAACCTGGGAACTCCCTAAGCATTTGGAAGCATATCCCTATCCACTAGCAATGATAAAGCAAGATGATGAAGTTATTTGAGACACATACAAGAGCAAGAGTTGCTTTGTGATAAAAGCAGATGCGGATAAACTTCTTGGAGCATTTTCAGTTGAAGGCTTTATTAGAGTGATATGAATTCTCATGACAACAACTACAATAAGATGCAGTAATCTAAGAGTGCACATGATACATAGGCAACCTACATCGAGTTCGGCGGCTCAGCAATAAGATATTATCCAACAAGGAAAGTTGGTGGAAGGACTATATTGCAGCAATAGGTTGACAAGTATGAAAGACATTGAGTATCTCTTTAAAAGACACATAGGCATCATGACAGACAAATTTGCAAGAAAGGATGACAAATTCACTCAAAGTCTTGGTGTTCGATAAAAGCCAACCCCTTCTTTCTATCGCACAACACAATCTATTCCTTACACAGCATCTTTACCACTTTTTATTGACATTCAACTCCTAATCTCTCGCTTAAACAAGCATCGGTCGTTTGACCAAAATCCTTGCCTTGACTGCTACATATATCACTTAGGCAATCTCTTGTGATATCTGTGCATAATCTCCAAATTCAAGCGCTAATCCGTCATCTGTGGTCTAGGCATCCTCTTAAGCTTATATGTCACTTTTGCTTCAAATATTTGCTAATGTGCCCACATGGTGTTGTGCATTTCACCACTTAATTACGGTTGCTTTGTATTTGAACACTAAGATTGGTCAAGAATCTGCAATCAAGAAAAAGCCGAAATGGCCTGCAAAGCCGAAAACATTTACGTCTAGAACAAAGTCTTTCGAACCACCAACAGGGAACACCGAGAGAACCCAGACGATCCAAATCCTACTTCCGTACAACTTTTGTATGGGCAAACAAAATCAGTGGGCACCATACCCACACAAGAGTCGCAAGAAATAAATCCAATCACTATACAACCGAAGCTGGCAAAACTCACAACCCCACACCGCACCCAACTTACACAATAAACAACCTCCCCTCTGTCAAGACTTCCAACAACAACCTTATCAGGCTCAACAAAATCAAGGATAGATAAAAGGACAAGACCTCATGCCTTTACTCCTTTAGCTCAGTCCAAAGATACTACACCCAAAAAACAAACTACTCCCTAGATACCCATTCCTAAATTCGATCCAACAAGATCTACACTCATCACTTATACATTTAATACCAAGTCACCACAAGACATCCAACACTGAAACACAAAGTTCAGAGTCTGATTGACCAAAGCAAGACAATGATACAACAAGAACCAACAAAGGGAAACTCCAACTCCCAAACCACAAACACACTTTCTACAAAGGCCAATCCATCAAAGTTAGCTCCATGACTTTCGAAAAGAAAAGCATGAAACATGAAGATGCCCCATCACAACCTAAGACAAATAAAATTTTGGGTAACCTCCAAATCCGGCAAAATCCAAACATCGAACCTCAGTCGGAGTATGCAAATATCTACATACTCATAGTCATCGATATACCCAATCGTCACACTAAAGAACGAATGCAGATTCTAGCCAATACATTGGTGTTCAGCGCAATGCAACCACCCTCTCTCGGTGATCTTTCATAAACAATAAATTGGGGCAGAATTTTTGAGGATCCCCTAAAAAATTTCAAAAGACGCAAGCTGACACTGAGGCAGAAATTTTTGAGATCCCCTCAAGAATTTCAAGAAAGGCATTATAAAAGCAACACGATAGCTTTCTTAACACACTGCATGACATAACAATGCCATTCTATTTTTTGCCCTTCACTTTACCTTTTGATCGAGGGTATACAGCCCGACGCGACATGCACTTCACTTTTTTGAAGGGTAGACAGTCCGATAAAGAATGGCATGCAATGAGATAGACAGCCTAGAGGTTAGATAGGCCGGTGAAAGGATTGGCATGAAAAAGGGTAGACAGCCCGTTGAGAGAGTTTGCATGACAAAGGGTAGACAGCCTTGAGGGTAGACAGCCCGATGAAAGTTTGGCATGACAAAAGGTAGACAGCGCGCTGAGAGTTTGGTATGACAGAGGGTAGATAGCCCGATGTGAAAGTTTGGCATGACAAATGGTAGACAACCCTGAGGGTAGACAACCCGTTGAGAGTTTGGCATGACAGAGGGTAGACAGCCCGATGTGAAAGTTTGGCATAATAAAGGGTAGACAGCCCTGAGGGTAGACAACCTCTCGAGAGTTTGGCATGACAGAGGGTAGACAGCCGATGTGAAAGTTTGGCATGATAAATGGTAGACAACCCTGAGGGTAGACAACATGTTGAGAAAGAATAACATGATAGAGGGTAGACAACCCGATGAAAAATGATATTGCAAAGGATAGACAGCCTTTAAGGTAGACAACACGTGGATAGTTTTGGCATGACAGAGGGTAGACAGCCCGATGTGAAAGTTTGGCATCATAAAGGGTAGATAGCCCTGAGGGTAGACAGCCCGTTGAGAAAGAATGGCATGACAGAGGATAGATAGCCCGATGAAAGTTTGGCATGATAAACGGTAGACAGCCCTGAGGGTAGACATCTCGTTGAGAGAGTTTACCATAACAGAGGGTAGACAACCCGATGCGAAAGTTTGGCATGACAAAGGGTAGACAGTCCGTTGAGAAATTTGGCATGATAAAAGGTAGACAGCCTGGAGGTAGACAGTCCGGTGAAAGGATTGGCATGACAAAGGGTATACAGCCCGTTGAGAAAGTTTAGCATGGAAAAAGAGTAGATAGCCTGGATGGTAGACATCCTGGTAAAAGGATTGGCATGACAAAGGGTAGAAAGCCCGTTGAGAAAGTTTAGCATGGAAAAAAGGTAGACAGCCCGAAGGGTAGACAGCCCAATGAAAGAATGGTAAACAGTCTGGCATGACAAAGGGTATGCAGCCAAATTAAAGAATGATAGACAACCTTGCATGAAAAGATACACAACTCAATACAAAAAGGGGTATACAGCTCGACGTGACAAGCATACATTTAAATGACAAAAAGTAGTGGCAAGACGATCCAACGACAGGAAAGTCTTTTTATGCACTTACAAACATACTATTTTGAAAAACTCACTTTATCGCAGGACATACAATCCGGTGTTGAGCAAGATGATCCAACAAAAGCCCGGCGCGACGAAGAATTCAGCTCCTGACGAGAAGCACTTAGCAAATGAATATCCTTCAGAGGAGAGGCACACATTCTGTTGCTCCCAAACGCACACGCAAGTATACGTGGTCGACAAGTAATAAAGTGATAAAATCGAGTATCGTTTCCACGAGGACTATTCAGACTGAATTCTAGCAAACAATTTATTTAAACTATTCAAGGATCTTTTTCCAATAGTGAGGATTTTAGTAACTAAAGAACAATAATTAAAACGGTAAAAGTGGATTCTAACAATGGAGCAAAAATGGGTTGTTATCAGTAATAAGGAGACGGTCCAGGGTCAGAGTTACGAACAATCCAGTTGAGTTTTCCAATTGATTCCACATCTTAAATCTCGGATTACTAACTAACAGAGTAAATGTACCCGTGAAAACCTTTCGATTCTTCATGGTCTATGCAGGCTACTCCAATCCCTATATGTCTATGGGTTGAATCACGTGCACGCATTAACGAATTCTGTAATTAGTTAAACTAGGCGAGCAAGTATATGTCTATCCTACTCACAAATTTGTTCCCCGATGCCCGGGTTCACAAACTAGTCCTACTCTTTCCTATTACGTAATTAAATTCCCTCTTTCGAGTTCAATCTAAAAACCATTGATAATGCGTAATAATCGGGCCCTGACAATTACACAAGTGAAATCAAGAAAGAATAAGCAATCCATTATGGGATTCAATTAATGGAAATCAATCTTCAAACATCAACTTTCATGAAATACTCTAACCCTAGAACGATATATTTAGCTACGCATACTCATAATAACAACACAAAGACTTGATAAATAATAAAATAATGATGTAATAGATTAATGGAAGGAAGAAAAACCCTTGTTCAAGATGTTATGAGCTCTCCAATTTGCTCCAAAGCCTGAACTCCTATCAAAAACTAAGTAAAAGAGTATTTATAGGGTTTACAAAGGCCTGGTAATAAGTTAGACCTAAGCCTAGACGAAATAGGAAGTCAAAATTCGCTCCAGGGGCGCTATAACGGGCGCCCCGCGCCCCCGACCGCGCTGGGACAACCAGTGGACGTCGAACTTTGGGTGCTTTTGGTCCGCGCCACGTTGGGAATCGCGCCAGGCAGTGGGGTACTTTGGGGGGCGCGCCACGTGCCCTACAGCGCCAGGCCAAATTCCTGTTTCCTTGCTCCTTTGCTCGCTTCGTGTCGTGCCTTCGTGTGTTCAATCCAATCTTTTCTTGCTCGATCAAAATCCAATCTTTTCTTGCTCGATCATGCTCTTTAAAGCTCCAATTGCACTGCATAACAACCTACATACACACGACATAAAATCAGTGCAAAATCACATTCATTAACTAGAAAATGCGCGAATAAAGTACTTAAACGTGAGGAAATATTAAGGAAATATTAAGAAAATATAGGCATAAAATGCCAAACATCACCACCCCACACGTGAACCTTTGCTCGCCCTCGAGCAATCACAAATAACTTTCCAACCTAGGTAGAACAGGTCTGCCTATGACTATGGTTGATACCGATCATTGAACAAATGCACACATGACTACTATGGATCCACAAACATGCCAACAATTTAACAAACTCAAAAATATGAGAACAACCACCCCAAAATAGCTCAAATGCACAAACTCAACCCATTGCTACCATGCTCCCACAAAATCACACCTATCTACTCAACCAAGAAGCCATCAACTTCACCTATTTCATGCAAACAATGTGTCCTCACCAACATGAAGCAAAAGAGTGTCCCCCAAATATCACACACAACAATAAATATCATGAATAGAACGGGGACAATAACAAACGAATTCACTCACTCTCATGAAAGTCTCACATGTCACACACAATGTACCATAGGCTTGCCCGTAGTGTAGGACTCCACTAATGTAAGCTCACTCCAATCGGGATTAACTAGGACTTTAAAAATGTTGTAATGTAGGCTAAGGGGCGGGCAGGATACATATGGGTAATAGTGACTACCTCCCTAAGCACTTTAATACATCACAATTATTTCAAACACAATTCTCATCAAAGCCACCCAATCAACAACTTTCACACACACACCTTCTCAACAAGTAGCAATTATTCTTTTAAGCACACACTAGCAAGGAATGGATATTCTTCTCTTTTTATTTCTTTTTCCACCAATTTTTTTTCTTTGCAACTTTGCTCTTTTTTTTTATTTTCTTTTTCATTACTTTCCAACCTTGCCAATGCTCATCAACAACTACTACACAATTTTAACAAGTATTCCCCTTCATTAGTTCCACTCAAAAACCTCCCAAAATTCAACCACAACTCCACAATAATATCACAATATCAACTAAAGTGCTTAAGGAGTAAAGGGCCAAAAGATAACAATTTAGAACAAGTGGGTAGGCTCGAGGTGTGGGTGCCAACAAAAGGTCAAAGAATTCACAACAATCAAGTCAAGGTGTGTATGTAAGGGTAGGCAAATCAAAAGGAAGCCTTCTATCATTTTCCGACTAGAGCAAACCTAGGATTTTGCTTTGCACACACACGGGGCAAGTTCTAGACACCAATATGCAAACATGGAGTAAAATAAAAATATGCCTCACAACACACATTGCACACAATCCATACAAAATGGCTCCATCAACAACCACAAATAGCACATGCAACAAGTTCAAGTCTACCGGTATCAAACAAATCAAAGGCACCTAGCATTCTACCTATTCCTTTCGTCTAGGGTCACCTATACTAACTATTCTAATCCTAAAAATAAAAACTACCCGGTTCAAAGGCCCCCCCCCCCCCCCCCCCCCCCGTGGAAAAGAACCGAGGCCATAAGAAAAACCACGGGGTCGATGACATGTACCACTAATAAAAACTAAAAGGAAAATCTTTTTGGAATTTTTTTCATTGGTTTTCTAATTTGTTTTTTCAATTTTTCATATATTAAAGCAAGAAAAAAATCAAAATAAAGTCAAGTGACAAAAGAAAAATCTTACGGTACATACATCCCTAACATCAAAAATAAATAAAAGGGTAGTTTCCCACCCCACACTTAAACTAAGCACTGTCCTCAGTGCTAAAAATAAAAAAGTGCAAGGGTAAAGAAAACTTCCCTGAAGACTCTAGTCCTTAGTGCTAGCATCCTCCAAGCTTCCATATAGTATGAGGTACTCAGACTTCCCTCATCAGGTCATCAATATTAGGCAAGGGTGAGGATACCCCACACTTAGCCTCGACATTACATGAACCTGCAATCCAAGGAAAAATAAAAACTACGTGACACTATAAATAAAATAATACAAGTACAAACTCGGGTTGCCTCCCGAGAAGCGCCTTAGTTAACGTCGTGGCGCGATGACACTTTTAGCTCACTTCCAGCATTTATGTCTTCTCTTCTTACGATGAACCTTTGCTTTCTTCCCTTCTTTGAGAGAATCCATCTTCAACTTCACATGTGGTTTACTTCCATGTTCTTGTCTGACACACTCGATCATAGAGCACTCTTCAACCTTAGCTATGTGCTCCTTCTCAGTATACACCTTGAAAGTAACCTTTTCTCCATGCGCTCTAACAGTCATCTCACCCAGCTCCATGTCAATAATTGCCTTCGAGGTGACTAAGAATGGTCTCCCCAAAATGATTGGAGCTTCTCGGTCATCATCATAATCTAGGACTACAAAATCAACAGAGAATGTAAACTTACCAACTTTTAACAACACATTCTCCAACTTACCATCAGGGTGAGTGAGTGATCCATCCGCCATCTTAAGAGTAACTGAAGAGGGCTTGATTGCTCATAGCCCTAACCTTTTGCAAACAGACAGAGGCATGAGATTTATGCTCGCACCCAGATCACACAATGCACCAGTGATATTATGCCCTCCAATGGTGCAAGGAATAGTGAACCTCCCAGGATCTTGAAGTTTTGGAGGTAGCTTGCTCAAGATTGTGCTACACTCCTCAACTAACTCAACTGCATCTATCTCTTGAGGCTTTTTCTTCTTGACTAAAATCTCTTTTAAAAACTTCACAAAGGATGGCATCAATTCAAATACATCAGTCAAAGGAATATTAGCTTGAAGTTCTTTCAACATACTCACAAATTTTTGATACTGGGCTCGATCCTTCGATGGTATAAGTCTCTGCAGGAATGGTGGAGGCGGCAGAGGTGCCTCCTTTCTCTCTTCTTTCTTCTTTACCTTCTCCACTTTTTCAACTTTTCCTATTTCAGCTCTCTCCTCAGACTTGGCCATCCGCTCTCCACCTTCAATTAAAGTCACTGCAAGACATTGTTCAGGCTCTTTTTTAACAGTGCTTATTTCTCCCACCAACTGCCCCAACTGATGCTCCAGGTTCTTGTGAGCATTAGCAATATCTTGTATGGCCACTGCATGGGCTGCAGTGTCAGCTATCATTCTCTGCTGGCAACGGCACCAAAAACTTGTTGTTCCAAAATGCACACGCAAGTATACGTGGTCGACAAGTAATAAAGTGACTCTGGATTAGATGAGCAAACCTCTGTAGCATGGTCTTGACCACAAACCTCACAAAAACTCTGGAGTTGTTGCAATGGAGCCACTGGTTGCTGAGTCTTTGGCAGAGCTAGCTTGCTAATTTGATTGGAAATAGCATCCATCCTCGCCCTTAGCTCTGAAACTGCATCTAACTGAAGTACCCCCTGCACATTTCTGCGTAATAGCTCTACCATCTCCCTGCCAATCAGGATTGCTCTGCGAAAACTTATCTAGCAAATCATAGATCTGGTCAAAATTTAAGGCTAATACTTGGCCTCCAGCAGCAGCATCTACCACGATCTTAGTATGCGCATTCAACCCCTCGACAAAAGTATGTGCAACAACCTCATTGGATTTTTTGTGGTGTGGACAATCTCTTAATAAAGCTTTAAATCGCTCCCAAGCTGAATACAAAGACTCTCCTTCTAATTGTCTGAAGGACATAATTTCACTCCTCAGCCGGGCTGTCTTGGCAGATGGATAAAATTTAGCCAAGAACTTCTTAGCCAAATCCTCCCAAGTAGTGATAGACCCAGACTTTTCAGCCTTTAACCACTTTCTTGGTGCCCCAATCAGTGAAAACGGGAACAACGTCAAGTGAACATAATCAATAGGAACTCCCGCTGGTGTATAAGTATCACTGATCTCCAGGAAATTCTGAATGTGTTGCTGCGGATCTTCATGAAGTAATCCACCATATTGCCCAGTCACATGCAGCAACTGAATCATGCAGGACTTAATCTCAAAGTACCCGGTGATAGCGGGCTTAACTATGCTAGACGCTACCCCCTCCAGGTTGGGGAGTGCAACATCTCGCACAGCTAAAGCTAGTTCTGCTGCCATTCCTGTAGGTAAAGATCAAGCATGACCTAATACCTGAACAACATAAAACTCAAAACAAAAATTAAACCTGAATAAAAAGTAATAAACTGTTCAAAAAGAAATCAGTCAATTGTTTAGTCCCGGCAACGGCGCCAAAAATTTGTTGCTCCCAAACGCACACGCAAGTATACGTGGTCGACAAGTAATAAAGTGATAAATCGAGTATCGTTCCCACGAGGACTATTCAGACTGAATTCTAGCAAACAATTTATATAAACTATTCAGGGATCTTTTTCCAATAGTGAGGATTTTAGTAACTAAAGAACAATAATTAAAATGGTAAAAGTGGATTCAAACAATGGAGAAAAAATGGATTGTTATCAGTAATAAGGAGACGGTCCAAGGTCAGAGTTACGAACAATCCAGTTGAGTTTTCTAATTGATTTCACTTCTTAAATCCGGATTACTAACTAACAGAGTAAATGTACCCGTGAAAACCTTTCGATTCTTCACGGTCTATGCAGGCTACTCCAATCCCTATATGTCTATGGGTTGAATCACATGCACGCATTAACGAATCCTGTAATTAGTTAAACTAGGCGAGCAAGTATATGTCTATCCTACTCACAAATTTGTTCCCCGGTGCCCGGGTTCACAAACTAGTCCTACTCTTTCCTATTACGTAATTAAATTCCCTCTTTCGAGTTCAATCTAAAAACCATCGATAATGCGTAATAATCGGGCCCTGACAATTACACAAGTGAAATCAAGAAAGAATAAGTAATCCATTATGGGATTCAATTAATGGAAATCAATCTTCAAACATAAACTTTCATGAAATACTCTAACCCTAGAACGATATATTTAGCTACGCATACTCATAATAACAACACAAAGATTTGATGAAATAATGAAATAATGATGTAATAGATTAATGGAAGGAAGAAAAACCCTTGTTCAAGATGTTATGAGTTCTCCAATTTGCTCCAAAGCCTGAACTCCTATCAAAAACTAAGTAAAAGAGTATTTATAGGGTTTACAAAGGCCTGGTAATAAGTTAGACCTAAGCCTAGACCAAATAGGAAGTCAAAATTCGCTCCAGGGGCGCTATAACGGGCGCCCTGCGCCCCCGACCGTGCTGGGACAACCAGTGGACGTCGAACTTTGGGCGCTTTTAGTCCGCGCCACGTTGGGAATCGCGCCAGGAAATGGGGTGCTTTGGGGGGCGCGCCACGTGCCCTACAGCGCCAGGCCAAATTCCTGTTTCCTTGCTCCTTTGCTCGCTTCGTGTCGTGCCTTCGTGTGTTCAATCCAATCCTCAATCAAAATCCAATCTTTTCTTGCTCGATCATGCTCTTTAAAGCTCCAATTGCACTGCTTAACAACCTACAAACACACGACATAAAATCAGTGCAAAATCACATTCATTAATTAGAAAACGCGCGAATAAAGTACTCAAACGTGAGGAAATATTAAGGAAATATAGGCATAAAATTCCAAACATCACATTCCCTAGCACCAAGCACCTGAAAGCAGTCCAGACAACTAAAATGACAAAGGAGAGCTCAGCTCAATAGGGAAGTTCACTTTATCTTTATCTTTATCCCTATTAGCATTTATCTTGATTTTGCTGCAGGGCGCTCCTCGATCTCTCGACGAACCCATGCGCCATACTCTTACACCTACTCCCAAAATCACTACAAATTGTACAACCACAAAACCTCAAATACATACAAAGCATCATCCAAAAAACCCTGATCAAAGAAGCTTAATCCTACAGACAATGCTTTTGCTACACCCGCAAGCTACCAATTTTGCCGAGTTCCAAAATGCTCAAATCTAAATTTCCACAAATAATCTACCTAATCTCTCACTCCTGATTAGATGTCTATTTGTGTTCCTTCCTATTCAAGATTATCTGTGTCAATCTTGCATGTTCTCGTGCTTAATCGTGCCTATCCATTTGAATCGTGTGCATACATCGTGCTTCATTTCTCAATATTCCCCAGCTCAGTAAAGACAATGTTGACGACAAGATAATTCATTCATCAAGTTATAGCAGAAACTATGCCCATATAAACTCCTCTTTGTGGGTGTGTCGTGCACCACATCTTCAACAATAGGATGATTACAAGCCTCTTTTCCCACACTCGATCTATCAATGTTACCTCATCTTTTGACAATGCATTTTTTGTACTTGCAAACTATTTATTCTTTCAAATTCCAATACGCCCGGAGCTGATCATCTCATGCCCCCACAAGTAATTTGCCTAATCTTTCATTACAAATTGGGATGTCATTTTGCATTTCCTTCCGATTAATACATATTGTGTCTATTCAAGCCAAACTGCGTCAATCACGCGTGTTTTCGTGCTTAATCGTGCCCATCTACTTGAATCGTGCACATCTATAAAACTCGCTCCTAAAAATGTTTCGTAGCTCAGTCAAGGCAATATTGAAGGTGAGATTACTCATTTATCGAGATGAAGTGGAAACTACGTACATATAAACTCCTCTTTATGGGTGTGTAGCGCGCCACATTTTCATAACTAGGATGATTATGAGCCTCTTTTTCCACACTCGATCTTTTGTTGTTATCTCATCTTCGATAGTGCCTTGCCTCACTCTTCATTTATCTCGTCAAAAGGTAAAGCATATACGAATCTAAACTTTACATCCTCGGATAAGTTTAGTCTTGAAGTCCAAAATCATGCGTCATAAACATTTCGCACAGGCAACATGCCATTCTAGAACTACACACGGCCTGATTCTCGTGAAACCCGAGATATGTAGGCAACTCAGAGACTGGGGTTCGGCCGAAACACCCCAAAACTCTCATTTTCCCTTTCTACTATTGTGCCTTCTAGTTGTGACAAAATTGGCTACTCCGTCAACTATCTTTTCTGGAAGACTCTTTTCGTCATCCCCAGGCAAAGAGGGGCAGCTGCTGATGCCCAATTTTGTCCCTTTTTTTTTTTTTTTCAAAATCAGTTATAATTGAACTTAAGGGTGCAATATTTGTGCATAATTTGCATTAGAAGGCATGCATTTATATGTGTTATCCTCTACTTATATATTACATAATTAAATGTGGCTATATTTTATAATTTTTCATCGTTTAGGCCATTTGTCAAAATATGGTTTGTTTGTGCAATTTTAGTGCATTTACACCATTTAATAAATATTTGTGGCTATTTATACTTAATTAGTTTAATTTGTATTCCAATTTCCTTTTATGTGTGCATTTTACTATTTGTTCATCTCATTTTACAACATATATACATTCATTTATATTTTAGCACCTTTAAGTAAAATATTACCCGAACAAATAACCAATTCATTTCTACTTCTTGATTTGTCATATTTGAGTTCCTTTTGAATGTAAATATATGTAAATCTGTCTAGGTACATCCATTATGTTAGGGATTAGTTGCAATTTTCTTCCAATTATTTTGGAATAAAATCCAAAATTATTCAATTTTCTTTTTTTCTAGAAAATCCCTCAACTCTCCCAATTATTTCCATAATTTTTCAATCTCTACCCAAATTCATTATTCACTCATTCATTTATTTCATTAGGTATTTATTTTCTATTTATCAAATTACTTTCATTTTGAATGTGGACCAAATCTCTAACCTAATACATCCTCTATATTTGTTTAATTATGCCATATATTTCCTTGTTTTTTTGAATAAAATCCTATAGTCAACTTTTTCCTTTCCTACCCACTCACTAATATCAATATTTGGCTCCCCATATCTGTCCCCAATCTTCTCCAATATCCCCAATCCCCCTAATCTCTCTAGCGACACTTTTGAATAATTTTCCTACATATTGATCTCTTCTTTTCTCACAGGGGACACATCCATCAGCGGTAACGAACACCGATTGGATATACACTCATCCTCACCCCTCTTTGTCTTCTTCCCTAAATACATTCAAACACCATTACACACAGTACCCCCTCTATCTTCTCCTCTTATAAAATATACATCACACATACACAATACATTATACACCAACACAGATCTAAAAGGGGTCATCGGAGATCGAAACGAAGGGAAGGGGAAAATGCCACCACCAACGTCTGAAACACGTAGGAGACCACTGACATTAGCAAAAAGCAAAACCACCACTGGAAAACCCATTTTTCGATCGACCTCGTATTTATAACCCCATAGCCTGCGACACCCTTGTTCTTTCTTCTTTACCTTTTTTATTATGCTTTAATTTTCAGGCACGAAAATTGGAATTGGAATGGTAAAGGAGGTCGGGGTGGTAACGACGCCACCAGGCAGTCGCTCCTCTGCCTCCCATTTGACTGGAACTCAGTCTCACCGGTGTTCCCGTTACTATGTTTCATTTACTTTGCCATACATGTTTTTGCTATACATATTGGTCCCATTCACACTTGATCTGTTTGTTTAATTTTTCAGATTATGAAATCGTGGTTGGAATAATTGTATACCACCGGGGCTTTACAAGAAATTGAGTTGAAATTGTGCTGGAGACATTTATGACTGTTTAAATTGTTTCTCTTTGCTGTTACTCTTATGCAATTTGGTTTCCGCATTGAATTGCTTTAATTGTTTGGGTTGGAATATAGTTTGATTCAGTTTGCCATTTGTGAGACTGGTCACAACTCCTTAAGTGTTGTTTATCGCTGACCTGGTCAAGGCTACGGAAATACTTGACTATTTACTGGAGATGTTACTGATTTTGAACATATATTATGCTATAAGGCCAGTGAGTGTATGTGTGTCTGTATATATATATATATATATTGAGGCCTAGGGACTGATTTAAACATGATACTACACTTAGGCCAAGGACGATTGGGAGGCCAAGAGTCCCGTTATGCATAAAATACCCCTTACGTGTCCCCCTGAAAAAGAACAAATGCGCGATGACGATACATTTACTTTGCAAAGTAAGCTATGGTAGAGTGGTGGGACCGACGGTACTTGGCATGGCAACCGGCCGGTGCAGCCGTACCGACGTCTCTAATCTCTGTCTGATGCAATACATTGATCTGAGCCAACAGTTTTATAAAATCTATTTTTCTTTTATTTTATTACTCCCTCCGTCCCATAATAAGTGTCTGGGTTTGACTAGGCACAAAGTTTAAGAAAATAAGAAAGACTTTTCAATCCTGTGGTTTAAAATAAAAGTTGTGTGTAATGTAGGCCAGTGTCTTTAAATCCTGTGGTACAAAACAAATCTCAGATTTAAAGAGTTGCCATAAAAGAAAAGAAGCACTCATTTTGGGACAAACAAAAGAGAAAAGGTAGACACTTATTTTGAGACGGAGGGAGTATCATTTATTATTATTATTATTATTCTTACTATTGTTTTTATTATGGTTATTATTATTAATATTATTATTATTATTATTATTATTATTATTATTATTATTATTTAATTATCGTACTAATTCATTTTCATATCTTTTGCGAGGTACATTTGGAGAAATAATTTCAAAGAAGACACTCCAGATGACACGACCCAAAATTCGGTTAGGCCGTGCGGGCACCCGACATCCTCCCCTAGACCTGTCGGGCGAACCCTTACAAATAAAATCAGGAAAATAAATATAATAATTCACAAATAAGGACAAGACTTAAAAAAAACACAGACATACTGATATTTCTAAGTTATACAAAAGAAATGACAGCTGACTACCCAATATACTAGGTTTTGGGCTATCCAGACTAGACATCTAAGAGTACAAAAGAAGACAGATACCTCCTGAAGGGAGAAAAATGCAGCTGAAATAATAAACAATATACTGGTGGCCATCCAGAATAAAAGCTGGCTCACCCTGAAGTCATCTTCGCTCCTTCACCACGTGGCGAACTCAATCCTGGAGCGAACCTGCCGAAACGAAATAAATAGACAAGAACAAACAACAAACAAGGGTGAGTCAAAAGGACTCAACAAGTGGGGCAGACTAGCCACCTCAAAGAATAGGATAGCTAGCCAGGGAGAAAAGAAACAGATAAACCAAATTCCTCTTATTTAAATTATGAAGAGGCAGAACCAGATAATAACTAGAAACACGTATGGAATCACAACCTCATCAACAACCAGGAACGTAAGATGTCCAGAACATATAGGTATCCCGAACACTTCAACAATCAGAAATACATCCTGTTGCGGCGCGCAGCCCAATCCATATATTCATCCTGTAGCGGCGTGCAACCTGATCCATATATTTATACCGTTGTGACGTGCAACCCGATCCATATATTTATACCGTTGCGGCATGCAACCCGATCCATATATTCATACCGTTGCGGGGTGCAACCGGATCCTTATATTTATACGGTGGCGACGTGCAACCCGATCCATATATTTATACCGTTGCGGCATGCAACCCGATCCATATATTAATACCGTTGCGGCGTGCAACCCAATCCATATATTTATACCGTTGCGGCGTGAAACCGATCCCCGCAACCCAGAATACAAGCCAAAAATATATAGGCAAACTGAGATATGTCTATGACATAGTATACATACCGCATACATAAAACACAATACAATACACACAATAGTCAGCATGCGGTGCAATGAGATGGGATGAATACGGTACGATGCAATGCAGTCACATGGGCCTGATACCTATCTCCGGCGCGGGACTCTCATCGTCTACCAGGAGATATATGCAATAATGACCCTTCACCGGCTCGAGACTCTCATCGATTCCCGGGAAGTATATGCAATGATGACCCTTCACCGGCTCGGGACTCTCATCGATTACCGGGAAGTATATGCAATGATGACCCTTCACCGGCGCGGGACTCTCATCGCCAACCGGGAAGTATTTGCAATGATGACCCTTCACCGGTGCGGGACTCTCATCGCCAACCGAGAAGTACATGCAATAATGACCCTTCACCGATGCGGGACTCTCATCACCAACCGGGAAGTATATGCAATAATAACCCCTCACCGGTGCGGGACTCTCATCGCGAACTGGGAAGTATATGCAATAATGACCCCTCACCGGTACGGGACTCTCATCGCCAACCGGAAAGTATATGCAATAATGACCCCTCACCAGTGCGGGACTCTCATCGCCAACCGGGAAGTATATGCAATAATGACCCTTCACCGGTGCGGGACTCTCATCGCCAACCGGGAAGTATATGCAATAATGACCCTTCACTGGCTCGTGACTCTCATCGATTACCGAGAAGTATATGCAATACTCAAAACCAGAGTGTAATGCTCATATGCTCAATGCAATACCAACAACCGGGCATAACATATAATATACAATGTAAATTCAAAGCTAAGACATAATGAGTACGCCTATCAGCAACTACACACGTAAGGAACACGTGGTAAAAAATCCACGAGGCCAGGTGCCTCCAAATAAATGGATATAAACACTTACCTCTTCCAAAAGTTGGCATTGCTAATCAACAACCGCTTTATCCTTTGGTTTCATTGCCAAACGATCCCACTCTATTCAATTAGCCGAAAAATATATTAGATTAGGCTAAAGGCTTCATTCCTCACATCTTAGGGCAATCCAGGTAGGAACCTGATACCTTATTCGCATACGCAATACGCAGGCCAGGCCTATGTGCAGGATTTATCGTCCCATAAGCAAACCCTAAATAAATTACATTTATATGTTGCCCATAACTCACTGAGTACAGATATATAATCAATTCCATTATTGGGGTCCATTTGACCCTTTAAACTTTTAATTGAACTTATAAAAACGATGTCTAATATTCCTACTTTTACCGTCAAAATATATTCAAACACATGTAATAAACTCAAATAATATATTAAGATCATTACCTGAATGTTTCAGGGTGAAAATTCTATCTTTTCTCCGGTTCTTTTCTCATTTTCTGGCATTTTTTCCCTGCGTCATGTCTTATTTTTCCTTCTGCACTTTTGTTTTTTAATGTTTCTGTTCCTTTCACGTTGAAATGCGCTGGGGATACCACCGCCCACTTTTCTATTTCATTTTTCTTTCTCTTTTGTTTTTTTGTCTTTTTCCCATTTTGTTTTGTTTTCTTTTCTTTTTATTTTCTTTTCGCAACAAAAATTAAAATAGTACTCTGCAATATTCAAAATAATTCCAACTTTTACATACAAGTTATACAAAATATATGTAGCATACTCGCGAAGGCGGATCTCAAATCGGGTTTCCAAAACTCAAGATGCGAATTTAAATAGAAAAAATCAAATTATTTAACTTTCGTCATTTTAGTGGAAACTAGCCGAACAACATCGAAATTCACTTTCAAAAATTTACAAAAATTACAAATAATCATACGAACCTAACGGCACTTTCGGATTTCGAATCGGAGCTCATTCGCCAAAACCAAGCTCAAAAATCTATTTTTAATATTTATCGACAATAAAAACTGAAACCTTCTTTCGATGCCTACAAAACGAGGTCTGATTTAGCTCAAATTTTACAGATAAGTCTCAATGGACCTTACGAATATTTTAAAATTATCGGCACGCCAATCAGAGTCCTAACTTCCGAAACGAGTAACCGAGGTCGTTTCATTCTCCTCCACTTATACTATCGTTCGTCTTCGAACGAGCCTAAGTCTAAAGAAAAAAATTCGCGGATAACAAGAGAACTTGCACGACCTTCATAAGCTACTCTAGTGGCATTATCTCTTGATTGCATGATCAGAATTAAACACACATATTGAACTTTTGGAAGAAAATATATCTGGGTAATATGATAATACCATTTTACAGCTTATCCTGACTAAGCTAATCCTTCCTCGATTACTAGAAGAGAGTTTTATATTTTCGAAGCAAAAATACACGGAACTCTGGATGGATTAACATGATTCTGCCGGTGAATCACCTCGCCGATACACTTTTCGATATAGAATAAGTCGATGAAACAAAGAATTAGCTTACGGTTCAGCAACGCCTTAGAGATTTAATATTATGATTCGGTATCAATTGGAGGAAGACTCGTCCACTTAGAGCATAAACTCATACAACTAAGTTGAATAGAAATAGTCATCCTCGCACAACCTGCTGGATTAAGGAAGACTTAGCTAAATAGAGAATGCGACTCAGACCTGAGCTACCACATTACTCTCTCGAGTTGCCAAACAACTGCAACTCTCGAGTTCACAGCTCCATACATTTTTCTACAAGCACCACCACTTGATGGATCAAATCAGAGGTCAAATGATGCCTCTCATTACCCTTAGTAGCCTTGAAAAACAACAATGTGCTTACCCGGCTATAATAACACGTACTCTGGCTCTACACAAGGAACATCACAAGCGGGTACCAACCGCCCAAGCTCACTAGTGTCGGAAGAATAAGAGATGGAAATAAAATGAGGATAAAAATAATTAGATCTTTAGGAAGCTCATCTTCTTATTTGCTTGGCTACCAGAGCTAGACTACTTTCGAGTCAGGCTAACCAATGAATCGAAATTAAAGAAATAGACATTAAATGAGCTCTATGGAACAACATCCATGCCAATTTAACCTCCCAATAAGAAGGAAACTCTGACAATTTACCAGAAAACCCTTTTATAACCCAGATAAGCTTATGGGATAACATGACTTTACTAGCATCTTGAACCAAGAGGAGATACGTAGATCGAATATTACTTACTAACCACTTTACATCGGAAGAAACAGATGACACTTTCTGATGGTGATGAATAAGAATCCTATCATTCTACCAACATGGAATTCTGAGAAGAGAGGTATACTAATTTGACTTAGTAATAAAAACTGGCACGATAAGATGCCAAGCAGACTATACCGGCACTCACTGTAACATCGCTCATTTTTAGACTAGATAAAATAGTAGGGTCGCACAAATTCCTGAATAAATCATACTAGATTCTCACCCCTCTATCGCAATTGATTCTTAATAGAAACAATATCCATGGAAACTATAGAAACATGATATGACAAACCATTTCCAAATCGATCGAAAAAATCAAGTCTTACTGACATTTAAGAGAGAAAGAAATCTCAGGTTCTACTATATCGGATACCTCAGTATCCCATAAGATAAGCAGTTCATAGAACTACCTCTGCAGTTGAGCTGAGCCACTATCCTGACAATCATTTTTTGAAGAACCACTGTCACCACACTCTCAACCTGTTATGAATGGTGGCATTTCTCTGGCTAATTGAGATCTATATGAAATCCCCTGCGACTGCGCAGATGCCTGATGACGAGAGAAAAGACGACTGCCTACCTGTCGGAGTAAGGGAAAACACCTCAAAGGATAGCCAGACTGACGACAATGATACCACCTTTTCGCTGAAAAATGAAAGCTGGAAAGATTGTTGATAGCTGTAAAGAATAGACTGAATCTGATCTTGACGAGCTACTGGCGCACTCTAAGAATTACATGACAGAAGCTGAGATAACCTGGAAGGTGACCTCCCAAAATAATCAGAACTCTTACCTCCAAATGAGGTACCATGGTTGCCCACTAGGGCCATGGGATCTATGCCTCGTATCTCTGAGCGATATAAATAACAACATCAATTGAAATCTCAACCTCAATCTCTCGAGCCATCTGGGATCTCAAGGAAGGAGAAA
Organism: Petunia x hybrida; assembly: GCA_037355625.1. Lineage (NCBI taxonomy): Eukaryota > Viridiplantae > Streptophyta > Magnoliopsida > Solanales > Solanaceae > Petunia > Petunia x hybrida. Next base: position 32,683 of record JBBBVM010000360.1, read on the forward strand.
GGTCATCAGTAAATCTTTGAATCTCTCGAAAGGCTCATGGACTAGTTCTAATGCATATCCAGCCATTCTATAGAATTTAATCTCATATTCTAAAGCACCAACAGCCTAACCGACAGGCTACCTTGTCTAATCCAGTCAAACTGGCAATACTCTTCATCTCGCTCGCTACTCGAAAGGAACTTTTACACGAATCTAGAAGAAAAATCGAACCAAGTTAGCTAATAAGAGAGCGGCCCACCAATTCAAGGCTGGACCCCTGAAACTGGAAAGAAGAATAATCAACACCATACCGCTCGATATAATCAAAAGCTTGAAGGATACGCTGACATCATTTTATTTTCAAAAACTTACACAGGGATTATCTAATGCATTGTCTGAGAATACCAGAAGGTTCAACCAGGTAAAATAATGCAGCCTTTTCAGATACTCGGACTGAGCCATTACTCGGGCTAGCTAACCGGCCAGAATAACTAGAGGCACAACACATGCTACTTCCAGAACATAATTTACTTCGACAATACTAAGAAATGGAGTAGGAGCTCCCTGAGACTGAACATCTGCATTTGCGGCAACCTGATAAGCTACTTAGCGAATAATAGGTTTTTGCAGTATCTGCGTCACCAAGATTCTCGTGAAAGCATCGTAGAGAGCCAAGGGAACCACAAGTCCCTGCTCCCTTGCCCATCGCGAGCTCGTATGGCTGGGACCTCCGTAACTAGATCGTCAGCACGATAAAAACTCTCGGGGCTTCGTCAGTACTAGCCCTAGGCTAGACTGCTTCGTCTTGAACTCATACTGTTTGCTGATTTGTCGCACGAGGGTTCATCATTACCACGGACGAATTAACGAAAATACTTTTGAATCCTAGACCGACGAACGATCAGAAATGAAGGAAGTGAAATTTCCTAAATGCCATCATAGCCTCTCGTAGATAAGTACGGACGTCTACGTACCCATCAGCGAAACTCTACTGGACACTGTCTTAGTCTGGATAGACTCTAAACCAGGCTCTCATACCAACTGACACGACCCAAAATCTAGTTAGGCCGTGCGGGCACCCGACATCCTCCCCTAGACCCGTCGGGCGAACCTTTACAAATAAAATCAGGAAAATAAATATAACAATTCACAAATAAGGACAAGACTTAAAAAAAAAACACAAACATACTGATACCTCTAAGCTGTATAAAAGAAATTACAGCTGACTACCCAACATACTAGGTTTAGGGCTATCCAGACTAGACATCTAAGAGTACAAAAGAAGACAGATACCTCCTGAAGGGAGCAAAATACAGCTGAAATAATAAACAATATACTGGTGGCCATCCGGAATAAAAGCTGGCTCACCCTGACAGCTGAAGTCGTCTTTGCTTCTGAACAACGTGGCGGACTCAATCCTTGAGCGAACCTGCCGAAATAAAATAAATAGACAAGAACAAGCAACAAACAAGGGTGAGTCAAAAGGACTCAATAAGTGGGGCAGACTAGCCACCTCAAAGAATAGGATAGCTAGCCAGGGAGAAAAGAAATAGATAAACCAAATTCCTCTTATTTAAATTATGAAAAGGCAGAGCCAGAGAATAACTAGAAACACGTATGGAATCACAACCTCATCAACAACCAGGAACGAAAGATTGCCAAAACATATAGGCATCCCGAACACATCAACAATAAGAAATACATCCTGTTGCGGCGCGCAACCCGATCTATATATTCATCCTATTGCGGCGTGCAACCTGATCCATATATTTATACCGTTGCGGCGTGCAACCCGATCCATATATTTATACCGTTGCGGCGTGCAATCCGATCCATATATTCATACCGTTGCGGCGTGCAATCCGATCCATATATTCATACCGTTGCGGCGTGCAACCCGATCCTTATATTTATACCGTTGCGACGTGCAACCCTATCCATATATTCATACTGTTGTGACGTGCATCCCGATCCTTATATTTATACCGTTGCGGCGTGCAACCCGATCCCCGCAACCCAGAATACACGCCAAAAATATATACGCAAACTGAGATATGTCTACGACATAGTATACATACCGCATACAGAAAACACAACACAATACACACAATAGTCAGTATGCGGTGCAATGAGATGGGATGAATGCGGTACGATGCAATGCAGTCACATGTGCCTAATACCTATCTCCGGCACGGGACTCTCATCGTCTACCAGGAGATATATGCAATAATGACCCTTCACCGGCTCGGGACTCTCATCGATTCCCGGGAAGTATATGCAATGATGACCCTTCACCGGCTCGGGACTCTCATCGATTATCGGGAAGTATATGCAATAATGACCCTTCACCGGCGCGGGACTCTCATCGCCAACCGGGAAGTTTATGCAATGATGACCCTTCACTGGCGCGGGACTCTCATCGCCAACCGGGAAGTATATGCAATAATGACCCTCCACCGGTGCGAGACTCTCATCGCCAACCGGAAAGAATATGCAATAATGAACCCTCACCGGTGCGGGACTCTCATCGCCAACCGGGAAGTATATGCAATAATGAACCCTCACCGGTGTGGGACTCTCATCGCCAACCGGGAAGTATATGCAATAATGACCCCTCACCGGTGGGGGACTCTCATCGCCAACCGGGAAGTATATGCAAGAATGACCCTTCACCGGTGCGGGACTCTCATCGCCAACCGGGAAGTATATGCAATAATGACCCTTCACCGGCTCGGGACTCTCATTGATTACCGAGAAGTATATGCAATGCTCAAAACCAGAGTGCAATGCTCATATGCTAAATGCAATACCAACAACAGGGCATAACATATAATATACAATGTAACTTCAAAGCTAAGGAGTAATGAGTACGCCTATCAGCAGCTACACACGTAAGGAACACGTGGTAGAAAATCCACGAGGCCAGGTGCCTCCAAAGAAATGGATATAAACACTTACCTCTTCCAAAAGTTGGCATTGCTAATCAACAACCGCTTTATCCTTTGGTTTCATAGCCAAACGATCCCACTCTATTCAATTAGCAGAAAAATATATCTGATTAGGCTAAAGGCTTCATTCCTCACATCTTAGGGCAATCCAGGTAGGAACCTGATACCCTATTCGCATACGCAATACGCAGGCCAGTCCTATGTACAGGGTTTATGGTCACATAACCAAACCCTAAATAAATTATATTTATGTGTTGCCCATAACTCACTGAGTACAAATATATAATCAATTCCATTATCGGGGTCCATTTGACCCTTTAAACTATCAATTGAACTTATTAAAATGATGTCTAATATTCCAATTTTTACCGTCAAAATATATTCAAACACATGTAATAAACTCAAATAATATATTAAGATCATTACCTGAATGTTTCAGGGTGAAAATTCTATCTTTTCTCCGGTTCTTTTCTCATTTTCTGGTATTTTTTCCCTGCGTCATGTCTTATTTTTCCTTCTGCACTTTCACTTTTTTACGTTTCTATTCCTTTCATGTTGAAATACATATCCCAGCAACCACCGCCCACTTTTTTATTTCATTTTACTTTCTCTTTTATTTTTTGTCTTTTCCCATTTTGTTTTGTTTTCTTTTCTTTTCGCAACAAAAATTAAAATGGTACTCTGCGATATTCGAAATAATTCCAATTTTTGCATACAAGTTATAAAAAATATATGCAGCATACTCGCGAAGGCGGATCTCAAATCGGGTTCTCGAAGCTCAAGATGCGAATTTAAATAGAAAAAACTAAATTATTTAACTTTCGGCATTTTAGCGGAAACTAGCCGAACAATATCGAAATTCACTTTCAAAAGTTCACAAAAATTACAAATAATCATACGAATCTAACGGCACTTTCGGATTTTGAATCGGAGCTTAAAAGCCAAAACCGAGCTGAGAAATCTATTTTTAATATTTATCGATAATAAAAACTGAAACCTTCTTTCGATGCCTACCAGACGAGGTCTGATTTAGCTCAAATTTTACAGATAAGTCTCAATGGACCTTACGAATATTTTAAAATTATCGGCACGCTAATCGGAGTCCTAACTTCCGAAACGACTAACCGAGGTCGTTTCACCAGAAATACTCCTAATTCAACTTACCATTACGTTATTCATTTATTAATTTATTTGGCATACTAACTAAATTGATTTATTTTGCAGGGTCTATTTTGGAAGAAATCAATTAGTAGAAAAGAACCTTTATTATTATTATTATTATTATTATTATTATTATTATTATTATTATTATTATTATTATTATTATCACTAACATTCTCACTATTCTTACTATTATTATTACTAATATTTTCATTATTCTTTTCTATTATTTATTAATATTAATAACCTTTTTTTAGTATTATTACTATCATTGTTATTATTACTAACAGTACTATTATTACTATTACGATTATTTTACTATTATTATTGCTAACATTTTATTTTCATTATTATTATTACAATTATTTTTATCATTATCATTATTATTACTATTATTATCATTATTGTTATTATTATCATTATCATTATTATTACCGTTATTATTAATTGTCGCGCAAATTTTTTTTCGCATTTGTTACGAGGTATCTCTTGGCAAAATTGTGAAAGAGGACGCTATTGGAAGTACCTTTGGAAGAAGCCAATTCGCAGATTTGAACCTTTTCATTTAATTATTATTATAGTAGTCATTTAACTATTTGTCTATTTTTAGTTAGTTAGTTTATTCGCTTATTTACTTTTAGTTGCTTAGAATCCCAATTGTTTAGTCCGGCCGGTAACCATATTTAGTGGAGCCTGAGAGGTACCTAATCCCTTCCTCTCGGTTTAACTTGAACCCTCACCTAGAATTTTCGGATCGTAGACTAAGTTTCTGAGTTAATGGTAAAGTTGGCTAGAAACAAAGTTTGCCCTAATACGCCTAGTTAAAAAAATATGTTAGGTAGCGACACCAAGTCTTTACCCTTGAGTTCCAATTAGTCGAGCCCTTTTTCGAACTTTAACTGGTCCGGTGAAAATTGGGTGTTGAAAATATGTGCATCCTTTTCAAAACTTATGCATTTTTAAAACGTGTGCATTTTGTTTCAAAACTTGTACATTTTTAAGTTTGTGCATAACGCTCATACCTCCTGCCACTCCTGGAAACTTCTAAATCGTGCGTTGAAAACGCAGTGGTTACAAGCACCCTTTGCCTCAACAAAAATTCCTTTAGGGCGGAACGACTTGGAATCTATCTGGCCCATGGCGTTCCCGCTTCCGAGTCGTCCGCTTTGGAGGATTATAAAACCTGGTCTAGCTAACTCCATTCCTTAGTAGCAACGCTAAGAATCATGCATCATGACATACCATTAGTCGACTTGTTCTCAAGTCCAATAGGCCAATTTGTTCAAACAATCCGAACGGGTTTTTAACCCCCAAAGAGCGTTGGACATGATTTATTTTGCATTTGCTCAAAGGATTGAACGTGCAAATATGGACCGTGAATTGGCCTTGTTCTGCATTCAGTGCCATTCAAAGGCACAAAGGTTACCTAATAGGCGTCAAAAGCCCAAATTGAATCAGAAATGATTATTTATTCCTAAACATTCAGAATCATTCTGTATTCAATGTCATTCAAAGGCATAAAGGTTACCTAATAGGCGTCAAAAGCCTAAATTGAATCAGAAATGATTGTTTATTCACAAACAGTCGGAATTATTCTGTATTCAAAGCCATTAAAAAGCACAAAGGTTACTTAATAGGTGTCAAAAGCCCAAATTGAATAAAAATGATTGTTTATTCATAAATTGTCGGAATTATTCTGTATTCAATGTCATTCAAAGGCACAAAGGTAACCTAAGTGACATTAAAAGCCCTCATTGGATCAGAAATGATTGTTTATTCATAAATAGTCGGAATTATTCTGCATTCAATACCATTCAATGGCACGAATGTAACCTAAGAGGCATTAAAAACCCAAATTGAATCAGAAATGAACGTTTATTCCCAAAGGATTGGAGTCATATTGTATTTAATGCTATTCAAAGGCTTAAATGGTAACTGAAGAGGAATTAAAAGCCCAATTTGAAGCAGAAATGACCGCTTGATAGATGGGATGATACATAACGTACATTTATCTTTTAAGCATTATATATAAAGACTTGACATCCTTGGCATGCCAAAAGTCCATTAGAAACTTCTGTCTAAAGTGTCTAAAGGGTTCTCAACCCACAACGACACATCTGTTCATATTCTCTGTTGCATTATTTTAAAAAGCTTGTGCCACACGTTGATCATTTTTCTCGCAATAAAGCGAGTCTTAGGCATTTTTCTTCTCCCTTTTTCCTGTCGTCCTTAACCTTTTCCAAAAGATCATGGCCAATAGAACATTTGATATGGTTGCTGAAATCCCTCAGTTGCTTAGATGTGAGGAAATTTAAGCATAGATCAAAAAGACCGAGTCAAAATGGTGTTGGAGAATATGATTTCACTAATGGAGCACACTACAGTGAAATGGATGATAGAAGCAGCAGTACACTATTGGGATGCAGACCGAGCAGTTTTTCACTTCGAAAGTGTAGAGTTGACACCCTTGCTGGAATAAAAAGGCGAATTGGCTCAACTTCCATTTGAAAGTTATGAGATTTTGACACATAGAAACATTACAGCCGAGGAGTTCTTCGAATGATCGGATTTAAGCCTGAATTATGCACAGACAATGTGAGATAATCGGGAATCTCTTTGACTTCCCTCTACATCACATTTGGATATGGGGAAGCAGTTCAAGAGTCCGAAGACTATTTCACCATTAACCAGTGTTGCAATATAAATTGGGCTTAGACTCCAATCAGCGAGTGCCAAGCTTGAAGGACGCAAAGGACAGGAAGCCAAGGGCTTTAGGAGCGATTCGGAGAAGTATCAAAAAGATAGGCCCTTAGGCGCACCACCCAGGCAGTCCGCCTAAGGCCTAGGCGGTCCGCCCAAACCCATGAGCAACTGGGCTCTCCGCCCACCAGTAGAGCTCTCCGCCCACCAGTGGAGCGCTCCGCCCAAGAGGCTGTCCATGTAGGTGCTCCACCTCCCTCACCTGGCTTCCCAAGAGGTCTCCAAGATGAGGCGCTGTGCCCCCCTTTTGGGCGCTCCGCCCCACGACGCTGAAAGCTTAGATTTTTGCGTGGACTTCCTATTTTATCCCTAAGTGATTGTATATTGTTTTAACTAAGCTAAGGGCATTTTAGTCATTTCACTTGTATCTTAGAAAGGCTTATAAATAGATGCCTTAGCCATTTTCATCACTTACATCACCTTTAATATTGAAGAAACTGGAGCTATGCTCTCTTTAAACCCTTGTTGGGAACTTGAATTCAATTGGTGGATTCCACTTTGAACTTCATCCATCTTTGATCATTCTATTTGCAAGAGTCGGGTACCTCTTGAGGATAGTTGCATAGCGTAGGTGATTCCTTGACATTCACTTGAGGTGTAGCGAGACAAGTTCCTCGTTGCTACTTAGGTAATCGTTCTCGTCTCGTCTCGTTTTTATTTTTATCTTTATCGCGTCCGCATTTTCATATCATTTCTAGCTTCCATGTATTTTCCATTGTATTAGTTGGTATCAGAGCATGGATAGGTTTTGTTCTTACAAACCCTCGATCATGACTCTTTATCTTGTTGTTTATGTACTTGTTCTTGTTTTATTGAAAAAGAAGAAAAAAATCCAAAAACTTGAAAATCACAAAAAAATTGCTAGATATTCTTGGTTGTGATGATTTCTTGGGTATTTGTTAACGGGGATTGTATGTTAGCCTATTCCCGTTGATTGGGTACCTACAAAACACATTTTGGAGTTGTGAATCAAAATCTTGAAAACCAAATCTCAAAAGTTGAAAATTCACAAAATTTGCTAGAACTTGTTTGATGTTCTGATTTCTTGATTTTTTGGTATCGGGGATTGTTCTATATAGTTAACCCGTCGTTTTAATACCCCCATAACATCATTTGGTGTAGCGGAATAAAAATCAAAATTTTGAATCTTGAAGTTTTTTGAAAATTCTTGAAGAACTTGCTCCAAATTCTTGAAACAATCTTGTTATTGGTTGTTTGTTGATAAAAATCATTGGGGATAGTTTGCTATACTTAAAAACAACTTTGGGTATCCTTTGATTTGAGAAACAACTTGAAAACGTTGGATTTTTGGGTGCAAAAACACCAAAACCCGTTCTTGGAGAAGCTGAAGCACAAGCCTGGGCGGAGCGCCCACCCTTGGCCACTGCACAACTTGACAAAAAATCAGGCGGAGCGCCACCCATTTGGGGCGGGCCCCCCCCCCCCCCCCCCGAAACTTGTTCCGGGTAGTTTGTTTCCTAGGTTTCGGTCTTCCTTAGCTTGTATTGCTTCCGGCTAGTACTTCTTAAGTATTTCTCCTACTTATTTAGTACTAGTTCATTGAGTGCTTAGGACCCTCGTGCCTAGGGGAGAGTAGACCTCAAAGAAGACTCGTAGTTTAATTTTTGCTTCAAGTGAGCACCTAAATAGCCTAGCGTTCATCGAGTCCCATCAAATCCACTCTTCCCGAAGAGTATTTAGTTCTTGTGAATTAGATTGGTTATCGAGGAGGTTGTTCAATTACGAGGAAGCCATTGAATCAAGTTTGAGTGAAAAATCCCCAACCACTAAACAAGTGTACCCGAGTGACATTCAAAGGTGAGGGAGCGAGTGAGAACTTTTACTCTAATCTCTTCTTGTCTTTGATTCTTGTAGGTACATGGCCGGAGACGTTTACGATACCATTAAGGTCCCGGTAAGCACTTTTGCCTACCTCTTGGCCGAGGTGAGATCTATAAGCTCGAGGTTTGATAGCCTCAAAGAGGAATGGACCCCGAGTGTCCAAAAAGATGCCGGAGAAGGCATTAGTGAAGAAAAGTTGGGCATTCCCCAACCGTTGGGCACTCCTCTACAAGTGGGCATTCCCCACGACTTTGGCATTCTCCAAGTAGACGTAATTACTCACTCTAAGAGTAATTCTATGACTCCTATGAGCCAACCAATGGCAAGTGAGAGAGTTGGGGAAAATGAGCGAGGTGATGACATTAATGGATCTCATCCTTATACACTTGCACATGGGAGCGAATTGAAAGAAAGAAGAGGAGAGGAAAGACAGATTGAGAATGAGGGCACCCTTTGTCCTAACCATGTGTTATCTTCTTCCTCTTGCTATAGCTTTTATGTAGATACTCTTGGAGGCGAGCTATTGGAGCCTCAACCGTTTGCCTTGGAATGAAGACAAGATAACAGAGATCTTGATTATGAGCTTCATGAAGGAGAAATTGAACGCGACACTTCAAGCAATGTGAGCCTCAAAAGTAAGTGTTTCTTTACCTTCTAATGAGCATGAAAACTCCTTGTCTTGTGAGAACTCGATGCTAGTTGGTACTTGTATTGTATTTGATGAACTTGCAACTAGCATAGAGACGGTTGTTCAACTTGCGTGCGCTTGTAAACCACTAGCTGAGAGGATTGATAAGCCACATCATGATGTGAGCTCGGTATTTAATGAACCTCTCTTTAGTGAAAATGTGGTAGTTTACCTTGGTTGTGACCCTTGTTATGACACCCCACCCATATTTGATAAAGGGGAAGATGAGTTATGTGACTCCACCCTTGTTGATATAATTGATTTTGGTGGATTTGTGTGCCGTAGTAAGGATGATAGTGACCTTGAGGAGTCCAAATTGCATAAATTGGACAAGATTGTCTATGATGACTCCTCAAGTGAGAGCGAAGAACCTAGCTATGATACTTCACCTTTGCTTGACCTTGAGAATGGGATGCGTACTTTTATCAATCCTTTGTTTGAGGGCATCCTTATTTGTGGTGGTGAGTTGTATCAAGCTAGAGTTGGGAATTAGTTGGAACCTCCATGGTGTGAGGGATTTGATCCCATAGACAACTCTTTGTTTGAAGTTTCGAGTGAGGTAGATGATTCTTCTAGTGACCCTACTCTTGTTGGATCGGGTTATGATGATGAAGAGGCCATTATTAATGCCTTCTTTGAGAGCTTACCTTGTGAGAGGGGTTGTCTTGAGGATGAAATTATAGGTGAAGAGGTATCTCTTAGTGTGAGTATGGGAGCTTTTCAGAAGGGGAGTGGGGGTATTTGATGCTAAATGTGAATTGCACAACTTTACCTATCCCATTCCACATGTTAACCTCTCTTTGAGAATTGAGCATACCAAAACCATTGTGCCACATTGTGAAAGTAATGCATTGAAGGTTTGGTATGTTGATCATTAGTTTAGGGGTCATAGGAAACTTGATTGCATAATCATGAATGTTCTATGTCCTAATGGTCTCTTTGCTTGTTATGGTTGTGAGTGCTTGTCATTGGTGAGCCAAGAACTTGTTGTCTCCTTTGGAGACATAAGCTTTTTGATTAGTATTGATACTTGGCTCTATCACAAGAGTGAATTTTCCACATCACTTGCATTCACTCTTGTTGGACTTGCCTACTCGTGTAGTGGAAAGTCTTGGTGTGCTAATCTTGAACTTAGGGATAGTAGGGATTTTGATAGCGTGACTTTGCATATACCATGTACTATTGATCTCTTTGTTTGCTCTCGTGTTGGGTGCACTTCTTTGTTGAACCAAGTACTTACTATTTCCCTTAGGAATATGAACGTTTTTATTACTATTGATACTTGGTTATACCATAAGAGTGTGTTTTCCCACACCTTTGGCACTAACCTACTCTTGTAGTAGGAACTTTTCATTTTGTTTGACTTTTGATGTAGGCGTTGATTGTTCGATTTCGAGGAAGAAATCCTTTCAAGAAGGGGAGGATGATGCAATATAAATTGGGCTTAGACTCCAATCAACGAGTGCCAAGCTTGAAGGATGCAAAGGACGGGAAGCGAAGTGCTTTAGGAGCGATCCGGAGAAGTATCAAGAAGATAGGCCCTTAGGCGCACCACCCTGTATTGGATAAAAGCTGAATAGACTCTAAAAAGCGACACGTGTTTTCCACGTGGCACGGACAGACATTCACCGGGTAGATACTCACCGGAGAGACATTTCCCACTGGCAGACCCAAGACAATCACGGAGCATCTCAACAGCAGGCATGGTTTAAATGGGCAGTTACCAGAATTACCGTACACGATCATTCATTAAATGATCGTTACGGCAATAACTGCCGCCTAGCGGTTACAACTTCGCTGAATGGGTGCCTGACGGTTACTCATCCGGATAAGTTCCATACCCAACGGCTAGCACAATTGTTGCTCCCAAACGCACACGCAAGTATACGTGGTCGACAAGTAATAAAGTGATAAGATGAGTATCGTTCCCACGAGGACTATGCAGACTGAGTTCTAGCAAACAATTTATTTAAACTATTCAGGGATCTTGTTCCAATAGTGATGAGTTTATTAACTAAAGAACAGTAATTAAATGGTAAAAGTGAATTCAAGCAATGGAGCAAAACTTGGTTGTTATCAGTAATAAGGAGACGGTCCAGGGTCAGAGTTACGAACAATCCAGTTGAGTTATCCAATTGATTCCACTTCTTAAATCCCGGGTTACTAACTAACAGATTAAATGTACCCGTGAAAACCTTTCAGTTCTTCACGGTCTATGCAGGCTACTCCAATCCCTATATGTCTATGGGTTGAATCACGTGCACGCATTAACGAATTCTGTAATGAGTTAAACTAGGCGAGCAAGTATATGTCTATCCTACTCACAAATTGGTTCCCCGATGCCCGGGTTCACAAACTAGTCCTATTCTTTCTTATTACGTAATTAAATTCCCTCTTTCGAGTTCAATCTAAAAACCATAGATAATGCGTAATAATCGGGCCCTGACAATTACACAAGTGAAATCAAGAAAGAATAAGCAACCCGTTATGGGATTCAGTTAATGGAAATCAATCTTCAAACATCAACCTTCATATAATACTCTAACCCTAGAACGATAGATTTAGCTACGCATACTCATAATAACAACACAAGGAATTGATGTAATAATTAAATAATGATGAAATAAATTAATGGAAGGAAGAAAAACCCTTGTCTTGATGTTATGAGCTCTCAAATTTGCTCCAAAGTCTGAACTCCTATGAAAAACTAAGTAAAAGAGTATTTATAGAGTTTACAAACACCTAGTACTAAGTTAGCCCCAAGCCTAGACAAAATAGGACATAAAAACGCGCACAAGGGGCGCTATAACGGGCGCCCCGTGCCTCGGAACGCGTGAGGTTGGACAGAGGACGTCGAAATCACCCCGCTTTGGGCCTGCGGCGCGCTGGGAAACGCGCTGGAACACTGGGCGCGGTGGGGCCCGCGGGGCATGCCCTACAGCGCCAGGCCAATTTTCGTATTTTCTCGCTCCTTTGCTCGCTCGTGTCGTGCCTTCGTGTGCTCGATCCAATCCTCAATCAAAATCCAATCTTTTCTTGCTTAATCATGCTCCTAAAAGCTCCAAATACACTGCGTAACAACCTACACACGCACGACATAAAATCAGTGTAAAACCACAGTCACAAGCTATAAAACAAGCGAATAAGGTACTAAAACGTGAGGAAATATTAAGGAAATATAGGCATAAAATGCCAAACATCACCACCCCACACTTGAACCTTTGCTCGTCCTCGAGCAATCACAAATAACTTCCAACCTAGGTAAAACAGGTCTGCCTATGACTATGGTTGATACCGACCATTGAACCAATGCGCACATGACTACCATGGTTCCACAACATGCCAACAATTTACCAAACTCAAAAATATGAGAACAACCACCCCAAAATAGCTCAAGTGCACAAACTCAACTTAATGCAACCATGCTCCCACCAAATCATACCTATCTACTCAACCAAGAAACCATCAACTTCACCTATTTCATGCAAACCATGTGCCCTCACCAATATGAAGCAAAAGAGTGTCCCCCAAATATCACACACAACAATGAATATCAAGAATAGAACGGGGACAATAACAATTGAATTCACTCACTCTCATGAAAGTCTCACATGTCACACACAACGTACCATAGGCTTGCCCGTAGTGTAGGACTCTACTAATGTAAGCTCACTCCAATCGGGATTAACTAGGACTTTAGAAAGGTCGTAATGTAGGCTAAGGGGTTGGTAGGATACATATGGGTAATAGTGACTACCTCCCTAAGCACTTTAATACATCACAATTAAATTAAGCACAAATCTCATCAAACCACCCAAATCAACAACTTCTACACATACACCTTCTCAACAAGTAGCATTTTTTTTTAAGCACACACTAGCAAGGAATGGATATCTTTCTCTTTTTTTTTTTCTCTTTCTTCACAATTTTTTTCTCTTCAACTTTGCTATTTTTTCTTTTCTTTTTTTTTTTCAATTTCATTATCTTCCAACCTTGCCAATGTTTTTCACTACTTCAAAATTTTAACAATTATTCCCCTTCATTAGCTCCACTCAAACACCTCCCAACATCCAACCACAACTCCAATCATCTACACAATATCAATTAAAGTGCTTAAGGAGTAAGGGCCAAAAGAGTCAATTAAGAACAAATGGGTCGGCTCGGGGTGTGGGTGCCAATAGAAAGGATCAAAGAAATCACAACAATAATTTTTTCCAAGGTGTGTATGTAAGGGTAGGCAAATCAAAAGAAGGCCTAGTATCATTTCCCAACTAGAGCAAACCTAGGATTTCGCTTTGCACACACACGGGGCAAGTTCTAGACATTAATATGCAACATGGAGTAAATAAGAACATGCCTCACAACACACATTGCACATGATCCCCACAAAAAGATTCCATCAACAACTCTCAACCAAGCTTCTAGAATGCAACTTGTGGAAATTTAAGCACTAATGCACAAAGGATAGCAATCAAGTCAAGCAAGCGGACTCAAGCATCTCAAGGGGGTCGTTCCAATTTTCCTTAGGCCTGCATCAAAATTAAAACCCAAGGACACCACAAATAGCACATGCAATCAATTCAAGTCCACCGGTATCAAACAAATCAAAGGCACCTAGCATTCTACCTTTTCCTCTCGTCTAGGGTCATCTACAACTAACTATCCTAATCCTAAAAAATAAAAAACTACCCGGTTCAAAGGTCTCCCCGTGGAAAAGAACCGAGGCCATAAGAAAAACCACGGGGTGGATGACATGTACCACTAATAAAGACTAAAAAGAAAATCTTTTTGGAATTTTTCATTGGTTTTCTAATTTTTTTTTTTCATATATTAAAGCAAGAAACAAATAAAAATAAAGTTAAGTGACAAAAGAAAATCCTACGGTACATGCATCCCTAACCTCAAAAATAAATAAAGGGTAGTTCCCCACCCCACACTTAATCTAAGCACTGCCCTCAGTGCTAAAAATAAGCAAGTGCAAGGTAAAGAAAACTTCCCTGAAGATTCTAGTCCTTGGTGCTAGCATCCTCCAAGCTTCCATATAGTATGAGGTACTCAGACTTCCCTCATCAGGTCATCAACATTAGGCAAGGGTGAGGACACCCCACACTTAGACTCGCCATTACATGAACCTGCAATCCAAAGAATCACCCAAAGTAATATACAACCATAAAAATAATAGTAAAATAAATAAAAGTAAAGCAAACAAATTGGGTTGCCTCCCAAGAAGCGCTTGATTTAACGTCGCGGCACGACGAGGACAACTTCATCACTTTTTCCTCCACCTTGAACTAATGAATTGAATCCCCAACTTTGCCTCAAGTTTACAACTATGGTATTGGGGTGGTGGCAAAAATACAAAAGGACCAAGTAACCATTGTCGCATTTTGCACTTCTTGGCCTTTAAATGAGGGATGTCATTTTGTCTCCTCGGCATCACAAACTCTAAAATATAGGCACCTTGTTCCTCCTCCCTTGGTTTCTTCATAGGCTCGGGTGGCTCAATTTTCATGTCACCATCCAAACACAATGTTGAAAAATGATTGGAATGAGGTCCAATGCGCTTCAATTCTAAAGTTGCATTACTTTTGACACCCTCGCTTGCACAAACACTAGAGTCCTCAAATATGATGTTTTCTATTTCTTCACTTGACTCTAATGTAATTTCCTCAACCTTGGCATCATCAACTGCTATTGGGTCGAATGGTAGGAATTCCACTTTTTGCTCCTCAAATTGGCTTCTAAGCTCTTCTATCTCAAATCTACTAAGCACGACAACTGATAATTGAGCTTCAGACACCTCAACCATATCACTCAAATTCTCCTCCAAGTCGTGAATAGTCAAGCCAAATTCGTCGATCTCTTGCCCGAGCACAACCCTTTCTTCCATAAATTGCCTCGTCATATTTGTAAGTTCACTCCTGAAATCCCCATAAGCCTCTAAGAGTTTGGCTTGCTCCATTAGCCAAGTTTCGCTAACAACCTGCACTTTATCGATCCTGTCAAGCTCACAAACATCATTAGAATCATCACAAAAATTATTGGGGGAAGGAGCATGACACTTAGGACAATCATTCCACCGACCACCACACAATTTACAAAAATTCCAATCAAAGGTGGTAGAAAATTCACATAACCAGTCTCGCAGGGTTGAAAGAGTTGGACAATTTTCCCACAAGTGGGTTCCTCCACAAAGTAGACAGAGATCCTCAAAATTTGAGCAATCATCATTCGACCAATTTTCATTAATAGATGCCATGATAAGACAAGTAACACAATACTAAACTAAACAAAAATTAAACCTGAATAGAAAATAATAAATCGTTCAAAAAGAAATCAGTCAATTATTTAGTCCCCGGCAACGGCGCCAAAAACTTGTTGCTCCCAAACGCACACGCAAGTATACGTGGTCGACAAGTAATAAAGTGATAAGATGAGTATCGTTCCCACGAGGACTATGCAGACTGAGTTCTAGCAAACAATTTATTTAAACTATTCAGGGATCTTGTTCCAATAGTGATGAGTTTATTAACTAAAGAACAGTAATTAAATGGTAAAAGTGAATTCAAGCAATGGAGCAAAACTTGGTTGTTATCAGTAATAAGGAGACGGTCCAGGGTCAGAGTTACGAACAATCCAGTTGAGTTATCCAATTGATTCCACTTCTTAAATCCCGGGTTACTAACTAACAGATTAATTGTACCCGTGAAAACCTTTCAGTTCTTCACGGTCTATGCAGGCTACTCCAATCCCTATATGTCTATGGGTTGAATCACGTGCACGCATGAACGAATTCTGTAATGAGTTAAACTAGGCGAGCAAGTATATGTCTATCCTACTCACAAATTGGTTCCCCGATGCCCGGGTTCACAAACTAGTCCTATTCTTTCTTATTACGTAATTAAATTCCCTCTTTCGAGTTCAATCTAAAAACCATAGATAATGCGTAATAATCGGGCCCTGACAATTACACAAGTGAAATCAAGAAAGAATAAGCAACCCGTTATGGGATTCAGTTAATGGAAATCAATCTTCAAACATCAACCTTCATATAATACTCTAACCCTAGAACGATAGATTTAGCTACGCATACTCATAATAACAACACAAGGAATTGATGTAATAATTAAATAATGATGAAATAAATTAATGGAAGGAAGAAAAACCCTTGTCTTGATGTTATGAGCTCTCAAATTTGCTCCAAAGTCTGAACTCCTATGAAAAACTAAGTAAAAGAGTATTTATAGAGTTTACAAACACCTAGTACTAAGTTAGCCCCAAGCCTAGACAAAATAGGACATAAAAACGCGCACAAGGGGCGCTATAACGGGCGCCCCGTGCCTCGGAACGCGTGAGGTTGGACAGAGGACGTCGAAATCACCCCGCTTTGGGCCTGCGGCGCGCTGGGAAACGCGCTGGAACACTGGGCGCGGTGGGGCCCGCGGGGCATGCCCTACAGCGCCAGGCCAATTTTCGTATTTTCTCGCTCCTTTGCTCGCTCGTGTCGTGCCTTCGTGTGCTCGATCCAATCCTCAATCAAAATCCAATCTTTTCTTGCTTAATCATGCTCCTAAAAGCTCCAAATACACTGCGTAACAACCTACACACGCACGACATAAAATCAGTGTAAAACCACAGTCACAAGCTATAAAACAAGCGAATAAGGTACTAAAACGTGAGGAAATATTAAGGAAATATAGGCATAAAATGCCAAACATCAACAATCCCAACGGGCGCCTCTCAAGCCTATAAATAGCACTTCTTTTAACCAATTGTAACAATTTTTTACTTCCTGTCTACATTATCAATAAAAGAGCACTCTCTCTTGTTCAGACATATTCTTTATTTCGATTACCATTTTTAGTGATTAATTCATTTGAAGGGTGGACATCGACCAACTCTCCCCGGAGACGAAGGATACGATACGTCTACCTCTCTTTGCTCTTGCTTACATTTTACTTTGCATGTTCTGAATTAATATCATCTTATTCATCGTATGAATCCTTAATCTCAACTATTGATCGTGACTCCGCAAATATAAATTTAATTGTTAATTGGTCTAAAACCAGATTTAGGTTAAACAATTTGGCGACCACAGTGGGAGCCGGTCAATAGCTTTCGTAGGTTAAGAAATCCATCTCTGATACTGTATTCGTTTCTGTCTATTCTTTTGTTTCATAACTAACATGGAGAAAGTGATTCCCAGCAACAACGAACCATTTCAAGCGGGCAACAAGTAGACACCCCTTCGCGTAGTTATTCTCCTAACTATTCTCCAGATTATTCGTCCGATGGGCGGCAACAGTCCTCCCAAGGACAGGTCAGGCAAAACAGGCGTAGATGCTCCCAGAGCACTACTCCACCCAGGAGACGCCGGCATAGGAGTCTCTCCCCTGACCGAGGGAATCTGCAAAAAACATTTTTTGATTTTATGCAGCAACAGGTAGAAGTGAACCGGGGAATCCACGAAGCACTAACCTGTAATACCCTATTTAAAATAACGGCAAACTAGTCATTTCATAAGTTATTAAAAATTAAAAAAAAAATAAAAGAAGAAAAGAGAAACGAAGCTACAAGCAAAACAGAGACATCTGCAAAGTCCATTTACAAATCAAATTGGTACCAGGGGGATTAGGGGAAAAGGTGGCGCAGCTTTTCCCAAGTTACAACAATTTCAACAATTGCAAGGGAAAAATTGGAGAAAAAGAGGAGCTCGTTAGACACTTGGGTTAAGTCTAGCGGGAACCATTCAACTGGGAGACATTTTTGGCTTGATAGGGGTAAACTTTCCATTGTCTTTTTAATCTTATTCTCTGATTTATGTAATCTTGCTAGGCATAAAAGAATTTAAAGTACCTATGGAATACCTGGGCAGTGACTTTTGTTAGGCCCTAAGCTTATACAATGCTTGGAAAGAATTGACATGTATAATACAGTGAGTACAATGCAACAAGACAAAAGAATGTTATGCCTAGGTTACTGTAAATTCTTGGTAATTGTTGTTTACCTAGTATTGATATTAGCAGAAAAGGGAGAAACCTAAGAAATATTTCTAATACCCAGCATAAGTAAGGACTTAGCTAATGAGTTTTTGACATTAGCTATGAACTATGCTAAACAAGAAAAACTAACTCGAGATCGATGCAATGTGATTATAGATTGACCGGATGAAGTGGTGAATTGCTCGTGGAAGATACGGTTAAGCTACGCGCGTTTGTACTGTGAGTGATGACCTTACCACAATTTGTTTTTCCGTAACCTGCATGGTTTCTACTTGATTTTGAAGTAAATGTGTTACTGAGTGTTTAAACTGCATGTGGGACAAGTCCTTTTACAAGATATGTACTGAAATAATTATTTGAAGTATTTTATCGTTACAAGATTGGATTTTTACTGCTACTTGACATGTTTTACCGCTATGTGAAATATTGAATTATTACTCGAAATACCCTGTACTTGGTATAGGGAATAAATATATTTTTGGGATGAGCCTTGACAGACCCCGTAGCTAACGACGGGTACGTTAAACCTGGTGCACCTTGTATTTTTCCGGATTACCGTTACAGTCCTTGCTAGTGGGAAGGTGGAACTAGCTTACCGTTACTGTTTTCCTCAGAGAGGAATTTATACTGATTACATGGTTTGTTCTTGGAAATCTCCCTAACCTATATACTTGATTTAATATAGTGATTACTGAATTTATTACTTGTTTGATATTGGTTACTGTTTACAAGAAGTACTTGAAAAGGCTGATTTATGTTGTTATTTTGAAAGTGACAACTAAATTAAATGTGTATTTCTGCATAAGATATACTGGCATGTTTTTTTTACTTGTCCCCACTTAAAAAGGTTGTGGATAAGCGTTGTTACTCACTGAGTTGCGACTCACTCCTCGCTATATTTTTCCTTCCAGATACAGCAGGTGCCGTAGCCGAGGATCTTCATTCTTAGAGTCGCGAGTTGACAATCCTGGTGAGCCCCGCATTAGTTCGCGTGGGCAAGAGCTTTATTTATTCATTATTGTCTTTCTTGAAAACTCTTAGAGTCGCTCCATTTAGTCATTTGTCAGTCATTCTTTTAGTCAGTTGGATTATTTATTTATAAGCTAGTCTTGAGAGTATTTGGTCTTTATGAACTTATTACAATCCTGTTAGACGTTCTCGTAGTCTGTGGGAGATAAATGTGGTATTTTTATTGTTAGTGCGTAAGAATATTGGTTTTTTGTTGCTGGGTTTTCTGTTTGTTTAAAGCAGGTAAAATTTTGGATAGGCCTAAAAACAGGGGAAACTCTGCCCGATTTTCTGTAGAATTTTGATGAGGCTTGTTTAGGGACTTAGTTCCTAAGCGCCGGTCACGGCCCTAGAACTGGGTCGTGACAAAGTTGGTATCAGAGCCCTAGGTTATTCCTGTGACTAATGGAGCACACGTCAGTAGTAGAATCTCTATTATGGTTATGTTGCCGGCCATTCCCATAATTCGTTATTCTGCGAGGGCGTGATAGGATGTTTCGTGTCTTTCCTTCTTTCTTGTTCCTTCCGCATGTGTGAGACGACTACTGCTAAATAGATGAATCTAACGTTAGTCATTCTATTCCTCAGATGGCTGGTAAGACAAGATCTAAAAAGGCGGCCCGAGCTGCTCCGAATTCCTCCACTGCTGGGCTGTCATCTACCTCAACTAGGAAAGGAGGTAATACTCAGGGACGAGGCCAAGCTACTGCTACGAGGGCTGGTGCTGCTACAAGAGCTACAAGAGAGCCTACTCCAGAAATTGAGGATAATCCACCCCCACCGTCATATGAGAATGCTACTATTGAGGCACTTAATGCTATGCAAAGGTCCATTGAACTCTTGAATTCCAGAATGGATAGACAGGAAAGGGCTAGTCAACAGAATGTTGCTCCAACGCAACCTCAGGCACCTACACAGGCTCAGGCTCAGGCTCAGGCTCAGGCTCAGACACAGACACAGACTCAGACTCAGGCTCAGCCACAGACTCAGGCTCAGAGACAGACTCAGATTTTTGGTAACAGAGAAGTGTCCTTACCAGAGTTCTTGAAACTGAAACCACCAAGGTTCACGGGTTCTGACACTACAGAGGATCCTCAGAGTTTCTTGGATGGTACACTTAAGGCGTTGCGTGCTCTTGGATGTTCTAGTGAGAGATCCGTGGAACTTGCAGCATACAAGTTAGAGGATACAGCTAATACTTGGTATGAAACTGTACTTTTAGAAAGGCCCACAGAAGCAGCACGATTGACATGGGATGAGTTTACTAAGTTGTTCATGGATCGCTTTCTCCCTGAAAGTCTGAGGAAGGAATATGCTAGGCAGTTTGAGAGATTAGTTCAGACTCCAGATATGGATGTATCGACATGTAACACTAAGTTTACTAAGCTGGCTAGATATGCACCTAACTTAGTGCCTAATGAAACATCTCGGGTTCAGAGGTTTGTTGATGGGTTGGTTGATCGTTTATTCAATGCAGTTGCTCCGCAGATGAAGAATCTGAATTACTCTGATGTACTTGACCTTGCTAGAAAGATTGAAAACAGGGGTCGTGAATCGCGGGCAGCTAAAGATTCATATAAGAAGGCTAAGACTGGGGGATCTTTCACTGAGGGAGTTAGCACAGACCGTAGAGCAGGAAATCAGGTACAACGACAGGGTTTTCAGACAGGGGCAAACTTGGCTTCCCAGCCATCCATTAGAGCACCTCCTCACAAAGATAATGCTAAGGGGCTACCATTATCGTCTGGACATCATAGCTCTGGACAGATATATTCTACTGATTCAGTATGTCAGACTTGTGGTAGATCACATTGGGGTCCGTGTCGTGTTCTGACTGGAGGGTGCTTCCGGTGTGGCAAGTTGGGACATCACATACAGGATTGCCCTCATCCTCAGAGAGAGTTTAGCCAGGCTTCTGTGCAGGCAGCGGCATCTACGCAGACTGCTCGTAATAATACAGGTACTGCTGGTAGAGGTAACAGAGGCAGAGGTGCCGGAGATCGTGCCATGGGTAATCGAGGACAGGGGATTTCTGGTAGAGGCCAGTCGAGAGTTTTTGCACTTAATAGGCAAGATGCTCAGGCCTCAAATGCTGTGGTTATAGGTATCCTTTCTGTTTGCTCACTTGATGCACTTGCATTGTTTGATCCAAGATCTACCCACTCCTATGTGTCCTCATTCTTTGCTTTGAGGTTTGATAGACAACCAGAAATATTGAATGATCCTTTTCTAGTTGCTAATCCTGTGGGAGATTCTTTACTTGTTGAATATGTGTATCGTGCTTGTCAGATTCGAGTTGAGGGTAGGGATACCTTAGCTGATTTAATTGTATTGGATATGGTTGATTTTGACGTGTTGATGGGTATGGATTGGTTATCTTCTTGCCATGCTACCCTCGATTGTCATGCGAAGGTAGTTAAGTTCGAGATGCCTAATGAACCTAGTTTTATTCTGAAAGGGGATCAAATTCTAGAAATGTGTAATGTTATATCATTTGTAAAAGCTCGGCAGTTAGTGAAGAAAGGTTGTTGGGCATTCTTAGCTATGGTGAGAGACACAAGTGATGTGACTCCTAGCTTGGAAATGGTTCCAGTGGTGCAAGAGTTCGTTGATGTATTTCCTGAGGATTTACCGGGACTACCTCCAGTACGGGATATAGATTTCAGCATTGATGTAGCACCTGACACGCAACCCATATCGATTCCTCCATATCGTATGGCACCAGCGGAGTTGAGGGAGCTAAAAGAACAATTGCAGGAGTTATTGAACAAGGGATTTATCAGACCAAGTGTATCCCCCTGGGGTGCACCAGTGCTATTTGTGAAGAAGAAAGATGGGTCCCTAAGAATGTGCATTGAGTACAGACAGCTGAACAAGGTAACGGTACGTAATAAATACCCTTTGCCTCGTATTGATGATCTGTTTGATCAGTTGCAGGGAGCTGCCCATTTTTCAAAGACTGATCTTCGATCTGGTTATCATCAGCTCAGAGTTAGTGACAAAGATATTCCTAAGACAGCTTTCAGAACTCGATACGGGCATTATGAATTCCTTGTGATGCCTTTCGGGTTGACTAATGCTCCAGCTGCATTCATGGATTTAATGAATCGGGTGTTCAAGCCGTTTCTGGACAGATTTGTCATTGTATTTATTGACGATATCTTGGTGTATTCTCGCAATCAAGAAGAACACGAGGCTCATCTGAGAGTTGTACTACAAACATTGCGGGAACATAAGCTTTATGCGAAGTTCTCTAAGTGTGAATTTTGGCTAGACTCTGTAGCATTCCTTGGGCATGTGGTATCCAAGGATGGAATACTGGTAGATCCTAGAAAGACGGAAGCAGTGCAGAAATGGCCCAGACCCACCACTCCTACAGAGATTCGCAGCTTTCTGGGTTTAGCAAGTTATTATAGGCGTTTTGTGCAGGATTTTTCAAGAATAGCAGCACCATTGACCAAGCTAACACAGAAAAATGCAAAGTTTCAGTGGACAGATAAATGTGAGCAGAGTTTTCAGAAGCTCAAGACATGTTTGACCACTGCACCAATTCTAGCCTTACCATCCGGTTCGGGAGGATTCATGGTATTTTGTGATGCTTCGAGAGTGGGATTAGGGTGTGTTCTCATGCAAAATGGTCGTGTGATAGCTTATGCTTCGCGACAATTGAAGAAGAATGAACAGAACTATCCCACTCATGATCTGGAGATGGCTGTAGTGGTATTTGCACTGAAAATTTGGAGGCACTACTTGTATGGAGAAACATGTGAAATTTATACTGATCACAAGATCCTAAAGTATATTTTTCAACAGAGAGATCTGAACATTCGGCAGCGTCGCTGGATGGAACTTCTCAAGGACTATGATTGCACTATTCTATATCATCCAGGGAAGGCCAATGTTGTAGCTGATGCATTGAGCAGAAAGTCCATGGGTAGTCTGGCACATATAGCTCCTGTAAAGAGACAGTTGGCCGGGGATATTCACAGGCTCGAAGGTACAGGTATCAGGTTCAGCGTGACTAATTCTAGTGTGTTATTGGCTTATGTTCCAGCCAAGTCTTCATTGGTAGAACGTGTTAAAGCCACTCAGTACGAGGATGAACGATTGTGCAAATATCGGGATGAAGTCCTAGCTGGTAAGAGCAAGAATATGATTGTTGATGATAATGGGGTTCTCCGACTAGGTAACCGGTTATGTGTACCAGAAATTGATGGGCTAAGACGAGTTATTCTCGAGGAAGCTCACCATTCTAGATACACTATACATCCTGGATCCACTAAAATGTACCGGGACCTGAAGCAATTTTATTGGTGGGAAGGTATGAAGAAAGATATTGCTAACTTTGTTGCTAGTTGTTTGACTTGTCAACAGGTTAAAGCTGAGCACCAGCGACCCGCAGGACTACTACAACGGCTTGAGATTCCAGAGTGGAAGTGGGAAAGAGTTACCATGGATTTTGTGACTGGGCTACCTCGTACACTTAAAGGTTATGATTCAGTATGGGTGATTGTTGATCGGCTTACAAAGTCAGCACACTTTTTGCCAGTTAAAACTACTTACAGTGGTGCGAAATATGCACAGTTATACATGAATGAAATTGTCCGACTCCATGGAGTTCCACTGTCTATTATCTCTGACAGAGGATCACAATTCACTTCTTACTTTTGGAGGTCCTTTCAAAGAGAATTGGTACTAGAGTAGACCTTAGCACCGCATTCCATCCTCAGATTGACGGTCAGTCTGAACGTACTGTACAGATATTGGAGGACATGTTGAGAGCTTGCATTATTGATTTTGGTGGTAGTTGGGATACTTATTTGCCTTTAGCTGAGTTTGCTTATAACAACAGCTATCAGGCAAGCATTCAGATGGCTCCTTACGAGGCTTTATATGGTAGGCGTTGTCGTTCTCCAATTGGATGGTTCGAAGCTGGTGAAGTTAAGGTTTTAGGACCAGACCTGATACAGGAAGCTATTGATAAGGTCCAGTTGATTAGGCATAGATTGCTCACAGCTTAAAGCAGGCAAAAGTCTTATGCAGATAAAAGGAAAAGGGACTTAGAGTTTGCAGTTGGGGATCGTGTGTTTTTACGAGTTTCCCCGATGAAAGGCGTGACACGATTCGGGAAAAGAGGGAAGTTGAGCCCGAGATTCATAGGACCCTATGAGATACTTGAACGAGTTGGAGCTGTTGCTTACAGTTTGGCTCTTCCTCCAGAGTTATCTTTTATTCATCCGGTGTTTCACGTATCTATGTTACGAAAATATGTACCAGACGTTTCTCATGTGCTTGGGGCACCGACTATACGGCTTAATGAGAAATTATCTTATGAAGAGCAACCAATAGCCATAGTTGAGAGTCAAAGAAGAAAGTTACGGAGAAAAGAAATTTTGTTCGTGAAAGTTTTGTGGAAAAACCATACTGCTAGGGAAGCCACTTGGGAAATGGAAGATGATATGCGAGCCAAGTATTCTCACTTATTTTACCCTACATGTATGCTCTTAGCTTAAATTCGGAGACCGAATTTCTAAAGGGGGAGAGAATGTAATACCCTATTTAAAATAAGGGCAAACTAGTCATTTCATAAGTTATTAAAAATAAAAAAAAATAAAAGAAGAAAAGAGAAACGAAGCTACAAGCAAAACAGAGACATCTGCAATGTCCATTTACAAATCAAATTGGTACCAGGGGGATTAGGGGAAAGGGTGGCGCAGCTTTTCCCAAGTTACAACAATTTCAACAATTGCAAGGGAAAAATTGGAGAAAAAGAGGAGCTCGTTAGGCACTTGGGTTAAGTCTAGCGGGAACCATTCAACTGGGAGACATTTTTGGCTTGATAGGGGTAAACTTTCCATTGTCTTTTTAATCTTATTCTCTGATTTATGTAATCTTGGTAGGCATAAAAGAATTTAAAGTACCTATGGAATACCTGGGCAGTGACTTTTGTTAGGCCCTAAGCTTATACAATGCTTGGAAAGAATTGACATGTATAATATAGTGAGTACAATGCAACAAGACAAAAGAATGTTATGCCTAGGTTACTGTAAATTCTTGGTAATTGTTGTTTACCTAGTATTGATATTAGCAGAAAAGGGAGAAACCTAGGAAATATTTCTAATACCCAGCATAAGTAAGGACTTAGCTAATGAGTTTTTGACATTAGCTATGAACTATGCTAAACAAGAAAAACTAACTCGAGATCGATGCAATGTGATTATAGATTGACCGGATGAAGTGGTGAATTGCTCGTGGAAGATACGGTTAAGCTACGCGCGTTTGTACTGTGAGTGATGACCTTACCACAATTTGTTTTTCCGTAACCTGCATGGTTTCTACTTGATTTTGAAGTAAATGTGTTACTGAGTGTTTAAACTGCATGTGGGACAAGTCCTTTTACAAGATATGTACTGAAATAATTATTTGAAGTATTTTATCGTTACAAGATTGGATTT
The DNA here is from genome assembly GCA_037355625.1 of Petunia x hybrida. Taxonomy (NCBI): domain Eukaryota; kingdom Viridiplantae; phylum Streptophyta; class Magnoliopsida; order Solanales; family Solanaceae; genus Petunia; species Petunia x hybrida. The sequence continues at coordinate 58,526 of JBBBVM010000360.1, forward strand.
TTACTGCTACTTGACATGTTTTACCGCTATGTGAAATATTGAATTATTACTCGAAATGCCCTGTACTTGGTATAGGGAATAAATATATTTTTGGGATGAGCCTTGACAGACCCCGTAGCTAACGACGGGTACGTTAGACCTGGTGCACCTTGTATTTTTCTGGATTACCGTTACAGTCCTTGCTAGTGGGAAGGTGGAACTAGCTTACCGTTACTGTTTTCCTCAGAGAGGAATTTATACTGATTACATGGTTTGTTCTTGGAAATCTCCCTAACCTATATACTTGATTTAATATAGTGATTACTGAATTTATTACTTGTTTGATATTGGTTACTGTTTACAAGAAGTACTTGAAAAGACTGATTTATGTTGTTATTTTGAAAGTGACAACTAAATTAAATGTGTATTTCTGCATAAGATATACTGGCATGTTTTTTTTACTTGTCCCCACTTAAAAAGGTTGTGGATAAGCGTTGTTACTCACTGAGTTGCGACTCACTCCTCGCTATATTTTTCCTTCCAGATACAGCAGGTGCCGTAGCCGAGGATCTTCATTCTTAGAGTCGCGAGTTGACAATCCTGGTGAGCCCCGCATTAGTTCGCGTGGGCAAGAGCTTTATTTATTCATTATTGTCTTTCTTGAAAACTCTTAGAGTCGCTCCATTTAGTCATTTGTCAGTCATTCTTTTAGTCAGTTGGATTATTTATTTATAAGCTAGTCTTGAGAGTATTTGGTCTTTATGAACTTATTACAATCCTGTTAGACGTTCTCGTAGTCTGTGGGAGATAAATGTGGTATTTTTATTGTTAGTGCGTAAGAATATTGGTTTTTTGTTGCTGGGTTTTCTGTTTGTTTAAAGCAGGTAAAATTTTGGATAGGCCTAAAAACAGGGGAAACTCTGCCCGATTTTCTGTAGAATTTTGATAAGGCTTGTTTAGGGACTTAGTTCCTAAGCGCCGGTCACGTCCCTAGAACTGGGTCGTGACATAACCTCTCTCCGAAGGAGCAATACTTCAACCGCAGGAGCCGACGCTGCAGCGCCTAATCCCAATGCACCCTCTTCACATACTTCAAGGGAAGGAGAAGAGCATAACGGCGGCAGTGGCACTGCAGATCCAGCGACTCAAGCCAATCAGAACCCGAATGGAAGATCTACAGCGCCTGCAGATATGAGCCTTGTTGTGGAAGCTCTCACCAAGCAATTCAAAGAAAGCCAGGAAGCACTTCAAAAGGCTCTTCACGAGAGGATCGATCAGATACCAGGCGCCCCGCCTACGCTGAAGAAAGTTGACGTCCAGCGTTATTCACAGCGGCCCTGGAAGAAAGAGGCAGCCCCAAAAGCGATACCTTAAACGTTCAAAATGCCGAACATTCCAAGGTATCGCGGAACATCTGATCCCAACGACCACCTCATGATATTCAGTAATTTTATAAAAGCCAGTGATCTCACCGACGAGGAGATCGAATCTGTGCAATTGAAGAAGTTCGTAGAGACCCTGGCAGATGGGGCCCTGCGATGGTATTCAATGTTGCCACCCAACTCCATTGGATTTTTTGCAGAGATGGCTGAATTATTCGTGAAGGCACACACGGGCGCTCAGAAGACGGAGACCCGGGTAGAAGATATCTTTGAAATTAAGCAGAGACCCGACGAGTCACTCCGGAAGTACGTGGATCGGTTCCAGAGAGAACGCATGATGCTCCCCAAAGTGCCGGACAGGTGGGCGGCAATCGCATTCACCAACAGCCTGGATGTTAGAAGCTTAGAGGCCACCCGAAGGCTTTACGAGTCTCTTCGCGAGTTCCCAGCAGCCAGTTGGTCAGACGTATACAATCGCTACAATTCCAAAGTACGTATCGATGAAGATAAACTGATCGGGGCAGGCGCTCGGGGAATGACTCAGCATCGCAGCGGCGGATCTGGTGGAAAAGCAGAAACGGAGAGATCAGGCACGCGATATGAGCCATACCTTGACCAATCGCGTAACAACTCCAAAGGACGCAGCAGCCACAGCAATAGGGGCCTATCTCGAAAGGAAAACCCTGAGTCAAGTTCCCGTGGAATCCCAAGCCTGCCAAGCTTCAACGTTGAAATGTCAGAGGTCATGGCAGTACTCAAAGGCATGGGAGAAAAGGTCCAGTGGCCAAAGGACATGAAGACTGACCCCAGCAAGCGGAGCAAAGACCTATACTGCGAGTTTCACCAAGACCACGAGCACACCACCGAAGACTGCAAAGCCTTAAGGTATGAAATCGCCCATTTATTGAAACAGGGATTCTTGAAGGAGTTCCTGACCGAAAAGGGAAAGCAAACTCATGCGAAGGCTCAGCAGAACAAGCCGGGTCCACCACGAGCATCCTCCCTAAAGCGAACGGTCAACGTTATTTCGGGCGGGATCGAGGTAGATTCGGTCACCTTCACAGCAAAAAAGTATGCAAAGGTATCTATCACAAACAACAAGCGTCCCCGGTCAGAAGGAGTAATCACCTTTGAGGAATCCGATGCTGATGGGTCACAGTTTCCACATGTCGACGCGTTAGTCATAACATTGCGAGTAGCGGAGTTCGACGTAAAGAGAGTACTCATCGATGCGGGCAGCTCTGCAAATATTATCCCATCACGAGTCATAGATGAAATGCAGATAGCAGACAAGATCGTGCCAATATCTCGAGTTCTCTCCGGTTTCAACAACTCGAGTGAAAAGACCCTCGGGGAAATTACCTTGACAACTCTAACTGAGGGGGTAGCAAAGGAGACGACCTTCCATGTTGTCGACGCTGATCTAGCCTACAACATCATTCTAGGCAGACCATGGATCCATGACATGCAGGCCGTCCCTTCTACCTATCACCAGGTGTTAAAATTCCCATCTGAGTGGGGAGTACGTGAAGTCCGAGGAGAACAGCGCACCGCACGAGACTGTTACTCGGTAGCCCTTAAACTGCCCGAGGAAAGCAAATAGCAATTACAGCACCCGGGACCGAATACTACACCTGAGGAGGCTAAGTATGAAGTCCCGGAGTTCATCGCCAAGATGGAGGAGAAGGAAAAACACATGCCGACAGTAGAAGCCCTGGAGCCCGAAGAGTTGTTCGCTGATAAACCAGAGCGAAAGGTGTACTTGGGAACAGAACTGAGCGAACGCCTGTGGGAAGACATCGTGCAATTCCTCAAGGAGCGGCATACAACATTCGCCTGGTCCCATGCAGATATGACAGGTATTTCTCCTGACATCATTACTCACAGTTTGCACGTTGATCCATACCACCGCCCGGTGAAACAAAAAACGCGCCAGCAAGGAGCTTTCCGGAATCAGGTAATCAACGACGAAGTCGATCGCCTGTTAAAGATCGGTTCGGTACCTGAAGTCAAATATCCAGACTGGTTAGCCAACGTGGTGGTCGTACCTAAAAAGAACGGCAAATGGCGAGTCTGCATCAACTTCACAGATCTAAACAAAGCCTGTCCGAAGGATTCCTATCCCCTTCCCAGGATAGATCAACTAATCGATGCAACAGCCGGACACGAGGTGTTAACCTTCCTCGACGCGTACTCCGGATACAACCAGATACTGATGGACCCTGGAGACCAGGAGAAAATGGCATTCATAACCTGTCGAGGTACGTATTGCTATAAAGTTATGCCATTTGGATTAAAAATTGCAGGTGCAACCTATCAGCGTCTAGTCAATCGGATGTTCCACGACCATATCGGGAAGACTATGGAAGCGTACATTGACGACATGCCAATAAAATCCAAACGAGCAGAAGATCATCCAGCACATCTGAAAGAAGCTTTCCGAATCCTGGATCAATATAACATGAAATTGAACCCGGAGAAATGCGCTTTCGGAGTCGGATCGGGAAAATTTCTGGGGTTCATTGTCTCTCAGCGAGGCATTGAAGTCAATCCCGCTCAGATTAAAGCTATCGAGTCAATCCCAGATGTACTTCACGATAGGAAAGAGGTCATGAGACTGACGGGGAGAGTAGCTGCCCTACGCAGATTCATCCCCCGGTCATCTGATCGTTGCAAAAGTTTCTTCGATGTCTTAAAGCAAAACAAGGAGTTCGAATGGACTCCTCACCTGGCTGCCCAAGAAGTCTCCAAGACGAGGCGCTCGGCCCCCCTTTTGGGCGCTCCGCCCCATGACGCTGAAAGCTTAGATTTTTGCGTGGACTTCCTATTTTATCCTTAAGTGATTGTATATTGTTTTAACTAAGATAAGGGCATTTTAGTCATTTCACTTGTATCTTAGAAAGGCATATAAATAGAGGCCTTAGCCATTTTCATCACTTACATCACCTTGAATATTGAAGAAACTGGAGCTATGCTATCTTTAAACCCTTGTTGGGAACTTGAATTCAATTGGTGGATTCCAATTTGAACTTCATCCATCTTTGATCATTCTATTTGAAAGAGTCGAGTACCTCTTGAGGATAGTTGCATAGCGTAGGTGATTCTTTGACATTCACTTGAGGTGTATCGAGACAAGTTCCTCGTTGCTACTTAGGTAATCGTTCGAGTATCGTCTCGTCTCGTTTTTAACCTTATTTATCGCTTCCGCATTTTCATATCGTTTCTAGCTTCCGCGTATTTTCCATTGCATCAACCAGGCAGATTGGCAAGAGCGGAGAGTTCTCGCTTTTGTTACTAGCTTTTTTAGGGACTGTCGTGTTTCCACAACACAAAGGGCGAGTTGATGTTTGCATGGTATCAATTGCCGATGCCTTACTCAAAGACTTCAACAAGAAATACACTTTGGTACCGATGATTGTTGCAGAAATATACCGAGCTTTAGAAAGATGCAAGAATGGTGCTAGCTTTTTCGAAGGTTGCAATTTGCTTCTACAAATTTGGTCGATGGAACATTTGCGAAAGATGAACAGCATAGACCAAGCCTTCCACTCCATACCAAGAGAAAAATACATCTTGACTCATACCGCCCGCATGGAGAACGCTTTCGAAAAGTGGGACCAGCCAACAACTACCAAAGGCAGGCACCACAAACATTCTCAGTTGACATATGGAAAAAAACAATGGATGTTTGATTACTTTCCCAGCACAACAGTAATCACACGACCTGAAGGTCCTTATTTTCTTATCTTGGTTGGGTTTAGAGGAGTTTACCCATACACTCCTTTAAGGGTACTTAGACAACCAGGGAGAAAACAAATTATACCCCAAATTGCAGACATCAGAAGTTTCGAAGCAGATAATTTCGAAGGAATGATACCATTCAAAGACAAGACATTAAAACTTTGGAAAGAAAGACAACAAATGGGATTCGAGACTATTGGACGAGATAGGTTTGATACAGGCTATGATGAAGACTATCCAGACTGGCTTAAGAAATACATAGTAAGGGCAGTTAAACCAAAAGCAACAACAAAGAGAAAAAGAAATGCTGATGAATTAGAAACCGAGTGCAAAAAACTACGCAAACAACTGGCAAATGCACGAGGGAAAATAGCAAAGAAGCAAAGTTTGGTCGAAGCAAAGAGCAAAGAACAAAGAAAATGGGAAATGGCACAGTAAGGTAGAACTCCTGACAAACACATAGAGTCTATCGGTGCATGGGCTAGTGAAGGAATGAACGATGTGGCTGACAAAGGAATAGAGGAGAAATGAAGTAAGGCTTGGGAAATATTGAAGAACTTCATATTTGACATATCCCAGCTCGTAATTGATGCAGACAACATCATTTTTAAAGGAGACTAATCAGAGGCAAGCTTGTCCGAGGAAAACTCGTCCGAAGAAGAAAAACAAGAAGAAGAATCTTCTATGGATGGATCAACATAAAAGATGTTCGCCTGGCCGTGATCTAATCTCTTAACAGTGTTTTCCACCTTTTGCACTATTTCAATATATTAGCCAATGTAACAAAAAGTATAATAAATGCAATATTATCTTTTAGGCTCCGCATTTTGTTAGCAAACGAAATGATACATGTGGCACAAAGCTCTTTTCAAAATCATCATTCGCAAAATGGTCCTTCGCATTATAGGATACATTTCTTATTTGATATGTGTGAATTGCATGAATTTATATGTTGCTCTAAGTCTCTAAAGGAACCCTCTCTCCAAATTAAATCTCCTGCCAAGACACCTCCTCTCCCTACTCTATGCCCAAATCCTTATATCTGAAACCTTTCGCATGTCCAAACTGTCTCTAACTCGCTACCAAACTCAAAAGTATATTACCAAAAGGTTGACTTGAGTCGAATACCAAGGCAAAAGATATGGTTAAGCAAGTGGGCTTGTCAGGGATTTTCTGAAATAAGAAAGTCTTTCACAGAAATTCCCATCAGCCCCCTCCTCTCTCTACAATATCATCACCGGAAAATAATTAGCTTAGGTGCACTGCAAGCTACTAATAACGCTATCCAGTTTGGAAAATGTGAGACTTTTCAAAAAGAAGAAAGATGAAGTCTCTTTTGCTGCAACTATTCAAGACCCTACTTTCAACCACTATTATCAAACGCTGCCACCATTTTATCCTTACTCTCACATACCACCTAAATATTCCGTTTACAACACTCAACCTACTCAACCTATATTTCACATCCCAGCACCAAATCGTCCGCTATACCAGCAAAACACTCAACCCAACTATCAAAAAGGCACTACCATACCTTCTTAGGCCTCGTCCTGATGTAAACCAAAGACCGAAAAGAAACTACATTCCACTAGCCAAATCCCACACTCAATTGTTCGAAAGATTGTAAACTGTTGGGCTTATTGTTCCAGCAAGCACTATGCATATATAGAGAAAAATTGACAAAGCAAGAGAAATGTTGGTCAAACTCAAAGGCACACATGACTCATCTTAATACCTTTTGACACCAGTGCCCAAGGATTACTTTGTTGCACCTGTCTACACAGTCACACCACCTGCAATACATGATTGTGATCCAAGGCATTTCCCGAACTTGCTTTTGTCATGATCGAAATGGCAGTCAAAAAGCTAGTGGAAGACAATAAGGAATTAGAAAGCAAGGGATGTAGCAAAAACTTGTGCACAACAACCAAAACAAGCAAGTCAATTCAACTTGAAAATGAGAGGAAAAGACACAATGACAAAGCCATCATTATATGAAAAACCTGGAAACCCCTTTATTATTTTGGAAGCATGTCCTTGTCCACTAGCAAAGATAAAGCAAGACGACGAAGTTATTTGAGACACTTACAAGAGCAAATGTTGCTTTGATATAAAAGCATACGCGAATACAGTTCTTGGAGCAATTTCGGTCGAAGGCTTTATTGAGGTGATATGAATTCTCATGACGACAATTACAACAGGACGCAACAATCGAAGAGTACACATGATATATAGGGAATCTACATCAAGTTTGGCGGCTCAGCAATAAGATATTATCTAACAAGGAAAGTTGGTGCAAGGACTATATTGCAGCAGTTGGTTGAAAAGTATGAAAGACGTTGAGTATCTCTTTAAGAGACACATAGACATCATGACAGATAAATTTGCAAGAAAGGATGACAAATGCACTCAAAGTCTTGGTGTTCAATAAAAGTCAACCCCCTTTTCTGTCGCACAACACAGTCTATTTCTTACACAACATCTTTATCACTTTTCATTGACATTCAACTCCTCATCTCCCGCAAAAACAAGCATCCTTTGTTTGACCAAAATTCTTGCCTTGATTGCTACATAAAGCACTTAGGCAATCCCTTAGGATATCTGTGCAATCTATGATAATCTCAAAATTCAAGCGCTAATCCGTTATCTGCGGTCTAGGCATCCTCTTTAGTTTATGTGTTATTTTTGCATCAAAACTTTGCTAATGTTTTTGCTAATGTGCCTACACGGTTTTGTGCATTTCACAACATTGTTACGGTCGCTCTGCGCTTGAACACCGAAAGCGGTCAAGAATTTGTATTAAGAAAAAATCGAAGTGGCATGCCAAGTTGAAAATATTTCCTTCTAGAACAAGGAATTTTAAACCACCAACATGGGACACCGAGAGAACCCAGACAATCCCAATTCCATACAACCTGAAATCCAATCATTATACAACCGGAGTTGGCAAAAATCACAACCTCACACTGCACACAATTCACACAATAAACAATCTCCCCTGTGTCAATACTTCCAACAACAACCTTATCAGGCTCAACGCAATCAAGGACAAACAAAAGACAGAACCTCACACCTCTGCTCTTTTAGCTCAACCAAGAAATGTTGTACTCCACAAACAAACTACTTCCTGGATACCTATTCCGAGATTCGATCTAACAAAGATCTACACCCCTCACTCAAACATTCAACACCAAGATTCTAGGTAATAAATTGGTGTTCACTGCAACGGAACCACCCTCTCTTGGTGATCTGTCATAAGCAATAAACTGGGATAGAATTTTTGAGGATCTCCTCTCCTCAAAAATTCCAAACACTGGGACAGAAATTTTTGAGATCCCCTAAATAATTTCAAGAAAGGAAATATGATAGCCCTCTTAACACATTGCATAACATAACTATGGCATTCTGTTTGTTGCACTTTATTTTACTTTTATTTTCACAGGGTATACAGTCCGAAAGGGAGACAACCCGATGAAAAAATGATATGACAAAAGGTAGACAGCCTGGAGGGTAGATAGCCCGGTGAAAGGAATGGCATGACAAACGGTAGACAGCCCGGATGGTAGACAACCCGATGAGAAAGTTTGGCATGACAAAGGGTAGACAGCGCGATGAGAAAGTTTGGCAAGACAAAGATAGAAAACCTTGAGCGTAGATAACCAGATGAGAAAGTTTGGCATGGCAAAGGTTAGACAACCCTGAGGGTAGACAGCCCGATGAGAAAGTTTGGCATGACAAACGGTAGACAACCCTGAGAGTAGATAGCCCGCTTAAAAAGTTTGGCATGACAGAGGGTAGACAGCCTGATTCGAAGTTTGGCATGACAGACCCGATGTGAAGTTTTGCATAACAGAGGGTAGACAACCCGATGTGAGAGTTTGGCATGACAAAGGTAGACAACCTTGAGGGTAGACATCCCGTTGAGAAAGTTTGGCATGACAGAGGGTAGACAGCCCGATGTGAAGTTTGGTATGACAGAGAGTAGACAGCCCGATGTGAGAGTTTGGCATGATAAAGGGTAGACAGCCTTGAGGCTAGACAACCTATTGAGAAATTTTGGCATGAAAGAGGGTAGACAACTCGATGTGAAGTTTGGTATGATAAAGGGTAGACAGCCCGAAGGGTAGACAACACGATAAAATAGTGGTAGACAGCCTGTAGGGTAGACAACCTAGTGAAAGGAATAGCATGACAAAGGGGTAGACAGCCCAGAGGGTATACAGCCCGATGAAAGAATGGCAGACAGCCTGAAGGGTAGACAACCCGGTGAAAGAAATAGCATGGCCAAGGGGTAGACAGCCTAGAGGGTAGACAACCCGATGAAAAGAATGGTAGACAGCCTGGCATGACAAAAGGTATGCAGCCAAATGAAAGAATGATAGACAGTTCTGCATGAAAAGATACACAGCTCAAGTAAAAAAAGGGGTATATAGCCCGACGAGACAAGCGCACATTTAAATGACAAAAAACATTTGCAAGACGATCCAATGACAGGAAAGTGTCTTTATGCATTTACATACATATTATTTTTTAAAACTCACTTTTATCGCTGGACATACAATCCGGCGTTGCATTAGTAAGACGATTCAACGACAGCCCAGTGCGACGAAGCAATTAGATCCTGACGAGAAGCACCCAGCAAATGAATATCCCCAGAAGAGAAGCATATACTTCCTAATACTCAAAGCGCTTGAAAACAGACTAGACAACTACAATGACAAAGGAGAGCTCAAATCAACATTAAAGTTTACTTTATCTTTATCTTTATCTCTATTCGCATTTTCCTTGATTTTGCTGCAGGGCACTCCTTGATCTCTCGATGAACCCCTCCACCATACTCTCACACCTGCTCCCAAAATCACTATCACACGCAAAATTGTACAACCGCAAAACCTCAAATACATACAAAGCATCATCCTAAAACCCACATCAAGAAGCCTAATCCTACAATCAATGCTTTTGCTACACCCGCAAGCTACCTATTTTTGCTGAGTTCCAAATCGTTCAAAGCTACAGTTCCATACTTGCACCAGTGATCAACCCAATCTTTCCTTGTCGATTCGGTGTCAGTTTCGTATTCCTTCCTATTCAAGACCATTGTCTCAATTGCGCGCGTTCTCATGCTTAATCGTGCCTATCTGTTTGAATCATGTGCATTTATCGTGCTTTACTCCCCAATGTTCCCCAGCTCATTCAAGACAATGTTGAAGGCAAGATGACAGATCTATCGAGTTGTAGTGTAAACTATGCCCATGTAAACTCCTCTTTATGGGTGTGTCTTGCACCACATCTTCATAACTAGGACGATTACAAGCATTTTTCCCCACACTTGATCTATCGATGCTACCTCGTCTTTTGACAATGCCATTGTTATACCTGCAAACTACGTATACTGTCAAATTCCAACACGCCTGGAGCTGATCATCACATGCTCCCATAAGTAATCTGATAAGGATCAAAATCAAAAAGACAAAAAAGAACGATAGGAGAGTGAGACACGTCTCGAACTCCCTATAAGGTGACCACGGAGAACTCGTTCCGTGATACCCTCATAGCGGTGTCAAGAAGGACCTACGCTATGCAACCACCCTCGAGTCGCACCCGGGACTCGCAAGTAGAATGATCTGGTGTCGGTTCGATATTCAACTAGGATCCGCTAGTGAATTCAAGCCAACCAAAAGGGTTTCTTCATAAACAAGAGTTCAACTATATTCATCATTCAACAATATTCAAGGTAAGCTAAGGTTTGATGAAGCCAAGTGAAGTATTTATAGACTTCACTTATACATAATGAAAGCCCTAAAATACCCCCCAAAAGTTGGTTAAAATAATAAAGGCCACGTAGGGTTATAATAGTCAAAGCATAGCATAAAAACTAGAAATCCCGCAAGGCTTCAGGGATTGGGCGGTCCGCCCCCTTGCACTAGGCGCCCCGCCTAGTTGTTCAAATGCTGAAGGAGAGAGTAGGCGCCCAGTCAGGCGGTCCGCCCCTTTTCAGGCGGTTGGAGATCCAGAGAGTTGACAAAAAGTAGGCGGTCACCTAGTTGAGTAGGCGGTCCGCCCGTTCCTGGGAGCTTTTGAAATGCTTCCAAATGTGCTCCGGATGCCTCTCCAAGTGGCCTAGGTGATCCCCCATCCATGGCACTCGAAAGCATGATCTTCAAGTCGCTCTCAGAGCCTTCTTCCATGTCCTTCCAAGTCTAGTGGAGATGAGTGTCTTGAATCAACTTGGCTTGACTTCTAGTGAACGGCCTTGAGGTAGTATGCCCCGCATCATCCTCCCCTTCTTGGGAAGGTTTCGTCCTCGAAACCATGGCTTCCTCCTCTCCGGCATCACCATCCCCTTCATCAAAAGGGGTCAAGTCAGTCACATTTAAAGTATCTGACACATTGTACTTACCCGGTAGGTCAATCACATAGGCGTTCTTGTTGATCTTGGAAAGCACTTGAAACGGTCCATCTCCACGGGGTGCCAACTTCCCTTTCCTAAGGTTTGGAAACCTCTCTTTGCAGAAGTGCACCCACAACCAATCTCCCTTTTTGAGCTCAAGCTTCTTTCTTCCCTTGTTCTTCTTGAAAGCAACCTTTGCATAGGCTTCCTCCAAATTCTTCTTGGCTTTACCATGAAGCTCAATCATTGCCTTTGCTCGGCTTTTCCCTTCAAAATTAGCAACCATTTCCCTTGGCAAAGGGGTTAGATCAAGGGGAATCAAGGGATTAAAACCATAAACACATTCAAATGGAGTCATGCCAATTTGCATAGCTTATAATCGTACTTTGCATAGCTTGATTGGCATGACTCCATTTGAATGTCTTTTCATCATCCCCGAGCAAAGTGGGCCAGCTGTTGACACCCAATTTTGTCCCTCTTTTTTCTTAAATTGGCTATAATTTAAATTGAAGATGCAATTTGACTATTTGTGCATAATTTGCATTAGAAGGCATGCATTTACGTGTGTTATCCTCTACTTATATATTACATACTTAAATATTGCTATATTACGTAATTTTATATCATTTAGGCTATTTGTCAAAATATAGTTGTTTGTGTAATTTTAGTGTATTTATAAAATTTAACAAATAATTGTGGCTTTAATAATTTGTATTTTACTATTTGTTCATCCCATTTTATACAATATATATACATATATTTATATTTTTATCTAGCACCTTTAAGTAGAATATTAGCCGTAACCAATCCATTTCTATTCCTTGATTTGTAATATTTATTTGAATTTGAATTCTTTTGAATTTAAATATATGCAAATCCCCCTTCTAAAATATTTCTTTTTAAAATTCCTTTTGAACCTAGACAAGTGTTCGTCTAGATACGTTTATAATTACATTTAATCTCTCTTTTCCTCCTATTTTTATTTGAACTGATTTTCTCTAATCATTTCTATATCCCTATATTTATTTTAGTATCGAACCTGAGCAAGTTTTCTTAATCAAATACATTCTCATTATTTGAATGTTGAAAGAAAATATTTTCCAAATCCAATTCAATATTCTTTCCTAATTTCATTATCTTCACCCTCCTTAATTAGTCTCTAATCCCTCAAATCTCTCTTCCCAATCTTGTCCTAATCTATCCTTAATCTTTTCCTAATCTTCTCCTCAAAATCCTTAAAATTACTCCAATCCCCAGCAGCTATTTTTTTTAATTCTTTCTAATAAATTTGGCTGTTAAAACATACACAAGGGGGACCAGCTCTCTCTCATATCTCTTACATACAGACACGCACACCCCCACACGACCCCTCCATCATCTTCTCCAAAGCTCCACCTTCACCATGGCACCATTGTATACCCCTCGTCCCTCTCCAACTACACCTACAGACCTCATTACATGCACCCACAAAAATAAGAATAGACACACACACACACAGAGCCAGTACATCCACTCCTCCCTTCCCTCGATTACACACATAGGTAGACCACCCCTCTCCTTCTCCACCATTCACACAGATCCAAGGTACAGCCCATCGCCACACAGACTTCTCCTTCCCTTCCAATCCCACCGGATCTCCTCTTTATCACACTATCAAAATACACACACCCCATAGATATACAAATAGACACCAACACACACACTAACACACAGGGGATAGGGAAGATCGGGAAGAACAGAGTGGTGGGATACGATAATTGATCAGAGAGAAGGTGACAGTGGGGCAGTGGTTAAAGCTCTCGCGCCACTGGAAAACACCGTCTCTGGCACCCCATTTGTGCCACTGTTATGCTGTATCACTAACCGTCATTTCTTGTTGTCTTGTCCATTGTTCTATGAGCCTATTACTAAAATTAAAGACTTAAAGGGAAGGTGGAGATTGGAGTCGTAGCAGCGCCATTGTGATTGAGCGGCGTTGCTCCTCCTCCTCCTTCGTACTTGGCTGTTATTCTATGTGCTGATTGCCGTTTCACAACCGGAATTTGGTCAAATATTATTGATTTTCTGCTTCATTTATTTTGTATAATGGCTCTGAGATGCAGGATTTTGATCGGCGGCTCTTTGTCTCATTTCGTGAGAATTGGCAATCATTGATATATTGTTCTATTATCTTGATCGTTGACATGAACCCCATTGGATCTTGCTATTGCCTGTATCTTGGCACACTCGTTCCCCTATCTTTTTTTGGGTCACTTGGACGACCATCTTTGTTACTACTATGGTTCATTTGTGTTAAATCAATACCATTTGGTTTACTCTGATTTCTAATTTTATGTGGAATAAGTTATTGCATTTGATTTGTAAATTTTTGGGTCCTTCGATAATTCTGGATAATGCTCCTACACTGCTTGGTTTGCCTATGAAAAATATCAATTTAAAGCATAGGGACTGATTTGAACATGATATTATACTTAGGTCAATGACATTTGGAGGCCAAAACAGTCCCGTCCCGATACAACAGTCCCTTACGATTTTGTCCCTCCGAAAAAAATAGGCGATAACGATATTTAATAATTTGCAAAGTAAGTGATAATAGAGGGGTGGGATTGGGAGGAGGTACTTAGCATGACAAACCGGCCTAGGCTCCGTGTTTGCAGCCAATCAACATCTAACCTCTATTGATGCAAGACACGATCTGAGCCAAAACTTTACAAAAATCTATTTTTTCTTTATTTTATTAATTTGTTATTATTACTCTTATATTATTATCCTAATTATTATTAATATTCTTATTTTGTTATTTTTATTTTTATTATTATTACTATTATTACCATTATTATTATTCTTATTATTATTACTATTTAATTGTTATATTAATTTATTTTCGTATTTTTTGCGAGGTACATTTGAAGGGATATTTTCAAAGACGACACTTTAGAAAAACTCCTAATGCAACTTACTGTTACATTATTTATTAATTTATTTGGTATACTAAGTAAATTAATTTTTTTGCAAGGTCTATTTTTGAAGTAAGAAATTAGTAGAAGAGAACCTTTTATTATTACTATTATTATCATTATTATTATTATTGCTATTACTATCACTAACATTATTATTATTACTATTATTACCATCATTATTGTTCCTAAAACTTTTTTACTATTATTATTTTCATGTTATTAACACTAATCAATTTTATTTTTTGCAAATCACATTACTTTCATTTAATTTAATTTTTATTTTACCATTATTATTTTAATATACTAACTAATCTGTTTTATTTTGCTAGGTGTAATTCTCCAAGGAAGAAGCCAATTGGCAAATTGGAACTTTTTTATTTAATCTTAGTTACTACACGCATATTATAAATAGTCATTTAATTATTCATCTATTTTATTCTCTTTTAATTGATTAGAATCCTAATTATATTGTCCATCCGGTAACCACATTTAGTGAAGCATGAGAGGTATCTAACCCCTTCCTCTCGAGTTAAATTGAAAACCTACCTAGAATTTCTGGTCCGTAGACTAAGTTTTGGAGTTAATTTTAAAGTTGGCTAGAAACAAAGTAGGTGCCCTAATATGCCTAGATAAAAAATATGTTAGGTGGTGACTCCAAGTCTTTACCCGTGAGTTCCAATAAGTTGAGCCCTATTTCGAACTTTAACCGGTTCGGGAAAAAATGGGCGTCGACAAAAAAGGCGCAGGGCACACATCCCGTCGCCTAGGGTTTACAGTCTCCTAGTTAGGGTTTGTATACCACCGCCATCTAGCGCAGTTGGTAAAGTCTACAGGATAACATCCTACAGAAAAGAGACAAGGGATCGATTCTCCACGAGAGTACACAGATACGATTCGCCATCAACTTTGACTGCTCTCAAGGAATAAGATTTACTATGTTTTCTTCATTATTTCTTTCTTATTTACTTGTCTTTATTTCTATAGTACTTACTTACCTTTCCATTGTAATTTACCATATTTCTTGTGACCTCATTCATAATTAATTTTTTAACCAAGACGTATAAATTTAGGCTTAAACAGTATCTGCTTAATACTATCTGAATGTCTTTGTACTGGAAAAGAACTAAAACTTACCAATAACCTTATAACAAAAAATATATCTGACCTAATATTGTTAGAAAGATACATCAGTGCACCAATTGCACTATGATATGGTACTTGGGCACTAAGGAACACTTCATCAGTTTTCACAAGGTCAAAATGAAATCTTTATTTAGATGAAGTGATGTCATAACCACTAGGGTGCTTAATCGATGTGATTTATCTATATAATTTTTTTAGAACCTTTTCTGTATATGTAAATTGGTTAATAAAAATTTCTCTTGGCAGGCTCAATTTTTAGACTAAGACAATTTGTGTCTTTCATTTTAAATTCTTTCTTCAATCACTTTATTTCCCTTTGGGAGCTCTTTAGGAGTTCTAATGGTATTCAAATAATCAACATATATAGATATTATAACAAATTCAGTTCTAGATATTTTTATAAAAACTCAATGACAAATTTGATTATTCTTGTTATCCTTCTTTAAACTGGTATTGACTAAAGCGATTATACCATATGCATTCCGATTGTTTCAATCTGTTGAAGGATTTTTGATGCTTTATAGAATACGCTTCTTATGAACCTATATATGAACCCTTTTGGAATTTTCACGAAAATTTAATTGTCCAATGAGCCATATAAGTAGGCTATGACATCATCCAATCGATCAATATCAAGTCTTTTATATACTACCAGAACTACAAGATACCTGAGATAATTGCATCCACTAAAGGGAAATATGTCTCTATATATTAATGTCAGGTCTCTGCAAAAACTCTTGCATCATAAGTCCTGCTTTATATCTAACGAATTCATTATTGTCATTTAGTTTTTGCAAAAAATATCCATTTATAACCCACTGGCTTTATACCTTCATGTGTTGGACTATTGGTCCAAAAACTTCACATTTTTCAAGTGAACCCAATTCAGTTTGAATTGTCTCTTTTCATTTTAGCCAATCAATTATTTGTTTATATTGATTGATTTGGTTCAAGATCTTCACTTTGTTGCATTATCTTAACAATAACATTATATGCAAAAGCGTTGTCGATAACAATATTTTTTGAATTCCATAGATCAATTTCATTATTTTAGGGTACCTGAGCCTTTCATGAAGAGGACTTGTGAATTTTTATATCTCTATACTCTTCTTGAGCAGTTACCTCCATAATATGATCTTTCTGATCAATTTCTCCTTACTTCTTTTTTTTTTCTTATTTTGAGGATTTTTATCTTAGGAACCAGGTGGTCTGCCATGCTGGCATGCCTTAGACTAACTTGCATAAATAGATTTTTCTACCGGAACATCAACTCGAACTGAAGCATTTGTAGCTAGAATATACAATTTAGTAACCTTTGGTGGGTCAGTGAATACACCTGATAGCTGATTTGCAATATTTTACAACTACACTATTTTTGAACTTCTTATTTATACTGATTTATAAGTGGATCTAAATGAGATTGTTTTAATGCATTTTAATCATTGTTTTTTTTTTCAGCTACTTATTCTATCCTTTAATGTTGGTTAAACTGATTTATCGAATGACAATCAGGCAACATTACTGTAAATTAATATTCCATCATGGGCTCGAAATATTTAATAATGGCTGGAGATTAATTCCAAAAATATATCCTTCTTTGGACTCCCATCTTTGTGCATGGTAGTGGAGAAATTTGCGCATAAACCACACATTTAAAAATTCTAAGATAGAAAATATGTGGCTCCTAACCAAAAGCCAATTGCAATGGGGAGAATTTATGATAACCTTCTGGCTTGATCCTAACAAGGGCTGCTACATGCAGATTAGCATATCTCATTACTAAAATGGATAATTTTGCTCTTATAAGCATTCATCTGACAATTAATTAGTGGCTTTTACTAAAAGATTCTGCTAGAAAATTTTGAGTGTGAACATGAGAACATGATGTCTAACTATAATCCAAAATTGACATACAATAATCATCAAATTTTTGAGATATAAAATCACAAGTATTATACAGACGAATTGTCTTAATCACATTATTTAGAAACTGTGCTCTTAACCTTATTATTTGACCAACCAACCTTGCCAATTTAATATTGCGAGTCGATAATAAACACACATGTGACCATATTGTAGAAGCATCCCCTAAGATCATATAATATCTGAATGGTCCACATAAAGGGTGTATGGACCCACATATATGGTGTATATATTCTAGAAATGCAGGGATCCTTATCCAAATTTTAGATGCTCTAGTAATTAGTTTTCCTTGAGAACATTCCGCACAAGATAATTCTTTACCATGGCATATTATTCAACTCTGTCAATATTTGTGTAATACAAACCAGAGGAAAGAGTGGGGAGCTTTTCAAAAATGTATTTCTCCCCTTTGCACGTGTTCCTCATGTTGTATGGTGTTGTTTAATATACTTGAAGAGATGCATCAGTTGGGAGAGCTGCATTGTCGATCTCAGAGTTCTGTGGAGAATTTTCATCATTTCCTGACATGATAAACGATTTGGACAAAGAACAAGTAAAGGATTAACGAGGTCTTGGAACAATTAACAAGTGCATGGGCCCCACGGTTGGCACAAAACTATTTAACATAAAAATTAATTTGATAGGTTAAGCAATTGAATTTGTTTTGTTATGTCGCATATAATATAATCATATCAATACTCGTACAAAAATAATAAAAAGAACGTAGCAGCATTAGAACAACTGAACTTATGTAAATATAACATCTTATATGTGTGTCAATGGAATACAGTTTCCTGCCATATAGTTTAAAGTAAATAAAACAAAGTCTATTATAGAAAGAGGGAGAGAGGCATTTTACTACATTTGATAATAGTACAAGTGAGAGTAGTAGTTATCAGGTGGTTTATATGAACGGGATATGATGGTTTATATAGTATTAGAGCTTTAATGTCGTACAATTTATGAGAATCAAAATTTACTTTCCCTAATCGTAAGAGCTGAAGAAATGATTGTGAGAATAAATAGTAGTAGCGATTGTTTTATGATATTCTACCTTTAATGATTGTTGAATAGCCATTTAGCATCCAGAAGAGCTACGACCATAATCTGAATAGTTGTGGCTAAGTTTCCAGGGGAATTCATTTCTTGTATCTGAGTTGAACTTGTCTTTGCGAGTCACCAAATACTTCATGTCATATATCACACCGTGATGCCATGTAAGATTTAACCAATATAGATAGTCCATGCAGTTGCTGGCTAAATCTCGGGAACATGCTGGAAGTTGAAAATTTATCTCGGTAGGAAAGTTTATGTGAATTCTGCCACCGATCGCTTTTTAAATTGAAAAAGACTCGCCTTCTTGCGAATTTAGATGATTGTTTTCCATCCGCTCATGGGGCATTAGTTGAGGCAATCATGATCCCATGGACTATGAGTTTCCTTTTCGAACTTGATTTGTTATTACACTGTTTGTAAATTTCTTTGAAAACCCTTTTTTCTTGTTATTCCTAAATTTGTATTCCCTTTTTCTTTGATTCCATGGCTTCCTAAAGTGACGATTGCCAAAAAAAATTCACTTTCCTTCTTATAATAACTTTAAAGTTACCAGCTCTGAAGAAGTAGAGATCGATGAGGTTGATAATGCTCCTCTTACTATCAATTTAACCAAGAAAGGCAAGGGCAAGGGTAAGAGCAAAACCCTTGATGAATCATCAGATAAGCAAAAAAGAAGAAGAAAATGTTGCACCCAGGGAGGAATGGCTGCAAGATTCATTGGAAAGTAATATTTCCTCAGCTATTGAAGAGAGTCATATCCCCAAGGTAAAAGCTTACTTCTAGTGGGATGTAAATTTAGTTGTTTATACTTCTCCTAATGACGCCCGAATCAGCGACCATCAAGTCGGTCGCTCCTTTTTTTACACTTGTCCCTTCATTCTTGGGTTTCGCTTGCCTACGAATTCTATTATAGAGGATTCTTTCCGCACGTACAAGATATGCATGGCGCAACTCGGAATCCAAGTAAAGAGGGTCGCTTTTTGTTTATAACAGCTGGCTCAAGTGATGCAGCAAAATTTTAAGAGATAGGAGATAAACACCAATAGCGAGAAAACAAGGCAACAACTAAGGGGATCTACCTTAATAACCTCCTTATAGGTTCTATAAGCACATAATCTATACAAACAATCCTCTAGGGAATAGAAATTCTCTTACAAACTGTAAGATCAGAAAAGGTTGCACAATTTGAATTCCAAAAAAGGGTTAGTATTCTTCACAAGACTAAGGCTTTTCATAAGTTTTAAGGTAGGTGCTGAAAAATGAAGTCTAAGTATGGCTTTTATAGAAAAGTCAACGCTAGTTTTTGAAACTAGACTTAGCCACCTGTGGCTTTTAAGAAATATCCTACATGCGCTTCACAAATAACTAAGTTTAGTGACACGCATAGCTGTTTAAGGTCAGACCATGGGCTAGCACAAATATACTCATAGGCTCTTCTATTGGGCTCATAAGTGTCCGAGGCTCTTGGAATGAGAACTCATTCTCCAAAGCACTGTGTACGTCATGGAGGATCATAACTTGGCTCTTAGTGAATGGCCTGGACGCTTGGAACAAGTCATGATCAGTCTGGGCTGCATCATTCTCTCCTTTTCGAAAAGTTTTCATCCTCGAAATCGCAAGATCATCATCCTCGACTGCAACACCTAAAACACAAGAAACTAAGTCAGACATATTAAAAGTGTTTGAATCATTATACTGACATGGATGATTAATAGGTAAGCATTGTCGTTAATCTTTTCGAGCACTTAAAATGGTCCATCTCCTCATGTGGATAGTTTTCCTTTTTTTTATTTGGAAGCTGATCGTTCCTTAAATGAACCCAAACCCAGTGCCTCTTTGCGACTCTAACTTCTTTCTCCATTTGTTCGCCGTGGCAGCAGCCTTTGCATATGCATTTTTTAGATTTTACTTTACCTTAGCATGAAGCTTAAACAATGATTTTGCCATGTCCATCCCTTTAACATTTAAAATAGCACCTCAAGAAAAAAGGTTTAAATCCAACGACATCGAGGGTAAGACAATACACACACTCAAAAGGGGATTTCCTATCATTCTATGTTACACGATCCAGATTTCTAGCTAGGCCATCCGGGCACCTGACATCCTCCCTTAAACCCATCGGGCAAACCCTTTTGAATTGAATTCACAAAAATACACATAAATCAACTTATAGATAAGAAATAAGACCTAAAGACCGACGAACATAATTATACATAAGCTGTACAGAAGAAGTTACAGCTGACTACCCAATATACTAGGTTTAGGTCTACCCAGACAGACATCTAAGAATACAAATGAAGTATAAACATCTCCTGAAGGGAGCAAAATATTGATAATATGATAGAACTAAATTTGGTGGCCATCCTGAACAAAAGCTGGCTCACCCTGACAGCTGAGGTCATCTTCGCTCCTCAATCAGGTCTCGAACTCGGACCTGGAGCGAAACCTTCCGAAACAAAATAAATAGACAAGGAACAAAAAAAAGGGTCTGGTTGGCCACCTCAAAGAAGCTGATATGCTAGCCAGGGAGAACAATAGTAGATAAATCAAATTCACCTTATTTCAGCTACAAATAAGCAGAGCCAGATAATAGCTGGAAATATGTACGAAACCATAAACTCATAAATAAACAGGGGCATAAGATAGATAGAACCTACAAGTATCCCGAACATATCAACAATCAGAAATACATGACACATACACAAAACATCGCACTATAATCACACAATAAAAACAAACTGGTGCAGTAAAATGGAATTAATGCAGTATGATGCAATGGGGTCATATGTATCCAAAACATGTCTTCGGTGCGAGACTCTCATCGTCTACTAGGAGATATATGCAATAATAACTCATCACCGGGGCGGGACTCTCATCAACTACCGAGAAGTATATGCAATAATGACCTTTCACCGTGCGGGACTCTCATTGACTACCGGGAAGTATATGCAATAATGACCCTTCATCGGCGCGGGACTCTCATCGACTACCGGGATATATATGTAATAATGACTCTTTACCAGCGCGGGACTCTCAACGACTACTGGGAAGTATATGCAATAATGACCCTTCACCGATGCTGGACTCTCATCGACTACCGAGAAGCATATGCAATAACGACCCTTCACCGGCGCAGGGACTCTCATCGACTACTAGGAAGCATATGCAATAATGACCCTTCACCGATGCGGGACTCTCATTGACTACCGGGAAGTATATGTCAAGCTCAAAACCAGAGTACAATGCTCATATGCTCAATGCAATACCAATAACAGGGTATAACATATAATATACTATGTAAATCCAAAGCTTAAGCGTAATAAGTATGCCTATCAACAGCTACACACGTAAGAAACACGTTGTAGAATATCCACAAGGCCAGAGGCCAATAAAGAATGGATATAATCACTTACCTCGTCCCAAAGTTAGTACTGCTACTCAACAACGGCTTTTTCCTTTGGATTCACTGCCAAACAATCCCGCTCTATTCAATAAGCAGACATTAAATTAAATAAGGCTAAAGGCTTCATTCCTTACATCTTAGAACAATCTAGTCAGGAACCCGACACCCGATTCGCCTATGCGATGCACAGTCCGAGCCAACGTACATGGTTCAAAATCATATAACCAAACCATAAATGAACTACATTTATGGGTTGCCCATAACTCACTGAGTTTGAATATATAATCAATTTCATTATCGGGGTCCAATTAATCCTTTAAACTATCACTTTAACTTATTAGAACAATGTATAATATCTCAATTTCTAGTGTTAAAATATATTCAAAAATACGTGATAAACTAAAATAATAAAGTAACATCATTACCTAGATGTTTTGGGGTGAAAATTTCATATTTTCCTTCTCCTCTTCCTTTCCTTTCTCTCTTTTCTGCCTTTTTTTGTTCTGTGGTTCTCCCTGTTTTGTTTCGTTGCTATGTTTTGTTTAACTTCAAGACAAAATCAGCCAAGGGATTTGACCCCTTAGCACCGCCTCCCTTAATTATCGTTTTCTTTCTTTTCATTTCTTTTCTTTTATCTTTCTTTTTTTGAAAACTTGCTGCTGTGACTAAAAAAAAAACCTACAAAAATCCGAATGATCCGAACTTTCTCGAGAAAGTCATATAAAATTTATGTGACGTACTCACTAAGACGGATCTTGAATCCAATTCTCGAGACCCGAGATATGAATTAAACGGAAGAAATCAAATTATTTATTTTTTGAACTTTAGCGGAAACTATTCGGACGACCTCAGAATTCATTTCCAAAAATTCACACATGTCAAAAATGACCATACAAATCTAACAAAACTTTTGATTTTGAATTGGAGCTCAATCGCCAAAATCGAGCTCGAACCCCTCTTTTTAAGATTTACCGACAACGGAAACTGAAACCTTCTCCGGATACCTAACAAATGAAGTCTGATTTAGTTCAAATTTTATAGACAGGTCCTAATGGACCTTACATAGATTTTAAAACTATCGGCAGGTAATTAAAGTTCTAACTCCTGAAACGACTACCTAATGTCGTTTCACTATGCACATTATGGTTATAAGCAAACTAAAAAATAGGCAAATAATCAACCCAATTTTTATATTTTCCTTTGGTCATAGCTCGAAGTAGAGCTCCCAAAGTATGATTCACAACTTTCGTTTGTCCATCCATATGAGGAGGACAAGAAGTCAAAAACAACAACTTAGTGCTAAGTGCACCCCATAAACACTTCTAGAAATGGCTCAAGAATTTTTATCTCTATCACTCACAATAGTGCGTGGCACAGCATGCAATTTTAACACATTAGTAACAAACAAAGAAGCAACATATTGCTCATCATCATACTTTTTACACGGAATTAAATGAGCCATCTTAGAAAATCTATCAATAACAACAAATATACTATCATGACCAGCCCTAGACGAAGTAAACCCATAACAAAATCCATAGAAATGTCAACCCACGGGCTAGTAGGGACTGGTAAAGTTGTATACAAACCATTGGGGTTGGACCTTGATATGAATCAACAACAAAGATTAAAAAAAAAAAAAAAAAAAAAGAAACAAGCATTGAAAAGGGTTTAAAGCAAGACCCACTTTCAATTAGAAATGATTAAACAAGCAAATTAGGGAAATAGGCCTAATCACCCTTTAATTGTCTAATAAAAGGAACCTATACTAATTGATCCTCAATTGAATCAATATTTAATTGCAAATCAAAGATTAAATGCTTAAGCAACAAGCTTAGCCAAGTTTCCTCACATTCAATATTCATCAGTAGCTAACCCTAATTGTTGTTTTTCCAAGAGTCACCATTGAAGGACCAGTTCTTTTGGTGTGTTCCTTTATTTATAAACTGCGGAATTAAGTAAAACTTAAGTAAAAGGACACTGATTTTAGCCTGGAAAAATTCCTTAAACTTGGGATAAAAAACCACGACCTACTTTCTCAAGTAGGATTTCAACTTCACTATTTGGAAAGACTCACTTGGTTACAAGACCACTCTCTTACTAACCTAGGACTAACTATAATCCTATAGTGACCCCCTTTCACAACTAGTGAAGTTCTTCCAAGTAACAAAACTTGAATAATCAGTACTACTACAGAACTTCTTGAGAAAGCAAATAGTACAACATGATATGTCCTACTACAGATGAACTAAGACAGAGTTTTAACAAGACTCAAACTAAGGAATAGGTTCTTCACTTAGTTCCCTGTAGCTTAATGACTGCTCAAATACAACTTCAACTCGACAAAGCTAAAGCTCTTTTTATCTCTGTATTTGTGCGTGCTTTAACAACTGAAGACCTCCTTGATTTATAGCCTCGGAATCTGAAGAGTCTTGCTTGATTAGAACTTCAAAGTCTCCACGTGTTTGAGTCCTAATAGAACTCCTTCCTTATCTCCAAATCTTATCTAAAAGCTTATGCAATCTTTTCTTATCGCGTATGAATCTTCATGAATACCAAGATAAACATTAGATACTAGGATAATGATTAATTTTCTGCTTAATTGATTTTGCATTATTATTAATCCTGCTACCGTATGGTAAGGAACAAGTCCTTCAATCTGTTCCTGAATCATCAGACAAAATTTCAAGCTAACACTAATAAATGAAGATAAAAATGCTTAAATAGTGATTCCTTAAATGAAAAACAATGCCTTAAGTTCCACTGAAATGGGCTGCAACAAAGTCATTAAACTAAAAGAGGCCTTCTGATTATCGTCTTAGCGCTAACGCGCTAACACCTGCGTGATCGCGAAGAGCAACTATCTTCATCCCTTTTGAACTTCCTGCGCGATCGCGTTTGAAGCCTCGCGATCGCGCTGAACACTTTCAAGACCTTGCGCGATGAGCAAATTCTGGTTCTAAGGCAGTGAGCTTGCAAACAGGTCCTGAAGCCTCTAAAATCTGCCCCAATAACTCCAGTTTTGAGAATGTAGCTTGCAACTGTTGCAACTCCCATGTTTGGCTTCTTGTAAATGGTTTACTCACGAACCAGGTTGCATCATTCTTCCTTCTTGAAAAGAATTCATCTACAAATTCACTTGATCATCAATCTTGAAAGGAGATAAGTCACACACATTGAAAGTGTTGTGCACTTGATAGTCACTTGGCAAATCCACCTTGTATGCATTGTCATCGAGGCGTTCAGGGATTTGAAATGAACCATCACCTCTTGGCATCAACTTGCTTGTTCACTTGTTGGGAAATCTATCTTTCCGGAAGTAAACCCAAACCCAATCTCCTGGTTCAAAGACAATCTTCTTTCTCCCCTTGTTGGCTTTCTTGGCAACTTCTTGATTATTCTGTTCAAGTTGTTTCCTCACTTGTTCATGAAGTTTCTTCATTTCTTGAGCTCTTGTCTTGGCATCTAAGCTTTAAACCACACCTTGAGATAAAGGCGTGAGATCCAAGGGGTTAAGGGGCTAAAACCATACACAACCTTGAAAAGAGTCATGCCAGTAGAAGTATGCGTGGTTCTATTATATGCAAATTCAATCGAAGGCAAGTGATCTTACCAAGAAGCAAGTTTCCCTTTAACCAAGGCTCTAAGCATGGTTCCTAAGGTTTTATTGACAACCTCGGTTTGGCCATCGGTTTGGGGATGGCAAGAAGTAGAGTACAACAACTTAGTGCCCAGCCTTCCCCACAATTTTTTCCAAAAATGACTAAGGAATTTGGAATCCCTATCACTAACAATAGTTTTAAGGACCCCATGCAATTTAAGTACATGGTCAACAAATAAATTAGCTATATGGGATGCATCATCACTTTTTTGACAAGGAATGAAATGTGCCATTTTGGAAAATTTTTCAACTACCAAAAATATACTATCTTTTCCTCTTTTGGTTCTAGGCAAGCCAAGCACAAAGTCCATAGAAATGTCAAGCCAAGGACCTAAGGGAATGGGGAGAGGTGAGTACAAACCATGTGGAAGTAGCTTCGACTTAGCTTGCTTACACTTCAAACATTGACCACACACCCTTACAACATCCACCTTCATCCTAGGCCAATAAAATTGCTCCTTAAGAATCTCCATGGTCTTCCCCACTCAAAAATGCCCCATTAGTGCTCCAGTATGTGCCTCCCTCCCTCACAAACAACTCCCTCCAAGATGAACTAGGCACACACAACTTTCCAATTCTAAACAAGAACTCTTCAAACTTGTGGAACCTGTTTTTCTCCACATCATCACTTGGTTCCTCCTCACCACAAAATCTAGTGATTCTTCTTCCCCTTCCCTCCAACTCACAACTAGCATAAAGTTTCCCAGACTCTGGGTCATTGGCATAGATCTCCTTCATACTTTCAAAACCTATGAGCTTAGACCCCTGACGCGACCCGGAATCCAGTTAGGCCGCGCGGGCACCCAACATCCTCCCCTAGACCCGTCGGGTGAACCCTTACCAATTAAATTAGGAAAATAAATGTAACAATACATAAATAAGGACAAGACTTAAAAAAAACACAGACATACTGATACCTCTAAGCTGTACAAAAGAAAGTACAGCTGACTACCCGACAAACTAGGTTTAGGGCTAACAAGGCTAGACATCTAAGAGTACAAAAGAAGACAGATACCTCATGAAGGGAGCAAAATACAACTGAAGTAATAAACATAAAACTGGTGGCCATCCAGAATAAAAGCTGGCTCACCCTGAAAGCTGAAGTCGTCTTCGCTCCTGAACAACGTGGCGAACTCAATCCTGGAGCGAATCTACCGAAACGAAATAGATAGACAAGAAACAAACAACAAACAAGGGTGAGTCAAAAGGACTCAATAAGTGGGGCAGACTAGCCACCTCAAAGAATAGGATAGCTAGCAGGGAGAAAAGAAACAGATAAACCAAATTCCTCATATTTAAAATATGTAAAGGAGGCCAGATAATAACCGGAAATACGTAAGAAACTATAAACTCAACCAAGGATGCGAGCCAGAAATATATCAACAAATAAACAATGCACATATAAGCAGAACAGTAGTCATGTACCGCAAATAAGCAATGCATATATAAGCAGAACAGTAGTTATGTACCTCAAGTAAGCAATGCACATATAAGCAGAACAGTAGTCATGTACCGCAAGTCTACACAATGGTATGAATTGAGATGAAATGAAATGTGATTCAAAGGGTTACATGTGCCAGATGAATGGAGCGGAATCCTCCTGCTCCTAGGGCAGAATCCTCCTGCCCATAGGGCGGAATCCTTCTACCCTCAATATAATGCAATGGAGCGGAATCCTCCTGCTGTTAGGGCGGAATCCTCCTACCCTCAAAATGATGCAATTGAGCGAAATCCTCCTGCTCCTAGGGCGGAATCCTCCTACCCACACCATGATGCAATGGAGCGGAATCCTACTGCTCCTAGGGCGGAATCCCCCTACCCTCAATATGATGCAATGGAGCGGAATCCTCCTGCTCCTAGGGCGGAATCCTCCTACGCTCAATATAATGTAATGGACCGGAATCCTCTTGCTCCTAATGCGGAATCCTCCTACCCTCAATATGATGCAATAGAGCGGAATCCTCCTGCTCCTAGGGTGGAATCCTCCTATCCTCAATATGATGCAATGGAGCAGAATCCTCCTGCCCCTAGGGTGGAATCCTCCTACCCTCAATGTGATGCAATGGAGCAGAATCCTCCTGCTCCTAGGGCGGAATCCTCCACCCTCCATATGATGCAATGGAGCGTAATCCTCCTGCTCCTAATATAATATGCAATATAATGCATATGAATGACATATAATGCATATGAATGCAATGTGATGTAATAATAACCCTTCACCGGTGCGGGACTCTCAATGACAGCCGGGAATAGATGCCAAGTCACAGCCAGAGCACGATGCTCAGATCCTCAAATGTAATACCAACAACAAAACATAACATATAATATACAATGTTAATCCAAAGCTAAGGCGTAATGAGTACGCCTATCGGCAGCTACACACGTAAGGAACACGTGGTAGAAAGTCCACGAGGCTAGGTGCCTCCAAAGAAATGGATATAAACACTTACCTTATTTCAAAGTGCTACTCAACAACCGCTTTATCCTTTGGATTCACTGCCAAACGATCCTGCTTATTCAATAAGCAGAAGATATATCAAATTAGGCTAAAGGCTTCATTCCTTATGTCTTAGGGCAATCCAATTAAGAACCTGATACCCCATTCGCATACGCAATACGTAGGTCAGGCCAATGTAGAGGGTTTAAGGTCACATAACTAAACCCTAAATAAACTAAATTTATATGTTGCACATAACTCAATGAGTACGAATATATAATCAATTTATTTATCGAGGTCCAATTGACCCTTTAAACTATTAATTGAACTTACTAAAACAATGTCTAATATCCCAATTTTTACCGTCAAAATATATTTAAACAAACGTACTAAACTAAAATAATGCAGTAAGAACATTACCTGAATGTTTTAGAGTGAAAATTCTATCTTTTCCCGGCTCTTTTCTCATTTTCTGGCATTTTTCATATGCTGCGTTTCTCTTCACTGTTCACATTTTTCCTTTAGTTTTCATGTTTCTGATCATCCTTAGCTATACCTGAGGACTCACCGCCTCAAATTCCTTTTTCTTTCTTTTCCTTATTTTGTCGTTTTCTCTTTTTCTTTTCTTTCATTTTCAATTCTTTTTGTGACGAAAATTAAAACGGTATCCTACGATATTCGAAATAATTCAAACTTTTGCGTACAAGTTATACAAAATATATGTAGCATACTTGCTAAGGTGGAGCTCAAATCGGGTTCCCAAAACTCAAGATTCGAATTTAAATAGAAAAAGGTCAAGTTATTTAACTGTCGGCATTTTAGCGGAAACTAGCCGAACAACCTCGAAATCACTTTCAAAAAATCAAAAAAGTCACAAACTATCATACGAATCTAACGACGCTTTCGGATTTCGAATCGGAGCTCGTTCGCCAAAACCGAGCTCGAAAATCTCTTTTTAATATTTATCGACAATAAAAACTAAAACCTTCTTCCGATGCTTATCAAACGAGGTCTGATTTAGCTCAAATTGTATAGATAAATTCCAATTGACCTAACGAAGATTTTAAAATTATTGGAGCATAAATCCTCATAACCTCAATATGATGCAATGGAGCGGAATCCTCCTGCTCCTAGGGCGGAATCCTCCGACCCTCAATATGATGCGATGGAGCGAAATCCTCCTACGCTCAATATGATGCAATGGACCGGGATCCTCCTGCTCCTAGGGCGGAATCCTCCTACCCTCAATATAATGCAATGGAGCGGAATCCTCCTGCTCCTAGGGCAGAATCCTCCTGCACCTAGGGCGGAATCCTCCTACCCGCAATATGATGCAATGGAGCGGAATCCTCCTGCTCCTAATATAATATGCGATTGAACTGCATTTATATGTTGCCCATAACTTATTGAGTACGAATATATAATGAATTCCACTATCGGGGTCCAATTGTCCCTTTAATCTATTAATTGAATTGGCTCAAACGATGTCTAATATCCCAATTTTCACCGTCAAAATATATTTAAACACACGTACTAAACTAAAATAATTCATTAAGATCATTAGCTGAATGTTTCGGAATGAAAATTCTATCTTTCCCCGTCTCTTTTATCATTTTCTGGCATTTTTCATTTGCTGCAATCCTCTTCACGGTTCACGTTTTTCCTTTCATTTCCATGTTTCTGGTCATCCTTAGCTATATATAGCTAAGGACCTGAGGACCCACCACCTCAAATTCCCTTTTCTTTCTTTTCCTTTTTTTGTCGTTTTCTCTTTTTCTTTTTATTCTTATTTTCTTTTCGTTTCGTGACGAAAATTAAAACGGTACCCTACGATATTCGATATAATTCCAAATTTTGTATACAAGTTATACAAAATATATGTAGCATATTCTCTAAGGCGGATTTTAAATCGGGTTCTCGAAACTCAAGATGCGAATTTAAATGAAAAAATGTCAAATTATTTAACTTTCGGCATTTTAGCATAAACTAGCCGAACAACCAAGAAATTCACTTTGAAAAAATCACAAAAGTCACATATAATCATACGAACCTAACGGCGCTTTTGGATTTCGAATCGGAGCTCGTTCCCCAAAACCGAGCTCGAAAATCTCTTTTTAATATTGATCGACAATAAATACTGAAACCTTCATCCGATGCCTACCAAACGAGGTCTGATTTTGCTCAAATTTTACAGATATGTCCCAATGGACCTTCATCCGATGCCTACCAAATGAGTACGCCTATCGGCAGCTACATATGTAAGGAACACGTGGTAGAAAATCTACGAGGCCAGGTTCCTCCAAAGCAATGGATATAAACAATTACCTTATTTCAAAGTTCTACTCAACAACCGCTTTATCATTTTGATTCACTACCAAACGATCCTGCTTATTCAATAAGCAGAAAATATATCAAATTAGGTTAAAGGCTTCATTCGTTACGTCTTAGGGCAATCCGGTTAGGAACCTGATACCCTATTCGCATACGCAATACGTAGGTCAGGCCTATGTATAGGGTATAAGGTCACATAACCAAATTTGCCCATAGCTCACTGAGTACGAATATATAATCAATTCTACTATCGGGGTCCAATTGACCCTTTAAACTATTAATTGAACTTACTAATACGATGTCTAATATCCCAATTTTTACCGTCAAAATATTTTAAACACACGTACTAAACTAAAATAATGCATTAAGATCATTACCTGTATGTTTTGGGGTGAAAATTCTATCTTTCCCCGGCTCTTTTCTCATTTTCTGGTATTTTTCATTTGCTGCGTTTCTCTTCACTGTTCACGTTTTTCCTTTCATTTCCTTGTTTCTGATCATCCTTAGCTATACAGCTAAGGACCTGAGGACCCACCGCCTCAAATTCCTTTTTCTTTCTTTTCCTTTTTTTTTTTCGTTTTTTCGTTTTCCCTTTTTCTTTTTCTTTTTTTAATTTTCTTTTTGTTTCGTGACAAAATTAAAAGGATACCCTATGATATTCGAAATAATTTCAACTTGTGCATACAAGTTATACAAAATATATGTAGCATACACGCTAAGGCGGATCTCAAATCGGGTTCCCGAAACTCAAGAAGTGAATTTAAATGGAAAAAGGTCAAATTATTTAACTTTCGGCATTTTAGCAGAAACTAGCCGAACAACCAAGAAATTTACTTTGAAAAAATCACAAAAGTCACAAATAATCATACGAAGCTAACGGCGCTTTCGGATTTCGAATCGGAGCTCTTTCCCCAAAACCGAGCTCGAAAATCTCTTTTTAATATTGATCGACAATAAAAACTGAAACCTTCATCCGATGCCTACCAAACGAGGTCTGATTTAGCTCAAATTTTACAGATATGTCCCAATGGACCTAACGAAGATTTTAAAATTATTGGAGCATAAATCCTCCTACCCTCAATATAATGCAATGGAGCGGAATCCTCCTGTTCCTAGGGCGGAATCCTCCTACCCTCAATATGATGCAATGGAGCGGAATCCTCCTGCGCCTAGGGCAGAATCCTCCTACCCTCAATGTGATGCAATAGAGCGGAATCCTCCAGCTCCTAATATAATATGCAATGCATATAAATGACATATAATGCATATGAATACAATGTGATGCAATTATAACCTTTCACCGGGGCGGGACTCTCATCGACAGTCGGAAAGTAGATGCCAACTCACAGCCATAGTACAATGCCTAGATCCTCAATGTAATACCAACAACAGGACATAACATATAATATACAATGTAAATCCAAAGCTAAGGCGTAATGAGTACGCCTATCGGCAGCTACATACGTAAGGAACACGTTGTAGAAAATCCACGAGACCAGGTGCCTCCAAAGAAATGGATATAAACACTTACCTTATTTCAAAGTGCTACTCAACAACCGCTTTATCCTTTTAATTCACTACCAAACGATCCTGCTTATTCAATAAGAAGAAAATATATCAAATTAGGTTAAAGGCTTCATTCGTTACGTCTTAGGGCAATCCGGTTAGGAACCTGATACCCTATTTGCATACGCAATATGTAGGCCAGGTCTATGTACAGGGTTTAAGGTTACATTACCAAACCGTAAATAAACTACATTTATATGTTGCCCATAGCTCACTGAGTACGAATATATAATCAATTCTACTATCGGTGTCCAATTGACCCATTAAACTATTAATTGAACTTACTAATACGATGTCTAATATCCCAATTTTTACCGTCAAAATATTTTTAAACACACGTACTAAACTAAAATAATGCATTAAGATCATTACCTGTATGTTTCGGGGTGAAAATTCTATCTTTCCCCGGCTCTTTTCTCATTTTCTGGCATTTTTCATTTGCTGCGTTTCTCTTCACTGTTCACGTTCTTCCATTCATTTCCATGTTTCTGATCATCCTTAGCTATACAGCTAAGGACCTGAGGATCCACCGCCTCAAATTTCTTTTTCTTTCTTTTCTTTTTTTTTTGTTTTCTCTTTTTTTTTTCTTTTCGTTTCGTGATGAAAAATAAAAGGGTACCCTATGATATTCGAAATAATTCCAACTTGTGCATACAAGTTAAACAAAATATATGTAGCATACTCGCTAAGGCGGATCTCAAATCGGGTTCCCGAAACTCAAGATGCGAATTTAAGTGGAAAAATGTCAAATTATTTAACTTTCGGCATTTTAGCAGAAACTAACCGAACAACCTAGAAATTAACTTTGAAAAAATCACAAAAGTCACAAATAATCATACAAACCTAACGGCGCTTTCGAATTTCAAATCGGAGTTCGTTCCAAAAAACCGAGCTCGAAAATCTCTTTTTAATATTTATCAACAATAAAAACTGAAACCTTCTTCCGATGCCTACCAAACGACGTCTGATTTTGCTCAAATTTTACAGATATGTCCCAATGGACCTAACGAAGATTTTAAAATTATTGGAGAATAAATCCTCCTACCCTCAATATAATGTAATGGAGCGGAATCCTCCTGCTCCTAGGGCGGAATCCTCCTACCCTCAATATGATGCAATGGAGCGGAATCCTCCTACGCTCAATAGGATGCAATGGAGCGGAATCCTCCTACGCTCAATAGGATGCAATGGAGCGGAATCCTCCTGCTCCTAAGGCGGAATCCTCCAACCCTCAATATGATACAATGGAGCGGAATCCTCCTGCTCCTAGGGCAGAATCCTCCTACCCTTAATATGATGCAATGGAGCGGAATCCTCCTATTCCTAGGGCGGAATCCTTCTACCCTCAATATGATGCAATGGAGCGGAATCCTCCTGCTCCTAGGGTGGAATCTTCCTACCCTCAATATGATGCAATGTAGCGGAATCCTGCTGCTCCTAATATAATATGCAATGTAATGCATATGAATGACATATAATGCATATGAATGCAATGTGATGAAATTATAACCATTCACCTGCGGGGGACTCTCATGAGACAACAGGGAAGTATATGCCAACTCACAGCCATAGTACAATGCCCAGATCCTCAAATGTAATACCAACAACAAGACATAACATATAATATACAATGTAAATGAAAAGCTAAGGCGTAATGTGTACGCCTATCGGCAGCTACATACGTAAGGAACACGTGGTAGAAAATCCACGAGGCCAGGTGCCTCCAAAGAAATGGATATAAACACTTACCTTTTTTCAAAGTGCTACTCAACAACCGTTTTTTCCTTTTGATTCACTACCAAACGGTCCTGCTTATTCAATAAGTAGAAAATATATCAAATTAGGCTAAAGCCTTCATTCCTTACGTCTTAGGGCAATCCGATTAGGAGCCTGATACCCTATTCGCATACGCAATACGTAGGCCTGGCATATGCACAGGGTTTAAGGTCACATAACCAAATCCTAAATAAACTTCATTTGTATGTTGCCCATAACTCACTGAGTACGAATATATAATCAATTCCACTATCGGGGTCCAATTGACCCTTTAAACTATTAATTGAACTTACTAAAATGATGTCTCATACACCAATTTTTACCGTCAAAATAAATTTAAACACACGTACTAAACTAAAATAATGCATTAAGATCATTACCTGTATGTTTCGGGGTGAAAATTCTATCTTTCCCCGGCTCTTTTCTCATTTTCTGGTATTTTTCATTTGCTGCGTTTCTCTTCATTGTTCACGGTTTTCCTTTCATTTCCACTGCCTCAAATTCCTTTTTCTTTCTTTTCCTTTTTATGTCGTTTTCTCTTTTTCTTTTCTTTTATTTTTTTTCTTTTCGTGACGAAAATTAAAACGGTACCCTACGATATTCGAAATAATTCCGACTTTTGCATACAAGTTATATAAACTATATGTAGCATATTCGCTAAGGCGGAACTCAAATCGGATTCCTGAAACTGAAGATGCGAATTTAAATAGAAAAAGGTCAAATTATTTAACTTTCGGCATTTTAGCGGAAACTAGCCAAACAACCTTGAAAATAACTTTCAAAAAATCACAAAATTCACAAACTATCATACGAATCTAACGACGCTTTCGGATTTCGAATCGGAGCTCGTTCGCCAAAACCGAGCTCAAAAATCACTTTTTAATATTTATCGACAATAAAAACTGAAACCTTCTTCCGATGCTTACCAAACGAGGTCTGATTAAGCTCAAATTTTACAGATAAATCCCAATGGAGCTAACGAAGATTTTAAAATTATTGCAGCATAAATCCTCATATCCTCAATATGATGCAATGGAGCGGAATCCTCCTGCTCCTAGGACGGAATCCTCCTACCCTTAATATGATGCAATGGAGCGGAATCCTACTGCTCCAAGGGCGGAATCCCCCGACCCTCAATATGATGCAATGGAGCGAAATCCTCCTACGCTCAATATGATACAATGGACCGGGATCCTCCTGCTCCTAGGGCGGAATCCTCCTACCCTCAATATAATTCAATGGAGCGGAATCCTCCTACTCCTAGGGCAGAATCCTCCTGCACCTAGGGCGGAATCCTCCTACCCGCAATATGATGCAATGGAGCGGAATCCTCATGCTCCTAATATAATATTCAATCTAATGCATATGAATGAAATATAATTCATATGAATGCAACGTGATACAATAATAATCCTTCGCCGGTGCGGGACTCTCATCGACAGCCGGGAAGTAGATGCCAACTCACAGCCAAAGTACAATGCTCAGATCCTCAAATGTAATAGCAACAAGAAGACATAACATATAATATACAATGTAAATCCAAAGCTAAGGCGTAATGAGTAGCCTATCGGCAGCTACACACGTAAGGAACACCTGGTAGAAAATCCACGAGGCCAGGTGCCTCCAAAGAAATAGATATAAACGCTTACCTTATTTCAAACTACTACTCAACAACTTCTTTATCCTTTGGATTCACTGCCATACGATCCTGCTCATTCAACACGCAGAAAATATATCAAATTAGGCTAAAGGCTTCATTCCTTACGTCTTAGGAAAATCTGGTTAGGAATCTGATACCCTATTCGCATACGCAATACGTATGCCAGGCCTATGTACAAAGGTTAAGGTGACATGACCAAACACTGTATAAACTGCATTTATATGTTGCCCATAACTCATTGAGTACGAATATATAATCAATTTCACTATCGGGATCCAATTGTCCCTTTAAACTATTAATTAAATTGGCTTAAACGATGTCTAATAAGCTAATTTTTACCGTCAAAATATATTTAAACACACGTACTAAACTAAAATAATGCATTAAGATCGTTACATGTATCTTTTGGGGTGAAAATTCTATCTTTCCCAGGCTCTTTTCTCATTTTCTGACATTTTTCATTTGCTGCGTGTCTCTTCACTGTTCACGTTTTTCCTTTCATTTCCATGTTTCTGATCATCCTTAGCTCTATAGCTAAGGACCGGAGGACCCACCGCCTCAAATTCCTTATTCTTTCTTTTCCTTTTTTTGTCGTTTTCTCTTTTTCTTTTTATTTCTTTTCTTTCTGTTTCGAGACGAAAATTAAAACGGTACCCTACGATATTCGAAATAATTCCAACTTTTTCATACAAGTTATTCAAAATATATGTAGCATACTCACTAAGGCGGATCTCAAATCGGGTTCCCGAATCTCAAGATGCGAATTTAAATAGATAAAGGTCAAATTATTTAACATTCGGCATTTTAGCGGAAACTAGCCGAACTACCTAGAAATTCACTTTTAAAAAATCACAAAAGTCACAAATAATCATACGAACCTAACGGCTTTTTCGGATTTAGAATCGGAGCTCGTTCCCCAAAATCGAGCTCGAAAATCTCTTTTTAATATTTATCGACAATAAAAACTGAAACCTTCTTCCGATGCCTACCAAACGAGGTTTGAGTTAGCTCAAATTTTTTTACAGATAAGTCCCAATGGACCTAACGAAGATTTTAAAATTATTGGAGCATAAATCCTCCTACCCTCAATATGATTCAATGGAGCGGAATCCCCCTGCTCCAAGGGCGGAATCCTCCTACCTTTAATATGATTCAATGGAGCGGAATCCTCCTGCTCCTAGGGCGGAATCCTCCTACGCTCAATATAATACAATGGACCGGAATCCTCCTACTCCTAGAGCGGAATCCTCCTACCCTCAATATGATGCAATGGAGCGTAATCCTCCTGCTCCTAGGGCGGAATCCGCCTACCCTCAATATGATGCGACAGAGCGGAATCCTCCTGCTCCTAGGGCGGAATCCTCCTACCCTCAATATGATGCAACGGAGCAGAATCCTCCTGCTCCTAGGGCGGAACCCACCTACCCTCAAAGTGATGCAATGAAGCGGAATCCTCCAGCTCCTAGGGCGGAAGCCTCCTACCCTCAATATGATGCAATGGAACGGAATCCTCCTGCTCCTAATATAATATGCAATGTAATGTATATGAATGACATATTATGCATATGAATGTAATCTGATGCAATTATAACCCTTCACCGGGGCGGGACTCTCAACGGCAGACGGGAAGTAGATGCCAACTCACAACCATAGTACAATGCCCATATCCTCAAATGTAATACCAACAACAGGACATAACTTATAATATACAATGAAATCCAAAGCTAAGGCGTAATGAGTACGCCTATCGGCAGCTACATACGTAAGGAACAAGTGGTAGAAAATACACGAGGCCAGGTGCCTCCAAATGAATGGATATAAACACTTACCTTATTTCAAAGTGCTACTCCACAACTGCTTTATCCTTTTGATTCACTACCAAACGATCCTGCTAATACAACAAGCAGAAAATATATCAAATTAGGCTAAAGGCTTCACTCCTTACGTCTTAGGGCAATCCGGTTAGGAACCTGATACCCTATTCGCATACGCAAAACGTAGGCCAGGCCTATGTACAGGGTTTAAGGTGACATAACCAAACCCTGTATAAACTGCATTTATATGTTGCCCATAACTCATTGAGTACGAATATACAATCAATTTCACAATCGGGATCCAATTGTCCCTTTAAACTATTAATTGAATTGGCTTAAACGATGTCTAATATCCTAATTTTTACCTTCAAAATATATTTAAATACACGTACTAAACTAAAATAATGCATTAAGATCGTTACATGTATCTTTCGGGGTGAAAATTCTATCTTTCTCCGGCTCTTTTCTCATTTTCTGGCATTTTTCATTTGCTGCGTGTCTCTTCACTGTTCACGTTTTTCCTTTCATTTCCATGTTTCTGATCATCCAAGGACCGGAGGACCCACCGCCTCAAATTCCTTTTTCTTTCTTTTCCTTTTTTTGTCGTTTTCTCTTTTTCTTTTTATTTCTTTTCTTTCTGTTTCGAGACGAAAATTAAAACGGTACCCTACGATATTCGAAATAATTCAAACTTTTTCATACAAGTTATTCAAAATATATGTAGCATACTCACTAAGGTGGATCTCAAATCGGGTTCCCGAATCTCAAGATGCGAATTTAAATAGATAAAGGTCAAATTATTTAACTTTCGGTATTTTAGCGGAAACTAGCCGAACAACCTAGAAATTCACTTTTAAAAAATCACAAAGGTCACAAATAATCATACGAACCTAGCGGCGCTTTCGGATTTAGAATCGGAGCTCATTCCCCAAAACCGAGCTCGAAAATCTCTTTTTAATATTTATCGGCAATAAAAACTGAAACCTTCTTCCGATGCCTACCAAACGAGGTTTGAGTTAGCTCAAATTTTTTACAGATAAGTCCCAATGGACCTAACGAAGATTTTAAAATTATTGGAGCATAAATCCTCCTACCCTCAATATGATTCAATGGAGCGGAATCCCCCTGCTCCAAGGGCGGAATCCTCCTACCTTTAATATGATTCAATGGAGCGGAATCCTACTGTACCTAGGGCGGAATCCTCCTACGCTCAATATAATACAATGGACCGGAATCCTCCTACTCCTAGAGCGGAATCCTCCTACCCTCAATATGATGCAATGGAGCGTAATCCTCCTGCTCCTAGGGCGGAATCCACCTACCCTCAATATGATGCGACAGAGCGGAATCCTCCTGCTCCTTGGGCGGAATCCTCCTACCCTCAATATGATGCAACGGAGCAGAATCCTCCTGCTCCTAGGGCGGAACCCACCTACCCTCAATTTGATGCAATGGAGCGGAATCCTCCAGCTCCTAGGGCGGAAACCTCCTACCCTCAATATGATGCAATTGAGCGGAATCCTCCTGCTCCTAATATAATATGCATGTAATGTATATGAATGACATATTATGCATATGAATGTAATCTGATGCAATTATAACCTTTCACCGGGGCGGGACTCTCAACGGCAGACGGGAAGTAGATGCCAACTCACAACCATAGTACAATGCCCATATCCTCAAATGTAATACCAACAACAGGACATAACTTATAATATAC
This sequence comes from Petunia x hybrida, assembly GCA_037355625.1. Lineage (NCBI taxonomy): Eukaryota > Viridiplantae > Streptophyta > Magnoliopsida > Solanales > Solanaceae > Petunia > Petunia x hybrida. The sequence goes on from JBBBVM010000360.1 coordinate 97,469, forward strand.
AATGAAATCCAAAGCTAAGGCGTAATGAGTACGCCTATCGGCAGCTACATACGTAAGGAACATGTGGTAGAAAATCCACGAGGCCAGGTGCCTCCAAATGAATGGATATAAACACTTACCTTATTTCAAAGTGCTACTCCACAACTGCTTTATCCTTTTGATTCACTACCAAACGATCCTGCTAATTCAACAAGCAGAAAATATATCAAATTAGGCTAATGGCTTCATTCCTTACGTCTTAGGGCAATCCGGTTAGGAACCTGATACCCTATTCGCATACGCAAAACGTAGGCCAGGCCTATGTACAGGGTTTAAGGTGACATAACCAAACCCAGTATAAACTGCATTTATATGTTGCCCATAACTCATTGAGTACGAATATATAATCAATTTCACTATCGGGATCCAATTGTCCCTTTAAACTATTAATTGAATTGGCTTAAACGATGTCTAATATCCTAATTTTTACCGTCAAAATATATTTAAACACACGTACTAAACTAAAATAATGCATTAAGATCATTACATGTATCTTTCGTGGTGAAAATTCTATCTTTCTCCGGCTCTTTTCTCATTTTCTGGCATTTTTCATTTGTTGCGTGTCTCTTCACTGTTCACGTTTTTCCTTTCATTTCCATGTTTCTGATCATCCAAGGACCGGAGGACCCACCGCCTCAAATTCCTTTTTCTTTCTTTTCCTTTTTTTGTCATTCTTTTTCTTTTTATTTCTTTTCTTTCTGTTTCGAGACGAAAATTAAAACGGTACCCTACGATATTCGAAATAATTCAAACTTTTTCATACAAGTTATTCAAAATATATGTAGCATAATCACTAAGGCGGATCTCAAATCGGGTTCCCGAATCTCAAGATGCGAATTTAAATAGATAAAGGTCAAATTATTTAACTTTCGGCATTTTAGCGGAAACTAGCCTAACAACCTAGAAATTCACTTTTAAAAAATCACAAAGGTCACAAATAATCATACGAACCTAAAGGCGCTTTCGGATTTAGAATCGGAGCTCATTCCCCAAAACCGAGCTCGAAAATCTCTTTTTAATATTTATCGACAATAAAAACTGAAACCTTCTTCCGATGCCTACCAAACGAGGTTTGAGTTAGCTCAAATTTTTTACAGATAAGTCCAAATGGACCTAACGAAGATTTTAAATTTATTGGAGCATAAATCCTCTTACCCTCAATATGATTCAATGGAGCGGAATCCCCCTGCTCCAAGGGCGGAATCCTCCTACCTTTAATATGATTCAATGGAGCGGAATCCTCCTGCTCCTAGGGTGGAATCCTCCTACGCTCAATATAATACAATGGACTGGAATCCTCCTACTCCTAGAGCGGAATCCTCCTACCCTCAATATGATGCAATGGAGCGTAATCCTCCTGCTCCTAGGGCGGAATCCGCCTACCCTCAATATAATGCGACAGAGCGGAATCCTCCTGCTCCTTGGGCGGAATCCTCCTACCCTCAATATGATGCAACGGAGCAGAATCCTCCTGCTCCTAGGGCGGAACCCACCTACCCTCAATGTGATGCAATGGAGCGGAATCCTCCAGTTCCTAGGGCGGAAACCTCCTACCCTCAATATGATGCAATTGAGCAGAATCCTCCTGCTCCTAATATAATATGCAATGTAATGTATATGAATGACATATTATGCATATGAATGTAATCTGATGCAATTATAACCCTTCACCGGGGCGGGACTCTCAACGGCAGACGGGAAGTAGATGCCAACTCACAACCATAGTACAATGCCCATATCCTCAAATGTCATACCAACAACAGGACATAACTTATAATATACAATGAAATCCAAAGCTAAGGCGTAATGAGCACGCCTATCGGCAGCTACATACGTAAGGAACACGTGGTAGAAAATCCATGAGGCCAGGTGCCTCCAAATGAATGGATATAAACACTTACTTTATTTCAAAGTGCTACTCCACAACTGCTTTATCCTTTTGATTCACTACCAAACGATCCTGGTAATTCAACAAGCAGAAAATATATCAAATTAGGCTAAAGGCTTCATTCCTTATGTCTTAGGGCAATCCTGTTAGGAACCTGATACCCTATTCGCATACACAAAACGTAGGCCAGGCCTATGTACAGGGTTTAAGGTGACATAACCAAACCCTGTATAAACTGCATTTATATGTTGCCCATAACTCATTGAGTACGAATATATAATCAATTTCACTATCGGGATCCAATTGTCCCTTTAAACTATTAATTGAATTGGCTTAAACGATGTCTAATATCCTAATTTTTACCGTCAAAATATATTTAAACACACGTACTAAACTAAAATAATGCATTAAGATCGTTACATGTATCTTTCGGGTGAAAATTCTATCTTTCCCCGGCTCTTTTCTCATTTTCTGGCATTTTTCATTTGCTGCGTGTCTCTTCACTGTTCACGTTTTTCCTTTCATTTCCATGTTTCTGATCATCCTTAGCTCTATAGCTAAGGACCGGAGGACCCACCGCCTCAAATTCCTTTTTCTTTCTTTTCCTTTTTTTGTCGTTTTCTCTTTTTCTTTTTTTTCTTATTTTCTTTTCGTTTCGTGACGAAAATTAAAACGGTACCCTACGATATTCGAAATAATTCCAACTTTTGTATACAAGTTATACAAAATATATGTAGCATACTCTCTAAGGCGGATCTTAAATCGGTTCCCGAAACTCAAGATGCGAATTTAAATGAAAAAATGTCAAATTATTTAACTTTCGGCATTTTAGCATAAACTAGCCGAACAACCACGAAATTCACTTTGAAAAAATCACAAAAGTCACAAATAATCATACGAACCTAACAGCGCTTTCGGATTTCGAATCGGAGCTCGTTCCCCAAAACCGAGCTCGAAAATCTCTTTTTAATATTGATCGACAATAAAAAGTGAAACCTTCATCCGATGCCTACCAAACGAGGTCTGATTTAGCTCCAATTTTACAGATATGTCCCAATGGACCTAACGATGATTTTAAAATTATTGGAGCATAAATCCTCCTACCCTCAATATAATACAATGGAGCGGAATCCTCCTGCTCCTTGGGCGGAATCCTCCTACCCTCAATATGATGTAATGGAACGGAATCCTCCTGCTCCTAGGGCAGAATCCTCCTATCCTCAATGTGATGCAATGGAGCTGAATCCTCCTGCTCCTAATATAATATGCAATGCATATGAATGACATATAATGCATATGAATGTAATGTGATGCAATTATAACCCTTCACCGGGGCGGGACTCTCATCGACAGTAGGAAAGTAGATGCCAACTCACAGCCATAGTACAATACCCAGATCCTCAAATGTGATACAACCAACAGAACATAACATATAATATACAATGTAAATACAAAGCTAAGGCGTAATGAGTACGCCTATCGGCAGCTACATACGTAAGGAACACGTGGTAGAAAATCCACGAGGCCAGGTGCCTCCAAAGAAATCGATATAAATACTTACCTTATTTCAAATTACTACTCAACAACCGCTTTATCCTTTTGATTCACTACCAAATGATCCTGCTTATTCAATAAGCAGAAAATATATCAAATTAGGTTAAAGGCTTCATTCGTTACGTCTTAGGGCAATCCGGTTAGGAACCTGATACCCTATTCGCATACGCAATACGTAGGCCAGGCCTATGTACAGGGTTTAAGGTCACATAACAAAATTTGCCCATAGCTCACTGAGTACGAATATATAATCAATTCTACTATCGGGGTCCAATTGACCCTTTAAACTATTAATTGAACTTACTAATACAATGTCTAATATCCCAATTTTTACCGTCAAAATATTTTTAAACACGCGTACTAAACTAAAATAATGCATTAAGATCATTACCTGTATGTTTCGGGGTGAAAATTCTATCTTTCCCCGGCTCTTTTCTCATTTTCTGGTATTTTTCATTTGCTGCGTTTCTCTTCACTGTTCACGTTTCCATGTTTTTTATCATCCTTAGCTATACAGCTAAGGACCTGAGGACCCACCTCCTCAAATTCCTTTTTCTTTCTTTTCCATTTTTTTTCGTTTTCTCTTTTTCTTTTCTTTTTTTAATTTTCTTTTCGTTTAGTGACGAAAATTATAAGGGTACCCTATGATATTCGAAATAATTCCAACTTGTGCATACAACTTATACAAAATATATGTAGCATACTCGCTAAGGCGGATCTCAAATCGGATTCCCGAAACACAAGATGCGAATTTAAATGGAAAAAGGTCAAATTATTTAACTTTCGGCATTTTAGCAGAAACTAGCCGAACAACCAAGAAATTCACTTTGAAATAATCACAAAAGTCACAAATAATCATACGAACCTAACAGCGCTTTCGGATTTCGAATCGGAGCTCGTTCCCCAAAACCGATCTCGAAAATCTCTTTTTAATATTGATCGACAATAAAAACTGAAACCTTCATCCGATGCCTACCAAACGAGGTCTGATTTAGCTCAAATTTTACAGATATCTCCCAATGGACCTAACGAAGATTTTAAAATTATTGGAGCATAAATCCTCCTACCCTCAATATAATGCAATGCAATGGAGCGGAATCCTCCTGCTCCTAGGGCGGAATCCTCCTACCCTCAATATGATGCAATGGAGCGGAATCCTCCTGCTCCTAGGGCAGAATCCTCCTACTCTCAATGTGATGCAATAGAGCGGAATCCTCTTGGTCCTAGGCGGAATCCTCCTACGCTCAATATAATGTAATGGACCGGAATCCTCCTGCTCCTAGGGCGGAATCCTCCTACCCTGAATATGATGCAATGGAGTGGAATCCTCCTACTCTTAGGGTGGAATTCTCCTACCCTTAATGCGATGCAATGGAGCGGAATCCTCCTGCTCCTAGAGCGAAATCCTCCTAACCACAATGTGATGCAATAGAGCGGAATCCTCCTGCTCCTAATATAATGTGCAATGTAATGCATATGAAAGACTTAAAATGCATATGAATGCAATGTGATGCAATAATAACCCTTCACCGGCGCGGGACTCTCATCGATAGACGGGAAGTAGATGCCAACTCACAACACGAGTACAATACTCAGATCTTCAAATATAATGCCAACAACATGATATAACATATAATATACAATGTAAATCCAAAGCTAAGGCGTAATGAGTACGCCTATCGGCAGCTGCATACGTAAGGAACACGTGGTAGAAAATCCACGAAACCAGGTGCCTCCAAAGAAATGGATATAAACACTTACCTTATTTCAAAGTGCTACTCAACAACCGCTTTATCCTTTTTATTCACTACCAAACGATCCTCCTTATTCAATAAGTGGAAAATATAACAAATTAGGCTAAAGGCTTCATTCCTTACGTCTTAGGGCAATCCGGTTAGGAACCTGATACCCTATTCGCATACGCAATACGTAGGTCAGGCCTATGTATTGGGTTTAAGGTCACATCAAACGCTAAATAAATTATATCTATATGTTGCCCATAACTCACTGAGTACGAATATATAATCAATTCCACTATCGGGGTCCAATTGATCCTTTAAACTATTAATTGAACTTACTAAAACGATGTCTAATATCCCAATTTTTACCGTCAAAATATATTTAAACACACGTACTAAACTAAAATAATGCATTAAGATCATTACCTGAATGTTTCGGGGTGAAAATTCTATCTTTCCTCGGCTCTTTTCTCATTTTCTGGTATTTTTCATTTGCTGCATTTCTCTTCACTGTTCACATTTTTTCTTTCATTTCCTTGTTTCTGATCATCCTTAGCTATATAGCTAAGGACCTGAGGACCCACCGCCTCAAATTCCTTTTTCTTTCTTTTCCTTTTTTTGTCAATTTCTCTTTTTCTTTTATTTTCTTTTCTTCTCATGACAAAAATTAAAAGGGTACCCTATGATATTCGAAATAATTCCAACTTTTGCATACAAGTTATACAAAATATATGTAGCATACTCGCTGAGGCGGATCTCAAATCGGGTTCCCGAAACTCAAGATGCGAATTTAAATAGAAAAATATCAAATTATTTAACTTTCGGCATATTAGCGGAAACTAGCTGAACAACCTCGTAATTCACTTTCAAAAAATCACAAAAGGCACAAATAATATACGAACCTAACGGCACTATCGAATTTCGAATAGGAGCTCGTTCGCAGAAACCGAGCTCGAAAATCTCTTTTTAATATTTATCGACAATAAAAACTGAAACCTTCTTCCGATGCCTACCAAACGAGGTCTGATTTAGCTCAAATTTTACAAATAAGTCCCAATGGTCCTAACGAAGATTTTAAAATTATTGCAATGTAAATCGGATTTCTATCTCCCGAAACGACTGACCGAGGTCGTTTTATTCTCCTCCATTAAGACTCTCGTTCGTCCTCGAACGATCCTATGTGTAAAGCAAGATTCGCGCAGATAACAAGAGAACTTTCACACTTTCATAAACTATTCGACGGATATTATATCATGATTACAGAATCATAATTATAACACGCACATCAAACTCTTGGATCAAAACATAGCTGTATAATATCATAACGCCATTGCCCAGCTTATTCTGACTAAGCGGATCCTTCCTCGGTCACGAGAGGAGAGTTCTACATTTTCGAAACAAAGATATACGAAAGTTTGAATGGGTTAACGTGATTCAACTGATAATCACCTCTTCGATATACCTTTCGATATAGAACAGGTCGATGGAACCAAGAACTAGCTCACGCTTGATATAATAGGGGGAGCTTTTGAAGTACCTTGTCACTACACATTATAGAAGATTTGATGCAAGCTATATTTTTTTTACGAACGCACTATGCGATATCTCAGTTGATGTTCAATCTGAAGATCATTCCTGGTTTGCATCATACTATCCAGTAGTATTTGCATGATCCTTATCCTTATATGATAGACCCTTTTCAGATGAACCTTTAACATACATTCGGATATGAGTAATCAGTATTTGGAGGAAACTCCTCCACTTAAAGCACAAACTCATGCAACTATTTGAATAGGAACACCCACCCCCGGACCGTCTACTAGACTAAAGAAGATTTAGCTAAAAGTTGAACGTAGGCAAACCTCAGCTAGCAACTACCCTTTCGAGTTGCCAAACATCTTCAAACCTCGGGTCAAAACTCCATACATTTTCTATAAGCACCACCGCCTGATGAATCAAATCAAAGGTCAACTGACGCCTCTCATTACCCTTAGTAGCCTTGAAAAAAAATGACAATGTGCTTACCCGACTACCTTGGCATGCACTCTGGCTCAACACAGAGAATTTCACAAGCGGCTACCAACCGCCCAAGCTCACTAGTGCCGGACGAAGAAGAAATAGAAATGGACCGAGGATAGAAATAATTAGAGCTTCAGGAAGCCCATCTTCTTATTTGCTTGGCTACCAATGCTAGACTACTTACGAGTCAAAGTAGCCCAAAAATCGCAATTGAAGAAACAGATATTAAATGAGCTTTATGGAACAACATCCATGCCAATATCCCAATAAGAAGGAAACTATGAAAATTTAACAGAAATCCTTTTATAACTGAGACAAGCTCATAGAATAACATGACTCTACTAGCGCCTCTAACCATGAGGAGATACCTAGATCGAGTATTACTTACTAATCACTTTACACCGTAAGAAACAATGATGCATTCTGATGTTGACAGGTAAGAATACCATCATCCTACCAATAGAGAATTCCAAAAAGAGAAGTAGACTGACTTGGCATTATAACAGAATGAGGCACAACAAAATGCCAAGAAAACAATAGCGATACTCACTCACAAATCTCTCACATTTAAACCAGATAAACTAGTAGGGTCATCACAAATGCCAGGAATAAATCATACCAGAAGCTCACCCCTCTACCGCAACATATTCTTAATATAAACGACATCCCCGGAAACCTTGGAAACATGATAAGATAAAATATTTCCAGATCGATTAGAAAAATAAATCTTACTCACAGATAATGGGAAGAAGAAATACATGGGTCTACTACATCGGATGCCTCAGCATCCTGCCAGACTAGAACTGCCTCTGCAGCTGAGCTGAGCCACAACCCTGATAATTATTTCCATAAGAACCACAACCACCATACTCTACAGCTCTATTGGATGGTGGCATTTCTCTGGCTGATTAACATCTAAATGAAATCCCTTGCGACTGTGGAGGTTCCTGATGACGAGAGAAAGGAAGACTGCCTACTCGCCGAAGTAAGGAAAAACTCCTCAAAGGATAACCAGACTCACAACAGTGATAACACCTTTTCGCTGAAAATGGAAACTGGACAGATTATTGATAGCTACAAAGAGAAAACTGAGTCTATCTTGATGAACTACTAGCGCACTTTGAGAATTACACTCCACAAGCTGAGATAACTGGGCAAAATAATCAGGACTCTTACCTCCAAATGAGGTACCATGGTGCCCACCAAGGTCGTAGGATCTCTTGCTCTCTCGCTCTAACTTATGGTACGCCTAATACCTCTGAGCAATATCAACGACGACATCAAATGAAGGCCCAACCCCAATTTCTCGAGTAATCTAGGATCTCAAGGAAGGATAAAGGTCACCAATAAATCATCGAACATTCTTGGAAGGTTCATGGACTAGTTCTACAGAACATATCCAGTCATCATGGAAAAAAAATTCAATCTCATATTCTGAAACTGACAGGCTACCCGGTCTAATCCACTTAAATTGGCGACTCTTTTCAGCTCGCTCGCTGCGCGAGAAGAAATTTTCCTCGAATCTAGAAGAAAGATCGAACCAAGTTAGCTAATAAGAGAGCGGTCTACTAATTCAAGGCTTGACCCCTAAAACTAGAAAGCAGTATAATCAACACCATACCACTCGATATAATCAAGAGCTAGAAAGATACGCTGACATCATTTTATTTTTCAAAAAAATCACGAGGTTTTATCTGATGCATTGCTTAAGAGTATCAGAAGGTTCAACCGCGTAAAATAATGCAACCTCTTTGGGCACTCGGACCGAACTGCTACCTCGGCTGGCTAACAAGCCAGAACAATTAGTGGCGCAACACATGGTGCCTCTGGAACATAATTTACTGGGGCAACATCAAGAACTTGAACAAGAGCACTCTAAATCCAAACATCTGCATGTGCGGCAACCTGATAAGAGGTTCTTGCAGTATCTTCGCCACCAAGATTCTAGTACAAGCATCATAGAGAGCCAAGGGAACCACAAGGCCCTGCTCCCTTGCCCATCGCGAGTTCTGACAGCAAGGGCATATGCAACTGGATCGTCAGCACGATCCACAATTCTCGGGGCTTGAGTAGCTCTAGCCCCAGGCTAGACTGCTTCATCCTGAACTCATACCGTTTGCTGATTTGTCGCACGAGGGTCCATAATTACCATGAAGGAATTAACGAAAATACTTTTGCATCTTAAACCGACGCACGATCAGAAAAGAAGGAAGTGAAACTTCCTAAATGCCATCATAGCCTCTTGTAGATAAGTAAGGATGTCTACGTAGCCATCAGCGAGACTCTACTACTACACACTGTCTTAGTCTGGATAGACTCTAAACCAGGCTTTGATACCAACTGACACCACCCAGAATCCAGTTAGGCCGTGCGGGCACCCGACATCCTCCCCTAGACCCGTCGGGCGAACCCTTACCAATTAAATTAGGAAAATAAATATAACAATTCATAAATAAGAACAAGACTTAAAAAAAACACAGACATACTTATACCTCTAAGCTGTACAAAAGCAATTACACCTGACTACCCGACATACTAGGTTTAAGGCTATCCAGACTAGACAACTAAGAGTACAAAAGAAGACAGATACCTCCTGAAGGGAGCAAAATATAATTGAAATAATAAACATAAAACTGGTGGCCATCCAGGATAAAAGATGGCTCACCCTGACAGCTGCAGTCGTCTTCGCTCCTGAACAATGTGGCGAACTCAATCCTCGAGCGAACCTGCCGAAACGAAATAGATAGACAAGAAACAAACAACAAACAAGGGTGAGTCAAAAGGAATCAATAAGTGGGGCAGACTAGCCACCTCAAAGAATAGGATAGCTAGCCAGGGAGAAAAGAAACAAATAAGCCAAATTCCTCTTATCTAAATTATATAAAGATAGAGCCAGATAATAACAGGAAACACGTAAGAAACTATGAACTCAATTAAGGATGCGAGCCAGAAACATAGAAACAAATAAGCAATGCACATATAAGCAGAACAGTAGGTATGTACTGCAAATAAGCAATGCACATATAAGCAGAACAGTAGTCATGTACCACAAGTAAGAAATGCACATATAAACAGAACAGTAGTCATGTACCGCAAGTCTACACAATGGTATGAATTGAGATAAAATGCAATAAAATGTGATGCAAAGGGTTACATGTGCCAGATGAAAGGAGCGGAATCCTCCTGCTCCTAGGGCAGAATCCTCGTGCACTCATTATGATGTAGTGGAGCGGAATCCTCCTACCCCCAATATGATGCAATGGAGCGGAATCCTCTTGCTCCTAGGGCGGAATCCTCCTACTCTCAATATGATGCAATGGAGCAAAATTCTTTTGCTCCTTGGGCGGAATCCTCCTACCCTCAATATGTTGCAATGGAGCGGAATTCTCCTGCTCCTAGGGCAGAATCCTCCTACCCTCAATATGATGCAATGGAGCGAAATCCTCCTGCTCATAGGGTGGAATCTTCCTACCCTCAATATGATGCATTGGAGCGGAATCCTCCTACCCTCAATATGATGCAATGGAGAAGAATCCTCCTGCTCCTAAGACGGAATCGTCCTACCGTTAATATGATGAAATGAAGCGGAATCCTCCTGCTCCTAGGGCGGAATCCTCCTACCAACAATGTGATGCAATGGAGCGGAATCCTCCTACTCCTAGGGCGGAATCCTCCTACCCTCAATACGATGCAATTGATCGGAATCCTCCTCCTCCTAATATAATATGCAATGTAATGCATATGAATGACATATAATTCATATGAATGCAATATGATGCAATAATAATCCTTCACCAGCGCGGGACTCTCATCGACAGCTGGGAAGTAGATGCAAACTTACAGCCAGAGTACAATATTCAGATCCTCAAATATAATACCAACAACAGGACATAACATATAATATACAATGTAAATCCAAAGCTAAGGCGTAATGAGTAGGCCTATCGGCAGCTGCACACGTAAGGAACACGTGGTAGAAAATCCACGAGGCCATGTGCCTCCAAAGAAATGGATATAAACACTTACCTTATTTCAAAGTGCTATCCAACAACCGCTTTATCCTTTCGATTTACTGCTAAACGATTCTGCTTATTCAATAAGTAGAAAATATATCAAATTAGGCTAAAGGCTTCATTCCTTATGTCTTATGGCAATCCGGTTAGGAACCTGATACCCTATTCGCATATGCAATTTGTTGGCCAGACTTATGTACATGGTTTAAGGTTACATAACCAAACCCTAAATAAACTACATTTATATGTTGCCCATAACTTACTGAGTACGAGTATATAATCAATTCCACTATCGGGGTCCAATTGACCCTTTAAACTATTAATTGAACTTATTAAAATGATGTCTAATATACCAATTTTTACCATTAACATATATTTAAACGCACGTAATAAACTAAAAATAATAAAATAAGATCAACACCTGAATGTTTTGGGGTGAAAATTCTATATTTCCCCGGCTCTTTTCTCATTTTCTGGCATTTTTTATTTGCTGCGTTTCTCTTCACTGTTCACTTTTCTCCTTTCATTTCCATGTTTCTGATCATCCTTAGCTAAGGACCTGAGGACCCACCACCTCAAATTCCTTTTTCTTTCTTTTCCTTTTTTTGTCGTTTTCTCTTTTTTTTTCTTTTCTTTTCGTGACGAAAATTAAAACGGTACCCTACGATATTCGAAATAATTCTAACTTTTGCATACAAGTTATACAAAATATATGTAGCATACTCGCTAAGGCGGATCCCTAATCGGGTTCCCGAAACTCAAGATGCGAATTTAAATAAAAAAAAGGTCGATATCTTTCGGCATTTTAGCAGAAACTAGCCGAACTACCTCGAAATTCACTTTCAGAAAATCACAAAAGTCACAAATAATGCGCTTTTGGATTTTGAATCAGAGATCGTTCGCCAAAACCGAGCTCGAAAATCTCTTTTTAATATTTATAGAAAATAAAAACTGAAACCTTCTTCCGATGCCTACCAAACAAGGTCTGGTTTAGCTCAAATTTACAGATAAGTCCCAATGGATCTAACGAAGATTTTAAAATTTTTGGCACACAAATCGGAGTCCTATCTCTAGAAACGACTGACCAAGGTCGCTTCAACCCCCAAAGTATCCAACAACACTTGTCTTCTTGATTGAAGCACAAACTTCCTTGACAAAGCATCTACCACCACATTTTCTTTTTCTTTTTTGTAATGGATGATATCAGGAAATGTTTGAAGGAATTCCACCCATTTGGCATGTCTCACATTCAATTTCTCTTGGGATTTGAGGTGTTTCTAAGATTGGTGGTCGGTTCTAATGGAAAATTCTTTTGACCAAAGATAATGTTGCCAATGAGCCAAAGCTTTCACCAAAGCATACAATTCTTTGTCATAAGTGGAATATTTAATGGTTTCTCCCTTAAGCTTTTCACTAAAATAGGCAATGGATTTTTGATCTTGCATCAACACGGCTCATATTCCTACCCCACTAGCATCACACTCAACTTTAAAGGTTTTCTCAAAATTGGGTAATTGAAGGAGAGGTGTAGAACTAAGCTCTTCTTTCAATTTTACAAAAGCCTCTTCTTGCTCTTTCCCGCCACACAAATGCCTTATCCTTCCTTATCACTTCGGTCAATGGTGCGGCTATAGTGCTAAATCCCCTCACAAACCACTTATAAAAGCTAGCCAAACCATGAAAACTTTTCACATCACCAATGGGTTTAGGAGTGGGCCAATCCGTAATGGCCTCCACTTTAGCATCATCAACTTCCACACCATTTGCACTCACCACAAAACCAAGAAACACAAGTTTATCAACACAAAAGAAGTACTTTTTCAAGTTAGCAAATAATTGCTCATTTCTCAAACATCAAACGCTTGTTTCAAATGATTGGCATGTTCATAAACGAATTTGTTATAGACTAGAATGTCATCAAAGTAAACTACAACAAATTTTCCAATGAAATATTTAAGCGCATGATTCATCAACCTCATGAAGGTTGAAGGAGCATTGGACAAGCAAAAAGGCATGACAAGCCACTCATAAAGACCAGAGTTAGTCTTAAAGACAGTCTTCCACTCATTACCCCGGTTTCATCCGAATTTTGTGGTAGCCACTCCTCAAGTCAATTTTTGAAAACACACAAGAACCACACAACTCATGATGCAGTATAAAATGGCCTAAACGATAACCATCAAGAGCCAACCTCGAGAGCACAAAGGATACAAGCGAAGGGCTCCAGAAGCGACTTGAAGATCATGCATTGGAGCTCGATTGAAGAAGGACACACTATGCTCCAGGCCCAGGCGGGGCGCCTAGAAGCAGGAGGGTCGCCTAGCCTCTAATAAGTGAGTCGTTCAGGCACCAGGCGGGGCGCCTAGGTGCAGAGCAACTCAGGCGGGGCGCCTGGACCCAGGAGGGGCGCCTAGCCTTTGTCCGGAGAGGCCTCCCAGCGCCAGGCGGGGCGCCTAGCTCGACATCTTCCACAACTTTTTGTGTGAACTTCCAAGTTTAGCCCTATGTGTTCTATTGTATCCTAAACTACTAAGAGGGCTTTTTAGTCATTTCACACTCATGTATGGGAAAACTATATAAGCTTCCCTTAGGCTTTTATTTCATTTACATCACCTTTTATATTGAAGAAACTTGAGCTATGCTCTCTTTAAACCCTTGTTGGGAACTTGAATTCAATTAGTGGATTCCAATTTGAATTTCATCCATCTTTGATCATTCTATTTGCAAGAGTCGGGTACCTCTTGAGGATAGTTGCATAGTGTAGGTGATTCCTTGACATTCACTTGAGGTATAGCGAGACAAGTTCCTCATTGCTACTTAGGTAATCGTTCGATTCTCGTCTCGTCTCGTCTCGTTTCGTTTTTATCTTTATCTTCATCGCTTCCGCATTTTCATATCGTTTCTAGCTTCCGCGTATTTTACACTGCATCAGTTGGTATCAGAGCACAGATATGTTTTGTTCTTACAAGCCCTCGATCGTGACTCTTTATCTTGTTGTTTATGTACTTGTTCTTGTTATATTGAAAAAGAAGAAAAAAATCCAAAAACTTGAAAATCACAAAAAAATTGCTAGATGTTCTTGGTTATGATGATTCCTTTGGTGTTTGTTATCGAGGATTGCTTGTTATCTTATTCCCATTGATTGGGTACCCACGAAGCACATTTTGGAGTTGTGAATCAAAATCTTGAAAACCAAATCTCAAAAGTTGAAAATTCACAAAATTTTCTAGAACTTGTTTGATGTTATGATTTTGATGGTGTTTGATATTGGGGATTGTTCTATGGTGTTAACCCGTCGTTTTGATACCCCTATATCATCATTTGGAGTAGCATAATGAAAATCGAAATTTTGAATCTTGAAATTTTTGAAAATTCTTGAAGAAATTGCTACAAATTGTTGAAACAAGTTGGTTGTTGGTTGTTTGTTGGATTAAACCATTGGGGTTTGATTGTTATAACATAAAACAACTTTGGGTACCATCACACATCAAAAACATCTCGAAATCGGTTGAAACATTACTTGAAAATCGTCAAAACCGAGCTTTGGTTGAGCTGAGGCGCCAGGCCTAGGCGGACCGACCCAAAATATTTCTGCCTATTTTGGTGAGAATCCCAGGCGGACCGCCCCACTGACCAGGCGGACCGCCCAGTGTACTGAAGGGCCCGGATTGGTTGATTTCATAGGCTTTCGTGTTTGTTTGGTTTCCGTTGCTTCTGGCTAGTACTTTGAGAGTAACACTCCTACTAAATTAGTACTAGTTCATTGAGCGTATAGGGTTCTCGTGCTTAGAGGAGAGTAGACCTCAAGGAAGACTCGTAGTTAAATTTTATTTCAAGTGCGCACCTAAATAGCCTAGCGTTCATCGAGTCCCACCAACTCCACTCTTCCCGAAGAGTATTTGGTTCTTGTAAATTTGATTGGTTATCGAGGAGGTTGTTCAAATACGAGGAAGCCATTAGATCAAGTTTGAGTGACAAATCCCCACCACTAAACGAGTGTACCGAGTGACATTCAAAAGTGAGGGAGCGGGTGAGGTTTTTACTCTAACTTCTTTCTTGTCTTTGATTTATGTAGGTGCATGGCCGGAGACATTTACGATACCATTAAGTTCCCGGTAAGCACTTTGGCCTACCTCTTGGCTGAGGTGAGATCCATAAGCTCGAGGTTTGATAGCCTCAAAGAGGAATGGACCCCGAGTTTCCAAAAGGCTACCGAAGGAGGTACTAGTCACGAAGTGTTGGGCACTCCCTAACCGTTGGGCATTCCCCAACAAGTGGGCAGTCCCCACAACTTGGGCATTCCCCAAGGCGAAGGTGAACAAGATGATGAGCTTAAAATGACACTTGTGGTACGGAGGAGTTTGGGTGCTGAAGAGGCTGAGCATGTGCAGAGAGAATCTCTTCCATGCTAGGTGTCGCGTGCTGGGGCAAGTGTGCTCAATGATCATTGATTCGGGAAGTTGTGCTAACATAGTGAGTGAGACCTTGATTTCCCAATTGAAATTGCCTATTATAAAGCATCCACATCCCTACTACTTACAATGGTTGAGTGAGTGTGGAGAGTTGAGGGTGGTGAAGCGAGCTTTAATTGAGTTTAGCATTGGAATTTATCGAGATAAGGTAATGTTCGATGTAGTAGCTATGCAAGCTTGCCATCTCTTGTTTGGAAGGCCATGTCAATATGGTCGGAGCATAGTGCATGATGGTAGAACTAACTCTTACACGGTCTTGCATGGCTCTAGAAAATATGTGCTCAACCCCTTGACGTCGAAGCAAGTAAGTAATGACTATAGGATTATGAGGGAGTTGAGGGAAGCGGCTAAAGCCAAGTCACCCATGGTCCTTGAGCCCGGAACCAACAATCTTATGGTCATGCCCTTGCAAGTTGAAAGTGAAAGTCACTCTACTCCACATGAGAGACAAAAGAAAGAGAGGAGTGACCGGTGACACTCCTAGAGAGGAAAAAGGAGAGGAAGTGAGGAGTGATGTGAGTGGATTGTCACCCAAATCTACACTTGGCCTTGAGAGAAAAATGAATGAAAGGAGAGGTGAGGAAATACAAAATTAGAGTGAGGACACCCTTTGTTCTAACCATGTTTTATCTTCTTCTTCTTCTACTTGTTTTGGCTTATGTGTAGGTACCCTTGGAGGCAAGCTAGTGGAGCCTCAACCGTTTGTTAAGGAAGGAAGGCAAGGTGATGAAGATCCTCATTGCGAGCTTCATGAAGAGGAAGTTCAACTTGATACTTCACGTGCTATGAGTGCTCAAGGAAGCAACTCAAGTGTAAGTGTTCTTTCACCTTTTCATGAACATGTTAGTTCCTTGTCTTGTGGAGACTCAATGCTAGTTGGTACGTGTAATGTCTCTATTGAACTAGCAACTAGTAAAGAGTCTAATTGTCAAATTGTGTGTGCATGTGAACCGCTAGTAGAGAGGAATGAAAAGCCACATCATGATGTGAGCCTGATATTCAAAGAACCTCTCTTTAGTGAAAACGTGGTAGTTGACCTTGCTTCTAACCCTTGTTATGACACCCTACCCATATTTGATAACGGGGAAGATGAGTTATGTGACTCTACCGTTGTTTATATAATTGATTTTGGTGGATTTGTGTGTCATAGTAAGGATGATAATGACCTTGAGGAGTCCGAATTGCATGAATTGGACAAGGTTATCTACGATGAATCCTCAAGTGAGAGTGAAAAATCTAGTCTTGATACTATCCCCTTGTTTGGCTATGAAATTGAGGTGCATGCTTTTATATTCCCATTGTGTGGGGGCATCTTTAATTGTGAAGGTGATTTATATCAGACTAGAGTTGAGAATGAGCTAGAACCTCTGTGGGGTGAGGGATTTGATCCCATAGACAACTCTTTGTTTGAAGCTTCGAGTGAGGTAGATGATTCTGCTAGTGACCCTACACTTGTTTATTTGGGTTATGATGATGAAGAGGCCATTATTAATGCCTTCTTCCTTGAGAGTTTACCTTGTGAGAGGGGTTGTCTTAAGGATGAAATTGGAGGTGAGGAGGTATCTCTTAATGTGAGTATGAGAGCTTTTAAGAAGGGGAGTGGGGTATTTGATGCTAATTGTGAATTGCACTACTTTGCCTATCGCACTACTTTGCCTATCGCATCCCACATATTAACCACACTATGAGAATTGAGCATGCCAAAACCATTGTGCAACATTGTGAAAGTATTGAATTGAAGGTTTGGTATGTTGATCATGAGCTTAGGGGTCATAGGAACTTTGATTGCTTAATCTTGAATGTTCTATGTCCTATTGGTCTCTTTGCTTGTTATGTTTGCGAGTGCCTGTCACTATGGATCCAAGAACTTGTTGTTTCCTTTGGAAACATAAGCTTCTTGATCAGTATTGATACTTGGATCTAGGGGTGTTCACGGTTTGGTTGGTTTTTGGTTAAAACCATAACCAAACCAATATATTAGGTTTTTAAATTCTTAAAACCAAACCAAACCAAATCAAAGTCATATCCATCGGTTTGGTTAATGTCGGTTTGGTTTCTGTTTGGTTCGGTTAGTCGTTTTTTTTTTAACAAATCACAATGTCTGTTGGACATGTGATTTATTTTGTATATAGAACTGATCATTGACTAGCTGGAATTTTCTTGAATATTGATTACAACATGTGATATATAAGTGTGTATAAAACTATGGCTTCAATGCACAAAGTAGAAGTAGTGTGCCAAATTTCAAATCATACAGAACCAAAAGTGAAAATACCCTCGATCGCCTTAAGGTTCCTAAGCCATTCAAATACCCTAGAAGTTACACAAGTCCAACAGATCAAATGATGTTTCCTGTTTCAAAGAGGCTTCTAAATAATAGAAGCAGAAAAGCAAGCACACTTTTGCCGCCCTCCAAAAACCAACCTCAGCGTCATCAAAGTTTACAGCTTCAACAATCTGGCCTTTGTCAAAGTTTGAATTGCTAATGTTGGGAATTTTTACTTTTATGACATTCATATCTTCATTAGCATATTAGAGAGGGGCTTATGCATGTTTCTCTCTTTTATTTCTCAATCTCCAAATGCAAAATGGTACTTTGTAGTTTCTACTAGTACTTTATATCCACCAGACTATAATGTACTCAATTAAAGTACTTGAACAAATAAGTATAAAATAGGTTATGCACTTCTTTAAAAAAAAATACAGCAATTTACTACTAACTGCTAAGATTTAGTTCACCATTAATTGTTGGACTTGATTCTTCAGACCATCAAAGGTACAGGGTTCTCCAAAACTGTCATAATAACCCTAGTCCAGACACGTTAACTATCATTGAAATTTGAAAATATATAAAATACTTAAAAAGTTTATATAAAATATTAAATATTAATGTATATAATTATAAAAATTATAAATATAATTGTCAGTTCGGTTTGGTTAATTCTTCTGTTTTTTCCTATAACCAAACCAAACCAAATGTTTACGGTTTTTGAAAATTCAAAACCATACCAAACCATATCCAACAAAGTGTCTTCGGTTTGTTTCGGTTTTTATCTGATGCAGAGCAAATCGTGCCAAGACACTTTCCAACACTTTCCGACATGTGCCAAGCTTGGAAGATACAAAGGACTTGAAGTCAAGGGCTTTGGAAGTGTTCCGGATGGTTTCATCACTAGGCTCCACGCCTAAGGAGAAGGAAGGAGGCCCAGCATAGCTAGGCGCCCCGCCTAGCCCAGGCGCCCCGCCTAGGAAGCTCACTGCCTAAGAATGGAAGGCACCCAGGCGCCCCACCTAGCCAGGCGCCCAGCCTAGCTGAAGGCCAAGCCAGGCGCCCCGCCTAGCTTCAGGCGCCCAGCCTAGCTGAAGGCCAAGCCAGGCGCCCCGCCTAGCTCCAGGCGCCCAGCCTAGCTTCAGCATGATCCAGGCGCCCCTCCCAGCCCCAGGCGCCCCTCCTAGCTGCTGAACTTATGGTTCTTTTACTATTTTGCCCTACGTGGCTTATTTGTTGAACCTTATTAGTAAGGGTAGTTAAGTCTTTGTGTAAGCTTGGGAAACACTATAAATATCCAAGCCTAGCTTATTTTACACTTAGCTTATTATTGATGATTATGAATGATGAACATGAGCAAGGCTCTTGATTATTGAATGAAACCTTTTGTTCTTGGACTTGTATGTCTTCTAGCGGATCTAGATGAATACTCTTCCTCTCCGACCATTCTACTTGCGTGCTCGCGTTAGCTCGAGGGTAGTTGCATAGCGTAGGTGTTCTTGTCCTTCTCCCGGGGTGTAACGGAACGAGTTCTCCGTTGCTACTTGGGATTAGAGATCGAGTTACGTCTCGTTCTTTATCTTTTACTTTCCGCGTTTGATTTCCTACATCATTTGGTATCAGAGCAAGGCTCGGGTTTTGTTTCTACAAACCCCCGACCCTTGATTCTTCATGCCTAGTATCTTCTTTTAGTTTTTCTTGTTGTTGAAGTTATTAGAAAGGAGAAAATTGCAAAAAAATTGAAAAATTGAAAAATACAAAAATTTGGTGTAACTTGTTGATTTGGACGATTTGTGATATGGGTGTTGTGGATTCTTGATCGTGATTGATTTCCCGTTACTTGGGTACCAAAATTGTTGGAATTGGTGAAGTTTGAAAAATTGAAACCCCAAAACCCCTTAAACCCTTGAAGAACTTATTCTTGATGAATCTTGCCTTGATTCTTGGGTTGGATTGATGTTTGATTGGAAACTTGTTATTGGGGATTGATCTTCATTGAAATACAAACAATTCGGTACCAATTTTGTGGGATTTGAACATGT
Organism: Petunia x hybrida; assembly: GCA_037355625.1. Taxonomy (NCBI): domain Eukaryota; kingdom Viridiplantae; phylum Streptophyta; class Magnoliopsida; order Solanales; family Solanaceae; genus Petunia; species Petunia x hybrida. The sequence continues at coordinate 117,504 of JBBBVM010000360.1, forward strand.
ATAACACCTTCTTTGATGAATCACAATCCTTGTTGAAACCCTTTTGATAAACCCTTGTGTTCTTGAGTTCTTGAGATTGAACCCTGATTTGATTGATTGTTTGATTGAAAGTTTGATTGGGTTTTGTTAAGGAAGATCAAACACAACTTTGGGTATCATTGGATTGTGAAAACAAGTTGAAAACATCGGATTTGAGGCTTGAAAATCGACTTGAAACGAGTTTGGAACGAGTTGGAAAAAGCTTCAGGCTAGGCGCCCCGCCTAAGCCAGGCGCCCCGCCTGACTTGGCTACTGCCTAAGTCCCAGGCGCCCCGCCTAGACCCAGGCGCCCCGCCTGGAACACAGCACAATCTAGGCGCCCCACCTGAGTTTCAGGCGCCCCTCCTGAGTGCTGAAGGTATTGTTTCGGGTAGATTTTCGTAGGTATTTCCCTTTGTTTGATAACATAACATCTAGTTAGTACTAATTTGAGTAACCGATCTACTTGAATAGTGCTAACCCTTTGATTGCTTTTAAGTGATTCGTGCCTAGCAAGGAGAGTAGAATTCTAAGGAAAAGCGTAGAATCTTTTAACTCAAGTCCTTCACTTCAAAGTGCCTAGCGTTCATTGAGTCCCATTAACTCCACTCACCCCGGAGTGTGCGTGACTCGTGAATAGTTTAGTTGAGTTGAGGAGTTGCTAATCATCTACGTGAAGCTTTGGAACTACAAGTTGAGTGAAATATCCACCGCCACCCAAAAGAGTGATCCGAGTGAACACAAGTGAGGGAGCGAGTGAGGTGTTTTAACTAACTCTTGTTTCTTTCTTTGTAGGTACAATGGCCAACGAAGGTCAAGATTTCATTAAGGAGGCCTTGGCTAATCTTCTTGCCAAGATGGACCTCATGAACCAAAGGATTGACTCTCTTGAAAAGGGAGCCTCGAGTACTCAAGGTGAACATGGGACCCCGAGTGTCCCAATTGAAAAGGGGACCCCGAGTGTCCAAATTGAGACCGGTGAAGGCTCAAGTAGTCCTACTTTTACCCCGGAGCAAGTTGTTGAATTGCTCAATCAACAACGGGTGAAGGAGGACCGAGAGAGAGTTGAACGTACGGGCATTCCCCGTATCTTGGACAATCCTCCAAGAAACTTTCCACTACCAAGACCCGTCCGAAATGTGCAACCTCTTAAGCAAGTGGTTGAGGCTCAAGAAGGGGAGGAAGTTGATTACGGTGACGATGTGTATGGGTTTGATGATCACTTTCAACCAAGGCGAGCTATGAATTGGGGTCGAAATGTGGATCGGGGTAGAGGCCGAGGTCGAGGGCCACCCTTAGGATATGGAGGGAGGAATGTTAGAAGGGACTATGTTGCTTATGATGATCACCAAGGAGGCCAACCGGAGCCATTCCAAGGGGGTCGTGACAACAACAACAATCTTAATAGTGTGAAGCTCACTATTCCTTCTTTCAAAGGAATTAGTGACCCGGTGGAGTACATTGGTTGGAAATTGGCTATGGAGCGTATCTTTGACACCAATGATATGCCCGATGTGAAGAAAACCAAGTATGCAATATCCTCCTTTGAATCTTTTGCTTCTACTTGGTGGGAGTCGGTGAAGAGAAATAGAAGAAGGACGGGTATGGCTATTAATCTTACTTGGGAAGAGTTGATCCGTGTGATGGATGAGAAGTACTTGACTAATCAATACCGGGTTGAACAACAAAGGCGTCTATATGATTTGAAGCAAGGGTACAAATCGGTTGGTGAATATTTCAATGAATTTGAGCAAATCCGAATGATCCTTGACTTAGATGATGAAGACAATGAGACGGCCATGATCCGTTTCAAAGGGGGCTTGAACCGAGACATAGCTTCACAATTGAAGTTCCACCAATATGATGATCATTACAAGCTATGTGAAGATGCGGTTGAGGCCGAGAAATGGCTCAAGGAGGAGAAATCCCTCCGCTACAAGAGTAGCACTACTACTCCAACAAGCAACCAAAGGATTGGAAGCCTCCTACTACAAATGCAAGGTTCCCAAGTGCAAGTGGGACAAGTGGTGCAAATGCTACCAAGGATGTGAAAAAGCCATATGAGACGAACACACCTAATGTGGGAGGTAACTCTAAAACTCAACTACATGCTCCTACTTCTTCTTCAATACAATGCCACAAGTGCAAGGGGTATGGTCACTTTGCTAGGGAATGTCCTACAAAGAGGACCATGATTGTTGTTGGCAATGATGCATATGAGAAAGAGAGTGAATCGGAGGATGAGGAAGTAGAGGGAGTAGAGGGAGATGAGGGAGTAGAGGAGAATGATTTGCTTGATGATACGATGGAGGAGGAGGATCCTCATACTTTCTTGGTTGTGAGACGGAGCCTAGGAGCTATGATTGCGGAAGATAGTGAAACCTTGCAAAGGGAAAATCTTTTCCATGCTAGGTGCCGGGTCAAAGATGTTGTTTGCTCTATGATAATCGATTCCGGGAGTTGTGCAAATGTGGTGAGTCAATCTCTTATATCCCAATTGAAGTTGCCAACCGTGAAACACCCCAAGCCATATCGGTTACAATGGCTTAGTGAATGTGGAGAGCTCAAGGTAGTGAAACAAGCAATGATCAAGTTTAGAATGGGTAGTTATATGGATGAACACTTGTTCGACGTTGTGCCAATGCAAGCTTGCCACCTTCTCTTTGGAAGGCCTTGGCAATTTGACCGACAAGTGGTTCACAATGGACGTGTCAACACTTACACGCTCCAACATGAAGGAAGGAAATTTGTGTTGAAACCCCTAACTCCCAAACAAGTGAGTGATGACTACAAGCGAATGAGGGAGTTGAGGGAAGCGGCTAAAGCCAAGTCACCCATTGTGCTTGAACCCGAGGCAAACAATCTTGTTGTCTTGCCAAAGAATGATCAAAGTGAGAGTCACTCCATTTCAAATGAGAGAGGAAAGATAGAGAGAAGTGAGGGAGTGACCGGTGACAATCCAAGAGAGGAAAAAGGAGAGGATTTGAGGAGTGATGTGAGGGGATTGTCACCACAAGCTACACTTGACCATGAGGTAAAATTGAGAGAGATGAGAGGTGAGGAAGGAAAAATTGAGAGTGAGAGCACCCATTATTCTAACCCTTCTTTATCTTCTACCTTTTCTTGTGAAAGTTCTTGTGTAGGTACATTTGGAGACAAGTCATTGGAGCCTCAATGTGAGCCTCATGAAGAAGGAGTTGCACATGACATTTCAAGCCTTGCGAGTGACCAAGGAAGTATTACAAATGTAAGTGTTGCTTCACCTTTTCATGAACTTACTAGCTACTTGTCTTGTGAAGACTCAACACTAGTTGGTGGTTTTGATGCATCTAGTGAGTATACAACTAGTGTAGAGTCTAGTTGTCAACTTGTATGTGCTTGTGAAACACTAGTTGGAAGGGATGCTATGCCACATCATGATGTGAGCTCATTGTTCATTGAACCCTTCCCTAGTGTAGATTTGATAGTTGACCATGATTTTGACCTTTGCTATGACACCCCGCCAACCTTTGACATAGGGAAAGATGAGGTAGTTGACCATTCCCTAATTGATATGCTTCTATTTGGGGGACCAATGTGTTATGGTGCGGATGGTCTTGTCCTTGAGGAGTCCAAATTGCGTGAATTGGACAAGGTTGTCTATGATGACTCCTCAAGTGAACCTAGTCTCGATAATTTGTCTATGCTTAATCATGATATTGAGATGCATGCTTTTATATTTCCATTGTGTGACGATAATCTCATTTGTGGTAGCGACTTGTATCGGGCTAGGGTGGGTGGTCAAATGGAACCCCCATGGTGTGAAGGATTTGATTCCTTAGGCAACCACTTGTTTGAGAATTTGAGTGAGGTAGATGGTTCTTTGAGTGACCCCACTATTGCTTGTGTGGGTTATGATGAAGAAGAGGCCATTATCAATGCCTTTCTTGATAGTTTGTCTTTTGAGAAGGGTTGCTTAAGTGATGAAATGGAAGGTGAAAAGGAATCCCTTGGTGTGAGTAAGTATGCTCTAAAGAAGGGGAGTGGAGTGCTTGATGTTACTTGCATGTTGGGTTATTTGACTCACTCCACTCTACATGTTGATCACACCTCGAGGATAGATTGGTTTGTTGATCTTGAGCTTAAGGGTCAAGGGGATTTTGATAGCTTAATCTTGCATTTTTCATATCCCCATGGCTTATATGATCACTATTGTGTTAGGTGCATGATGATCTTTAACCAAGTACTTATTGTTCTCTTTGGAGACTTGATATTTGTGCTTTTAATTGATGCTTGGTTATATCACAAGAGTGTGTTTTCCACACTTCTTGCACTAACCTACTTTCAAAGTAGGAATTCTTGTGTTTTGCTTGTCGTTGCTTGTAGGTTCTAAGCTCCATGTTAAGGCAAGGGAGATCTTGGAAGAGACCTATGTCAAGGTGACGATCAAGAGTTACAAAGGAGGAGAGCATTGGGCACCTCTAAGAGATGATGCCATGAACATGAATGCATTGATTTCGAGGACGAAATCTCTTCAAGAAGGGGAGGATGATGCAGAGCAAATCGTGCCAAGACACTTTCCAACACTTTCCGACATGTGCCAAGCTTGGAAGATACAAAGGACTTGAAGTCAAGGGCTTTGGAAGTGTTCCGGATGGTTTCATCACTAGGCTCCACGCCTAAGGAGAAGGAAGGAGGCCCAGCATAGCTAGGCGCCCCGCCTAGCCCAGGCGCCCCGCCTAGGAAGCTCACTGCCTAAGAATGGAAGGCACCCAGGCGCCCCACCTAGCCAGGCGCCCAGCCTAGTTGAAGGCCAAGCCAGGCGCCCCGCCTAGCTTCAGGCGCCCAGCCTAGCTGAAGGCCAAGCCAGGCGCCCCGCCTAGCTCCAGGCGCCCAGCCTAGCTTCAGCATGATCCAGGCGCCCCTCCCAGCCCCAGGCGCCCCTCCTAGCTGCTGAACTTATGGTTCTTTTACTATTTTGCCCTACGTGGCTTATTTGTTGAACCTTATTAGTAAGGGTAGTTAAGTCTTTGTGTAAGCTTGGGAAACACTATAAATATCCAAGCCTAGCTTATTTTACACTTAGCTTATTATTGATGATTATGAATGATGAACATGAGCAAGGCTCTTGATTATTGAATGAAACCTTTTGTTCTTGGACTTGTATGTCTTCTAGCGGATCTAGATGAATACTCTTCCTCTCCGACCATTCTACTTGCGTGCTCGCGTTAGCTCGAGGGTAGTTGCATAGCGTAGGTGTTCTTGTCCTTCTCCCGGGGTGTAACGGAACGAGTTCTCCGTTGCTACTTGGGATTAGAGATCGAGTTACGTCTCGTTCTTTATCTTTTACTTTCCGCGTTTGATTTCCTACATCATTATCCAAACCGTGAACACCCCTACTTGGCTCTATCACAAGAGTGAATTTTCCACATCACTTGCACGCACTCTCGATGGACTTGCCTACTCGTGTAGTGGAATGTCTTGGTATGCTAATCTTGAACTTAGGGATCGTAGGGATTTTGATAGCTTGATCTTGCATATACCATGCCCTATTGATCTCTTTGTTTGTTCTTGTGTTGGGTGCACTTATTTCTTGAACCAAGTAATCGCTAGTTCCTTTGGGAACATGAACTTCTTTATTGCTATTGATACTTGGTTATACCATAAGAGTGTGTTTTCCCACACTTTTGGGAACTAACCTATTCTTGTAGTAGGAACCTTTTTGTTTTGTTTATCTTTGGATGTAGGCTTTGATGGTTTGATTTCGAGGACGAAATACTTTCAAGAAGGGGAGGATGATGCAGTATAAAATGGCCTAAACGACAACCATCAAGAGCCAACCTCGAGAGGACAAAGGATGCAAGTGAAGGGCTCCGGAAGCGACTCGAAGATCATGCATTGGAGCTCGACTGAAGAAGGAAACACTACGCTCCAGGCCCAGGCGGGGCGCCTAGAAGCAGGAGGGGCGCCTAGCCTCTAGTCAGTGAGGCGTCCAGGCACCAGGCAAGGCCCCTAGCACCAGGCGGGGCGCCTAGGTGCAGAGCAACTCAAATGGGGCGCCTGGACCCAGGAGCGGCGCCTAGCCTCTGTCCAGTGAGGCCTCCCAGTGCCAGGCGGGGCGCCTAGCTTGCCATCTTCCACAACTTTTTGTGTGAATTTCCAAGTTTAGCCCTAGGTGTTTTATTGTATCCTAAACTACTTAGAGGGCTTTTTAGTCATTTCACACTCATGTATGGGAAAACTATATAAACTTCCCTTAGGTTTTTATTTCATTTACATCACCTTGAATATTGAAGAAACTTGAGCTATGCTCTCTTTAAACCCTTGTTGGGAACTTGAATTCAATTGGTGGATTCCAATTTGAACTTCATCCATCTTTGATCATTCTATTTGCTATAGTCGGGTACCTCTTGAGGATAGTTGCATAGCGTAGGTGATTCCTTGACATTCACTTGAGGTGTAGCGAGACAAGTTCCTCGTTCCTACTTAGGTAATCGTTCGATTCTAGTCTCGTTTATCGCTTCCGCATTTTCATATCGTTTCTAGCTTCCGCGTATTTTACACTACATAAACTCATCAAGAATATCATCTAACCTAGGGAAAGGATGACGATACTTTACCGTTATCTTGTTGATGGCTCTACAGTCCACACACATGTGCCAAGTCCCATCTTTTCTTGGTACTAGGATGATTGGGACTGCACATGGGCTCAAGCTTTCTTGCAGAAGTCATATTTCAAGCAACTCCTCCACTTGCCTTTGGAGCTCTTTAGTAGCCTCCGAGTTGCTTCTATAGGTGGCCTTGTTGGGGAATTGTGATCCCGGACAAGGTCAATTTGATGCTCAATGCCTCTTACTGGTGGTAATATACTAGGCAACTCCTCGGGGAAGATGTCTTCATAACCTTCTAAAAGAGAAGAAATAAAACTAGGAAAAGAAGTGGTTAGTTCATTCGCTCCTTCACATCATTCAAGAATATTCCTTTTTTGAATGAACATATTCACTCCCTCTTTTGTTTCCTCACTCATTTGTGTGACAACTTCCACTCTTTTTCCTCATCAACTCCCTCTAACTTTTCTTTCTCTCTTTTCAACTTCAACTCCCTCATCTTTCTATATCCCTCACTCACTTGAGCTCACAATGAGACCCTCGTATCAATAACTCTCTCCAAGAGGACATGGGTTTGTAAACTCTCTAATTCTTAAAAGAAAGCCACTATGCCACTGGTATTTCTCTACCTGCTTCCCATTCATTAAATTCTCATAAACACTTTTAAACATAGGATCATGCTCATACATCGACATTATGTTCTCAAACCCATAAGCCTGGAGGTCAAAGTGTTACCTAGGAAAAACTTCCTAGATAAGGCATTGGTCACCACATTCTCTTTCCCATGCTTGTAATAAATAACAAATAGAAAACTCTCAGAACTCAACCCACTTAGCATGTCTTTTATTCAGCTTCTCTTAGCCTCTAAGGTGTTTTAAGGACTCACGGGCTCTCTTAATCACAAACTCTCTCAGCCGCAAGTAACGTTGCCAATGGGCTAAAGCTCACTAAGGCAAATAGCTCTTTGTCATAAGTCGAGTAAAATAAGATATAGACTTCCCATCCTGCATTAGTATTCCACTTATCCCGACCTTACAGGCATCGCACTCAACCTTAAAAGTTTTACTAAAGTCAGGTAGTTGCAACAACGGGCGGAACTAACTCTATGTTTCAATTCCTTAAAAACTCCCTCTTGTGACTCCCCCCAAATAATTAGATGGTCTTTCTTAATCAATTCGTTTAATGGTGTGGCTATGGTGCTAAAGTCTCTAACAGATATCCTATAAAAACTAGCCAACCCATGAAAACTTCTCACTTGTGACATGTTATACGTGGTAAGCCAATTTCTTATAAATTCTACTTTAGACTCATCAACTTCAACTCCATTAGCACTCACAGTAAATCTAAGAAAGACAACACATTCAAAATAAAAAGCACACTTCTTTAGATTAGGATACAACTTTTCTTTTCTCAAAACCTCAAAGACTTGCCTTAAGTGTTCAATATGTTCATCCACAGATTTATTTTACATAAGAAGTCATCAAAATAAACTATAACAAATAGATTTATGAATAGTTTAAGCGCATGGTTCATTAATCTCATGAAAGTATTCAGTGCGTTAGAGAGGCCAAGGCATCATCACTTACCATTCATATAGACTAAACTTGGTCTTGAATACGGTCTTTCGCTTGTCACCCCATTTTATCTAGATTTGATGGTAGCCGAACCTAAGGTGAATTTTATAAAAGCAACAAGAACCACTTAACTCATCTAGAATGTCATCTAACCAAGGAATAGGATGACGATACATTACGGTGATCTTGTTGATGGCTCCATAATAAACACACATCCTCCATGTTCCCTCTTTTTTTGGCACAAGTATGACCCGACCGGCACACAGACTCAAACTTTCCTGCACCAATCCTTTGTTCAAAAGCTCATCAACCTACCTTTGGAGTTCTTTGGTGTCTCCTGGATTACACTGATAAGCTGGTTTGTTAGGTATTTGTGATCCCGATACAAAATCGATTTAGTGCTCAATTCCTCGCAAGGGATGTAATCCACTTGGAATCTCCTCGAGAAACACATCTCTAAAATCCTGCAAAAGCTCAACAAAGCTAGGGAAACTATTAGCATTAGTCAATTCAATATTATCACTCAAGATAATACCTTTATGCACCAAATAGAACATCATTTGGTTTTCATCATTACCTTTGAAGTACTCCCCTGGCTGCATAGTAGCAAAAATCTTTTCATTACCTGCCTATGGATGTTGCATTTCAGGATCGGTCCCAACAATGGCCTTGCTTTTAGCCGCTTCCTTCAACTCTTTTATCTGACGGTAATCTACAATCACTTTCCTTGGAGACAAAGGCTTGAGTATGAGACTCTTACCTTTACTTTCAATTGTGTATGTGTTGGCTCGACCGTCATGAGCTTTACCTCAGGAGTCCTTTGGATCAGATTTGATTGGACACTTCTCAATTGGTTTCTTAGTATCAAGGCTTGCACTCGGGCTCAAACTTTTCAATTCCTTACCCTTGCTCCATGGGGTAGTATTAGCACTCCCTTTTGACCCGTTCGTCTTGTCTTCCTTGACCCATTTTTTAGCTATGGAACACTTCATGAGGTATAATAAGTAAGTAACCTTAACTGAGAGGATATCTCCCAGTTCAGCCTCACTTTGAATCGGATTATAATTTGATCCTTGTCTTCATCAAGATCAAATGCTAATCTTGCTCTCTCAATTTCATCAAAGAACTCTTCTACACTTTTTGTACCCTCTTTCACTTCATAGAGCTACTACAACAAAATGTACTTTTCATGACAATTAATTAGTGGCAATAAGTCAATTTCCACTAATTCACTCTTTAAAGTAATTATTAGTGGCTAAATGAATATTAGCCAGTAAAAGTATCCTTTCACCGACAATAAAGATAGAATGGTCACTAAATAATCCAATTCTATTAGTATTATAGTTCCCTCTAATGCTTTTCCCCAATTCACTCTTTTTTGTGTTTCTCTAAATCAGATCACCTCCGATTTTTCTTTCCCCAAAACCTCACTTTCTCCAGCTCCAATCAACTCCAATCATCTATGATAAACTCCGAACATCCGATACACTCCGCTTAACCTCCAATCAACTTCTCCGCTTAACCTCCAATCAACTTCTTGATCGTCGATCAACTTCGCTCGCCTCCGGTCAACTTCAATCGCCTTCAATTAACTTCGCTCGACCTCCGATCAACTCCACTCGACCTCCGATCAACTTCTCAATCTTGGATCAACTCCTCTCGACCTCCGATCAACTTCTCAATATCTGATCATCTTAGCTTGACCTTCCCCGCCAGATGATTGCCATATCTCCCCAAGTTTAGAAATTTGGTGAAGAAATAGTACTGTAATTTAGCTAGAATACTTAAGATGTTGAATTCAATATTTTAAGTGATTTGTGATAGTAAAGATTAATTACCTAATGATTCTATAAAATCTTCTAAGAACTTGCTCTAATTTGGTAGCAAACACAGCAAAGTGTATCTGGTGCATCTATTTTTTATCTTCACGTTTAATTTATATGTCGATTAATTGATTATGTTTTATTAGGTGTTCGTTTTTAGCAGATTCGCCTTTAGTTGCTAGTTCCTTCTTTAGTTGATTTTGCTTTTTGATTGTCTTTTCTCTAATTATCTAGTATTTCTTACATATTTTGAATATAAATCCTAGGTTTGTTAGGTCATTGTGTATTGCAACAGATTTGTTTGGGTGTGATTTGATAACTTCATTTTGATAATTATCGAGTTGTTTCTTAGCCTTTCTTAATTGTTAAGCGCGAATTAGTAAAGTATCTTGGTGAATGTTGATCTGCTTGTATCATGTGTATATAGTGTTTAAAGTGAGAATATTAACTTTAGAATGAGTGTAGCTTCTACATGTTGTATCAGTCCCTTTGTCATTACTGATTACTACTACTACTACATAATTCTTACTGAAAATAGGAAGTGACATTTTGTTCCAGATGACATAAATAATTGAACATATTTTCCCTTATATGAACTACTCTATAGTTCTTACCGGTAGTTACTAAGGAATATCTAGATGGAGTCGAGAACTTTTCGAACTATGCTTTTCGTGAAAAGCATAATGGAGAAATAATTTCATGCCCTTATACTAAAGTTTTATTTAGCCGCTGCTTTAACAAATATTTTCACGAGTACAATCCATATGTAGGTGAAATCTGATAAGTCCATTAAGCAGCAAGCTGATTGTTCTAATGTTTTAGTTGTATTTGTCTTGGACCATACGTTGTTTCTGTTTGTTCCACATTACCTTAATTTAGAAGGTTCACAGAAGTTGTGAGAAACTTGTAAGTGACGATCTGCTATTACCGAATGAGGAAAGATATTTTGAAGGAACAACTTTCTTCAGATGTTTGAACATTCTTTTAGTTGAGATTCTTTATATTTATATCATTTAAAAAAAAAGATGTTTTATATATATACTTTATCTTCTCTCAAGTTTAATAAGTTTATATATATATATATATATATATTATATATATATATATATATATATATATATATATATATTACATTCTATTTCTATATTTGTTGATTTTGTTCCAGACTTCCTCCTGCTATTAGTTGCCACGGAATAGATGTCGTGTTTAAGGTTTTGAGGTTTGTAAACATCTCTCCTCACATGTTAGTTTACTCTTCATAGTTCCTAGGAGTATTATAAATGTAGTTCTTGCTTCATCTATGGGGCTAACACTGGAACTTTGACGATGGATTGGAAAAGATTGATGAAATATATATTGTTTGAGAATGTAATTATAGAGAAGAAGGTTTGAGGGGTAATGATATGACAAGAATGGTTCATGATGGTTATGGAATTACTGACTTTATAAATGGTAAGTCAGTATGGTTCTAAATGCTAAGTTTAACTTTTATGCTTTTCTATTTTAGGTCTAAAGCAAGGTAAGAAAGTTTATGTTGCTTTTATTGTATTTTCTCTATAAAGGAATGCCTTCGAATTTGATAAATTAAAAGTATAGAAATGTGAATTACTCAATGTGATTAAACATCTGTCTTCCTTTTAATATCTTGCTCTTGACTTGTTAGACTAGAAACTTTTTCCTACTTCAAAATTTCATCTTGAATGCTTTACTTGTTACAGAAATTGCTCTTAATCCTGATAGCAGTTCTTTTCTGGTGTGAACTTTGTGAAGGGGGGATAGAAACTTTAGCCATCACTGAAGCTTTTGGTGAATTCAGGTAAGAATCAAAGGACTATTGTTTTGGCTATGTGCAGCAGAAGCAATAGTAGAATATTTCATCTAATTCTCTACTGAATGAACAATTTATTGAGATCTGAAAAGACAACAACTTGCTCATACTCTATGAGACTACTCAGGTTCACCTATGATCTTATTGGAGTCAGAAGATATCTTGACCATCTAAATTAACTTAGAACTAAAGGATGACAAATCATCTTAACTTTTACAAGTTCTTGCAGAACAGTGAAGCTTTCGATCAAGATCTTCTCGCCTCACCCGTATGGGCTCTCGCTCGAATCGGAACTCTGTCGAATTCCTATTTTTTTCCTGAATCCTATTAGAATCCAACAGAGCAAGGTAAGTATTTCATTTCTAAATTTGTCAATTCTTCTAATAGTGAAGTTGAGTTGGATGATGATTCAGGTTAAGTTTAATTTTCAATTACCTCAGATATTTAGAAGTTATTTTCATTCTATAAATTTTAAGTTGGTATACATTAGGTCATTCAGAATAGGTACGGTTTGTGGGCCTACATTACTAATTATTTGTATTTAGTGTTTGTCCCTGCTATATAGTTACCTATTATCACTAAGTTTGTAGTGGTATTTGTTCTTAGATTATTACCTTATTTAAAGTACATATTTATTTGAACCAAGCAGGAATAGAAGAGAGAGAATCTTCTTAAAATACTTGTTAAATTTTAATTTTTTTACTGAGGTTCATTCTTGAGATTTTGGGGTTTGAGTTCCACTGCTTTGTTCTTGATTTGTTCGAGCTTTATTTCTTCGAGTCCATCGCCCGTTCACTGCTCTCGAAGAGGTAATAACCTTACTTCTACTTCAATTTTTGTATGAGCTGATTGCAATAATATGCGTGTGTTTGTGAAGTATTACTTGAATAACTAATGCTGGAGTTATACTGATGGAGTTAGGTATATACAAATAATGAATTTAACACTGTATTCGTTTACGCTGTTTCTTTATTGTTGATTTCAGTTAGAGTTGTTTAATTTCGAGTGAAGAAATGATCAATAGTTTCTTCCATAGCTTATCAAGTTTTTGAAGGTGTGTTCTTTGTTTCCTAGATGTATTATTTATATAGAAAGATTCAATTTTTTGTTGTCTAGTAGTTCTTTCATTAAAATCATGCCTGCTGTTTCAGTTTCATAGTTCTTTTGCGAGAAATAATTGATTTGATGGTATTGTCGGGTATTGAGTAACATCATATGAAAAAAATATACTTCTTTCATGTTTGGATTGTAGTTCCGGTAATTTGTGTAGTACTTTATTTCAGATTTGGCAGCTTGAGCAAGTTCTTGAGACTTGAAAGTTTGAATCTTCTCTTTTGCGAGCTTAGTCACCTCTGTGTGCTTTTTGTTTTTTAGTTAAAATTCTTGAAAGCTTGGCCTATTAATTTATTGAGATCTGGAAAGACAACAACTTGCTCATACTATGTGACTCTATTCAGGTTCACCTATGACCTTATTGGAATCAGAAGATATCATGACCATCCAGATTAACTTAGAACTAAAGGATGACAAATCATCTTGACTCTTATAAGTTCTTGCAGCAAGGTAAGTATTTCATTTCTCAATTTGTCAATTCTGCTAACACCGAAGTTGAGTTGGTTAATAATTTAGATTAAGATTAATTTTCGATTGCCTTAGATATTTAGAAGTTGTTTTCATTCTATAAATTTTACGTTGGGTATACATTAGGTCATTCGTCAACAGTGAAGTTTCGTGGGCCTATATTACTAACTATTTGTTCTTAGTGTATATCCCTGCTATACCTGCCACAGTCACCTATTATCACAAAGTTTATAGTTGGTATTTGTTCTTAGATTATTGGCTTATTTAAAGAACATGTATATCTTAATTTTATGATGTAGCAGGGTACAAAATCCCTTTTAGAAAGAAAAAAGATATACTCTGGTGCTTTATATCCAAAATGAAGATAGTGGTGTTGAATTTGCTGCTTAAAGATATAATTTTCCCATATGTATATTTTTTGACTTAATAGAGTTAACCATAAAGAGAAAAACACATGCTTCAGTTACATACTGCAGTCATATAAATCTAGCTAAGAATTATAATTTAGCTTTTTTTTCTGTGTCTGCTCTAACTTCATTATCCCAGCTCCTCTGCAGTGAACCTCTTGCACAATCGACTTGACTAGTAATTATGCATTCCGTCTCTTCTGCTGAAAATTTTGTTAAAACTTTGTCCAATAAATTTTTGACGCGTTTATTTCTTTATATTAAAGGAGGACAAAGAGTCGCTTGGAGTTAGCTATTATGTCTATACTGTAGAAATATGTCCGATTTCATGAAACAATGATTACTTCTAATCGTTTGTTGTTTTATTTTTCTATCATTGCAGGTTTTACAGTAAATTAAAAGTAGTTGTTGGAGTTGGTGTGGTGGATTTTACCTTGATCAAAAGTTGAATTACTGCTTCTAGGCTATTCAAGTTGATTACACTAGTTATCATACTTAACTTGATCTTTTGTTGTGTTGAAACTCAAAATATTGACGAGTTCATGAAATATTATATATTTCAGCACTGAATGATAGTATATTTTTTTTCGAAATGATTGTATTTTTTAAATGAATGACAATAGTATGCTGAGATTTAATCGTCATTTTAATTGCTAGTAAAAGTTTCACATTAATCACACTACAAGAGAGAAGGTCTGACTTCTCTCTAGTTTTTTCTTTTTTTCAGGAAACTTCCAAACTATTTTAGATGATCTTTTTTACAACTCATTGACCATGGGTGAAATATTATACTTCTACTCTGGCGAGAAATCTTTTGATATTTGTGATGTTAGTGAAGATTATGACAGATGGTTCATTATTACAGAGAGGAGAAGAGGATTTGTCAGCAAAATCAAAATCGATGGAGAAAATCTACGCTGGGTGTGTGATGCCATGCTTCAGGCATCTCTACGGAAGGGGAATTTATGCAGAAAATGGGGAAGGAAAATTCAAGAATACACATTCAGAGTTCTGCAAAATTACAATATTCATGACAGATTTCTTAGAATTGAATCGTGGCTGGGAAATAGGAGAAAGAGCTATAATAATTCCAGAAAATGATTACAATTGGGGCTGGAGTGACATAGCCAACAAGATAAAACGCTATTTGGGGACTCTTTCAACCCAAGATTCAATCTTGCATGCCAACAATCCAAGTCTTATATGAATGCAGCAAAGATCACGCAATGGCAAGTAGGTGGTGCACAAGAAACTTCAAACACAGCAGGCAACATTGAAAACAGTCGCGAAACGGAGGGTGAATGCACAAATTATCTTTCTAAATGCCTCATAGGCAAGTTCAATGACACATTCAATCAAAGTCCCAATGCAGAGGTGATATAAAAATTGTTTTTGAACAGGTGGAAAGTCACAACAGGCCTCAAAGTCATTCCCCTGAATCACAACCTTTTTCTTTTCGAGTTTCCATCAAGACAAGAAGCAGTTAGAATCAAAGCTGGTGACTGGTTCTGGAATGGCAGACGTCTTACCCTTGAATGGTGGTCTCCGGTATCAGGATGGGAGTTGTCCAACAAAAAAGAAGAACATATTTGGCTAAAAGCTTTTGGAATTCCATTGCATGGGTGGTCTGTTGATACTTTCAAGGCTATTGGAGACCACTGTGGTGGCTTTTTAGCCATTGATGAGCACACAAAGCTCAAAATTCATCTCTTTTGGGCTAGAATTTGTGTGAAAACCAGCGGGTCATAGCTTCCTCGTCAGTTCAATTTGGTGGTGGGTGACTGGACCTATGAAATCTCCATAATTCTGGATGTTCATGTGAAACCTCAGATGGTCGGAGCTTCTCGGAGCTCCGGTGACTCCACAGGGACTTCTGCCTTGCTGCAAAAAACTGGTGAAAAGTTTGGGCTGACTGATGTATCAGTTCAATCAAGCCAACCAATACCAGTCACTTCTGTCAGCCCTTCTCACATGAGCAACTTAAATTTAAAAGATAAAGGGTTGTTAGCTGTCAAGCCTAATCACGTGACTGGCCACGTGAGCAACTTAAATTCAAAAGATAAAAGGGCCTTTGTTACAACAGAGATTGGGGAGTCATCACAAGATTTGGGCCAGCCTTTTAACAACAGAAAATATTACAAAGGCCCAAATAAGAAAAGATTTCAAAAGGGCCCAAGACCACAAACATTCTGGAAACCAGTGGGTTTTTTAAGGAACTCTTTCAACGCTCTAGCAGAGGTCACAACTACTGACAACGCTGAAATACAAGCAACTTCACCAGTCCTCCCAATTGCTCAACACACTGCCTAAAACTCACCAGGAATTTATGATCAACAATCAAACGCAGATGATGAAGCCGAAAAATTGATGGATTGAAAAACCATGTTGAATCAACCAAAATTATTACCGACACCTCCGGATGTAAGTGATTGTGACACAGAGTTTTCTTCTCCTTCTCCCAACATTCTTCTCCTCCCATGGCACAAGAACGAATCAAACTCAAGTCTGGTACAAGACCCCACAGTCATAGACACTTAAAGATGGACCAAAATTGTGATGGGCAAGGCATGCAAGGCCTTCGGAATTAATATGGCAGGCTTTGAACATGAACTTTTTGATATTATCCTTAGAATGGAACAGAGAAGACAATTGCAACTTCAACAACAAAAGGAAGCTATACCAAGCAAGAAAAAGGGCAGGAAGAAGGGGGAAATTGAGGTAAATAATCTGAAGTGTGATCTAAACTACAATGGGGTGGATAAGATAAATAGGGGTAGGCAATTTAAATCTTTCTCCGAGTGAAGCTTAAGATCGTTAGCTGGAATGTCAATGGCCTGAATGACAACAATAAAAGAGGCTCACTGGCTTCTCTGGTGCACAAATGGAAGGTGGATTTATTATGTCTACAAGAAACTAAATTGGAGGAATGGACAGTTAAACTATCTAGGAAAATATGGGGGAACAGATGGGCTGATTTTGCTGAATTAAAATCATTCGGAAATAGAGGGGGCATCGTAGTTCTATGGGACAGAAGACAATGGAACTGCCTAGAGGTTCATCAGGGGTGTTATTCCATATCAAGCATTTTAGAGAGCACACAAGAAGACTTTAGATGGTGCTTCACCAGGGTCTATGACCCTCATACTAATCTAGAAAGGCAACAACTTTGGGATGAATTGTCGGCCGTTAGGGGAATTTGGAGCGAATGTTGGGTGGTAGGGGGTGATTTTAATGTGTGTAGATATGAAAGTGAAAGGCACAATTGTGTCAGAAGATCCAGAGCTATGAGGTGTTTTTCAGACACAATTCAAGACCTGGGATTAATTGACTTACCTCTTCAGGGTGCTTTCTATACTTGGTCTAGAGGAGAAGAAACATATCAAGCATCCAGAATAGATAGATTTTTAATCACTCCTGAATGGGATGAATGTTTCAAAACAATAAACCAGATTTCTCTCCCTAGGGTGTTCTTAGATCACAAACCTTTACTTCTTGAAAGTGGAGACTTAGAGGTGAATTCTTCATACTTTAAATTTGAAACATGTGGCTGCAAGCTGAAGGTTTCATGAACAACATTGAGGAATGGTGGCAAAGCTATACTGTTAATGGGAGCCCTGATTTTATACTTATGCAGAAGCTTAAATTCCTGAAGAGAGATATTAGTAATTGGAATAAAGAAATTTATGGGAATCTAGAAGCAAAAAAGAATAAGGCTTTGGAGTAATTACATGTGCTTGAACAAACCAGTGAAGGTAGATGTCAATCTCGGGAGGAAAAAGAGAAGATGCTGAATTTGAAGCTTGACTTGCAACATATCACCAAAGCAGAAGAAATTTCATGGAGGCAAAAATCCAGGTGTTTGTGGTTGAAGGAGGGTGACAAGAGCACCAAATATTTTCAAAGAATAGCAAATTCAAAGAGGAGGAGCAATGGCATTGATAGATTGTGGGTGGGTTCAGAGTTCATTGAAGACAAGGATCAAATAAAAGGAGCAATCCTTGAATACTATCAGAACCTATACAAAGAATCAGAAACAAGGAGGCCTACTGCTAGTTTTGATGATTTGGCTACCATCTCAGTAGAAGATAGAATCTGATTGGAAACTCCTTTTGAAGAGGAAGAGGTACTCTCCACCATTAAGGCATGTGCTCCTGACAAAGCACCTGGCCCGGATGGTTTCACAATGGCATTTTTTCAAAAAGCATGGGGCATTATAAAGGAAGATGTGATGGCTGCTGTAGACTTCTTTCATCAACACTGTCACATGGTAAGGTCATGCAATGCATCCTTTATCGCTTTGATACCAAAAAAAAGAGCTATGGAAATCAAAGATTACAGACCAATCAGTTTGATTGGCAGTGTGTACAAGATAGCTGCAAAAATGCTGGCCGAGAGACTTAAAAAGGTGATAGGAGGGCTTGTTTCAGTGCACCAAAATGTGTTCATTAAAGGGAGACAAATCACAGATGCTGCTCTCATTGAAAATGAGGTTCTTGATTGCCAACTGAAAAGTGGGAAACCTCGTATATTATGCAAGCTAGATGTGGAAAAGGCTTTTGACAAGGTTAATTGGACATACCTAATATCAGTCCTCAGAAAGATGGCTTTTGGTGAAAGGTGGATCAGTTAGATCAAATTTTGTATCACAACAGTCAAGTACTCAGTTTTGGTGAATAGATGACCAGTTGGTTTCTTCTCTCCTCAAAGAGGTCTTAGGCAGGGTGACCCTCTCTCACCTTTCTTATTTATTCTGGCTATAGAGGGCCTAAGTAAAATGCTAGACAAAGCCAAACAACTACAGTGGATCAGTGGCTTTCAAGTAGGCCCAAATTTTGAAAATTCTATTTCAGTCTCTCATCTGCTCTATGCAGATGATACTCTGATTTTTTGTGGAGCTGAAAGATCACAAGTGTAATACCTAAATCTTACTCTATTACTATTTGAAGTCATCTCAGGGTTGCATATCAATATGGCCAAAAGCTTTGTCTATCCAGTCAATGATGTGTCCAATTTAGATGAATTAGCTGAGATCTTATGCTGTGGTACAGCCACCCTACCAGCTACTTACTTGGGGCTTCCGCTCGGGGCTAAATACAAAAGTTCTGAAGTTTGAAACAATATCATTCAGAAATTTGAGAACAAACTTGCTTCCTGGCAGAGACAATATCTATCTATGGGGGGAAGATTGACACTCATCAATAGTGTCTTGGACAGCATACCAACCTATCTCATGTCCCTTATTCCTATCCCGAGGAAGGTAGTCAAGCAGCTAGATAAAATTAGAAGAGTCTTTCTTTGGGAGGATAATAGCAATGGCCATAAGTTCCACCTAGTGAAGTGGTCAAAAGTCACTCTTCCTAAACAACTTGGTGGTTTAGGCATTAGAGACTTGACACTATACAACAAATGTATGCTGATGAAATGACTATGGAGGTAAAGTCAAGAAGAAAATGCTCTATGGAAAGATGTGGTAAGGACCAAGCATGGCTCCCTCAACCACTGGTGTACCAAGCTGTCCAGGAATCCTTATGGAGTTGGCGTTTGGAAATGTATAAGGAAGTAGTGGGAAGTGTTCTCTCAAAAAACATATTTCAGTGGGTAATGGTAATCATATTAGGTTTTGGAAAAATATTTGGTTGGAGGGTACCAAGCTTATGATTAGTTTTCCAAGTCTCTTCCAGATTGCACATGATCAAGAATCAACAATTTCTCAAAATTGGCAAAGCAACAGTTGGCACATCCACTTTAGAAGGAATGTTCAAGATTGGGAACTTCCTCATCTGATGAGCTTGCTAGCTAAACTTGAATCCTACTCAGTGAGAGAAGAAGCTTTTGATTGCTTAAGATGGGGAGACACAAAGGATGGTACATACTCCGTCAAAGATGGTTACTCTCAGCTATGCTCCACTAATGCAATCACCACCAAATGGCCTTGGGCGCATATTTGGAAAACAAAATTACCTGCTAACGTAATTTGTTTCAGCTGGCTTGCTCTAAATGAAGCAGTTCTCACTCAGGATAACATCAGCAAAAGAAGTATGCAGGTCGTTAACAGATGCTACATGTGTTTGCAGCTGTCAGAATCTAATAGACATCTACTCTTGCATTGCCCAATTGTTGCAGACATTTGGCACATGTTCCTATCTATTTTTGGCTTGACCTGGGTTATGCCACAAAGTATTAAGGAAGCTTATGAAGGCTGGATCTTATGGAATGTTGATAAAACCATCAAAAATGTCTGGAAAATGGTTCCTGCTTATATCTTTTGGGTTGTCTGGAATGAAAGGAATCGCGGATGCTTTGATGGGATATCAACTCCTCTTCACACACTCAAGGGAAAATGTATTTTGTTTCTGTTTATTTGGAATAATATGGCACCTGTAAATTGCCCTTTGATCTTTCTGGATTTTATCAGCTCTTTAGCACTAGCTTAGGAATGATAATAGCTATTGTGCTGGTTTAAATATGTACTCTTTTGCTTTTATTCTGCATCTTCTTGATGCCTTAATAATATTCCTTACTTCATCAAAAAAAAAAAAGTTTCACATTTATCGGCAAATAAAGCTGTTTTTAACGGCAATAGTTATTGCCCAAATATGTATGAACTAAGCCAATGATTGGTTAGATTTAGTGGCCGTTTAAATGGCTGGCAAATAAATACCGCTATATCGAGGGCCTTATAGCGGTAATAGAATGGATCTTTACTAGTATTTTAATTAATTGTCGGAAAAGCCTTTAGTGATAGTAACATTCCCAGCTAATATGTTATTGCTGGTAAAACTATTAGCAGCAATTTTTAATGCCTCTAAAGGCCATATCATTTGTCGCTAAATGTATCTTTTGTTGTAGTGAGACTTCAGAATTGTTCTTGATGATGTTTCGTAGTGATGTACTGAGCATCCATGATTTGCTCCAATTGTTCCCATGTAGGGTGTCCGGGAAAAGCATGTCTTCTTCGAACTCTCTTCTTGGATTCCCACAAAGTTGAAGCATAGCCTTCAAAAGAAGCAATGGCATAAGTTGCTTTCCGCTCCTTAGAAATATCATTTGTTTCGAAAATTTGCTCTATCCTAATCTTTCAATTAAGGTACTTGTCCGGATCACTAGTTCCTTTGAACGGTAGAATAGTGATCTTCCTCGATTCCCCCGAACAAGTACCTTGATTGGAAGATTAGGATGGAGCAAATTTTTGAAACAAATTATAGTTTGACTAGGTATTTAAAATTCAAGAACTAGTAAATTTTGACTAGGTATTTACGGAATAGATAGTAGTTAGAAGTAATTTCTCAAAGAAAGGATAAAGAAGCTTCCCAACCCCTTCAAAGACGTTCATGGCAGCCCTTCCATCCTTAGTCTCACTAATTAACCTCCTTTGACCAGCTAGTCTTGGATTTTAATTACTACAAGTTTCAATGATAGCTTCTTATCTTCTTAAGAGGTGATTAGGAACCTGGACACTCTTTCCCCAAGGGGACTTTTACTCTCCTCACGAATTGACTAGGGAACTTGTGCCAATTAATAGCTTGATACTTTGTTTTCCTCTACACCATTGCATATGCCGCAAAACAGATTTTTGACTTCCATTAATGCAAATTTCATATCAAACAAACCAAATTTAACAAGTCTTCCAAGAACAAATATGAAGATTGGATGATCACTAGATGAACAACATGAATGTCTTCAAGAACACTTTAATCCAACATCAACCAATTCATACCAGATTTTAGTAACACATTAGGAAGACTACAAAGAAGCATTTTAGGGGGTCCTTAACATCAAACCTGAAATGTTGGACCAGAATTTTTGATCACATGATACTTTTTCACATGCACTAGATGCATATGATGAAGACCTTCAAGAACACTGAAAAAGACTCTTCAAATTTGTAAGGAAAAAACCATTGCGACCATCTGAGAATCTGAGATCTTAATGAGCAGATTTTCTCAATCTCAATAAACCAACACCAAATTAAAAAGGAAACCCTAAGAACACTAGGAATTATTTTTTTTCTTTTTATAAAATATTAAGATACAAATCAAGGACTAGATTTGTAGAAATAAATTTATGCCCTTGCTCTGATACCAAGATGATGCAACAAAACTAAAGAGATAGGAGATAGACACCAATAGCAAGCAAGTAGCGCGACAATTAAGGGGATCTACCTTAATCACCTCCATATAGGTTCTATAAACACATAATCTATACAAAAATCCTTAAGAGAACAACAATTTTCTTGCAAACTGTAAGATCAAATAATGTTGCACAATTTGGATTCCACCAAAGCGTTATTAGTCTTCACAAGACAAAGATTCTTCATATGTTTAGTGGTAGGTGCTGAAAAATGAAGTCCAAGTGTGGGTTTCCTATTACAACCACATATTTTTTTTAAAAAAACTAGGCTTAGCCATATGCGGCTTGTAAAGAATAGCCCACATGGGCTTCATAAATAGCTAAGCTTAGCTATACACATGGAAATTTAAGGTCAGATCATGGGTTATCACAAAAAAATTCATAAGCTCCTCTCCTCGGCTCGGAAGTGTCCATGACTCTTTGAATGAGAACTTCTCCAAAGCAAGTGTACATCATGGAGGATCATAGTATTGCGCCCCGTATGTCTAAAGTACCGTATATTATATTAATGACATGTTAAGAATGATTTATGTATCCTTAAAGTCATAATATTACTATATATGATGTCTATATGTTGAATATGAAGTTTGGAAAAAATCGGATTTAAGTTGCGGAAAACCGATTAAGGATTTGCATTGTAAGAGAACTATTTGAGAAAATCATTCTGTGTGTTATATGAGGTCTTTTGGGGACATATCATATACCAAACTGAAGGTCTAGGAGTGTAGTTTCTAACCCTTTTGACCGTTTGCTCATATAATTTTGCATAAAAAGATATACGTATCAGAAGTCAGGCTAGAAGAAGGGACATAAGTGCAAAAGAGGGCTAGAAGTGAAATATTCTTAGTATAAAAGAGAAAATCATCTCTTATCTCATAATTTCCCGAAAATAAACAAGGGAAACAGTGCTTTCTTGAAGATGGAAGCTCTTCTTATATTTTTGAAGAAAGAACATCAACCTTAACTCGAAATTTAAGATGGGTTGCGTCAACATGCTCTACGCGGCTAAGGTAACGTTATGCTACCTTCAATTTTGTCTACATCTTGAGTTTTAGAATTACTTCATGGCTAAGAAAAGTGCCCAAATACTGTGTTATAGCTTGTTTAAGATTTGGAAGGTTGTGAGTTTAAGGAAAACAAGGTTTAAAAGCAAAAACATCAAGGTATATAAGGCTAAACCTTTCTTTCGACAAGGCATTTCTTTTGTAGCTTTTGAAGTTTGTCTTAGTTCCAAACATGCTGGTTCTTGTGGGGAACATGTATGGCATCGAGGTAACCTTGTATATGCTTAATTTGCTACTAAAAGCCTAGGTGAAATATGTCCAAAACAGCAGTACGAAATGTTTTAAAATCTGAAAAATTGTTTTTTTTTGTCTTCGAACAGTTGTTAGTAGTTTGGCTATAACTCTTTCTACAAAATTTATATTGAGATTATTTAAGTTTCTCTAGAACACTAAGACATATATCTACAACTTTCAAGAAGACTATAAAGTCTATAACTTTAATTTAGACATTCAAAATTAGGTCATAAGACAGGGCACTGGTGCTGCCCATAGATTTTGTCTGCGGATTTGTTATGCCGTCCGGTCATCTCATCCTGTTATCCATTTAATCTGTTTATGTTATCAGTTTATCCAGGTATCCATTCCCGTGTATATTATAGTGTTGGTTTTATTTTTGCGGATCATCCATTTTAAGGGGAAACTCTGCCAAAATTTTTATAGAAATTCAAAGTGTCGGATTAATTCTGAGTTTAAGGTTGTGTCCATTATTCCATCTAGGGTTTTGTTATCATTCCTTTGATTTCATATCTATCGTTTCCACATGTGTTATGCCTCATACATGTTTATGCTTATATTGTGATCATATTATATGTGATTTGGAGTTACCCAAAGAGGCTGAACATTGGACACACAGTCCGGTCACATGTGACACAACCCATCTGGGGAACATAGCCCCTATGGTTCAGGCGGGAGTTGAAACACCTGGTGTGGCCAGGTGTAATTCACACACTCAGACCAGAGAGAATACTGGCTAGGGGAACTTAGCCCATAACACCCGCCAGATTTGTTATATACGTGTATATAACCATAGCATACATCACATGACTATATATGAGGGTAGTTCAGATGTTCAGTTACCTGATTTGGGGGGATACAACCCATAACTGCGGACATGTACCAGTTCAGATAACATTTTAGCTTTAGCTCAGTACCGGTTATCAGCCACCAGTTCATAGTGACAGTATCAGTTGATAGCTATCAGTTCCAGTTTCTAGTTACTAGTTATCAGTCATATTACAGTCCTTTATCAGTATAGTTCAGCTCAGTCTTCAGTTTTAGATTCAGTTAGACTTCAGTTTATATTCAGTTCATGTTTTCGATTTCCACCTTCATTGCTATACTTCAGCTCATATTTACATATTTATATTCCAGCCTTACAGTTTCATTCAGCTATGATATATTATATTCTCATGCCTTACATAGTTTTTACATATCGTACTCACGCCCTTTTCTGTACAGATAGATCAGCGCTAGGGCCACGTTAGTAGGCCATCTACCAGCTATTGGAGTCATTCCGCTTACTCATGGAGTTACTTACCTTTTGGTATGTGTACAGTCAGCTAGTTTGGGTATGGCGGGGACTTGTCCCGTCCTTTGTATACTCAGTTCAACACTCTTAGAGGCCTTTAGATATGTTCATGTATGGTTCAGTCACTATGTTATGTATGTCAGCATGTGATTGCCTTTTTATCTTTCCAGATTTTATATTTTCAGTTAATATGTATGTATTTATAACCAGGTTGCTAGTTCATCTCTATTATTCATAGATTATTAGTAGGTTTAAGTGAAGAGCGACACTCAGTGTCGGTTATCCGTCGCGGCCCTAGGTTGGGTTGTATTACATAGCTTGGTTCCTACTGATGTAATGACCCGATCCTCTAACTTCAAGATTTAGAGCTATGCTTGACGTGTCGAAACTTCAAGTTGCTTCGCTATTGTGATTATAAGTTGAGGTCATTCAGAGGTCGTTTGGTTGGGTTTGAATCGAAAGTTTGGTAAGATTCGTTGTCTGCTAGAAAATAAACTATTGTATCATGTTGAGTAAAAAACTCCATTTGATGATCCATTAGCTTTACATGATTATTTGTGGCTGGTAGAAATTTTCGAAAGTGATTCATAGTCTCGGGGGAACCTTAGAGCCGATGCAAGTTTGAAGCTTCTTGAGCGACTAAAGTTTATAGTGAACGCGTAAATAATCTGATTTCAAATGAAAATAGCGTTCAATCTATACATATTCTGGAAAAGGTCAAAGGATGAAAGTCTTAGTCCTATGAATCCAGTTTCCAGGAAATCAAACCATTTATCAATCAGAGTTATATACAAAAAGTTATACATATTTTAATGAATGCTGTCCAGTAAAGCATAATCTGAACAGCCTATGGTACAACTTGCTGATGAAGCGGGGCTGCTATAAATAGAAAAACAGGCAGCCTTTTTATTTGGAGAAATTGGAGTTGGGGTTTCATTCTAGAGTTCAAGATTAAGCTTGAAACTTTGCCTACTTATTGAGGTGAGTTTTATATAGTGTTTTGAGTTTATTTTACTCATAAAACATGGATTATAGCATCATTCATCTTTTCAATTACAAGATTATTGGTTGAAGTTTCCAAATAGTACCAAGCTCAAGTTTTGGATTTTTAAGGAAATATTTCAAGAAGGTAATTCCATCAACTCAAACTTATTTCTCATGAGTATTTGATGAGATTTATAGTATTTCATTCAAGTTGTTTTGGTTGGAACTGTGAATTATAAAATCCTAGTTTATGGATTTAGTAGTGTTCTTGAGAAAAAGAAGATGATGAATAGTGTTGATTGGTGGTGTTGTATGTGAACTTAAGAGACCTTAATTTAGGGATTTGGGGATGTTATGAGAGTCTGATTGACTCAATTTTTGTATGTATGAACTCGTTGAGTAATGGATCATCGGAATTCCGACTCGAATTTGGAATCTAAGGAGCTGACCCATTGGTCGACTTTTATTGACTTTGTGAGAAAGCCATGGGCTTTTGTCCTCTAACGTATTTTGACGCCTAGATTCATATTTTGAATAGTTTGGAGCGATTGGAGGCCGTTTTATGGACTTTGGATTTGGATTTGGATTTGGATTGGTCGTTGATGTTTCACCGGATACGATGTAAGGGAGACTTGAACTTCTACTTGCTTGATTTTCTGTATAAGCATAATTACATCTCATTAGAACTATTTGTTTTATATCCAAAGGATTAACACTATTGAATATGAGCTCTGTAGTTGAAGTATGTTTGGGTTGTTACAATGCATTATCTATGAAATGGTTATGATACTCGCGAGGCCTAATTTGAATTACTGGGATTATCAAAAATATGATTTGCAGTTAATTTTGTAAAGAGAGTATAGTATGCAATCTATTATGAATATTGTGAGTTTAACCATATTGTGACAGTGATCTTTTATGAAAGTACTGTTACGACTTCGTGAAGCTTAGAGGTTATTTCGTAGAGATATCTTATAATGATATAGAATATTTCGATTAATATTGTATATGGCATCATGATATGCATCTTTAGCGTGCGTTACCCAAGTGATATTATTGTCTATTTGACGTGGAGTTATGTTTTAGGCTATATTTCTTTTATGTTAGAATTATTCCTTAGTTGATATTATTGCCTTATTGTTATCTAGATCGTTAGGTCACATGTCTAGCCTTTTATGGTGAGGGCCTATGCCGTTAAGTTGATATAGTCGCTCGTCTAACCTATTATGGTGAGGGCCTATGCTACTGAGTTGATATAGCCACTGGTCTGGCCTATTATTGTGAAGGCCTATGCTACTGAGTTGATATAGCCACTGGTCTAGCATGTTATGGTGAGGGCCTATGCTACTGAGGTTATATAGCCACTAGTCTAGCCTACTATGATGAGGGCCTATGCGACTTAGTTGATATAGCCACTGGTCTAGCTTGTTATGGTGATGGCCTATGCTAATGAGTTGATATAGCCACTGATCTTTCCTAGTATGGTGAGGGCCTATGCTACGGAGAAGATATAGCTGCTGGTCTAGCCTTTTTATGGTGAGGGTCTTGTTATTATTGTTGAGTTAAGATGCCTTGGTTGATATTTCGGTTGAGCTAGGTTCTCATTATATCTCTGATTGAGTTTATAACTGTAGCGAAGAATCTAGATCCTATCTCTGATTTATCTATATATTATTTATTAGACTAGTTTTCAAAAACGGTAAGGACAGGAGGGCTCGTCGAGGATCTTACTGGGTGAGGGTAACTCACTCCCTCATAGTTTCTGTGTGCAGGTTCATTAGTTGAGACACTTCTGGATTTCTTGGTCTAGATCGTGATTATCTTCCAGCGCTGTACATGGATGTTGCCGCGTAGTTCGTTGTTGTGTCTAGTCTTTTCTTATGATATTTTAGTTGGGTTTGATCCCATTGTGATATATCTTACACTCATAGATGCTGTATGATTATCTGTTAGGTTTTGGGTTGGTATAATTTATTTTATTATTTTATTCAATTATTAGATTTATGACATTATGAATGGTTTCATTTAATATTCTAGTTAACTTTTTCTTCTTCGGTTTTCTTTTAAAACCTTGATTTCTTAAAAATAAACTTAACTGAAAAGGTTTTTTATGAATTGGTTCACTTAAGGGTAGAAGCTCTTAAGTGCCATCACGTACTCGATTTTTGGGTCGTGACTACTGAATGGTCTAGATGCCAGAACAAGTCATGGTCAGTCTGGGCTTTATCATCAAGAAGCTGATGTTCCTTTCACCTTTCATCACCTCATCCCCCTTTATTCTCTTAAATTCCTTTGGGGAGCAATCATTACCCTCTACATTCGTGCCAACTATAGCTTGGTTAATGATACTAATAATTCAAATCTTCGTAGGTGATATGAGCAGTATGTGATTGTCTCATCGGCTGCTATCAATCCTGATCACAAGGCGCATTCCCGGATCAATGAAATCTTAACCTATGTACTTTTTCCTCCTAGACTGTATGCTTGCATATTTCAAAAATTACGGTTTCTTATTCCATAGCCCCACGTATCGTTGACCCAAATGTGGATGACTTTGAGGCCTGGATACAGAAAAGTCTTGACAAATCTACTCCAGTCAGTCAAAGATTGAAAGTTCTCTCTTTAAATTTAGAAATCAAAACCAGTAGCCACAGTAACATCATAAAAATTCTCGTGTTGCTATATTGGTTTTTTTTTTTGTTTGACTTCCCATCCCTTTTCAAGTCTTTCACTAACAAGACCGAAGAAACCTTGCTCTTTTCGTGGTTTTACTACTTCGGCTATCCGCGTATCTAAGGAACCTTCAGCTTCTGACCAGACTCAAGCCAATCTTGAGAAGGTCAAAAGAAATAGACAAGAAGTTAAGGTGCTTGATGTCAACCCCTCTAGAAAGAAATGATCTTTGGTTAAAGGTATAAAAGGGGTTGCTACTACGAGTAAATCCTCAAAACATGATAGAGAGAGTTGATCTTGGGGACGATAGCAACAATGAGAAGGACACAATCAAAGATATCCCACTTGAGTCACCTTAAGAAAATCATGACTTCTTTTTTGCTCTTTGGTGGTGGTAATCCTCTGATTGCTTTGATCTTGGCCGGATCCAAGTCGATGCCTCTTCGTCTGACTATGAAACCTAATAACTTCCCTGGCCGAGATACCAAAAGCTCACTTTGATGGGTTCAGCTTCAGGTTGTACCTACGCAAGCAATTGAAGAACTTGCATAGGTTGTCCAAGTGCTCTGAACTTTTCCTCGACTTAATGATCATGTCATCCACATATACCTCGATCTCCTGTGCATAAAATCATGAAACATTGTGGTCATTGCCCCAACATTTTTCAAACTGAATTGTATCACTTTATAATAATAAGTTCACCAAGAGGTAGTGAAAGTTGTCTTTTCTGCATCGTCCTCATCCATAAGCAATTGATGATAACCGACAAAACAGTCTATGAAATTTTGTAGTTCATGCTTTGCACAATTGTCGATTAAGATTTGTATGTTTTGCAAATAAAAGTCGTCCTTTAGGCTTGCTCTATTCAATTCGACTCGATAGTCGACACAAACTCTGATCTTCCCGACTTTCCTAGGCACCGACAAAATGTTGGCCAACCATGTTAGATATTCGACCACTTTCATGATCCTGTGTTGAGTTGCTTGGTCACCTCTTCCCCGATCTTTACTAGGGTCGGTGACTTGAAGGTTCGTGCCTATTTCTTACCCGGAGAGAAACTTGGATTAATGGGTAGCTTGTGTGCTACAACGTTTGTGCCTATGCATGTCATATCATCATACGACCATTTGAACGCACCTTCGTACTCCTTAAGGAATCCGATATATTTCTTTCTAACTGCTGGAGTGTAGTGCATGCTAATCCTTGTTTTGTTTTAAATTATTTCGGCATCACCTAAGTTAATCACTTCTGTTTCGTCCCAGTTCGATTTAGGCGTTGCCTCATAAAAATCTTCATAATTAGGATCAGATTCCTCAAAGTCGGTTGTTTCATTACACATTGCAGTTGCACAATCAATGAAATTATTGATTTGAGTGCTGAAAAAGTAAAGTAATGCATAATTAAAAAGGTTAATAAAAATAAAGGAAAAAAACATTGCTTTTATCGAAGAATCCTTGCAAAACAGTGCTTGTAGGGAGACATTTGATCACGGCAAAAAAGAATAAAAGGGAAATACAATTCTAACAACTCGAGGTCGTGTTTTATTCTAAAAAGCATGGAAAAGACAAATCAACGCCCAGCTCTACCAAGGTCCGTGACATGCTCGGGCCAAGTTTCTGGTCCATTTGTTTAGTGTAGCTCCAGATTCAGCCTTTGCAAGGCCAGGTGGTTTTGTGTGTTCGATGCAATATAAAATACGTGGAAGCAATTAAGGATGCGGATCAAGCATTCAATAAGAAAGAAGGATTGGGAAGGACAGAAATAAGAAGAAGGAATGAATCAACTCACATATGTAGATTGATTCCAAGGGAGAAAGAGAGACTTGAACCACTCAAGGAATCATACTAGGATGATCTCCATGGAATCCAAGTTTAAAGAGATACCTGAAGCTTCAAGCTTCTACAAAGAAGGAAATGTCTCTCTTTCCTTTCTTCTATATTCAAGACTAAACTGGGTTAACTAACGAAATGAAAGACCTAATGAGGGTACTTATAGGTTCACCCATAGGTTAAAGTAATGACAAAATAGCCCTCAAGTCAGCCCAAAGAAATAAAGACCATGCAGGGGCAAAATGGGAAGTAGACTAGGAATTAAACAAAATCCCGTCAAGGCTGAAATAGGGGGAGGCGGTCCGCCTCCTCCACTAGGTGGTCCGACACTCTGTGAAGGCTTGATATTGCTTCAGTAAAGGTGCCACCTCTAGCAATTAGGCGCTCCACCTAGCAAAACTACATAAAGCTTGAATTTCCACACTTAGCCGCATTTGAAGAACTTTGAGGGGCAGGCGTTCCGCCCACCCTACTAGGTGGTCCGCCCATCTTTGGCATGCTCCCTAAAGCTACTGAGAGGTGTTGAGGTGGCCCTCCTTGGTGCCTAGGCGGTCCGAACAAAGCTGTGCTCAAGTGAACAATCTTCAAATCGCTCCCAAACTCTCCTCCGAAGCTCTTGACTTTTTATCTCTTGTGCCCCTAAAGCTTGGCTCTTGATGGTTGGGATCTAAGCCCAATATATATTGCATAAGTATTCCTCCAAGATCACGCAAAAATCATCTTCAGTCAGGAACAACTTCTTCATGCTTGTTAGCAAGTCCTTCTCAGCGTCACCAGCTTCATGCTTGTCTTCTTGTACTACAGATGCCTCCCTTTTGTGGCCATCTAAGAACTAGACGAGAAAAAAAAAAACATACAACAGAGGTTGAATAGATCGTCCCAGTATGCGGCAGTAGTACATAAAGTCCAATGATGCATGCTCTAAGCCTTCTTCGTAAATACCTATTTCGGAGTTATCCTTATCATTTCTCATTATGATCCAAATAGGCTCCACAATGCCATCTAAGTTTCTGCACATCCTCTTTCCCGGTTCATAGCCTTGCCTTAGCATAATATCCATCACCAATCTCCCGGCCATCTTGCAGGCTGTGGGAGTATATATGGTACCTCAATGTGCACTTCTTCAGGTTCGGGTACTCTGGGTATCCACGCTTGTCTTCCTTTTGCTTCTTTAAAGATGCATTTTAAGTTAGGACGGGCATTGGGTGGGTATATAGGCTGCTTCTCTGCATTGGCATATATTATCGAACGTAATTCTCGTGAGGGTATTTCCCAGTTCGACATCACGGGCTCCGACACCAAGTTCCTTCCTTTGTGACCTTTACCTCTACCATCCTAATAACCGCTATAGAAATTTCTCTTTTCCCATGTTTGTAAGAAGACATTGATAAGTTTAGGATCAGTGTATGTGGGATCTCGTTTTTGTACCGTGCTGGTGCTACTTCTGTGACTTCCCTTATAATAACCATTGTGGTTCCGTCCTCCTCACTTCTTGCCATAGTTCTTGTACTTCCCTCCTTTGCTACCATGCACCGCTTCTATGAGCTCCATTGTATAGAAAGTTTGACCATCTGGGTCATACCCCTCAATCGCCAGTATAGTTTGCTCGTTGTAAATGGAGTTGATTTGTTCACCAAATACTACTACTTCTTTGTTGTCCAATTCAAACTTCACCATCTGGTGCAGAGTAGATGGGACTGCCCTAGCCATATGGATCCAGGGCCTTCCTAGCAATAGATTGAATGATGTCGAGATATCCATGACATGGAACTCAGTTGTGAACTCGACTGGACAGACCATAATATTTAAGTCAATCTCCCCTATAGTGTTTCTCTGCGAGCCGTCAAATGTTTTCATCCTCGCTTTGCTTGATCCCTATTCTTTTCAAGGTGATGAATGGGCATATATTCAAACCAAAGCTCCGTTGATCAAAAATCTTCCCACGAACCAATGTTTGCCCTTGATAGTGATGTGAAAAGATTTATTGTGCCCGAGCCCTTCTGGCAGTAATTCATCCTCGTGAAAAGTGATTCATTTGGACTCCAGGATGTGTCCGACCATGCTAGCCAAATTCTTAACAAAGGTGCCTACTAGCACATGCGCTTCGTCTAATGCCTTAATCAGTGCGTTTCTGTGACTTTCCGAATTTACCAGTAGAGATAGGATGGATATTAGGGCTAGAGTTTTGCCCAATTGAGTAACCATGGAGTAAACATTCACTTGCACCTTCTTCTATAACTCTTCAGATTCCTCTTCACTAATATGTTCATTGCTCTGAACAAGATTTTCGAGAGTGTAGATTCTCTCGGTTTTAGTCATCCCTTGTGCCGATAGGGTCTCTACCACCGTATTTCCTTTCCCTTTCTTCTCAGCTTCATAATCCCAGGGTCCACTTTATCATCATAGAGCGGAACTACATCCAGATAGAATTTGGAAGCTACTTCCACTTCAATAGGAATCGACGCTTCAGCAGCCTGTGCAACAGAAACAACTACTGGTATGGATTCTTTTGCTCTAACAATGGTCCTTTCCAAATTGCAGTCAGCTTCCAGTTTGATCAAATTCACCCTATTATCCCCATGGTCAAGCAGAGGATTGTTGTGTACATTAGGAAACTTCAGATGTATCACTTTCTAGTCAATCAAGTCTTGTATGTTGTCTCTGAAGACAGAGCATTTTTCAGTATCATGGACTGGTCCTTTGGAGTGAAAAGCACATATTTTGGAATGGTCGAAGAATGGTGAAGGTTTTTCAGGCATTCCGAATGGTATGGGCTGGATATGTCTTGTTTCTTTAAGTCTCTCGAACAACTTAGCCCGAAATTTAGCTAGAGGTGTGTAATTTCTTCTGGGTTTTTTATTGTTGTTTGGGCGAGGTCTAGAAGGATAGGTTTTTTTATTTCTATAGTTTGGCGTTGGATTTTATGGATATGGTGGGCGTTGTAGAGGTGGCCTTGGAAAGTAGGTTATGTGTTGTATACAGGATATGCATGTGGTGATGGAGCATATGAGTAAGGTGGGAGTGATGTTTGGTAATAGTGGTTGTGGGCAGGGTTGTGATCAAGGGAGGTAGTAACTAAAGAGACTTTGTCCTTTTTTATTGTTTTGGTAATGCTAGTGTTACTTATCTGTAGGGCCTTGTTGGTTGCCTCTAATGCAACCAAGCTGACAATCTTTTTGGTTTTTAGACCTTCTTAAACAATGTCTCTGATTTTTATCAGATCTCTGAACTTCTTTTCTTGCATGTTAAACATTTTATCAAAGCACACATCTTTCTGTACGTGGATAAATGTGGTGACAATCTCAGTGTCGTCCATGGGCGGTTGGACCTTTGCAGGTTCAGCTCTCAATCTGGTCATATATTCTCTGAAAGTCTCATTGGGTTTCTTCTTTAACTTCTCCAAGTAGAACCAATCTGGCATTGCATCATTGTTGTACCTGAAGCTGTCCACAAAATCTCCAGCCATGGCTTCCCAACTGGTCCACTTATTCAACAGCTATTTGGAATACCACATCAGCGCATCTTCTATAAGACTACAGTTGAACAACTGCATCCTGATTTTCACTTCATGTCCCACTCCAATCAGCTTGTCACAATATGATCTCAAATGAGCCATGGGGTCACCACTGCCGTCGAGCATGTTGAATTTAGGTGTCTTGAACCCAACAGGCAGCTTCAAATTAGGGTAGAGGCACAAGTCTTCATAGGCCAATCCTCTAGTCTCTTTATTCACCTGGAATTTCTTAACTTTCTGAACAAACCACTTAACATGTTCTTTGGTGTTGTTCGTCTATTCCCCTGTCCATGCATAGAGATCAAGTTCTTTGGTAGGTGAGGAGATGAGTTTGGTTTCAGCAGCGAAGGGAAGGAATTGAGTTGTGATGATGCAGTGAGAGCTGCTTTGTGGTGCTTTTGGTGGTGAAGTATAGACAGGGTATGGGTTGTTATTTTTTGAGAGTACGAGGTCTTTTACGTGAGGGTGTGCGGGTTTGTTTGCCTAGGTAGCTTCATTGAATACAATTTATTTTAAATTGACTATAAATTGAGTAAAAATACCACAAAAATTGATAAAATGGTAATTAAAATATAAATATTTGTAACTAAAAATAAATAGTATATATTGTACATGAATGATGAATAATTTGTATATTTTAGCTATTAGTAAATTACTAAATGTACTAGTGTAGGTAGTAATTACACAAATAGTCTAAAATAGGAATACTCCATTAGCAAATAGCCTAGAATGGGGGTATTTACTTAAAATGACCACGATGAGGTAACATGCACGTATTAGGTAAAAATACTTTTGTCAACGTATCTGATGTGGTAAAATTATTTGGGACTTTCAACTCAAATATAGCCAATTTAAAGATAGTGAGATATAGGAGGGACAAAATTGGGTGTTAACATCCACTGTTAACAAAAAAAAATAGTTTGCTTTGGCAAAGTCGAGCTAAAGCTGTCGAGAAGAACCTTGAGGATCTTCAAACTCAAAGTATAATAAACTTTAATTAGTCTATCGTGAAAACCAATTAGGACACCTCATGAAGATTCAGACTCCGGGTTTGATTTGGATAAAGAATTTAAAAAGATGGAAGAATTGTTTTTAGAGTACCAAATGTTGGATTCCGATCTTCCACAAATTTTTTTGAGGAAGATATCGAGCCTCCTAATGACCTGACCGAGGAAGGAAACAAAGCTCAAGGAGATGATATTGCACCTCGCCCTTATGATATTTTGCCTCTTTCTGCATCTCAAACCATACTTTCTTCTTCTCCTTTAAATCCTGCTCTTAATCCAAATGCCGCACCAAATAATGCTGTTGAATGATAGCTCATTCTTACAACTTGTATATTTTTGGTCCTTAGAGGCTTGCGAATAAAGTTTTTACTTTAAAACATTGCATTCTAAATGCTCTATTCTTCTAATTTTTTTCGGCAAACATAGGACTTTCATGCTCTTTCCGTAATGAGGTGCCTTTGATAAGGATAAAAAATAAGACACGAAAAATGATAGGAGCGAGACTCATCTCCAACACCCTACGAGGTATCAACAAGGAACTAAGTCTCATGAAACCCTTGATTCGTGTCAAGATTCGCCTACACTATGCAACTACCCTCGAGTCATACTTGGGACTCCCAAATAGAATGATCGGGTTTGGTTCGAGGTTCAACTAGGTCTACTATAAGATTCAAACCAAAAAGGGTTTCTTTCATTAACTCAAGAGATACAACTCTTCAAAGTGTTCATCATTCATCAAAGGTAGTCTAGATAAAATGAAAGACTAAGGGCCCTTTATAGGTGCCTCATACACATAATATAAAGTCTAAAAGACCCCTAAAGTAGGCTATAAGGATAGAAGCCACGTAGGGCTAAACTAGGAATTACAAAACAATTAAAATAGAATTCCCGTCAAACAAAAGTAGGAGTGGGCAGTCCGCCCCTTAAAAGAGGCACCTCGCCTCTGCATAAGCTGAGAAGTTGACACATGGAACTAAGCGGTCCGCCTCATCCTGGGAGGTTTGAGATGGCTCAAAATGGTTTTGAGATGCTCTACCTTGGCCTTGGATGGTTGCTCGATTTGCCCCGCATCATCCTCTCCTTCTTGAGAAGATTTTGTCTTCAAAATCAAGGCGTTCTCTCTCATGCCATCATCAGCTTCTCGGGGTACCCAATGCTCTCCTTCTTTGTCCTTCTTGAATGTCACTTGGACATAGGCTTCTTCCAATATCTCCCTTGCCTTAGCATGGACCTTAGGACCTACAAGCAACGACAAGCAAACACAAAACCTCCTACTTCGAAAGTAGGTTAGTGCAAGAAGTGTGGAAAACACACTCTTGTGATATAACCAAGCATCAATAATAAGCTTAAAAATCAAGTCTCCAAGCAGATCATCAAGTACTTGGTTTAATGAAAGCATGCAATCAACACAAGAATTAGCAAATAGGACATGGGGACAAAGAAAATGCAAGATCAAGTCAAAATGCCCTTGCACCTTAAGCTCACGATCAACACACCAATCCATCCTCAAAGTGTGATCAACATATGGAGTGGAGTGAGTCAAGTAACCCAACCTACAAGTAGCATCAAGTACTCCACTCCCCTTCTTTAGAGCATACTTACTCACACCAAGGGATTTTTTTTCACCACCAATTTCTTCACCTAAGCAACCCTTCTCAAAAGACAAGCTCTCAAGGAAGGTATTGATAATGGATTCTTCTTCTTCATAACCCCAACAAGCAATAGTAGGGTCACTCGAAGAGTCATTTACCTCACTCAAATTCTCACACAATGGGTTGCCTAAGGAGTCAAACCCTTCACACCATGGAGGTTCCATTTTACTACCAACCCTAGTTTGATACAAGTCACTACCACCAATGAGGATGCCTTCAAACAATGGATTAGTAAAAGCATGCATCTCAATGTCATGATCAAGCATAGTCAAGATATCAAGACTCGATTCATTACACTCACTTGAGGAGTCATCATAGAAAACCTTGTCCAATTCATTCAATTTGGACTCCTCAAGGTTATTACCATCCTCACCATAACACATAGGCCCACCAGATAGAAGCATATCAATAAGGGTATGATCAACTATCTCATCTTCCCCTTTGTCAAAGATTGGTGGTGTGTCATAGCGAAAGTCACATTCAAAGTCAACTATCGAATCTACACTAGGGAGAGGTTAATTGAATAATGAGCTCACATCATGATGTGGCATAGCATCTCTCTCAACTAGTAATACACAATCACAAACAAGTTGGCTACTAGACTCTTCACTAGTGGCATATTCACTTGATGCATCACAAACACCAACTAGTGTTGAGTCATCACAAGACAAGTAACTAGTAGACTCCTGAAAAGATGAAGCAAAACTTACATTTGAAGTACTTCCTTGATCACTAACAAGGCTTGAAATGTCATATGCAACTCTTCCTTCATGAAGGTTACATTGAAGATTTTCCTCCTCTTGTCTTCCTTCCAAGCACATGGTTGAGGCTCCAATGGCTTGTCTTCAATTGTACCTACGCAAGAGCTAACACAAGAAAAAGTAGAAGATGAAGAATAGTTTGAACAATGGGTGCTCTCTCTCCATTCCTCACCTCTCCTTCCTCTCAATTTTCCCTCAAGGTCAAGTGTAGTTTGTGGTGACAATCCACTTACATCACTCCTCAAATCCTCTCCTTTTTCCTCTCTTGGATTGTCACCGGTCACTCCCTCACTTCTCTCTTTCTTTTGTCTCTCATTTTCAAGTACAATGGATTGAGACTCAAGATTGTCTTCATTTGGAGTAGAGTGACTCTCACTTTCAACTTGCAATGGCGAGACAATAAGAGTTTGCTTTGGGCTCAAGTATAATAGGTGACTTAGCTTTAGCCGCTTCCGTCAACTCCCTCATACGCTTGCACTCTTCCCTTACTTGCCTTGGGGTCAAAGGCCTAAGAACATACTTCCTTCCTTCTTGCTTGACCGTATAGGAGTTGGTTCGGCCATCATGTACCACACACCTATGATATTGCCATGGTCTCCCAAACAAAAGATGGAAAGCTTGCATCGGGACCACATCAAACATGATTTTGTCTTTGTAGTTTCCAATGCTAAACTCTATCAACACTTGTTTCACCACTTTCAACTCACCACACTCACTAAACCATTGTAAATGGTATGGGTTTGGATACTTTAGAGTAGGAAAATTCAATTGGGAAATTAAGGTTTGGCTCACTATGTTGGCACAACTTCCCGAATCAATAACCATTGAGCACACTTGCCCCATCACACGACATCTAGCATGAAAAAGGTTTTCTCTTTGGTCATTTTCCACCTCCTCTTCCATGAATATGGTGCTCAAACTCTTTCTAACTACCAAGAACAATTGAGGATCCTCTCCTTCTTCGGTAGCCTCTTCGCAAGCAACTTCCTCATTCTTGGGCTCACTATCTTGCTCATACAGCAAATCACCTACCACAATCATGGCCTTTCGAGTAGGACAATCTCTAGCAAAATGTCCATACTCTTTGCACTTATAGCATTGAGTAGAAGTAGAAGTAGGATTGCTCAAGTGAGTTTTAGAATTACCTCCCTCATGTGGTGTAGACTTCGCATACGGCTTCTTCATATCTTTGCACGCACTTGCACCACTTACACTTGGAAAATTTGCATTGGGAGTCTTCCACTCCTTTGGCTTACTCATGGGAGTAGGAGTAGCACTCTTGTAGTGGGTGGACTTCTCTTCCTTGAGCCAATTCTCGGCTTCAAGTGCATTTTCAATGACATCTTGAAGTGAGTGATCAGCATGCAACCTCAATTGAGAGGCTATACCATAGTTCAAGCCATTCTTGAAACGGATCACGGCTTGTTCTACATCTTCGGTATCCATATCAAAAGCCATCCGGATTTCTCAAAGTCATCATAGTACTCATGAACCGTCTTGACACCTTTCTTTAGGTCATAAAGCTTCTTAAGTTTCTCTTGACAATACCTTGGAGTCACATACTTCGTATTCATGAGACCTTTCAACTCTTCCCAAGTCACATTCACATGCAACCCCATCCTTCTTCTTGACCTCTTCATTGACTCCCACAAAGTAGAAGCATAGGTCTCAAAGGTTGAAATAGCATAGGTGCCTTTCTTCTCCTCGGTCATTTCATTTGTGTCGAACACTCTCTCTATGAGTAGTACCCATTCCATGTATTTTTCAAGATCACAAGTTTCATTAAAGGTTGGAAGATTGAGCTTAACACTATTGAGGTTTTTGTTGTCACGTCCTCCACGGTAAGGCTCTTGTTGGCCTCCCTCGTGGTCATCATAAGCTCCATAATCCCTCATAGCATTCCTTCCAACATACCCCATGGGTGGCCCTCGACCTCAGCCTGTACCCATATCCACATTACTACCCCAATTCATGGCTAGCCTAGGTTGATAGTGAGCATCATACCCATAGGCTTCATCACCATACTCGGTTTCCTCCCCTTCTTAAGCTTCAACAACTTGCTCAAGAGGTGGAACATATAGAACGGGTCTTGGAAGTGGAGCATTTCCTTTGGGATTGCCCAAGTTGTGGGGAATGCCCAAGTTGTGGGGAATTCCCACACACGCCCTTGTGGAGCTACATCATTCTTTAGCTCATACTTCTTTGCTATCTCCGCAAAATGTCCGGGAGTCATAGGAGAACTTCGGCTTGTCCCTTCTCTGGATTCAATTTGGACGCTTGGGGTCCTCCTTTCAACGTTCTCAAGTCTCAAGGTTATGTCTTCCAACTTGGACATGATAGTTTCCAAGGATTTCTTCATGGGATCATCTCCTTCGTTGGCCATTTTTACCTACAAAACGAACAAACGTTAGTGAAATCACCTCACTCACACCCTCACTTGTATGGCACTCGGTTCACTCATTTAGTGGTAGTGGATATTTCACTCAAGCTTGAATCTAGAAGCTTTACATAGTTGAACAACAAACCTCAACTCAATCAATCAATCCACAAGTCAAGTGTCCTCTGGGGTGGGTGGAGTTTATGTGACTCAATAGACGATAAGCTCTTTAAAGTGAGGACTTGAGTCAAAAGTTTCTACGAGTCTTCTTCGAATTCTACTCTCCTAACTAGGCACGAGTTGCCTAAAAGCTCAACGGACTAGTACCAACTAAGTAGGAAATTTACTTAGAGAAGTACTAGTTAGATGTTATGCAAGCAAAGAAACAAGAGAACCTAGGAAAAACTACCCAAAACAGGCGCCCCACCCCTTAAGAGTGGGCGATCTGCCCGAAATCCTACAGTGGAGAGTAGGTGGTCTGCCCCTGTAAACAGGCGCCCCGCCACCTATAAGTCTAGAGAGCTCAACAAAAGTTGGCGGTCCACCTCTGTGACTAGGCGCCCGCTTACTGTGTTGTTCAGCACAGTCCAACTTCGTGTTTCTAGGCTTTTAGCACCAAAAAATCCAACAATTTTCAAGAAGTTTTTCCAATCTGAAGGTACCCAATTGTGTTTTGAACCACTATAATCAAACCCCAGTGATTTTTATCAAAACCCAATAAAAAAAACACTCAACTTTCAGTGTTCATCAAGTTCATAGCAACGGTTTTCAAGAACAAGGGTTTAGAATTTTTAAATCTTGTTTTACAACTCCAAATCAAGAGTTGGTGGTACCAAATCGATGGGGTTTCAATAAGGATCAAAACCCAAAATCAATCTAACAATGGGTCAATCAATCCAAGAAACATGATCAAATTTTTGTGTTTTTCAACTTTTTCAATTTTTTTGTGTTTTCTTCTTTTCAACAGTAACAAACAAGAAACTAAGATAGAAACCAACTTAGGCACGATGAACAAGGATAGAGGGTTTGTAGAAACAAATTCCGAGCCTTGCTCTGATACCAAGATGATAAGGATAAAAAATAAGACATGAAAAACGATAGGAGCGAGACTCGTCTCGAATTTCCTACGAGGTATCCACGAGGAACTAAGTCTCGTGAAACCCTCGATTCAGGTTAAGATTCTCCGACACTATACAACTACCCTCGAGTCACACTTGGGCCTCGCAAATAGAATGATCGGGTTTGGTTCGAGGTTCAGCTAGGTCCGCTAGAAGATTAGAACAAAAAACGGTTTCTTTCATTAACTCAAGATATACAACTCTTCATAGTGTTCATCATTCATCAAAGGTAATCTAGATAAAATGAAAGACTAAGGGCCCTTTTATAGGTGCCTCATACACATAATATAAAGTCTAAAAGACCCCTAAAGTGGGCTAGAAGGATAGAAGCCACGTAGGGCTAAACTAGGAATTACACAACAATTAAAAAAGAATTCATGTCAAACAAAAGCAGGAGTGGGCGGTCCACCCTTCAAAAGAGGCACCCCGCCTCTGCATAAGCTGAGAAGTTGACACAGAGAACTGGGCGGTCCGCCTGGTCCAGATCCAGAGAGCCTCCAATTCTATACTTAGCCAAATTTCATCAATCTTCAACTAGGCGGTCCGCCCCTTTTTGTAGGCGGTTCGCCTCATCCTGGGAGGTCTTGAAATGGCTCAAAATGCCCTTGAGATGCTCTACCTTGGCCTTGGATGGTTTCTTGATTTGCCCCGCATCAGCCTTCGAGTTTGAATTGCTGAGTTGCTAGTATTAAAAATTTAAAATGAAAACACGGGCTTGGTATTGATACGGGGCAAATTGAACTAAGACACCAACCATCAAGATCCAAGCTTGAGAGCACAAGGAATGCAAGTTAAGGGCTCCATAAGCGACTTGAAGATCATGCATCGGAGCACCAAGGAAGAAGGAGCGCCAGCTCAGCAAGGCGGAGCACCCAAACCCTAGGTGGAGCGCCCAGACACCACTTGGTCCAGGCGGAGCACCTGAAGTTAGGCGGAGCGCCCAGCTTGGCACCATTTTGATCAGTGGACTTCTTAGGCGGAGCGCCCAACGCTGAAGCTTGTTTATTTTTGTGTGTAGTTCCTATTTTGCCCTTAAGTTGATTGTATGTCTTAACCCAACCCATGGGCATTTTAGTCATTTCACATTGTGTTTGGAAAGACAATAAATAGGAACACTTAGCATTTTATTTCATTAGCTAGACTTTGAGTATAGAAATTGAGAGAGAACGAGAAAGGTCGAGCCTTCGAGTTCGAAGCGGATCGCTTCGTGAATCTTGTGCGACTTGGAACCTATGGAGATTCATCGCTAGTGTGAATTCCTTGTAAGGTTCGAGTTTCATTTCTCCCTTTTTGGATAATTAAATTCATGTCTTGAATCAAAATATCCGTTCTTTCTTCTCGTTTCTTGCCTCCCCAATCCTTGATTCCCGATATCTTCATTGATATCACGTATCTTACTTTATTGCTTCTGCATATTTGTATCGTATTTACTTCCGTGTAGTTTACCCCTTATTAGTTGGTATCATAGCAAGGCTCAGGTTATGTTCTTACAAACCCCCGTTCCTTGTTCATCGTGTTAGTATCGTTATTGTTGTGTTCTTGAAAAAGAAGAAAACAAAAAAATTGAAAAAAAGTTGAAAACTTGAAAAAATTTGGTAGATCGGGTTGGATTCGAATCCCTAAGTGTTTATAAGTATTGGGGTTTTTTCTATATTGAATTCTCGTCATTTTGATACCCATATATCATGTTTTGTTGTTAGGAATCAAAATTTTGAAAATCAAAATCCAAAAGTTTGAAAATTTCTTGAAAATGCTTCAACCTTGAATCGAAGCTTGTTGTTGTTTGTTGGAGGTTGAATACCATTGGGGATTGGTTATAATAGTTGCGTACACCTTTAGGTATCGTTGACTTTTTGTATTGGCTTGAAATCTAACGAAAAAGTTGGCCAAAATCACCAAAAACCCGTTGCTGAAAACTGTTGAATCGCGCCTTAGGCGGAGCGCCCAACTTTTGGGCAGAATCCTAGCAAGGCGAAGCGCCCACTTGCACTGGGCGGAGCGCCTCCCCCTCTTGGCGGAGCGCCCACCCCTGTTTTGGGTCCGGTTTGTTTCGTTTCGTGTATTTTTGTGTTCCTTTGCTTCCTAACTTCTTGGTTAGTGTTTCTAGGGTAGTTGGCCTACTCCATTGACACTAACTCTTGTGTGTAGTAGGACACTCGTGCATAGAGGAGATTAGAATTCAAAGAAGAGTCGTAGAAATTTCTTTGGCCTCAAGTGCGCACTTAAATAGCCGTCCGTCCATCAAGTCCCATTAAATTCATTCCGAACTTTTACTTGGACATAGTAGTTATGATCATCATGGTTTATAAGTTGTTAAGGCCTCGTCCTTGAGTGTTCATATATTGAGTGATACACGTGAGGGAGTGATTTTTGTGAGGTTCTTTCTTTGGTGTTGCAACTATGTCGGATGAAGATAGTGGAGGGTATGACTCGTGTGGAGACGAGGGAGACTATGGTTCCTACGATAGTGATAATAGATATTGCTATGTTGATTCGGGGAACTATGGCTCGTACGAGGATGAAGCGGGTCACTATGATGATCGTGAAGTTGATGAAGACTATGAAGCTTATGATGATGAATGTGTTAATCCTTTTGCTTCTAGTCAAGAATACGAAGATGGTGACGCTTCAAGGTACAATGTTCCTAGTTACTCTACTTACGATGAATTTGAAAATTATGATAATGACATAGAGAGAGTTGATGATGAGATTTATTGTATGAATTATTCATTTTCATCTTCTCTTGGTGTTTCTAATGGTGAACAAGGGAGTAGTAGAGGTCCTTCCGTTAGTATGGGAGGAGGTAGTGGTTGTTCCATGGGAAAAAAGAAGTTTACATTTTACAGGTACGCTAAGCGACCTAATGCTTCTAATTCCCATGAGGAGGGTGGTTTGAGAAATGGTGTTGCTCTTGCTACAAAAGGCTTATATTGTTCTATCAATGTCGTGAAGGGTAGTTGTAGTAGGAATAGTGCTAGTGGCTACGGAACCAAGGCGAGAGGCACTTATGGGTTCCATGGCAAGGGTCCTTCCTCGACTTCAACCAACATTTCTTATGTTGGAAGAGTTAAGGGAAGTGGAAGTTTCTCTAGCAATCTCGCTTGTAGAGGAGGGATAAGGGAGACCCAAGTTATTGGTGTTGAAACTCGTGGGCATTCAAGTTCTCACTTGGATGGATTTCTACGAAACTTTAGTAGAAGTAGGTTTATTGTTGAGGTGAATGGTTATGGTGGGAACTTGCTCAAAATTGAAGAGACCGATGCAAATTGTATTAGCACCTCTTTGGTTGATAGGCTAAGGACACCATGCCGTAAGCTAGAGGAACCTTATGAGTATGATGGAGTTTGGGTTTCCAAGGAAGCTCGAATACTTATAACTCATAGGAACTACAAATGCTATGTATGGTGTGATGTATATCCCATGCAACATGTCGATGTGTGGCTAGGTGAGCCATGGATGGAAGACAAGCGGCGCAATATAGTGCTATCAAGGATGCGTATCTTGTGGGAATAGGGCAAGGAGTTTATGACTTTGTACCTTATTGGGCAAGAGGCCAATTATCTACTAGTGCACC
The DNA here is from genome assembly GCA_037355625.1 of Petunia x hybrida. Taxonomy (NCBI): domain Eukaryota; kingdom Viridiplantae; phylum Streptophyta; class Magnoliopsida; order Solanales; family Solanaceae; genus Petunia; species Petunia x hybrida. The sequence continues at coordinate 161,533 of JBBBVM010000360.1, forward strand.
TTTTTTGGCTATGCAAGGGAGCAAAGAGCGAGCACTTCATTCAATGGGTAAAAATGTGCAATCGAGGAGTCCTACAAACACAAGAAATTGTGGGACTAGTGCAAGAAAAGAGTTGACAAGTGTCGACAAGGGGAGCTCGAAACCACAAGTTTCAAAGCCAAGTTGTTCACCAACAAATAAGAAGGAGACATCAAGTGATGAGTCTCCAAGTCCTAGATTCCGGGTTGATGTTAAAAATCCACCTACTCTGGCTATGGGCATTCTGGGCCTCGTCCCAACTCGCCCGAATTTGAGAGACAAAAGAAAGAGAAGAGTAAGGGAGTGACCGGTGACATTCCTCGAGTAGAAAAAGGACAGGATGTGATGAGTGATGTAAGTGGGAAGTCACCACCCGAATCTACTCCCGACCTTGGAAAAAAATGAGGGAAAAGGGAGAGGGAAAAAGAATAATTGAGAGCGAGGGCACCCCTTATTCTAACCTTAACCCTTTATCTTTTACTTCTATTTGTTCGAATTCTTCTGTAGGAATTCTTAGAGGCAAACCGATGGAGCCTCAATCATGTTCCAAGGAGGAAAGGCAAGGTGAATGAGATTCCAATTGTGAGCTACAATGTGAAGGAACTATCCATGATGCTTCAAGTACATTGAGTGAGCCCGGATGCAACTCAAATGTAAGTGATAGTTCTTCTCCCCTTAAGCATGATACTTCCTTGTCTTGTGATGTTGTTTGTGAAAACTCTATGGTAGTTGATGATTTGTATGAATACGATGTGTTTGCAACTAGTGTTGAGCCGATTGGTCAACTTGTGAGTGAATGTGAACCACTAGTTGAAAGGGTTGAAAAGCCACAACATGATGTGTGCTCGGTTTTCATTGAACCTCTCTTTAGTGAGAATATTGTGGTTGACCTTCCTAGTGAGCCTTGTTATAACATCCCACCCATATTTGATAAAGGAGAAGATGAATTGCATGAATATCTTATTCTTCCCTTTGATCGCTTTATTGATAGTGGTGGTCTTATGTGTTGCAGTAAGGATTATCGTGACCTTGAGAAGTCTCTATTGTATGAGATGGATCGAATTGTGTTCGATGACTCCTCAAGTGTAGATGTTGCCTAACGTCACCTTTGCTTGCTAATGAGTTTGAGAAGTGTGCCTATACTAATCCTTTGTATGAGGGCAACTTCAATGGTTTCTATTTCAGATTTGGTATAAGTAAACAGCCAGCCGCCCAATTATAATTACTACTACTGCTCCAGTCTTTGGAAAATTTTTGGTATTGTCGGCGACCAATATACGTAAATCACATTTTTCGTGGAAACACAAATAGTGTAGCCATGCAATTTGTTCATTTGTCGTGTCACTTACTGCACACCTGACGTAGCATTTCTTCTCTGTGGACGAAAGAATTTGATTTGTATCAAACTAGCGTAGAGTTTGAGTTTGAACCTCCATGGATTGGAATGGTTAACTCTATAGATAATTCATTGTTTGAGACCTCCATTGGGAGTTTTTCTAGCAAGGAGAGTTGTCTTGGAGGTCAATTTGGAGGTGAGGAGATACATCTCAGTGTGTGTAAGAGTGCTTCTAAGAAGGGGAGTGGAGTATTTGATGTTACTTGTAGATTGAACTATTTTGCTTACTCCATCCCATATGTTAAACACACCTTGAGTGATGAGCATGCCAAAGCCAATGTGCCACAATGTGATAAAAATGCATTGAAGGCTTGGTATGAAAGGGCTTAGGGGTCGTGGGGAATTTGATTACTACATGCATACCCTTGATCTCTTTGCTTGTTATGATTTTGAGTGCTTATTCTTGTTGAGCCAAGAATTTATTGTTTCCTTTGGGAATATACGCTTTTTAATGGGTATTGATGCTTCGCTTTACCACAAGAGTGTGTTTTCCACACCATTTGCACTTATTCTTGTTAATCTAGACTACTTGTGAAGTAGGAAACTTGTTTGTGCTTGCTTTGTATGTAGGCTTGATGGTTTTATTTTGTAATCCTTTCAAGAAGGGGAGGATGATACGGGGCAAATTGAGTCAAGACACCAACCATTAAGAGCCAAGCTTGAGAGCACAAGGAATGCAAGTCAAGGGCTCTGGAAGCGACTTGAAGATCATGCATCGGAGCACCAAGGAAGGAGGAGCGCCCAGCTCAGCCAGGCGGAGCACGAAAACCCTAGGTGGAGCGCCCAGACACCACTTGGTCTAGGCTGAGCGCCTGAAGTTAGGCGGAGCGCCCAGCTTGACACTATTTTGAGCAGTAGACTTCTAAGGCAGAGCGCCCAATGCTGACGCTTGCTTGATTTTTTTTGTGAAGTTCCTATTTTGCCCTCAAGTTGCTTGTATGTCTTAACCCAACCCATGGGCATTTTGGTCATTTCACATTGCCTTAGGAAACACTATAAATAGGAACACTTAGCATTTCATTTCATTAGCTAGACTTTGAGTATAGAAATTGAGAGAAAACGAGAAAGGCCGAGCCTTCAAGTTCGAAATTGATCGCTTCGTGAATCTTGTACGACTTGGAACCTATGGAGATTCATCGCTAGTATGAATTCCTTGTAAGGTTCGAGTTTCATTTCTCCCTTTTTGGATAATTAAATTCATGTCTTGAATCCAAATACCCATTCTTTCTTCTCATTTCTTTTCTCCCCATTCCTTGATTCCCAATATCTTTATTGATATCACGTATCTTACTGTATCGCTTATTTGCTTCCGCGTAGTTTACCCCTTATCAGGTATAAATGTGAATGAAGAATAGCGTCCCATTATCATGAAAGCATGGTTGGAAAGCTAGTTTCTGAGTGTCAAAGTAATGTGAAACCATTTGAGGTTGAATTGTATTACTTATTGGACTGTAAATATAAAAAAGAAGCCACTTGAGAGCTTATTATTCTTCCATTCAGGACCATATATAGTGTAGTCCACCCAATACTTGAGCTTAAGGCACAATAAGTTGAGTATTGCTTGTTGCAATGTTCCCTCCGAGATCCGACTGTTGCTTCTTGAAAAGGTGCCAAGCAAAGTGGAAATACAGTGGTCAAGGCTTTTGATCTAGACAACGCAAGAAAGGTTAAACTTTTCGACCCAGGTTTAGAATGTTTGTAGTTCTATTAAATAGCCGTGGGTGAAGTTTGTCATCATATTCATTCGCTAGGCCTTTCATCAGAGTTATTAGCTCCCTGTAATATATAGAAAGAAATTTAATGCAAAAATGAAAAAACCTTGAAAATATAAGGGCTTTTTGGATACTCTTATCGCTCCTCTACTACTGGCATTCTTTTAGATATCACCCATCTCTTTACTCGGCAAACCCTATACCATCAGATGTGAGCTAGTAGTTATGGGTCTCTGACTTTTTCCTCTGATCTCCCTGACTCCCCACTTGGTAAGGACCTGATTTTTTGGTGGAGTGTTGATGGAATAGCTTCCATGGCATAGTTCCACGGCCTTTGTATAATGATATTGTAGGCCATGTCTCCTTCCAAGACTTGTAGTGGTGTCTCTTTTATTACTCCTTTCGCATAGACCAATAACACTATATCACATACGGTTGTTTCACTTGAGTTATTGAACCCAACAAGCACTGTGAATTTTGGTATAATTTTACCCGACAACTGCATCTCCTTAAGTACCCCGACTTGAACTATGTTAACCGAGCTACATGTATCCACTAAAAGTGATTACCAGTGTATCGTGGTGAGGAAATAACAATCCATCGGTACCTGAGTCACTAAAGGCTATTCAATCCCTGAACTCTGCTTCTCGACTTCGCTTCCTTGTTCACTATTTATTATTGTAACATTGACAAATCTTCTATATATGATCCCGCTAACTTCTGCTCCTCTTGTGATCTTGTCCGCCGTCTACTTTGGAGTTGAGGCTTTGGGTGGTTGATTGGCTCACCGCCGATCTCCTTCACGTTGATCTCTTCATCTTTTTCTTGAGTCTGTCTATTTAACCTAGCCATTAAGCAAGTCTTCTAACAACCCTTCTTTGAGTAGATGAGCTACTTCTAATCTCAGCTTCTTGCAATCTTTTATCAAGTGCATGAGGTCCCGTTGAACTAACACCAGAACTCGTGTCTTCTTTTATCAGGATTTGACTTCATATACCGAGGCCATATTTTATCTCCCATAGCACGGAGCGTGTCAATCAACATAGATATACTGACATTAAAGTTGTAATCAGCTAAGCGAGGAAGATCCCTAGTTTTCTTTGCCTTTAAAGAACATGCCTCATTTCTACGGCCTGAATTCCTATTAGCTAACTTCTATCACTTCTCCTCTCTGGCTGTGAAGATCCGGTGTAAGGCTCATAGTGATTCCTTGAATCCCTTCGATCACCGTTACTTCGCCTTGAAGAGATTTCATTTTTATTTCCAAGCCCTTCACACTTTGGATAGCTACTTTGCCGCACCGTATTAAGCCTAAGCTTTGAAGAGTAATAGTAATATGATTCATCCCAAATTTTAGTTTGATTTTGTAGCTTCCTAGTAAATTCATAGCTTTTTGAGTTAAGTCCTTCGGCAAATGCAATGTCAGACCGGTTGTCTGGCACTTTGGGCTGCAGCATCCACTCCCACGTGAAATTGTCGATGAACTCCCGAAGAAGTTCATTATCTCTTAGCAGAATTTTGAATATGTCCTACATTCGCATCTCCATTTTTTAAGCTCCAAAATGAGCCTTTATCAATGCATCTTTCGTCTCTGCAAAAGAGCCAAGGCTTTTGTATAGGGACTAGCAAAACACCCCATTCTTACCCACCTTTCTTGGATCGTCATTCAATAAAATTATTTTTATTCTTTACGTACTCATTATTACTTGTCTTGATTGAGTAAACTCATAGCATTAGTTTAAACTCATATTTTTTTTACTTTAATCGAGATATAAACTGAAAGATAGTCATAAATCTAGATATAACCCGTTGTTTTGACCCACGTAAACATAAAATTCAACTGTTATCAACTAAAACCAATTTAGCTCATACAATTAGTAAAAGCCAAAAAGTATTTTTAATCTAGTTTGACCTACTTATAAGTTTATCCAAAAAGTATGTTAACTAAAAAAAAAAAAAAAAAAAAAAAAAAAAAAAAAAAAAGGAGGAGAGAGTTTATGAACTATTAAAAATAACTTTTTTTGTTTTTCCAAAAAAATAAAAAATAAAAGACTTTTTGCTTGCTTTTAGAGTTTTTGATGTGTTAACAAAGTGCCCTTCTGTTGATCAATGAAGGACCAACGGTAACTCTATTAAAGAAGCTTTTTAGGTCCTTAATTCAATTAATCCTAGGTTCAAGGGTGCTTATGTGACACATCTCTTTGGCCTTAGTTAGAAGGGAGTACCAGGTTACGCAACCTTCATCAGGGTTTCACAAATTTCTTTACCAAAACTGACTCTATCTCTTCATTGGTAAGATCATTTTCTTTTATCCATGTCGAATAAACTGTCACGTGGTCAGGGGATATGGCGTGCCTTTATACTTTCCTGTGTTGGGCATTTTAACCTTCTTAAGGATTGACAATGGTGCTACACTCGGTCTCCAAGGTCACTGAGAATAAACAGCAGAATCAATTCCTTTAATGATGGGTTGAGCCCCAAGTACTGATTGACTCTATTTACTTGTTCTTTGAGCTCCCCTCTTTACTCCTTGCGAATAATCTCTTGGAGCTTTTTTAATGTTGTTGCAGTGACAATAAAATCTAAAGTTGAGCCCTCAGATCCACCTCCAAGACTTACATCAGTTTCTTGCATCCCAATGTCCGAGCCGGTGGTAACGTCTCTTTCAGTGCCCATTCTCACTAAAGCTAGGGTGATTGTGTGGCCCACTGTTGTTTGCTTTCAAGAAAAGTTCCAAATGAAACCTTACACGGTTGAGAGGACAGGGATAGCCGGCTACCCAGTGGATCTCCCTTTTGCACGTGTTCCTCATGTTGTTTATTTTATTCCATTTAAGGACATTTATCGGTTAGGAGAGCTGCATTTTCGATTTCACTGTTGCGTGGAGAATTTTCATCATTTCATAACAAGATAAACGATTTGGACAAAGAACAAATGAAGTATTAACGAGGTGTTGGAAAAATTAAAAATTACATGGACCCCACGATATCCGCCAAACTGTTTAACCTAAAAATTGATTAAACAGATTAAGGTTTTATTAGACCACAAGCAAGCAATATAATTATACTAAGACTAGTACAAAAATAATAAAAAAATATAGCAGGATTAAAACAATTGAACTTAGGGAGAGAGCATTTTTGCCTCATTTGAGAATAGTACAAGTCTGTGTAGTAGTTATCAGGTGGTTTATATGAGAGATATGAGGGTTTACATAGTTGTAGAGCCTAAGAGCCTATTTGGCCAAGCTTTTGGAGAGTCAAAAGTACTTATTTTGAAAGACTGAGGTGTTTGGCCAAGCTTTTAGGAGAAAAATAAGTGCTTTTGCATGGCAGCAGAAGCTTTTTTTTTTTTTTTTTTGCCATGGGGAAGAAACTGGATAAACTAGCTTTTCTCAAAAAGCAGAAGCAGAAGATATTTTTAATTTCTATCATTCTAAAGACACCCTTACAAAAATTACTTATTTACCTAATTACCACTATTTATTTTTGACTAATGATAATGATAAATAAATAGTATATTATTTTTTTGTTCTTTTATGCACACCTACATCATTATTATTGGAACTTTTGAATAAAATTACATTTATTAAGGTATGAATTTAAAAAATACAATTATAAATACTCTACTTTTAAAATTTAAATTAGATAAAAAATATAGACATGGTTTTTGTTAATAAATATTTAAAATCATTCATCCAGTTAATAACTGTAAAGTGAATCTTTAATCCAGGTGTTGGTTCTTGGACTTTTTGTGTTCGGGACGGTAGGGGGATATTGTTTATGCTTGTGCTAAGGAGATGGAGGAATGCATGACCACGAATACTGAAGTGGAGGCAATGTCAATTCTTATGGCTTTGAGTCATGTGGCTTCTACTTCCTATTCAAGAGTTATTATTGAAATGGACTCAATGTTGCGCAAGAATGTAGTGACTAAGACTTGGAAGGCACCTTGGCAAATTGTGCAAATAATGGAGGAGATTTGGAGTTTGATGGAGGACATAGAGGCAGTGGTGATGCATGTATTTAGAGAAGGTAATAAATTGGCGGATCACTTTGCGAACTTGGCTATGATCTAGCTATTGATCTAGGAGATGTCATAGTTAATTCGTTTCATGAGTTGGATAGCATGGGAAGGAGGTTGGTGAATTGGGATAAGTATAATGAGCCATACATTCGCACTAGGCCGAGGAGGAATGTTTAGAGACAAGGGAGATGGAATTTTCCTTCATGCTCGAATCTAGCATGGAGGCTTTTACTACTAACGTTGTTTTCTTTTTTGTAGGTACATTCATAATTATAATTCATGGTGTGAGGATCCTTCAAGGTTTTTGTGAATGGAGATGCAAGATTCGGACTATACCTCATATGAGATGGTTGCAAGCATGTATACAATGTTCTTCTTGGTGGCGGACTATTTTCTATTCGTTCCAGGTGATACATTGCTTGATGCCTCGTGTGGATGGCTGTGTTAATTGGGATGGCAAAGTTTTAGCTAATACATTGACTGATGCTACATGCCATAGACTGTATGCGCTGGGAAAATTTAATTCAATTTGGTTAGTGATAAAAAGCAAAGGCGCCAGCGGCTGTTTCGTTAAATCATCCGCCGAAACACTAAAAGACGCGAAGCATAGAGTGTTGTTTGTACTGTTTTCTTTAGCGTTAGATCTAGACCATGGGGCGGTGTATACAACCCATCACGCAACACATGCTTGACGTTCTCACTTGTTGGATACATCAAAATATTGGGGCAATGTGGAAGAACGGACATGGAGGAATTTCAACTTATTCACATTCTTTGGATTGTCATCATTAGACTATATTTATACATTAATTTTATTACTAGCTAGAGATTCTTATGTAAAGTTCATTGTCAAGATACTATATTTGCTTCACTTGGTGGTATTAGCATTTAATTATGCTCAATACAAGGGAGGAGATGTAGCATTTAGGCATAGAACTATTTTTTTTTAGCTAGGCACTACTTAGTTCTAGCAGTTTCATATTTCTTTCATGATTGTAAAGACCAAATTTTTTATTATTTATTTATTATTAATAAATTTAGTCACTAAGCTATATACTTAGTGATATTTTGCTAAAAAAAAATACTTTTTTAAAAGCTTGGCAAAACATAAATTACTACTCAACTAATGACAATGCTTTTCAAATAAGTTGGCCAAACACAAACTGCTACTCTCAAGAAATACTTTTACAAAAAGCAATTTTGATGAAAAGCACTTTTGAAAATAAGCAATTTTCAGAAGCTTGGCAAAACAGTCTCTTAATGGCATCCATTTAATGAGAATTAGAATTTACTTTCCCTAATTGTAACTGCTGAAGTAATGATTATCAGAGTAAATAGTAGCAACGACTATTTTATATATTCTTCCTTTATTAGTTGTTGAATAGCATCCAGAAGAACTATGGCCGCTATCTGGATAGTTGTGGTTGAGTTCCCTGGGGAATTCTCTTACTATATCCGAGTTCAACTTGTCTTTGCAAGTCACCGAATACTTCATGTCATGTGTCACGTTGTGATATCGTGTAAACTTTTACCCAATACAGTATGTGGTGTAGCATTATCCAGGAGACATATATATATTTCAGTGATCTTGGATCCAACTGAAGACCTGAAATTTTCATATTCTTCATAAAAATAAAATACATAATAAGAAATACTTAAAAGAAATAAATACAAGAAAAATACTTTAAATCATAAAATAAAGGCAATATTTTTATAAATACTTTATTCCCCAGTTACAACATCAGAAGGGAAGCTTTGGAGCAACTGATAAATTTTTTTTTGTGTGACCTAGAGGTCACACATTCAAGCCGTGGAAACAATCACTGATGCTTGCATCAGGGTAGACTATTCTCCAGCTACAACATCAAAAGGGGAGCATTGGAGCAACATCATGAGTGAGATACTTTTTGCATCAGGCAGCCGCCTCCCCAGCTACAACATCAGTTTTTCAGTTATGATTCTCAAAGAAGTCTCCAGCTTCTAAATGGGTTATAGTTGTGAGCCCTCGAAAACATCTTCATTATTGGCAAGATTTTCCTTAGTGTCATCATGCTTATCAACAAGATGTGCCAGATGTGTCTCATTGTCATTACTTCTAAAGGTCAAATGTGCATCAACATTATGTTCATTCCCTTTTAGGGAGGCTTGATAAGGCTTGACAAAAAATCTAGCATACGATAAATTCGTGCCTAATAACCTTTCAATACCACATCGATGGTAAAAATTATTAACCTTGCCTTTTGAAGGATTATTTTGAGAACCCTTATTATTCTCATATTATTTTTCACCGTGATGATGCATATTATTTGGTCGCTTACCTCGCCCACGACTATGGCCTCTACCGCTCGGGCACAAAATTATTTTGCCTTCTTTTAGACATAAAATTAGTTTTCCTTATTTAAGACATATCATGTGCTGCTATCACATTAGGCGAGTGGATCATGTGCTCCAACATTCATCTTAGGGAATGGACCAGACACAGGGGAGATGGGAATCATGATTTTTTATCAATAGGAAATTATGTTTCTCAGCCACCAGAAGATATTGATTCCAACCACCTAATTTTTCGTTGTTTGCAAGTCCTTTCAATTCTCACTATACTCTTGAGGTATATATCTAAAACCACTAACATATGTTGTTTGGTAATTTTTGCTCCTAGGATAACCTTACGATCCTTACATGTACTACTATAACACTTTTTAGTGTGGATATAATCTATTTGACTATGGTCACTTCCAATCTTATGAATTATCAGGGGAGAATCCCTCTTTTAGAAATATGTGTTAGCTACTACTAAATCGTAAGCTAAAGTGAATTCTAAGATAGTTTTACCTTCATCATTTCTAACACCATAACCATAACCCTTGTGCACTTGTTTAAATTGACCGTTTCTTTACATACATGCCCATTTAGAGCACCCCTTGTAAAGATAAATTGGTCTCCTGAACTTCCTTGAACTAAGGTGTACATATCCTTGATAAACTTCACTTTAGCTTTTGCATCTAATTATATTTTCTAAGCATAGACAGTAATCACATGGATTATCTCCTTTCCGCATACAAGCTTTAGTGCACCAATCCTATCACCAACTCATTTTTACCTTTAAAACCCTAAATCCTGGTTTGTACAATAATTTCCTCTTCATTCTTTTTTTATCTATCCCACAATACCATTGATGCAGCACGAACCCGTGCTGATCAAGTATTCAACCCATCAAGGCCAGTGATACGAAGCCAAGCTAAGCTTTTGCATGATGCTCACATTCAGCTGGCGTGGCCAGGAGAAAGCAACCTTTCGGATGTTGAGTGCTCGAGTGCAAGATATGGAGGCTACATTAGCAAGCTCGAACTCAAAGAAGGAAGTGACCGAACCCTCAACATTGACGTCGTGCAGTGACGCAACCGAATAGGGCTACAAATGTGCCTGAGGTAAGAGAGCATCCGAATTCAAGTGTTCGAGGCTGAAGGGCGACCGAGCACAAGAGCGCCCGAACACTTAAATATCAGCCATGTGTGGCTTGTTTTCATTGGTCTTCTATGACCATTTACTAGTTTACCCTTAGGGATATCTATATAAACCCCTATTTATTTCATAGTTAGCGAGGTGTTGTTGAATATTGATATTAGTTGTATGCTCTTTGTGTCTCCTCGTGAGCCGAACCCCGTGGTGGGATGTTTAAAGACCTTGGGTAAATTGGTGGATTCCGTTTGAACACTTTCTTCTTTGATCATTCAATTTGCAAGAAGCATGAGTCTGTCCTCTTGAGGATTTTTGCTTAGTTTTAGGTGACTCTTTGAATTTCAAACCGAGTGGCCCCAAGACTAGTTCATTGGGTTCGTTTGAATTAAAGCTTAGATTTGTCTAGCTTCTATCTTTATTTCTTTTTTATTTTCCGCGTTTGTTCGATTTCTAAGCTTCTCTAAGATTAGCTTGCACCATCTTGGTATCTGAGCACGGTTTGGGTTCTTATAACCCCAATCCTAATCTTTATCTTTATCATCGTGTATTTGTGTTAAATTTTGGAACTGAAGAACTCATCCGTTCGTTGTTAAATTTTCAACGGAGAAGCGACCTTAAATCTTGCTTGATTTGGGCTGTGAACAAAAGATTGAAGGTGTCCATACATCGGAGTTAAGGTTCACTGCTCCATTGAGGAAGAAAAGGGTAAGGTGGTGTTACCAAAACCCCAGGTCAACCACTTTTGTCATACAAGGGGGGCGTATCCAAGGTTTCCAAAAGAGGAAATGAAGGGTAGATTCTCCTAGGTTATCTTCTTTTCATGTGGTCATTACATCTCGTTAGTGGATCTCTAGAGTACATCTTTCTACTTGAGATCGTACTAATTTTTTTGAGCTTATAGGAACTCATATGTTGAAACGACCTCGGTCAGTCATTTCAAAAGTTAGAATTCCGATTGGCGTGTGGATAATTTTAAAATATTCGTACTGTCCATTAGGACCTGTCTGTAATATCTGAGCTAAATCAGACCTCGTTTGGTAGGCATCGAAAGAAGGTTTCAGTTTTTATTGTCGATAAATATTAAAAAGAGATTTTCGAGTTCAGTTTTGGCGAATGAGCTCAATTCGAAATCCGAAAGCGCCGTTAGGTTCGTATGATTATTTGTGACTTTTATAAACTTTTGAAAGTGAATTTCAACGTTGTTCGGCTAGTTTCCGCTAAAATGCTGAAAGTTAAATAATTTGATCTTTTTTCATTTAATTTGCATATTGAGTTTCGGGAGTCCGATTTGAGATCCGCCTTCGCGAGTATGTCAGTTGGTATCAGAGCCCGGTTTAGAGTCTATCCAGACGGAGACAGTGTTTAGTAGAGTCTCGCTGATGGGTACGTAGACGTCCGTACTTATCTACGAGAGGCTATGATGGCATTTAGGAAGTTTCACTTCCTTCTATTCTGATCGTGCGTCGGTCTAGGATGCAATAGTATTTTTGTTAATTCCTTCATGGTAATTGTGAACCCTTGTGCGACAAATCAGCAAACGGTATGAGTTCAGAATGAAGCAGTCTAGCCTGGGGCTAGCACTGTTGAAGCCCCGAGAGTTTTTTATCGTGCCGACGATCTAGTTACGGAGGTTCCAGTTCTACGAGCTCGTGATGGGCAAGGGAGTAGGGCCTTGTGGTTCCCTTGGCTCTCTACGATGCTTTTACGAGGATCTTGGCGATGCAAATACCGCAAGAACCTATTATTTGCTAGGCAGCTTATCGGGTTGCTGCAGATAGAGACGTTCGGTCTCAGGGAGTTCCTATTCCAGTTCTTAATATTGTCGCAGTAAAGTATTTTCTGGAGGCAGCATGTGTTGTGCCTCTAGTTATTCTTGCTGGTTAGCTAGCCTGAGTAATAGCTCGGTCCGAGTATCTGAAAAGGCTGCAGTATTTTTGCTCAACTGAACCTTTAGATATTCTTAAGCCATGCATCAGATAATCCCTGTGTAATTTTTTTAAAAATAAAATGATGTCAGCGTATCATTCAGGATCTTGATTGTATCGAGCGGTGTGGTGTTAATTGGTATGGTGTTGATTATTTTTCTTCCCAGTTTCAGGGGTCCAGCCTTGAATTGGTGGACCGCTCTCTTATTAGCTAACTTGGTTCAATCTCTTCTAGATTCGGGAAAAAGTTCCTTTCGTACAGCGAGCGAAGTGAAAAGAGTCGCCAGTTTGAGTGGATTAGATAGGGTAGCCTGTCGATTAGCCTGTTGGTTTCAGAATATGAGATTGAATTCTATAGAATTGCTGAATATGCATTAGAACTAGTCCATGAGCCTTTCGATAGATTCAAAGATTTATTGATTACGTTTCTCCTTCCTCGAGGTCCCAGATGGCTCAAGATATTGAGGTCGGGACACCATTTGATGTTGTTTTTAATATTGCTAGGAGGTACTAGGCGTACCATAAGTTAGAGCCGGAGAGCAGGAGATCATACGGCCCTGGTGGGCACCATGGTACCTCATCTGATTATTTTGGGAGGTCACCTTCCAGGTTATCTCAGCTTGTAGAGCGTAAGTCTCAAAGTGCGCTAGTAGTTCATTAAGATAGACCCATTTTTTCTCTTTATAGCTATCAACAATCTGTCCAGTTTCCACTTTTAGCAAAAAAGGTGTTATCATTGTCGTGAGTTTGGTTATCATTCGAGGAGTTTTCCCTTACTCCGACAAGTAGGCAGTCGTCATTTCTCTCATCATCAGGCACCTGCACAGTCGTAAGGGTTTTTATTTAGATCTCAATCAGCCAGAGAAATGCCACCATCCAGTAGAGGTTGAGAGCGTGGTGGCAGTGGTTCTTCAGAAGGTGATTATCAGGGTAGTGGCTTAGCTCACTGGCAGAGGCAGTTCTATGAACTACTAGTCTGGCAGGATGTTGAGGTAATCCATGTATTTCTTTTTCCATTAAATGTGAGTAAGATTTGATTCTTCCGGTTAATCTGGAGATGGGGTGTCCTATCATGTTTCCATGGTTTCTTTGGATATTGTTTCTATTAAGAATCGATTGTGGTAGAGGGGTGAGCTCCTAGTATGATTTATTCAGGAATTTGTGAGACCCCACTAGTTTATCTGATTTAAATGTGAGAGATTTGGGAGTGAGTGTCGGTATTGTCTGCTTGGCATCTGGTTATGCCACCTTCTGTTATTATGTCAATTCAGTTTACCTCTCTCCTCGAAATTCAATGTTGGTAGGATAATGGGATCCTAATTCGTCACCATCAGAAATTGTTATCGTTTCTTCCTGTGCAAAGTGATTAGTAAGTAATATTCGATCTACGTATATCCTCTTGGTTCAAAACGCTAGTAAAGTATGTTACCCTATTGTCAGAGTTCCTTTTTATTGGGAGATTAAATTGGCATAGATGTTCCATAAAGCTCATTTAATGTCTATTTCTTCAATTATGATTTTTGGGTTAGCATGACTCGAAAGTAGTCTAGCTCTGGTAGCCAAGCAAATAAGAATATGAGCTTCCTGAAGCTCTAATTATTTTTGTCCTTGGTCCATTTCCATTTCTTCTTCGTCCGGTACTAGTGAGCTTGGGTGGTTGGTAGCCGCTTGTGATGTTCCCTGTGTTGAGAACGTGCGTGTCAAGGTAGCCGGATAAGCACATTATTGTGTTTTAAGGCTACTAAGGGTAATGGTGAGTGTCGTCCGACCCGTGAATTGAGCTACCGAGTGGTGGTGCTTATGACAAAGGTATGGAGTTGTGAACTTGAGAGTTGCATCTATTTGGCAACTCGAAAGGGTAGTTGGTAGCTTAGGTCCGCCTATGTTCAACTTTTAGCTAAATCTTCTTTAGTCCAGCAGATTGTGCGGGGATGGTTATTCCTATTCGAATAGCTGCATGAGTTTTTGCTTTAAGTGGAGGAGTCTTCCTCCAAATACTGAATGGTAATAGTAAATCTCTAAGGCGTTGATACCACTTTTGTCACGACCCAACCTAGGGCCACGACAGGAACCTGCAATGAGTGTCGGTCATTGTTAAACCCACTAATAATCTATTAAGGATAGAAATAAGCTGGCAACCTGATCATATATACACGTACCTATCTGCTGAAAGCATAAAGTCTGGAAAGATGACACGACTTTAACTTGCTGGCAATTAGAACACTGAGCCACAAGTTCTGCTATGTCACACTTCATTCCGTCCCACCAATAAATCTGCTTAAGATCATGGTACATCTTAGTCATACCTGGATGAATACTGTATTTGGAATAATGTGCCTCTATCATAATCTATCCACGTAAATCTGCAACATCAGAAACTCAAAGTCTATCTTTACACATGAGAACACCGTCAGTAGTAACCCTGTATGGTGACTCCTGTTTTCTTCTGGCTATCTGTCTGTATTCAACTAGAACTAGATCCTCATACTGACGCTGTTTTACTTCATGAAAATTTAGAGTTAAAGGTCCAGTGCAGCTTGTCGCCCATCCATCATTGGCATATCTCCTTCACACCTCAACTCTTTGAGAAGTTACTTTAGCGTTATAAGTGCACATGTAATCAACTTTATTGCTGGTATTCTGCCTCAACTCATGATCCAACTACATGCCTCTTTTATTTTCACTTTATCAAGTCATAATTTTTCCAATTCAAAGACAATACCCTGAAGTAGATGTTCAGTCTGGAGATCATTCCTGGTTTGCATCATACTATCCAGAAGTATTTGCATGATCCTTATCTTTATATGATAGACCCTGTTCATCTGAACCTTTGACATACATTAGGATATGAGTAACTACATTCCCATAAAGAGTTTGTGGAACAACACTAACATCAACTGAGATGTTGCATAGTGTGCTTCTAAAAATAATATAGCTTGCATCAAATCTTCTATAATGTGTAGTGACGAGGCACTTCAAAAGTTCTGTCTATTGCATCAAGCGTGAGTTAATTCTTAGTTCCATCGACCTGATCTATATCGAAAGGTATATCGACGAGGTGATTCGTCTGCAGAATCATGTTAACCCATTCAAAGTTCCGTGTATCTTTGTTTCGAAAATGTATAACTCTCCTCTTTTGATCGACGAAGGATCATCTTAGTCAGAATAATCCGGGCAATGGTCTTATCATATTATCCATATATGTTTTATTCAAAGAGTTCGGTGCACGTGTTATAATTCTTATAATGTAATCAGGAGATATTGCCCGTGGAGCAGCTTATGAGGTCGTGCAAGTTCTCTAGTTATCTGTGCGAACTTTCCTTTAGACTTAGGCTCGTTCGGGGACGAACGAGAGTTTAAGTGGAGGAGAATGAAACGACCTCGGTCAGTCATTTCGAAAGTTAGGACTCTGATTGGCGTGGTAATAATTTTAAAATATTCGTAATGTCCATTAGGACCTCTCTATAAAATTTAAGCTAAATCAGACATCGTTTGGTAGGCATCGGAATAAGGTTTCAGTTTTTATTGTCAATAAATATTAAAAAGAGATTTTCTAGCTCGGTCTTGGCGAATGAGCTCCGATTCGAAATCTAAAAGCACCATTAGGTTTGTATGATTATTTGTGATTTTTATAAACTTTCGAAAGTGAATTTCGCCGTTATTCGGCTAGTTTCCGCTAAAATACCGAATGTTAAATAATTTGATTTTTATCATATAATTTGTATATTGAGTTTCAGGAGTCTGATTTGAGATCCGCCTTCGCGAGTATGTTACATATATTTTGTATAACTTGTATGCAAATGTTGGAATTATTTCGAATATCGTAGGGTACCGTTTTAATTTTCATCGCCAAAAGAAAAGAAAAGAAAAGAAAATTAAAAAAATGAAAAAGGAAAAAGACAAAATGAAAGAAACAACGAAAGTAGGCAGTGGTGGGGATTGTATATATATCCCCTAAAGCTAACTTGAACATAAACATTAAGAACAGAAACATTAGAAACGAAACAGAGAAATAAAATGACGCAGTGGAAAAAAAAGCCAGAAAATGCGAAAAGAGCCGGAGAAAAGATAGAATTTTCACCCCGAAACATTCAGGTAAAGATCTTAATATATTATTTGAGTTTATTACGTGTGTTTGAATATATTTTGACGGTAAAAATTGAGATATTAGACATCGTTTTAATAAGTTCAATTAATAGTTTAAAGGGTCAAATGGATCCCGATAATGGAATTGAATATATATTCGTACTCAGTGAGTTATGGGCAACTTATAAATATATTTTATTTAAGGTTTGGTTATGTGACCTTAAACCCTGTACATAGGCCTGGCCTACGTATTGCGTAGGCGAATAGGGCATCAGGTTCCTAACCGGATTGCCTTAATATGTGAGGAATGAAGCCTTTAGCCTAATTTGATATATTTTTCTGCTTATTGAATAGAATGGGATCGTTTGGAAATGAAGCCAAAAGATAAAGCGGTTGTTGATTAGCAGAGCTAACTTTTAGAAGAGGTAAGTGTTTGTATCCATTTCTTTGGAGGCACCTGGCCTCGTGGATTTTCTACCACGTGTTCCTTACGTGTGTAGCTGCCGATAGGCATACTCATTACGCCTTAGCATTGGATTTACATTGTATATTATATGTTATGTCCTGTTGTTGTTATTGCATTGAGGATCTGAGCATTGTACTATGACTGTAATTTGATATATACTTCCCGGTTGGCGATGAGAGTCCCGCACCGGTAAAGGGTCATTATTGCATATACTTCCCGGTTGGCGATGAGAGTCCCGCATCGGTGAAGTATCATTATTGCATATACTTCCCAGTAATCGATCAGAGTCCCGAGCCGGTGAAGGGTCATCATTGCATATACTTCCCGGTAATCGGTGAGAGTCCCGAGCCAGTGAAGGGTCATCATTGCATATACTTCCCGGTAATCAATGAGAGTCCCGAGCTTATGAAGGGTCATCTTTGCATATATCTCCTGGTAGACGATGAGAGTCCCGCACCGGAGATAGGTATCAGGCATATATGACTGCATTGCATTGTACCGCATTCATCCCATCTCATTGCACTGCATACCGACTATTGTGTGCATTGTGTTGTGTTTTATGTATGCGGAATGTACACTATATCGTGGACATATCTCAGCTTGCCTATATATTTCTCGCTCGTATTCTTGGTTGCAGGAATCAGGTTGCATGCCGCAACGGTATAAATACATAGATCGGGTTGCACGTCGCAACGGTATAAATATATGGATCGGGTTGCACGCCGCGACAGTATGAATATGTGGATCGGGTTGCACGCCGCAACATGGTGAATATATGGATCGGGTTGCACGCCGCAACAGGATGTGTTTGTGAGGGTTGATATGATCGGGATACCTATATGTTCTTGCTATCTCATGTTCCTGGTTTTTAATGCATTTATGATTCCATACGTGTTTCTAGTTATTATCTGGCTCTGCCTTTTCATAATTTAAATAAGAGGAATTTGGTTTATCTGTTTCTTTTCTCCCTGGCTAGCTATCTTATCCTTTGAGGTGGCTAGTCTGCCCTACTTATTGAGTCCTTTTGACTCACCCTTGTTTGTTATTTGTTTCTTGTCCATCTATTTCATTTCGGCAGGTTCGCTCCAGGATTGAGTTCGCCACGTTGTGAAGGAGTGAAGACGACTTCAGCTGTCATGGTGAGCCAGTTTTTATTCCGGATGGCCACCAGTTTATTGGTATTATTTCAATTGCATTTTGCTCCCTTCAGGAGGTATTTGTCTTCTTTTGTACTCTTAGATGTCTAGTCTGGATAGCCCTAAACCTAGTATATTGGGTAGTCAGCTATAATTTCTTTTGTACAGCTTAGAGGTATCAGTATCTCTGTGTTTTTTTTTTTTAAGTCTTGTCCTTATTTATGAATTATTATATTTATTTTCCTAATTTAATTGGTAAGGGTTCGCCCGACGGGTCTAGGGGAGGATGTTGGGTGCCCGCACGGCCTAACCGGATTCCGGGTCGTGTCATATGTGGGGTGACTGAAGTCCAAAATTTTGAAGTTAATTCTTGAACTCCCGTGTGCAGTTAAATAGCATCCGTTCCATCGAGTTGAAATTAATTCACTCTTCCCAAAGGAAACAATGTGATCTGATAAATTCGAATAGGCTTAGAGAAATTGATCAGACCGAGGAAGCCATTGGTAACAAGTTTTTGACTAACCAAACCTACAAATTGAGTGGACCCGAGTGCAACCCAAACAAAGTGAGGGAGTGTGTGAGGTGATTTCTGACCATAACATTTTCTTTGTTTTTGAATTGTGTAGATACCATGGCTGGGAATGGAAGCGAAGGAAAGGGTATTGAAGCGTCCAAAGTGCTGTAAGCCGAGCTCTTGGCTGCGATACAAGGCATCAGTGTCGACGTGAAAGGAGTGAGTGGTCGAGTAGCAAACCTCGAGCAAGAGAAAGCGTCTGTGGCCTTGCCTAGGTCCGGTGCTGCCACTAGCATCTCCACTCCTATGAAACAGAGCAATTTGCTGAATTGGCTCCTCAACAATGGTTGAAAATTGAGGCCATTCGAAGAGCACCCGTGGGCATTCTCCTGGCTGACCAACAACACTTGGGCGATCCCCAAGGTGAACAACAACTTGGGTATTCCTTAAGCGAAACAACAAAACTTGGGCATTCCCTGAGGTGATAGACTACCACTTCCAAGGGCCTGAAGGGAAGTCGTGGTCGTTGATGAAGAGGTTGAGGATGGAGAGTTTCATAAGGTCAAAGATACGTATGAGCCATCAATCATTCAACGAAAGCATGTTCAACGAGGTCGTGAGAGCTTTCGAGTTCGAGGCGCAAATGTTGATAAATATTTTGAACGTGAGGCTGATGACTATTATGATGAGTATCCAGAACCGATCCGAGGTGTTTGTGATTCAAACTTGACCAGTGTCAAGATCATTATTCCACCCTTCAGAAGAACTAGTGACTCAGACCAATATCTTGATTGGAAGGTTCGTTTGGAACGAAACTTTGAGACAAATGAGATGAACGAAGAGAGAAAAGCTGCCCATGCAATTGCTTCGTTCGAGGCATATGCATTGACATTGTGGGAAGCTGACAAGCGAATGAGGAGAAGAATGTCTATCCTGGAGCTAAAGAGGGTGATGGATGCCAAGTATGTGTATGCCAAATATCGACAAGAGCAATTTTGGAAGCTCTATAATTTGAAACAGGGGTCCAAATCGATCAAGGAATAATATGATGAGTTTGAAAAGATTTGATTAGCTCTTGATATAGAAGAAGGTGATGAGCAAGCCATCATTCAATTCAAAAATGGACTGACTCGAGAAGTGTCATCTCAATTGAGACTACATGTGTATCAAACATTGGAAGATGTATTTCATGCAGCCGTTGATAATGAGAGATGGGTAAAGGACGAAAAAGAACGCTTGTACCGAGGAGTCACTAGTTCAACTCCTTTGAACCGAGGTAAAGATTGGGCCTACAAGTGCCAACGCTGGCCGAGATCAAAAGAGACCCTTCAAAATCGGAGTGACCATTAATAACTCCAAGGAAGTGGGAGTTAAAGTTCAACTTAATACTCCTAGTACTTCAAACATTCAATGTCATAAATGCAGAGGTTATGGTCACATGGCATAAGAGTGTCCGACTAGCAAAGTTATGCTTCTGCTTGAAGATGGAACCGTCCATGAGCAAGCGAGTGACACCCTCATCCTTACTGTTTGATATGGTTAAATGAATGTGGAGAATTGAAGGTTGTCAAGCATGTGTGGATCAAGTTCAAGGTAGGAGATCATCAAGATGAGATGATGTTAACGACCGTGACAATATGATCGGTCGGTTATACATAACGGACGATCCAACACTTACACTGCTAAGCTCAGAGGAGAGAGTTTCATACTCAAACCATTGTCTCTGAAACAAGTTAGTGAGTACTATAAATGAATGAATGAGCTGAAAGAAGCGGCCAAAGAAATGTCTCCCGTTGGGACGCAAATTATGGCCGAGGATAAAATTTCACCGCCGTGGTAAGTAACATTTATGTAATCATGCAACCGGGTGAATATCTACGAGGCAACGACAACGGTCGATTGATGATTTGCCTCGTGCACAAGGGTATCCTAAACATTAATGATGATTTTACTAACGATAACCCTTTGCTAAGTGCTGTTCAATGTGTTTTACAGAATATCAGAGACATGTTTTTTAAAGAAATGCCTGGTGGATTTCCTTCGTTGGGAGGAATCGAGCACCAAATTGACTTCTTTCTGAGGTCTCAAATCCCCCACCAAATTGGTAAAAACATGCATATCACTATCATGATCAAGCATAGACAAGTTATCAAGACTAGGTTCACTTGAGGAGTCATCATAGACATCCTTGTCTAATTCATGCAATTTGGACTCCTCAAGGTCAATTCCATCTTTACTACAACACATTGGTCCACCAAATAGAAGCATATCAATAAGGGAATGATCAACTCTCTCATCTTCCCCATTGTCAATGGTTGGTAGTATGTCATATCAAAGGTCACAATCATTGTCAACTATCATATCTACACTTTGGGGGGGGGGGGTTCAATGAACAATGAGCTCACATCATAATTTGGCATAGCATCCCTCCTAACTAGTGTTTCACAAGCAGAATCAAGTTGACAACTAGACTCTTCACTAGTGGTATACTCACTAGAGGCATCAAAAACACCAACTAGTGTTGAGTCATCACAAGACAAATAGCTAGTAGGCTCATGAAAAGGTGAAGTAACACTTATATTTGTAGTACTTTCTTGATCACTCACAAGGCTTGAAGTGTCATATGCAACTCCTCCTTCATGAAGCTCACATTGAGAATTGTCCTTCTCTTGTCTTTCCTTCCAAGCACATGGTTGAGGCTCCATTGGCTTGTTTTCAAATGTACCTACACAAGAACTAACACAAGAAAAACTAGAAGATGAAGAAGGGTTAGAACAATTGGTGCTTTTACTCTCAATTTTTCCTTCCTCACCTCTCATCTCTCTCAATTTTACCTCATGGTCAAGTGTAGTTTGTGGTGACAATCCACTCACATCACTCCTCAATTCCTCTAATTTTTCCTCTCTTGGATTGTCACCATCACTTCCTCACTTCTCTCTATCTTTTCTCTCTCATTTGAAGTGGAGTGACTCTCATTTTCATCATGCAATGGCAAGACAATGAGATTGTTTGCCTCGGGTTTAAGTACAATGGTTGATTTTGCCTTAGCCACTTCCCTCAACTCCTTCATTCGCTTGTAGAGTTCCCTTACTTGCCTTAGAGTCAAAGGTCTAAGCACATACTTCTTTCTATCTTGCTTGACCGTATAAGAGTTGGTCCGACCATCATGTTCTACACACCTATCATATTGCCATGGTCTCCCAAACAAAAGATGGCAAGCTTGCATCGGGGAAAACATGATTTTATCCCTATAGTTTCCAATGCTAAATTCGATCAATACTTGCTCCACCACTTGCAACTCAACACACTCACTTAACCATTGTAAACGGTATGGGTTTAGATGCTTTAGAGTGGTTAATTTCAATAGGGAAAGCAAGGTTTGGCTCACTATGTTGACACAACTTCCCGAATCAATAATCATGGAACAAACAAGACCCATGACTCGGCATTTACCATGGAAGAGATTCTCCCTTTGCAAAGTATCACCATCCTCCACAAATACGGCACCTAAGCTCCTCCTCACAACTAGGGAAACATGAGGATTATCCTCCTCAACCGTATCCTCCTCCACATCATCCATAGGTAGAACATTTTGGATGGGTCTTGGAAGTGGAGTATTCCTTTGGGGATTGCCCAAAGGGTGGGGATTGCCCACTTGTTGGGGATTGCCCAACACTTGTTCATTTCCTCCACGATCTTCCTTTACCCGTTGTTGACTAGGAAACTCGACAACTTGTTTCGGAGCAAAGGTTGAACCACTTGTGCCTCCTCCGGCTTCAACTTGGACACTCGCGGTCCCTTTCTCAACTTGGGCCCTTGAGGCCCTTCTTTTAAGGGTTTCAATCCTTAGGCTCATACTATGCAACGGGTCTTCTTTGAATTATAATCTCCTTTCTAAGGCACGATGATCCTAAAAGCTCGAAGTAATTAGTACTAATCAAGTAGGATTATACTCTAATAGCACTAATTAGAAGCAATGCAAACAATGAAACAAGAAATTCTACGAAAAACTACCTGAAACCAACCTTCAGAAAAGTTGGCGCCCCACCTCTTTTGGAGTAGGTGGTCCGCCTGGTTCTCTGCAGTGGGGAGTAGGCGGTCCGCCTGAAAAACAGGCGGCCCAAAGTCCAGGGAGCATACCCAAAGTGGGCGGTCCGCCTCTGTGGCTAGGCGCGCCTACTGCAAATTCCAGCAACGTTCAACTTCGTTTTTCTTGCCTTTGGCACCCAAAAATCCAACAAATCACACGTTGTTTTAGCAATCCAATGGTACCCAAACGTGTTTTCAGTCACTAAGATCAAACCCCAATGATTTTAAGCAAACCCCAATCAATACAATCAAATCACCATGTTCATCATCTTCAAACTAGGGCTTCAAATTTTCAAATTTTTCAAAGGGCTTCAAATCTTCAAATCATGGAATAAAACTCCAAATCATGTGTTTTGGGTATCAAAATAACGGTTTTCCAATAAGGAACAAACCCTAATAACATTCACAACAAGAATCAATGCCAAATTTTTGGTATTTTCAACTTTTCAATTTTTTTGTGATTTTCTTCTTTCAATAACAACAACAAGAAAACTAAAAATAGACATCGACCTAGGCACGAAGAATCAAGGGTCGGGGGTTTGTAAAAACAAAACCCGAGTCTTGCTCTGATACCAAGATGATAAGGATCAAAATAAACACGATAAAAAGATAGGAGAGCGAGACACTTCTCGAACTCCCTACAAGGTAACCACGGAGAACTCGTACTGTGATACCCTCGTATCGGCGTCTAGAAGGACCTACAACTATGCAACTACCCTCGAGACGACAAAGGAATCGCAAGTAGAATGATCGGGGGGGGGGGGGGGGGTTGGGGATTAACTAGAATCCACTAGTTAGACTCAAACCATATCAAAAGGTTTTCATTCAAAGAGACTCTTCTCGTGAACATTGTTCATTCATTCATTCATCAAAGCTAACTTAGTAAAATGCAAAGCTAATGGAGTATTTATAGGCCTCATCTAGACATTAATGAAAGACTAAAGTACCCTTAAGTAAATTGTAAAGTCATAAGCCATGTAGGGCTATAATAGGAATTACATAGGATAAAAACTAGAAATCCCGCAAGCTTCTCAGCAACTAGGCGCCCCTCCTAGTGTAGTAGGCGCCTCGCCTACTATGCAGTGGGCGCCCCAAGTAGGCCCTCCGCCCCTTTAGTAGGCGGCCAAAGATCCTGAGGCTTGACATCAAGTGGGCAGTCCGCCCCTTTGACTAGGCGGTCCGCCCCTTCTTGGGCAGCTTTGAAACGCTCCGAAATGGATCCCGAATGCTCCTCGTTCCATGACGTTTCAATACATAAGCTCTTCCTTGGCCTTAATGGTGCTTTTAGATGGTTACTCGACTTGCCCCGCATCAGTCTGTGACCATTTACAAGATTACCTTATATATATAAACCCCTACTCATTTCCTATTTAGCGAGTTGTTGTTGAATATTGATATTAGTTGTATGCTATTTGTGTCTCCGTCGTGAGCCAAACCCTGTCATGGGATGTTTAAAGAACTTGTGTCAATAAGTGGATTCCGTTTGAATATTTTCTTCTTTGAACATTCAATTTGCAAGAAGCATGAATTTGTCTTCTTGAGGATTGTTGCTTAGTTTTAGGTGACTCTTTGAATTTCAAACCGAGTGGCCCTAAGACTAGTTCCTTGGGTTCATTTGGATTGAAGCTTAAATATATCTAGCTTCTATCTTTATTTCTTATTTATTTTATGTGTTTGTTCGGTTGCTAAGCTTTTTCAGGATTAGCTTGCACCAACCATTGTATAAACTTGTCTTACCAATCGTTCTAGCCTTTTTCCTTGTCCAGTTAGTCTCTTGCCCCTAATATCAACTCTCCTCATCTTTAGTGTATCTAATAATTCCATTGACTTCCCTATCAAAGTGTCTATGTTCTAGCTACCTACTGGAATCCGCCTCTTAGGAATTTATTTTTACCCTCGTCCATCCCTAATACACAGACCTTTTCTTAATTAGAACCACATCCAAGGTTTGATGGGGGCAGATCTAGCTTCTTTATCCAAACCCGTCAATGATGTGGGAACCATTTCATATTTTGCACCACAATGAGGCGTCAATGTGGCAGAACTAACTTCTTCATGCACACCCTTTCATGATATGAGAACCCTTGCTCATATTCCCTCACACCCAGGTGACGGTCGATGGAACCCCTTGCTCATTTTTCACACACTGGGGTCCCATGTAATGCATGCCTAGGCAGGCATGTCCCTTACGTATTATGAAGATTTATCATAAATTTGCAAAGTTTTATGCTCGTTGTTGGCCTACTGTGGTCCTCCTCCATTAACTGGGTTGGGTCTAGCAATGTAACTAAGCTCACGTATGCGAGTTATTTTCTCTCTGTGTGTGTGTGTCTTGTATGTGTGGATTTTTCATTTTTTAAAAGATGAATACCTCAGATTTTGTTTTCTTACTTTGTTTTATTTTTTCCTTTTACAAGCGAAGGATTACAGAACACTATATGACATAGTACTATGTTGAACAATAGTGGCTGTTTCTTCTTTTTTTTTTTTTTTTTTTTTTTTTCTGCGTGTAGTGCGATATCTTTGCATTGTGTTTTATTCTGTTTTCTTGTATTGGCAAATTCTCCCGTACACTAATATCTTATGAGCATCTCAGCTATAGACACTGCTTGTTTGGCATTAATAATACTCCTAGTATTTGCAAGTACTAGTTAAACCTTTAGTACTTGCAAATTACAATGAAATACTCATGTTGAGTATTTGAAATATTCAAATAATGAATTGAAAACTTTAAGTGACATAATTATTTCGACAGCTCACACAACTCGACAATACAAAAGGTTATGGACCCAAAAACATGTTTAAATAAATTAATAAGAAAGTGCGGATGCTTAAAAAATGAATTTAAACACAAAAAATTAAGATAGATTGAATTTCAATAATTTCAAGAAAGAATTCATGAACATCAACTAAGAATTCATGAAAACTAGTGAGGGACGAGTAGTAATCGAGTGAAAATGAACGAAAAATGAAGAAATCTCGGATAGATCTAGTTAGAGAAAATAATTAAGTAAATAAACATGTGCTTTCTTTAACAACATAAACTATTAGATGATATGATCACACAATTTAATATGGTACCACAACAGACAGAGATCCTGAGCTCGAATATCACCATCATCCAATATTCAAAAGATGTTTTACATGCTTGGCCCATAAAAAAGAAATCAGGTCCTCACGTGAGGAGCATGTTTAATAAAAGTGTGCTTTTTCTAACTGCTTAATCTCTTTGGCCGAGAAGGTCACACAATTTAACAAAATCAATTAACATGTTGGAAGACTCGAACATCTACACTTGGTTCTTGTGTCAAAATAAAAAAATAAAAAAAAAGAAGCTGACAAATTTAAGGGACCGTTAATATATTTTGGCAAAACAAAATTGGCACTAAGAAGAGTGACTAGAACATGACTTCGATTCCAATGGATTTTCTAATTAACCAGTCCAAAGGTGCTTTTTACTTTGCGTATCGATCAAAAAAGCAACAAGAAAAAGCAACCATTGAACCAAAAGGAAATCCACTAGAACTTTAGAACCACACAAGAGAAAAGGTTTGATAAGAAAAAGAAGGGGTAAGTGAAGAAAGAGTAGATGAGTGGGGTCTTAATGACTTCCCATCCTCACAAATGAAGCCCTAACCATCAAATGTGATATTAAAGATAAATGAGCTAACACAGACAAGCAAATCTTTCCAAAGGGACCGGAGAATATACCATTTTGATGGTGGAGAGTCACTGTGCTCTTTCCACCATCATTTAATTTTTATGCCTTTCTAGATTATTGTGTGATCATTTAGCCACGTGACTGTATGTTTTATGTGTTTTTAGTAATATAATATTTGGTACTATTATTGAGTTTTCACATTCACTTTCCATGCCACTAATAATCAAAGTCGATCCAAGCCAAAAACGTAACCTTCGACATAGTTGTTGGTTTAAGTGCATGTATCAGATTGCCTTTGTATCAATGTGAGAAATCATCCAACGCTTTGGACGGCACTCAAGATCTTTTTGTGATAACTGGGATAGAGTTTTGCTTTTCCTTTTGGCCCAAATTGTTATTAGAGATTTAGAAATATGATTATTGTTGCACCCTAAAGGTTAGTTTCACCCTATAAATATATTTTTAAACTATCTACCCTTAAAATTCAAATTATTTACCTGTAATAACATAAAAAATTACACCTTTAAAATAAAGTATTTACTCGTCCTACTCATTTTTTCTCTATACCTTATAGTAGACAGAAACTCCCCCGTATACTTTATGGTGTACAGGTTTACCTGCGACATATACCTTGTAGTATACGGCATAAATTATCATATACAAAAAAAAAAGGTAGAGCAGGTAAATAATTGCTGGGTAAGATGGGTAAATATGAAACTTATGGGTCGCAACAGATAAATAATTTAAATCCGAATTAGTAAGGTCATCAGATACCGAATATTTAAAGAAAATAAGAGTTTAATCTTTTCAAGGACTTCGTTTTCACCCTTCTAATATACATGTTGCACCTCCACCGCAAGTAAAATGACACATAATATATTCATCCTCATTAAACGCCCATGTTTTACTATTAAGGTTCAACTGTATCATAGCATAGCATAGCATATTATCCAAATTTCTCCCTAATTTTTTGCGTTTGTAGAGAATAAACCAATTCGGTCCAATAATTTCTTTTGTCGAGTGTATATATGTTTAATTTGGATCTTCTAAAGAAACGCGACAGCTTCATACGTTTTACTGAGTGTTTGTTAGTAAACTGTTATTCGAATAAAATTAAAACTGGAAAAATCAGAAATAGAAAGGAGAAAAACCTGATTCTGCTGAATTCAAAGTGTCTCGTTAAGGAACTTAATCCCCTCACACTACTCGAGGTTGTGGATTAGATCTTCCCACGATAGAACTGATTACCTTTGTTGCTGTAGTGGTACTCCAAACTGTAACAAAAAGCGAACTCAGCTGTTTACTTTATTTGAAAGTAATACAGAAAGAAAGAAAAAAGTTCAGAATTCTCGTAAGGAAAATCTGAAGGAAGGGCCATCTATTTATAGCCAACGAATTTTTGGATGAAGAGGTATGAAGGTGGCTGTCCATTCAATAGGTGGCTGTTCGCGAGAAGCAGCCTAACTAGTGGTTGTTACCAGAACACACGGGAGCGGGAAATATTAAAGACGGAAACTAAATTAATTTAATTTACCGTTAAGGAAAAAGGTCACGCAATTAATATTTTATAATTAATTTAATTTTGTTGGTTCAAAAAATTAAGTCAATCATATCAATTGACCAAATCCGAATCCGAAGCAGAAGCCGAAGACGAAGCCGAAACCAAGGCCGAGTGAGCAACGACGACGGCGCGAGGCCCCTCCCTCTTAGCTCCTTTTAAGAGCTAAAGAAAGTGATTTTATATTTATACCAAAAAAAACTACTTGTCTTTAACTGATGAGGGACAAAGTGCAAAAGCCTAAGTTGTCTTTTCATCTTCTTCCTTCATTTTCCATTCACACCATCACACTTCAAACCCGAACAATCTCCCACATGAATGGGGAATGATGGAAATATGCATGAAAAACAGTTTGATTCACAACAAGGATTAATTGCATCGGGATAAGTAGGTTTTCCTTTGAATTTTTTGTAGTGAATATACATCGGATATACTCGGTCAATCAGTAGATTTGATATCATTGACCCATCGAGCTTTGGTGTATACCTAGACAACGTATGTCACACAATTAACCCTTAACCATCTTTGGTCTCATTCTTGTGTTCGTTTTAGCCATGAACATCGTCTGGTTTCATAAGTGCATAGAGAATTGGGCTTGCAGAATACTCCTTTGAAGCGACTTCCACTTTATACTTACATAGGTGATTTCTAAACATATAATTCCGTAGATGTATAATATTTGATAATTTCATATAAAACTTAGATAATCATTAAAAAAGCGACGACGCTTTTATCTGTGGTACTGAACATTGTCTCATCACGAGAATGGACTAAAATATATTTTGTTTGACAATATTGAACTGTCACTCACAACTTTGTTTGACCTCCTTTAACCTAGATCTTGGGATCTTAAGTCTTCTAGGTAGAGTTACCACAGTGAGTCGCTTGTCCTCGGCCATAGTCCCATTCCCCTCTATGAGTTCTCAACTAAATCTCTAGTTAGGCCTTTTGTAAGCGGATCCGATACATTATCACTTGACTTCACGTAATCAATACTGATAATCCCCCTAGAGATAAGTATGGTTTTATGTCTTCGTCGTATACGACGATTTTTTACCATTATACATAGCGCTCCTAGCCTGTCCTATAGCTGATTGACTATCGCAATGTATACAAATTGGTGTCAATGGCTTGGGCTAAAAAGAAATATCTTCCAAGAAATTTTAGAGTCATTCCACTTCTTCACCGGCTTTATCTAAATCTATAAACTCAGCTTCCATTGTAGAGCGGCAAATCAATATTTGTTTGGACGATTTCCAAGATACTGCTCCTCCAATAATTGTGAAAATGTATCCACTCGTGGATTTTGAATCCATTGAGCTGGTGATCCACTTTTCATCACAATATCCCTCTATGACTTCGGGATATTTACTATATAATGCAAAGTAAAATTTTGGATATGTTGTAGTATTCCAAAACTCGTCTCATTGCCATCCAATGAGTTACACGTGGGTTGTGTGTGTACCGACTTAGCTTACTAATAGCACATGCTATATCAGGTCGTGTACAATTCATGATGTACATTAAGCAACCCAATACCATACCGTAGTCCAGTTGGGACGTACTTTTTCCTCTATTCTTTGCTAGAGGCAGATTTACATCCAAGGGAGTCCTGACACTTTGAAATTTAAGAACTTGAATCTTTCAAGAACACTTTCAATATAATGAGATTGTGACAAAGCTAGACCTTAGGGATTCTTATGAATTTTAATGCACAGGATTACATCGGCAAGTCCGAAGTCTTTCATATCAAACTTTCTAGCTAGCATACGTTTAGTAGAATTTATATTGGTAATGTTGTAACTCATTATTAACATATCATCCACATATAAACAAACAATGCCTATATGATTTGGAGTGTTCTTAATGTAAACACATTTATCGCATTCATTAATCCTAAAGCCATTTGACAACATAGTTTGATCAAATTTTGTATGACATTGTTTGGGTGCTTGTTTTAGTCCATAAAAAGAGTTAACAAGTCTACACAGTTTTTTTACCTTTCCAGGAACCACAAACCCTTCGGGTTGTTCTATGTAGATTTCTTCCTCTAAAATTCTATTTAAGAAGGTTGTTTTCACATTTATTTGATGGATTTCAAGACAATACATGACAGCCAACACTATTAACATCCTTATGGATGTAATCCTTGTTACCAGCGAATATGTGCCAAAATAATCAAGACCTTCCTTTTGTTTATAACCTTTGACAATGAGTCTTGCCTTATACTTGTAAATAGTGCCACCAGCTTTCATTTTTCTTTTGAAAATCTATTTAGAACCTAACGGTTTGTTCCCATGAGGAATATCAACCAATTCCCATGTATTGTTGCTTAAGATAGATTCTATTTCACTATTGACTGTCTCTTTCCAAAATGGTGATTCTGAAGAAGACATGGCTTCTTTAAATATTCGAGGCTCATTTTCTAATAGAAAAGTCACGAAGTCATCTCCAAATAAAGTAAAAGTCCTTTGAGCTTGCTACGTCTTGGTTCTTCCTTATTTGGAGTACTTCCTTTAGTTTTTTTCCCGAGGTCGTTTGGTACCTTCACCAACTGACTCACATTCCTTTCTATACGGAAATATACTTTTGAACTATTTAGCTTTGTCAGATTCCATTACCGTATTAACATGAATGTCAGGATTTTTTGATTTATAAACCAGAAATCGATATGCTTTACAATTTTTAGCATATTCAATGAAAACACAATCGACTGTTTTCGGCCCTATCATAACCTTTTTAGGTTTAGGGACTTGCACTTTAGCCAAACACCCCCACATTTTGAAATATTTCAAGGTGGGCTTCCTTCCTTTCCACATTTCATATAGAATGGATTGTTTTTTGCTATGGGAAACTCGATTAAGTATTCGATTAGCTGTAAGAATAGCTTCCCCCCACAAGTTTTGGGGTACACCCAAACTTATCATCAAGGCATTCATCATCTCCTTTAGTGTTCGATTTTTCTTTTCACAATCCCATTATATTGGGGATTGTATGGGGTAGTTGTTTCGTGAATAATGCCATATTCTAAACATATTTCTTCTGAAGGAGATTCATATTCACCACCCCCGTCACTTCTTATTATTTTGATCTTTTTGTTAAGTTGTGTTTCAACTTTATTTGTGTATTCCTTGAATGTAGCAATTGCTTCATCTTTAATACTAAGTAAGTAAACATAAAAATATCGCGTGTTGTCGTCAATAAAAGTTATGAAATACTTCTTTCCACCATGAGATGGTATTGACATCATATCACAAATATCTGCATGTATTAAGTCTAAAAGTTTAGAACTCCGTTCAACTGACTTATAAGGATGTTTAGAATATTTAGACTCAACACATACTTGACGCTTTGATTTTTTACATTCAAAGTAAGGCAATACTTCCTGATTTATCATTTTGTGCAAGGTTTTATTATTGACATGTCCCAAACGAGAATGCCATAAATTATTTGACTCAATCAAGTAAGAACAAGCTGAAGTTTTATTCATATTGTCAATGACCATTACATTCAGCTTGAAAAAGCACTTATTTAGGTAACCTTTTCTGCAAACAGATCATTCTCAGTTAATACAACTTTATCAGATACAAAAACGCACTAAAATCCGTTCTAGACGAGATGTGCAGGAGAAACAAAGTCTCTTCCTAAGCTCAGGAACGTGAAGGACGTTGTTTAGAGTCACCACCTTGCTAGAAGTCATCTTCAGAAAGACTTTTCCATATCTTTGAATCTTGGCCGTTGCAGAATTTTCCATAAATAACATTTCATCCGTTCCCGCAGGAGCTTAGGAGGCAAAAGCTTCTTTAACAGCACATGGCGGGTGGCTCCAGAATCGATCTACCATTCCTTTGGATTTCCAACCAAGTTACGTTTGGAAATCACAGCACACAGATTAAAGTCTTGAATTCCTTGGGAAATTAAGTTTTCTTCAACCATGTTTGCTTTAACCTTCTCATTTTTCTTGTCCTTATCCTTGTCATTTTTTAGGGCACGACATTCTGCGGACTTATCTCCAGGTTTGCCACAATGAAGCAACTACCCTTGAACTTCTTCTTGCTTGGATAGTTCTTTTCTCCAGAAGACTTCTTTCTCTTATTTTGCTTCGCACCAACTTCAACAATGATTCCTCCCGCTATTGTTGAACTTCCATGAGCCTTCTTTTTAGCGGACTTATTGTCTTCCTCAATCCTTAGACGGACAATCAGATCTTCAAGTGTCATCTCCTTCCTCTTGTGTTTCAAGTAGTTCTTAAAGTCATTCCACAAAGGTGGCAACTTCTCAATTGTAGCCGCAACATGAAACACTTCATTGATGACCAGACCTTCAACAAAAAATTCGAAAGTAATAGTATAATTAATTCTTTTAAAAAAAGCATTAATACGGATCATACCTTCAGCAAGGAGATCGTGAATAATAAATTGAAGCTCTTGGATTTGAGACACAATAAACTTGCTGTCCACCATTTTGTAATCCAGAAATTTGGCGGCCACAAATTTATTCAATCCAGCATCTTCAGCTTTATATTTCTTTACAAGTGCATTCCACAGTTCCTTTGACGTTTCAACGTTACTATAAACGTTGTACAAGTCATCTTCCAGCTCACTGAATATGATTCCTACACAGGAAGTTAGAATGCTTCCATGCCTCAATCACAAGGAAGCACTAATTTTCAGGTGTTCCCTCGAGTAGGACATGAATGTCCTCCTTAATGAACCTTTGAAGACTTAGAGTGGTCAGAAAAAATAATATTTTTTGCTGTCATCTCTTAAAATCAATTCTTAAAAACTTTTTCGGCTTTTCTGCTGGTGACATAGCCATTATAGTCGCAGGACGGCTTGGACCAACAATACTAGGAACTGTGGTAGTAGGAACAGTAGTAACAGAAATAGTAGTTTCCTTGTTGTTTTCTATTTCTGTCAAAATGACACAACCAGAATTAACCAATGTGAAGATTTTAGATCTTCAAACCAAAAGATAATACAACCAAATTTAGTGAAGTGTTTAATCTTCAAACCAAAATACAACCAGATTGGGTGAAGTGTTTAGTACTTTTCAAACCGAACAACAGTAGGAGTAGAAAGTTAACTAAACTTTAATCTCCAAAATGGGAGTAGAAAACCACGAAGGTTTTAATCTCTAAACCAGAATATTATTTGAAAGCAGAAAGTGTTCAAGTTCCTTAAGATTGTTAGTAAACTGTCATTCGAATAAAACCAGAACTGGAAAAATTAGAAATAGAAAAGAGAAAAACCCGAGCCCGCTGAATTCACAGTATCTCCTTAAGGAACTTAGTCCTCTCACAGTACCAGAGGTTGTGGATTAGATCCTCTCAGGATAGAACGGATTACCTTTGTTGCTGTAGTGGTACTCCAAATTGTAACAAACAGCAAACTGAAATGGCCGACAATAAAATCACACTATGATGTCGTTTACTTTATTTGAAAGTAATGCATAAAGAAAGAGGAGAAAGATCAGAATTCTCGTAAGGAAAATCTGAAGGAATGACCATCTATTTATAGCCGACGAATTTCTGGATGAAGGGGTATGAAGGTGGATGTTCATTCAATAGGTGGTTGTTCGCGAAAAGTAGCCAAAGCGAGCGAGCGACGACGACGGCGTGAGGCCTCTTCCTCTTAGCTCCTTTTAAGTGCTAAAGGAAGTGATTTTACATTTATACCCAACAAACTACTTGTGTTTAACCAATGAGGGACAAAGTGCAAAAGCCAAAGTCGCCTTTTTTCCTTCATTTATCATTTACACCACCATACTTCAAACCCCAACAGTGGATGCAGTACACTTCTCCGTTATTCATCCATAGTGCACTTTATTCTCATAAATAAATAATTGTATCTATATATTTTGTAGTATAACTTAATTAAGTATATGGTTCCAATTTCACCTAATACCTTCTTTTTTATCTCCCTGTCTCCAACTAGCCATGACATATCCTCCACCGAAAGGGTTAAAAAAAAGAGTTTAAGTTCTATGCACCGTTGGTGTAAAAGAAAATTTACACCATCGGGTAATATTGACCTGTTATAACATTTATCTTTTACTTATCTTTATTCTCCCCCTTTTCCATCCCCTCTCCCACCCAAGTTCTATCCACTTCTCTTTTTCTTCCTTTCCTCCCCCCTTCAAAGTGTGAATTCATCACTTTTCTTCCAAATCAAACTCCAAAAAAAATATATATATTGACCTCTATCTTCTTTCATATAAATAGTTTAAGATAAATACACAAAAACAAATTGAATATGAAATTAGGAATATTTGTAAAAATGGATGAAGATCAACAAAGGATGTTCTATTCACTATACCATTTCAATAGATTTTATTTAAAGGTCGAATTGTATTCTAAAGTATAGTAACTATAATTATTTTATCTCCTACATAATTTATTAATTTCTTATGATTTTTATGGTTATCACATTAATGATTCTTCTATACCTCATACCTTGTGGGAAGTAATTATTTTCAGTAATTAATGGCACAAATATTGTCAACTTGCCGATGTTATTATGAATTGCTGCAACTCATTGTATTAGTTTTCAATTCAAGGACAGAAAGGAGGGATGGAGTTCTTGCAGGAGAAAGAGAAAATTGGACAGATTTATTAGCCGAATTAAGAAGATTAATTTTTTGTCTAAGAAGTCAATGAAGGGGAGAAGAGAGAGAAGCTAAAAAAAGAAAAAGTTTGATTAATTTTAAGAAAAGAAAAAAGTAATGAAAAGGTTGATAACCTGTTATAATAGGTCAATATTACTTGGTATAAATTTTCGTATACATCGACGGTGCATAGAACTTAATGTCACGACCTTAGTCTTGAACTAAGCGAATCGTGC
This sequence comes from Petunia x hybrida, assembly GCA_037355625.1. NCBI lineage: Eukaryota > Viridiplantae > Streptophyta > Magnoliopsida > Solanales > Solanaceae > Petunia > Petunia x hybrida. The sequence continues at coordinate 196,418 of JBBBVM010000360.1, forward strand.
GGCACTTGACAAGTCGCTCACTATCTTACTATGCCAAGTCAGCCGAAACTACTAAGGATCGCTAAGAGAATGGAAATGAACAAGAAAGATTTGCCAAAGAAAGCTTTGTATTATTTGGAAGATTGTTTGGTTGGTTGCTTTATGGTTTACAAATGAATGGCCCCTCTATTTATACTACTCACTTAGGGGATAGTGTGCAAATATTAATTGTTTACAAGTCCCTCTCTAGAATCCTCCATATTTACAAATAAGTCCTATTCTAGAATAATCTACCTAGCTAGAATATTCTAAAGCCTTCTAAAAGTCTTCCTAGCCAAGGCATAATTACCTAGAATATTCCTAAGGGAATATCTCCATACTTCTTTAGAATATTCCATCAACTGCTAGGCACATTTTCTATGTAAGCTTCCACATGGCAAAGCTATGTGTCAAATTGCGCCTACGTGGCATGATGCTCTCCCCCACCCAATATTGCGACGACCGCGGCGCAATGCTTCTGCATAAACTCTCGAATCTTGTCTTTGAATTGCCACAAGTCTTCCTACCTCTCCCATTTGGCCTCCTCTAGTGCTTGTCCCTTCCAGTGTACCAGAAACATGGTCGCAGCCTTTTGTCTCTGTTTCCGTATGGCTTGATAGTAAATGATACCTTCAATCTCCCGTTCATGAGAAGTAGTGATAGTGATAGGAGCACGACTCGATTGGCCCCTACGTGGATCATCCTTGTCTTTGTGGTATGGCTTGAGCATGCTGGCATGGAAGACAGGATAGATCTTAAGATGTGGTGGCAACTCAAGCTTATAAGAAATCTTGCCTACCTTGGCAATGATCTTGAAAGTGCCCTCGTACTTGCGCATCAAATTTTGGTGCATGCCCCGTAGTGACTTGAATTGCCTGGGGTTAAACTTCACCATGACCATATCTCCAACTTTGTAGTCCGTGGGACGTCGCTTACTATCTGCAAGCTTCTTCATCCTCTTAGCTGCCTTGTCCAAGTAGGACTTAGCAGTGTCAAGCTGCTCCTCCCAGCCCTTGACCATATGATAAGCTCCCAAACTCTTTCCTTCGAATGCTGCAGGTAGTGAATGTAGAGTTTGTGGTTGTTGGCCAGTGGCTAGCTCAAATGGCGTCCGCCCTGTGGACTCGCTCCGCTACAAGTTGTAAGAGAATTGGGCTATGTCCAAGAGTCTTGCCCAATCCTTCTGATGTGCGCTCACATAATGCCTCAAGTAACCCTCCAGTAAGGCATTGACCCGTTCTGTCCGTCCATCTGTCTGCGGATGGAAGCTAGTAGAAAAGTGAAGCTCCATACCAAGCATTTCAAATAGCTCCCTCTAGAAATTTCCACTGAATCAAGGGTCTCGGTCGCTAATGATGTGCCTCGGTAAGCCCCAATATTTCACCATGTTCTTGAAGAATAACTTGGCGGCTTCTTTGGCTTTGCAACTGGTTGAGGCGGGCATAAAAGTGGCATACATCGAGAATCTGTCCACTACCACCATAATATTGTTGTAACCGTCAGACTTCGGCAAGCATGTGATAAAGTCAATAGTCACGCTCTCCCATGGACGCTCGGCAACAGGTAGTGGTTCCAAAAGTCCTTTCGGCTTCTGCTGCTCAACCTTGTCCTGCTGGCACACAAGACGAGTTTGCACATAACACTTTATGTCATCTCGTATGCGTGGCCAGTAGTAGACCGACTCAACCAAGGCCCTAGTGCGTCGTTGGCCTGGATGACCGGGCCACATAGTATCATGGCTCTCCTTTATAATGCGCCGCCTGATGTCTCCACACTTAGGCACGTAAACCCTCCGTCCTGTGGTAAGCAATAGTCCATCTTTCTCCCAAAAGCGTCTTGTCTTGCCTTGGGTTGCTAACTCCATGAGCTGCTTGGCTGCTGGGTCTTGTTGCATACCCTCCTTGATAGCCTCGCGAATGTCACAACTTGCTGAAGTGATGGCAGCAAGTTCGGCTTTTCGACTCAAGGCATCGGCCACAACGTTGCCTTTTCCTGGCTTATACTCCAGCACATAGTCAAACTTGGCCAAGAAATCCTTCCACCTAGCCTGCTTCGGTGTGAGCTTCTTCTGTGTCTGAAAATAGCTAGTGGCTACGTTATCTGTCTTAATTACGAACTTCGATCCAAGCAAATCATGTCTCCACGTGCGTAGGCAATGCACAATAGCGGTCATCTCCTTCTCTTGCACTGTGTAGCGTCGCTCTGTGTCATTCAACTTGTGGCTCTTGAAGGCTATAGGATGTCTATCTTGCATCAATACACCCTAAATGGAAAAGTCTTAAGCATCTGTATGTACCTCGAACGTCTTGGAAAAGTCTGGTAATGCTAAGACCGGTTCCTCCGTTACCGCTGCCTCAAGGCCTTCAAACGCCTGTTGACAATGCTCCGTCCAATCCCACGGCTTATTCTTCTTCAGCAACTCAGTCAGTGGTGAGGTCTTGGCTGAATAGCCACTGATGAATCGAAGATAGTAGTTGACAAGGCCAAGGAAATATCTTAACTCAGTTACCTTAGTTGGTGCCTCTCATTTCTGGATAGCTCGTACCTTATCCTCGTCCATGCGTAACTCCCCGCTACTAATGACATGCCCCAAGAAGTGCACTTTCGACTGGGCAAACTCGCACTTCTCCTGCTTGATGAATAACTCATCTCCCGCAAGACTTGGAAAACCTTCTTTAAGTGCTCCACCTGCTCCTCAAAAGTGTTGCTATAGATGACTATGTCGTCCAAGTAGAACACCACGAACTGATCAAGGTAGAGATGAAAAATCTTGTTCATGAGAGTGCAAAATGTAGCATGTGCATTGGTTAAGCCGAAGGGCATAACCAAACCACTCAAAGGCTCCATATCTCGTCACGCATGCTGTCTTTGGCTCATCCCCTTCTGCAACACAAACTCGGTAGTAGCCCTTGCGAAGATCCACCTTGGTAAAGTACTTGGCTTGTCCAAGTCTGTCGAACAAGTCAGCAATGAGCGGGATCGGGTATTTATTCTTCACGGTGACCTTGTTGAGCGCCCGATAGTCTATGCATAGGCGCAATGATCCATCCTTCTTCTTCAGGAACAATACTGGTGCTCCAAAGGGTGCTTTCGATGGGCGGATATGACTGGCATCTAGTAGCTCCTTCAATTATTTCCTAAGCACCTCCAACTCGGGTGGTGCCATCCGGTATGGGGCAAATACGGGCGGCTTAGCTCCTGGCTCCAGCTCAATCTTATGATCCACCTCACGTCTCAGAGGCAAGTGCTTAGGCAGCTCCTCGGGCATTACATCTTTGTTTTCCTCGAGCAATTTCTCTATGCAGGGCGGCAATGTCTCTGGCTTACCATCGTCATCTTCTAAGCTTGCAAGGGTTGCTATGAATGTTGACTACCCTTTCTTGAGCTCCTTGACAAGATGTATAGCCGAAAGATGTGTCTGACCTTTTCCCGGTAGTGGCATGGTCATTGTAGGCACCATGCAAGATCCTTCTTGCTTCATGACCAAGAGACGTTGAAGGTAGGGATCGATTATAGTATGACAACGTTGGAAGAACTCTTGCCCAAGTATAATGTCGAAGATATCCATAGGTGCAACGGTGAAGGTTGTCGTACCTTTCCAACTTCCCAACTTTAAACTAACATCATTGGCTACGCCGCATACCTTTTTCAGCTCGGCATTGACTGTCTTGAAACGGGTGTTGCTTGGAACAAGCTTCAACCCTAGTCTCTTTGCTGTGTCCTCGGTCATGAAGTTTTTTGTTGCTCTAGTGTCGACCATAGCACGGGCGTGCTTATTGTTGATAATGAGATCCACGTACTGAGTGCTATACTCGTTGGCATTGTTAGCTTGCCTCGTGACAGCTCCACATAGTCCGATTGTACCCAACTGTGGTGTGCCCGAACTATCTCCTTGCTCCTGCTCTTTTCACTCCGGCACTATGGCACTGAGACTCTTTAGGTCGGGACAATTCCTAAAGCCATGCGGCTCTCCACATATGTAGCATCCTTTCTTCTCAGCCTGTGCCTTTTTCTCGGCATAACTTTGACGTCCACCCTTCTTTTCATCAGACTTGTTGGCGTCTTGAGTCATAGGGTGTTGATGTTGTGTCTCCTTGCCTCTACCACGGTCTCCCCCACCTTTGGCTGGGCCACCCTTTGACCCTTTGACCTTGCCTTTGTCATGTCTGTCATGCCTGAAATCCATCAAAGACTCAGCCTCAACTACGGCTTGGTCTATGTTGGTGACTTGTCGCCGTTGCAACCCCTGCTTAGCCAAATTTTGCAACCCGTCCATAAAGTGGAATAACAAGTCATCACTAGTAAGGTTGGGGATTTGAAGCATGAGGGTGGTGTACTCCCAGTCTGCTTTAACTCCCTAAACTTGCGCCTTGCCTCGTACACGACGTTGTTGGGGAAGAACTGCCGCTTGAACTCTTCCTTGAACTGCTCCCACGTGCTAATGGTGCACAAGCCTTTCTCGATGTCAGCCGTCTTCCTTCTCCACCAAAACATGGCAGGTTCTGAGAGGTACAACACTGCGGTGTTGATCTTAGCCTCTTCGTCCCTCACTTTGCCATGCTTAAAGTAGTTCTCCAAGTGCCAAAGGAATTTCTCCACCTCTTGCGCGTCACGAACCCCTTTGAACACTGGAGGCTTGGGAGCCTCGATCTTATCCTCCCTCGTCACAACCACATTGCTGGCTGCCTCGTTCACACCAGCATCGACCTGCTCCTCAACTGCCTCCATCTTTGTCTTCATGGCATCGATGGTGCTCAGCGCGTCCATGAGCCTGCACTCAAAGGTAGTGATGGTCTGTTTTAGCTCAAACTCGGCTTGCTTACGTCCCACCAACTCTTTCTGGACGTCCTCAATCTCATCAAGGGTGTGTCTCTCAAGAGTGTCGAAAGCGCCTTCTAGTTTTTTCAAGCATTGGTCAACGATGTCCATGGCTTCCATCCCCGCTTCGACCTTCAAGATCCACTCCTTCCAGGGCATGAGGTCCTCGTCTTCCTCCTCACTTGCCTCGGTGATTGGTGGGTCTGGGGATGTAGCCTTTTCGCTTGCAATGACACTAGACAGTCCTTCCTTACTCTCGTTGGCATTCCTCTTTCTACTTTGCCCTTTCTTGGCGGCGGACTCCCGGACAATGTTGGTTGGAACATTGACAATGTTGAGTTGGTTGTTGGTTTCCGCCACGTTGGCCATTCCCTTAGTCACAACCTTTACTCTGATACCACCTTGTCACGATCTTAGTCTTGAACTAAGCGAATCGTGCGGCACTTGACAAGTCCCTCACTATCTTACTATGCCAGGTCAGCCGAAACTACTAAGGATCGCTAAGAGAATGGAAATGAACAAGAAAGATTTCCCAAAGGAAGCTTTGTATTATTTGGAAGATTGTTTTGTTGGTTGCTTTATGGTTTACAAATGAATGACCCCTCTATTTATACTACTCACTTAGGGGCTAGTGTACAAATATTAATTATTTACAAGTCCCTCTCTAGAATGCTCCATATTTACAAATAAGTCCCATTCTAGAATAATCTACCTAACTAGAATATTCTAAAGCCTTTTAAAAGTCTTCTTAGCTGAGCCATAACTACCTAGAATATTACTAAGGGAATATCTCCATACTTCTCTAGAATATTTCATCAAGTGCTAGGCACATTTTTCATGTAAGCTTCCACATGGCAAAGCTATGTGCCAAATTGCGCCTACGTAGCATGATGACGTGGCAGGACGTCACATTAAACTCTAAAAAAAACTAAGGTGCTTTCCTATAAGGATTTAGATTAATAGTAACAGAAAACTAAAAAGAGAAAAATAAAAACAGAAGTCATAGTAATTTGGTCAAGTCACTTTAAATTAGTTAAGAGGCTGGAGTTAGGGACGTAGTATAGTGGTTAGGAGTATAATGTAACCTTACATCATTTAAAAAGATACCAGACTTACATGTTATGTAGTCTTCACCTCTTCTTTCCTTTCTATCTCCCCCACCCCTCAGTCGCTCCCTCTCACGCCCCCCACACCACACACACCAAAGAAGAAGAATTTAATAGTAAATGAAGTTGCTTCTTCGATACAACCTACTAAAAAATTGATTTGCTTAGTATATTAGTCATTGATCACCAGCCACTAGTAAAAGTTAATCTGCCAATAACAAAATCCCAACTGACCCTTAACCCCCCCTATCACAAACTTGGAGGTCATAACACATTTGTATAATACTAATAAAGTTTTTCTTTCTTGTTTTTTCCTCTTTATCTCCTACCTTGTGTACCTCATATTGACTCAAAAAATTAAATAAAATCATTCATTTTTTCTCATCAATTACCTTGGCTATCATGTCTAACGAGAGTGGAATCAAAGCCTTTGCAGGCAGAAGCAATAAGGGGTTCATGCTGTTTGGTGTTAGAATGATTGAAGCAACAGGTGCTGCAGCTACTTCATTCAGGAAAAGTGCTAGCATGAACAATCTAGAAATATTTGATGAGCAGCAGCACCTGCAAGACTCCAACGTTGATATCGTCGCCGCCGGCTATGCTTCTGATGACGTTGTTCATCCTTCTGAGAGGAGCCGTGAACGTAAACGAGGTATATATCATTAATTACCTTACCCATTTCACATGAATCTTTATCCTTTGAAAAAAGAAAAAAAAGATCCAGTAACAGATTTGCTGCTTATCTTGAGTCTAGGAAAATTTAGAATAGAGGAAGTGGATGCACTTTTACTCATTTTCTGAATTCGAATTATATTTGTTGTGTATTTTATTTATAATCGAAGATCTGACAAATATTTGTTATTGTTGGCGTCGTCGGTGGAATGGTGATTAGGAGTTTCATGGACTGAGGAAGAGCACAGGCTATTCTTGTTAGGATTGCAAAAAGTGGGAAAAGGTGATTGGAGAGGAATCTCAAGGAACTTTGTGAAGACGAGGACCCCTACTCAAGTTGCCAGCCACGCTCAAAAGTACTTCATTCGACGAAACAACAATAACCGCCGACGCCGGAGGTCTAGTCTTTTTGACATCACAACTGATGCTGTAAGCCTCTTCAATAATTTTCGTTCAAGTATTATATTTGTCAATTTTAAGAAAAGTGCATACATAAATGGTCCAATATAAATTTATTCTACTTATTTTACAGGTTCCTGGTACTGCTAAAATTGAAGATCAGCAAATGAATGAAACCACCAGCTTAGAAAACTTGTCCATGTCACTTTTACGGCGGACACTTGATCCAGCAAAGTTACCGGTCACAGGAGAAAGCTCGACAGAGAATTTAATGATAGGATTGAACAAACCCGTGAAGCCCATCAGGTCAATACCAGTACCACCCTCATCAAAAATGGCCAATCTTAATTTAAACAATACATATATCCAAGACTCATCTCCTTTATCACTCAAGTTGTCCACATCGACGTCGTCATCAGATGAAAAATCGCCGTCAGCGAGGCATTCATCGGCTTTTCAGGCAATGTCAAGTGGGTTCAATGGCAACGGTAGTGGGGACAACATAATTAGTGTGGCTTGAATAAGGATTGGATTCGATTCTTATTCTTAATTAAAGATATCTGTGTAGTTAAGTGGGGATTAGTTTAGATAAGATTAGACATTTAATAGGGTTAGAGCATGGAGAAAATATTAGTAGGTGATTGATAGTGATTCCTTTTGTTTTGTACAGATGCATGGTATCATTTTCTAATAGTTTTGAGGGTTTCTTGCTTTAGTTTATGTCTGGTTATTTTTGTGGTCTTAGGTGATTACAGCACCAGCCAATTTAGTTTCTATCCTTATCAATGTGACTCACGCGGTTATTTAGTTGTTATTATTGTAATAAAGAGAAAATAAATTGGATGGACTTGTCTTGTTCTTGGAAATTCGATTCAACGGTTTGATCTCTTCTTTGGCTGTCTTACCGGGAAGATTGAGACATGTATATAATTTTGTGCTTGATATTGACATCATATATATTACTCCTACTGCTATTGTTTCTATGTGAGTAGTACTCACTCCGTCCCAAAATGAGTGTCTCGGTTTGACTGGGCACAGAGTTTAAGAAATAAAGGAAGACTTTTAAATCCTGTAGTTTAAAATGAAAGGTGTGGGTAATGTGGGCCAAAGTCTTTAAATCCTGTGATCCAAAACAAATCTTAAATTTTAAGAGTTGCCATAAAAGGAAAGAGACACTCATTTTGGGACAAACAAAAAAAGAAACGTAGACACTCATTTTAGAACGGAGGGAGTACCTTTTTCTTGCATCATTGTTTTCTTATACAACCTGATACGACATGAGATACAAAAAAAACATCAGTAATACGTACTAAATACTATTGCATTTTTGTGCTTCAGCACTTAATAGACTGCTTAAAAACACTCATTCAACCTGTGCACAGGTTTTGAGCTACAGAACCTTGTGTGGATTTCAACAACCTTGTATCTTGAATCTTGACTCTAAACATGGTCGAAACAATATTCAAGCTTCCACACATGGTATTTTTTGCATGATTTATCTAAATGGGTCTCCAAACGCCATCTAACTAATTTTCTTGAAGATCATGTAGTTCCTTGATGTGCTTCCGTGAATGCTACTGGTCTTACTAGAACGAGTCAATTGTCCATTAGAAATCTTGAGATCCTCTGCAATATGCTCCGCGCGATCTGAAAATTTTAAGAATCGCATGCATCAATATCCCCCTTTTAAAAAGATTCTTCCCCAAATCTTCGCCCACAATACAAAATAACCATATAAAAGATGTCGAACCGCATGATACATGCTACTTAATTATTTGGTAGTAAAGGACAGGAGATAGTGTTCATTCATCAACTTGACCCAACTATACCTAAAAAGTATAAAACCCCGTAACAAACATAAGGACACCATCATCCCAATAAACTTTATGCTCACCGAGATAAGTATAATTAAAATCTCTATTAAAATCATCAAACATATGGCATATATTAGATGAAGTTTATTGAAATGACCTTGCCTAGTCGTTTCGGGAGTTAGGACTTCGATTGGTGTGTGTTGACAGTCTTAAAAACTCCGTAAGGTCTATTAGAATTTCTGCAAAATTTTGAGTTGAATTGTAGCTCGTTCGATAGGTCTTGGAAGACAATTTTATTTTCAGGTGTCTGAGCCAAAAAGAAATTTTTGAGCTAGATTTGAGTAAATGAGCGCCCATTTAAAATTCGAAATAGTTGTGAGGTTTGTATGGTTATTTGTGACATGTATAAACTTTCAGAAGTGAAAGACAAAGTCTTTTGGATAGTTTTCGCTAAACTTCTGTAGGTTAAGGATTTGACCTTTTTTCGTTTAACTCGCATTTTGTATTTCGATGATCCGATTCCAAATCCATCTTTATTAGCAGGTCATACATGAGTTGTACAACTCAAATACAAAGTTTGGGGTCATTCCGAATCTAGTAGGGTCCCATTTAAACCCAAAGTTAAGCACCAGGTGATGCTTGTTCATTTCCAGGCATGTCCCTTGCGCGATTGCGCCCTGTGAAGCGCTAGTTTCTGCTGCCCTTCAGCGCGACAGCGCCCATGGCAGTGCGGTGGTGAGCTGTAGGTCGCGCGATCTCGCACTTCTTTTATATGTATAAAAGACCCATTGTCGACCAGAGTTCATTTATTTCTAAATTTGGCAATTAGGGTCGGTCTAAAGGCTATCTTGAGGTACCAAATTTCTCCTAAGGTTCAAGTAACTGTTTTAAACATCATGAGATGTTAATTAAATGTTTTTTATGTGAATTCTTGGGATTTAACTTAGGGAAGAAGAGGGTTGGAACCCTAAGTTATAAAATTTGGGAATTGAGTCAAGTTAGGCTCAATCATGTAATCTAATTGTATCGTTAGATTCATGGGAATATGAAAAGTCCGAAAATGTATCATTTATGGACATTTGGTGGAGCTAGGCCCAAGAGTAATTTCATAATTTCCTTCCTTCTCCGGCTAATGGCTAAATATTCATTCTATAAGCAGTTATATGTGTGGTATCTCTCCTTTGGCATAGAGGAAAGAAGTTTTAAGAGGCATCGGGAGAGAAAGAAGATCGTTCAATTATCGATTCAGCCCTAGACTAAAGGTAAGTGGTTTCATCCGGTTCTTTAATGGCCTTTGGCCTTTATGGATGTCCTACACACATATTTCCATGCGCGTAGCTGCCAAAAAAGCGTACTGTCGACGCCGAAGCTTTGTGTAAAGCAAATATTGCATTGCTAAGTCTTTGTTTTGTGATATTATGTAAATATGAGTTTCTTACTCTAGTCTGTGAACCTGTTATGTGTGATTGTAGCTTGATTTCTTGGTGTACGTGTATACTGCGTTAGGCTCAATGCGGAGTCAAGACTAAATTATTAAATTTTGTTGATATGAATTGCTAGGGTTTAATCGAAAGTATTATATGATGACAAGAGTTCTTTAGTTACGATAACAACCAGTTGGGTTAGAAATGCTCTAATAAGTTGAGGATGACAACTTTGAACTTTAAAGTGTTGCGTAATGCTGAATTAAGGAACTTTGAAGTAATTAAAAAAGTCTATCTAGGAATTACTTGTTTCTCTACATATATGTTCACTCTGCGAGATTAGTTGGTAACCTTATTGAATGAGATATTAATAAAAGAAGTCATTTGTATTATACGTATGTGTGTTGCTTTGGTTATTAAATTGGTTGAGATATGACGGGCGGGTCGCACGTCGTGACACTATCGACTTAGGGATCGGGCTGTGCGCCACAGTAGTCATAGTTATTTAGGGATCATATTCATACTGCAAACCGCAGCACTATAATTATAATGGTCGGGCTGTACACCACAATATCATAGTTGTTAGGGGACGGGCTGCACGTCGTAATACTATGATTATTTGGGATTGGGTTGTTCGCTGCAACCTCATAGTTAATCGGATTGGTTTGTCAGTTGAAGAAATATGTTTGTGTGCTTGTGTTGGACATTAACCAATATATGGCTTCTTTGCTTGATATACAAGTTCAAGGTACGTTGATTAAGAATGATAAGTGTGTACATATGGTTATAAGGTTGTCTGTTGTATTAGTTGTTTTAGGTAAGTTAAATGAATGATATAAGTGTGCACCTTGTCTAGTTACTTGTTTATCTGGTTCTTGTTACTCCATGGCTAGCTTACCTGAATCTGCAAGGTAGCTAGTTAGCCCCCACTTACGTAGCCTTTTCAACTCACCCTCTGTTTGTTTCTTGTCTATTCTTTTCGTTTCGGCAGGTTTCGCTTCAGGAGCAGGAAAAACTCGAGATTGAGAAGCGAAGGCACGATCTGTTGTCAGGGTGAGCCAACTCTTGTCAAGGATGGCCACAAGTTCTAGTTTTATTTTGGTAGTCTAGTTTTGCTCCCTTTTGAGGATGTATGTACTCTTTTGTATTCTTAAATGTCTGTCTGGATAATTCTAAACCTAGTACATCAGGTAGACAGCTGTAATTTCTTCTGTACAGATTATACATGTATCGTTACAGTTATGTCCTTCTAAGTCTCGCTTGTTATTTGAAGTTTGTTTTGTATTTGATATATGACATATTTGAAAGGGTTTTCCTGACGGGTCTAGGAAAGAATGTCGGATGCCCACACGGCCTAGCCAGAAATCTGGGTTGTATTATTAATGCATTAAAGAGAGTTACGGAATTTTTTTTCTCTAACAATATGAGCGCTATGTCCTAAATATATATTATGTCAATAATCAAACGCATCTAGCTCTAGTTTTAATGCAGATACATTGACAGAAACTAAGGAGAATGATCATTAATGCTAGAAAAATAACTAATAAATAAATACAAACAAGAAGTAATGTCGACTAGTTTTACTCCCCTTCTCATACTTATAGTCTTCAATATTGACATTCTCCTCTAAACTTGAGCCACTATATTCTTCATTTGGCTCAATCTCTATGGCATCTAAGTTACCAAACTTTTTTTATGTGCCTCAGTTTCTTCATTGGTAATTTCATGTTTTATTTCCTCATCTCATAAGGCTTAAAGGCGCACCTTAAATCATTGACCCATTGAATTCTTATCATTGACTTCTTCTTAAAGACCTTCTTCCAAATTATTATTTTTTTTTAAAAAAAAGGAGAAACAACACTAAAATAAGAATGAGTTGACTAATCAATATATGAATAAATTTCTTCCTCTATTTTTTTATTTAAAATTTTTGAGTTTCTAATATGACCTTTCATGTCTCGTGCTCTATCAATATAGCATATTTATAGTCTCATGAAGGAATACTAAACATGTCTAGACTTACTTGCTAAGGTACTTAGTCTTAATTCTCCTTTGTCCTCATGTACTCTTAACTCAAATATGTAAATCCACGAAGTTCCTCTAGATGAACTTTTCTAGTTGTTGTGTCGGTAAAATTACGGGGATACAGATACAGCTAGCGAAGAATAGACTTACTCTATATTTCACCGGGCGCAGAAGATACACACCTGCTCCCCAAGCTACGCCTTCTTTGCAGGTACGGACTCTAGGACGTAAGGTATACATCCCGCCGCCTTAGGGTTTACAGTCTCCTAGCTAGGGTTAGTATATAGACCACCTGCCTTGAGTAAACAGGCCCACGACCTTATAAGTCTTTGTATTTATCATAATAAGGACTGGTAAACTTATAGATATAAATACCCTTCCTTCCATTGTATTATACAAGCAAGTGATTTTTACAGAATCCAACTATTCTCAAGGAATATAATTACTTATTTTTCTACTGAATTATTTATTTTTCAGCTTTATTTACTTTTCCTCGTATTTTACCGTATTTCTTGTGACCCTATTATAAATTTGATTGTTTAACCTTTAAGGCAAATTTTAGGCATAAAAAATTTGGCGCTAAGCATGGGGCCCAAGCAATTGTAGGTTCTTACAAAGGAAAAGCACGATAATGCCAAGCGGCAACGATGATGTCTCAAAGAACACCACCATCACGGTTGGCAAAATTCTCAGGAGTTCTGATGATCCCGTCAGCCAAGCAAGGAAAGCCTTCCATAAAGGACGAATGGTTCATAACTCGGCTAGCATGGCTGAAACAATGGTCGAATGCCAAGAAATATGGTTTCTCAACTCGGTATTGATGCCAGCATCACACCGAGGATCCTTGCCCTATAGTGATCCTTTCCAAGTCACGACCACAAATCAAGGAACCTTGCAATAAATAAACACGATCTTTGGAGGACCTAGGGTTGATGTCGATAGAGCTAGAGCTATCATGGTTACTAAGGCCCACCATGAGGTTACGAAGAAACCCTGCATCAATGCAATCGAGTTTAAAAATAATGACAAAAAAGAGGTCTTCTGCCTGTAGCACGATGCCCTGATCATCTCCCTCAGGGTATGTGATGCCCATGTTAAGAGTATGCTAATAGATTCGGGCAGAGCCGTGAACATCATCCACTAGGAAGCTGTATGTTAGATGGAGGTGCAGCACCAGATAATCCCCATCCCGCATACGATCACCAGCTTCAATAGCTCTAACAAAAGGTCTGTAGGGGAAGTGATCATGTTAGTTCTCATCCAAAGGGTAAAAAAATTTACGTCTTTCAAGGTAATGACATGCAATCTCTCATATAACATCATCCTAGGAAGATCATGGATTCACGAACTATGCGCAGTGTCGTCAACACTTCATCAAGTCCTTAAATATCCTACCCCCGTAGGGGGTGAAGGATCAGGGAGAGTAGAAGCTGTCCAGAAGCTGCTACGTGGCTGCCGTCACATATGCTGTAAAGAAGGAAGTTAAGAACCAGCGGGAACTATTAGAAAACTACTCGGGCCATACCTAGTCAACAATATATCATTAGAGCCCGAAAGACGTGAGGGAACCGGACCCTGAAAGCCACCCATCACGCCCCAAGGCTCAGACGACGAGGAAGAGACAATCAAGGAGATGGTAGATAGCCTTGATCCCCTGATCATCGAGGAGAAGTCCCCGAACAAAAAATTTTATATGATGGCCAAGCTCTTGGCTGAAGATAAGCAAGAATTTGCCAGTTTCCTGCGTGCTCGATCAGGTACATTCGCCTGGACACATACCGACATGCCCGGGATCTTGACTGATGTCATAACACATAATTTGTACGTCGACCCCATATTCAAGCCAGTCAAACAAAAGAAGCGGCTGATCAATCGTGAAACGGGCCAGGCTGTTCATGAAGAGGTGGATAAGCTGTTGAACGACGTGTCCATTCGTGAGGACCAATACCCCCTGGTTATCAAACGTTGTGGTCATCCCAAAGAATAACGACAAGTAAAGGATGTGTATTTATTTCACTGATCTGAATAAGGCCAGTCCGAAAGACTCCTTCCCGTTGTCCAACATCGATCAACTCATCGATTCGACAGCGGGTCACGATGATCTTAGCTTCTTAGATGCATATTCACAATCAAATCCTTATGAACTTGGATGATCAAGAGAAAACCTCTTTCATCATGAATAGGGGCACCTACTACTACTGAGTGATGCTTTTCGGTTTGAAGAACGCGGGAGCAACTTACCAAATATTGGTAAACCTGATGTTAAAGGGTTAGATTGGAAAAACCAGGGAGGTTTACCTCGACGACAATTTGGTCAAATCAGAATATCGCAAAAGATCACATCAACCATTTGAAAATAGCATTCGACATCTTGGACAAATACGGCATGAAACTCAATTCCGAAAAGTGCGCCTTCGGCATATCATCGGGAATGTTTCTCGAATTCATTGTCTCAAAAAGAGTAATCGAAGCCATCCCCACCAAGATCGAAGCAATCAAAGCCATACCAGAGGTTCTTAAAATTGAAGTGGAAGTAAAACTCAATGGTCAATTAGCCACGCGCAGCTAATTTAACTCTTGATCTTCAGTAAGATGTCAGCAGTTCTTCAACATCCTAAAGGAGAATAAAAGCTTTGAATGGATGAATTAGTGTAATAAGGTACTTCGAGATCTGAAGAAATATCTCTCCAATCCTTGCTAAACAAGTCACGCGAGGGAGAACTATTACTGTTATATCTGGCAGTATCTGAAGTAGTCGTGAGTGCAGGTCTTATACGAGAAGATAGAGGAGTGCAATCTTCCGTATACTGCCTCACCAAATCTGTTGAGACCCTTGCTGGTGTGTATGTGTCACTAATCTCCAAGAAATTCTGGATATGTTGTTGTGGAACCTCGTGTAGTAATCCAGCATATTGTCCAGTCGCATGTAACAGTTGTATCATGCCGGACTTAATCTCGAAGTGTCCAGTAATTTCAGGTTTAACTATGCTCGAGGCTACTCCTTCCAGATTTGGAAGAGCAACATCTCGTATAGCTAAAGCTCGTTCTGCTGCCATTCCTACAAGTAAGGGTTAAAAGTGTAGCCTTCATATCTTGCGGTGGGCCACTCAGCATCCGAACGGTTGCTCTCTACCAGCCACGCCAGCTGAATCTGAGCATCATGCAAAGGCTTGGATTGGCTTCGTATCACTGGCCTCGTTGTGTTGAATACTTGATAGGCACGGATTCGGGATACATTAGTGAGCCACACAGAGGCATAGATTTACCTGGAAACTTACATAAATAGATACTTCCTCCATCTTAGTTTATGTGATTGGGCACAACATTTAAGATAGTGATGAAATTTTTTTTAAATTTTTGTTTAAAATAAATATTAGAAGTTTTTTAACGTGTGAATCAATTCATAAAATTTTTTGTGTTATTCTTTTTTAGAGTGACTAAAAAGGAAAGTATGTCATATAAATTAGGACATACAGTAATTTCTTTCTAAACTGCACAAATACAACGTAGGTCAGAATTCAAATAAAATTTATCATTATTTTTAGTGTAATTTTGAATAATTCCATACTTATTTCTTAAAAAGAGAAACAATATAAAATAAAAGCTAACACCTGAAACAGCACAAGAACTCAAAACAAAAATTAAGCCTGAATAGAAAATAAATAATCGTTCAAAAACAATCTGTCAATTGTTAGTCCCCGGCAACGGCGCCAAAAACTTGTTGCTCCCAAACGCATACGCAAGTGTACGTGGTCGACAAGTAATAAAGTGATAAGATTGAGTATCGTTCCCACGAGGACTATTGTTTAGACTGAATCCTAGCAAACAATTTCCTTAAAACTATTCAGGGATCTTTTTCAATAGTGATTTTGATTTTTACTAACTAAAATAATAATTAAAAATAAGTAACTGAAGTCAAGTAATCGAGCGAATTCTAAGTTGTTATCAATAAGAGGAAACGGTCCAGGGTTAGAGTTACGAACAATCCAGTTGAGTTTTCCAATTGATTCCACTCCTCGAATCCCGGATTACTAACTTACAGATTAAATGTACCCGTGAAAACCTTTCGATTATTCATGGTCTATGCAGGCTACTCCAATCCCTATATGTCTATGGGTTGAATCACGTGCACGCATTAACGAATTCTGTAATTAGTTAAGCTAGGCAAACAAGTATATGTCTATCCTACTCACAAATTGGTTCCCCGATGCCCGGGTTCACAATCTAGCCCTACTCTTTCTTATTGCGTTCATAAATTCCCTCTTTCAAGTTCAATCTAAGAACCATAGATAATGCCTAATTATCGGGCTCTAATAATTAAACAAGTGAAATCAAGAAAGAATAAATAATCTGTTATGGGATTCAATATATGGAATTCAATCTTCAAACATCAACTTTCATAAAATACTCTAACCCTAGAACGGTAGATTTAATTACACATACTCATAATCACAACACAAGAATTCATGTAAGAAAGATGAAATATTGTAATAGATGATGAAAAGGAATTAAACCCTTGGCTCAATACGTAAGAACTCCAAACTTGCTCTTCGAATTCGACCTCCTCCTCTAGAATGAAATAAAAGAGGTTTTATATTGTTTACAAAGTGCTAGGATAAGTTAAACCAAAGCCTAATCTAGTTGGGAAAACTTTTGTCTCGTCAGCCTCAAAGCTTTCGTGGAGCCACGCCTCCACCATAGCCTCCAATTCTTCAGGGCTTTCTTGAGGCCTTGCTCCAGTATAGCTTCCAACGCTTCTGGGCTTTCTTGAGGCCTTGCTCCAGTATAGCTTCCAACGCGTCCATTAACTCTAATTTGCTTGTTCTTGCCTCGAATTCATCCGCACCATTCCTAAAATCACAAATACGATAAGTGAGCACAAGAAACACAATTATCACATATAATGAGCGCATAAAGTAATAAAATGTGAGAATAAATTAAGGTAAAATAGATAATTATTGCCAAACATCAATGGATCAGTGTAATAAGGTACTTCGAGATTTGAAGAAATATCTCTCCAATCCTTGCTAAACAAGTCACGCGAGGGAGAACTATTATTGTTATATCTGGCAGTATCTGAAGTAGTCGTGAGTGCAGTTCTTATACGAGAAGATAGAGGAGTGCAATCTTCCATATACTGCCTCACCAAATCTCTCTTGGACGTAGAAACATGCTACCATCATTTGGGAAAGTTCGCGCTCGCATTAGTGGTCTTAGCCACGAAGTTACGACTGTACTTCAAAAGTCGTACGATCGTCGTGGTTTCTTCTTTCCCGCTGCGGACCATCTTGCGCAAACCCAAATTCTCGAAAAGACTGGAAAAATAGGCCGTGGAGTTAGAAGAATGCCATATCATTTATCAACCGCGAACGACCATCAAATCATAAGTCCTTGCTGACTTTATCGCTAACTTTAGATCCGACATGATGCCAAAATCTGAGGTCGAGTACAGAATGATAGAAGGCGTCACCTCCGGAGAACGGGTGATCCACATAGATGGAGCATCAAACATCAAGGGAGCTGCGCTTGGTTTCGTGATCAAGTCTACGATCGAAAACATCTTTCAGAAGGTCGTCAACTGTCTGCCAATCACAAATAACGAAGCAGAATATGAAGCTGTAATTCAAGAACTTGAATTAGTTTATGTATTGGGGGCCAGAGTGGTCCGTCTCTATAGCGACTCCCAGTTGGTGGTCAATCAGATAAATAGAGCTTTCGCAGTCAAGGACGCTCGTATGCAATAGTACCTGGCTAAGGTAGAGGCATGTTTGAAAAATTTCAAAAGTGGAAGGTTGACCAAGTACTAAGAGAAGAAAACACAAAGGCTGATGCCCTAGTCAGCCTAGCGGCCGCTGCAAATATGAATCCAGACAACCTGGGAACCGGATTGAATTAATTTATTCAGACATAAAGCACCATGACGTTAACATGACTCGTTTGGGATTAGCAATGCCCGTTAATTGAACATCTAGACAAAGGAACACTCTCTGAAGACAAAAAGGAGAGAAAGAAGTTAAGAGTGCAAGCAGCCCGATACTGCTTAATCAACAGAGATTTATCAGCCGCATGTTCAGTGGCCGCTTGGCTAAATGCTTAGGGCCGTTACAACTTTATTATGTATTGAGAGAAATCCATGAGGGAAAAATGCATAAAACATTTGGGAGGAAGGTCCCTAGTGAAAATATGCCAAATTTATACATAATTGGATGTGTTTTACCCATACTTTGGTGTATTCTAGTGATGCTTTATGTTAAAAATATGATAAATTGAGCTAATTATTTGTATTTTGATGTATATGAGATTAATGGGGCCAAAGAAAGTTAATTTGAGTAAAAATAGAGCCAAAAGGAAAAATCTTGAGAATTGTAAGTGTTGTGCGTCACATGACCATAGCACAACCTTTAGATGAAATTTTGATAAAGCAAAATATTCCGAGGCAGTGAGCTAACTCCCCATCGCATAGGAGAAGAGAAAAATGATCCTGGGGTTCTTTAGTGACACGACCCAGATTTCGACTAGGCCGTGCGGGCACCCAACATCCTCCCCTAGACCCGTCGGGCGAACCCTTACCAATTAAATTAGGAAAATAAATATAACAATTCATAAATAAGGACAAGACTTAAAAAAAGCACAGACGTACTGATACCTCTAAGCTGTACAAAAAAAATTACAACTGACTACCCGATATACTAGGTTTAGGGTTATCCAGACTAGACATCTAAGAGTACAAAAGAAGACGTACACCTCCTAAAGGGAGCAAAATGCAACTGAAATAATAACCAATAAACTGGTGGCCATCCGGAATAAAAGCTGGCTCACCCTGACAGCTGAAGTCGTCTTCGCTCCTTCACAACGTGGCGAACTCAATCCAGGAGCGAACCTGCCGAAATGAAATAGATAGACAAGAAACAAACAACAAACAAGGGTGAGTCAAAAGGACTCAATAAGTGGGGCAGACTAGCCACCTCAAATAATAGGATAGCTAGCAGGGGAGAAAAGAAGTAGATAGACCAAATTCCTTTGATTTAAATTATAAAAAGGCAGAGCCAGATAACAACCGGAAACACGTAAGAAACTTATAAACTCAACCAAGGATGCGTGCCAAAAACATATCAACAAATAAGCAATGCACATATAAGCAGAACAGTAGTCATGTACCATAAGTCTACACAATGGTATGAATTGAAATGAAATGGAATGAAGTGAGATGAGATGAAATGAAATGAAATATGATGCGAAGGGTCACATGTGCCCGTACTCCCATCTCGAAGCGGAATACTCCTGCATTCGAGGGGAATCCAATCTGATAATCAACTGGAGCGGAATACTCCTGCTCCTGGGGCGGAATACTCCTGCACCCGATATAATATAAACCAGAGGCGGAATACTCCTGCACTCTCCTGGGGCGGAATACTCCTGCACCCGATATAATGTAAAGCTGAGGCGGAATACTCCTGCACGCAATATCTGATATAAGAGCGGAATACTCCTGCTCTTGGGGCGGAATCCTCCTACCCTCAATATGATACAATGGAGCGGAATCCTCCTGCTCCTGGGGCAGAATACTCCTGCACCCAATATGATATGCAATGTAATGCATATGAATGACATATAATGCGTATGAATGTAATGTGATGCAATAATAACCCTTCACCGGCGCGGGACTCTCATCGACAGCCGGGAAGTAGATGCCATCTTACAGCCATGGTACAATGCTCAGATCCTCAATGCAATACCAACAATAAGACATAACATATAATATACAATGTAAATTCAAAGCTAAGGCGTAATGAGTACGCCTATCGGCAGCTACACACGTAAGAAATACGTGGTAGAAAATCCACGAGGCCAGGTGCCTCCAAAGAAATAGATATAAACACTTACCTTGTTACAAAGTTAGCACAATTATTCAACAACCGCTTTGTCCTTTGAATTCATTGCCAAATGATCCCACTCTATTCAATAAGCAGAAAAACATATCAAATTAGGCTAAAGGCTTCATTCCTCACATATTAGGGCAATCCAGGTAGGAACCTGATACCCTATTCGCATACGCAATACGCAGGCCAGGCCTATGTACAGGGTTTAAGGCCACATAACCAAACCCCAAATAAATTACATTTATAAGTTGCCCATAACTCACTGAGTACGAATATATAATCAATTTCATTATCGGGGTCCATTTGACCCTTTAAACTATCAATTTACGTCATTAGGGCGATGTCTAAGATCCCTATTTTTACCGTAAAAATATATTCAAACATACGTAATAAACTCAAATGATATATTAGGATCATTACCTGAATGTTTTAGGGTAAAAATTCTACTTTTCTCCGGCCCCTTTTCCCATTTTCTGGCATTTTTTTCCCAGCCTCTGCGTCATTTTTTGCTTCTTCATTTCTCCTCTGTTTCTGTTCACTTATCTATCATTTATAAGCTTGCCCACCACCTGCCTTTCTATATTTGTCCTTTTCTCTTATTTTTTTTTGTTTTGTTTTCTTTTCTTTTCATTTTCGCGACGAAAATTAAAACGGTACCCTATGATATTCGAAATAATTCTAACTTTTTCATACAAGTTATACAAAGTATATGTAACATACTCGCGAAGGCGGATCTCAAATTGGACTCCTGAAACTCAAGATGCGAATTTAAATAAAAAAAGTCAAATTATTTAACTTTCGGTATTTTAGCGAAAACTAGCCGAACAACATCAAAATTCACTTTTGAAAGTTCACAAAAATCACAAATAATTGTAGGAACCTAGCGGCGCTTTCGGATTTCAAATCGGAGCTCATTCGGCAAAACCGAGCTCGAAAATCTCTTTTTAATATTTATTGCCAATAAAAACTGAAACCTTCTTCCGATGCCTGTCTGATTTAGCTCAAATTTTACAGACAGGTTCTAATGGACATTACGAATATTTTAAAATTATCGGCACGCCAATCGGAGTCCTAATTCCTAGTTTCATCGACTTGTTCTATATCGAAAGGTATATCGAAGAAGTAATTGTCGGTGGAATCATGTTAATTCATCCAGAGTTCCGTGTATTATTGTTTCAAACATGTAGAACTCTCCTCACGTGATCGAGGAAGGATCAGCTTAGTCAGAATAAGCTGGGCAATGACGTTATCATATTATCCAGCTATGTTTTTATCCAAGAGTTTGATGTGCGTGTTATAATCTGATTCTGTAATTATGAGATAATGTCCGTAGAGTAGTTTATGAAGGTTGTGCAAGATCTCTTGTTATCTGCTTAAATCTTGCTTTAGATTTAGGCTCGTTCGAGGACGAACGAGAGTTTAAGTGGAGGAGAATGAAACGACCTCGGCCAGTCGTTTCAGAAGTTAGGACTCCGATTGGCGTGCCGATAATTTTAAAATATTTGTAATGTCCATTAGAACCTGTCTGTATAATTTGAGCTAAATCAGACCTCGTTTGGTAGGCATCGGAAGAAGGTTTCAGTTTTTATTGGCGATAAATATTAATAAGAGATTTTCGAGCTCGGTTTTGCCGAATGAGCTCCGATTCGAAATCCGAAAGCGCCGCTAGTTTCGTACGATTATTTTTGATTTTTGTGAACTTTCAAAAGTGAATTTCGATGTTGTTCGGCTTGTTTTCGCTAAAATGCCGAAAGTTAAATAATTTGACCTTTTCTATTTAAATTCACATCTTGAGTTTCAGGAGTCCAATTTGAGATCCGCCTTCGCGAGTATGTTACATATATTTTGTATAACTTGTATGCAAAAGTAAGAATTATTTCGAATATCATAGGGTACCGTTTTAATTTTCGTCGCGAAAATGAAAAGAAAAGAAAACAAAAAAAAAAAAGAGAAAAGGACAAATATAGAAAGGCAGGCGGTGGGCAAGCTTATAAATGATAGATACGTGAACAGAAACAGAGGAGAAATGAAGAAGCAAAAAATGACGCAGAGGCTGGGAAAAAATGCCAGAAAATGGGAAAAGGGGCCGGAGAAAAGTAGAATTTTTACCCTAAAACATTCAGGTAATGATCCTATTATATCATTTGAGTTTATTACGTATGTTTGAATATATTTTTACGGTAAAAATAGGGATCTTAGACATCGCCCTAATGACGTAAATTGATAGTTTAAAGGGTCAAATGGACCCCGATAATGAAATTAATTATATATTCGTACTCAGTGAGTTATGGGCAACTTATAAATGTAATTTATTTGGGGTTTGGTTATGTGGCCTTAAACCCTGTACATAGGCCTGGCCTGCGTATTGCGTATGCGAATAGGGTATCAGGTTCCTACCTGGATTGCCCTAATATGTGAGGAATGAAGCCTTTAGTCTAATTTGATATGTTTTTCTGCTTATTGAATAGAGTGGGATCATTTGGCAATGAATTCAAAGGACAAAGCGATTGTTGAATAATTGTGCTAACTTTGTAACAAGGTAAGTGTTTATATCCATTTCTTTGGAGGCACCTGGCCTCGTGGATTTTCTACCACGTATTTCTTACGTGTGTAGCTGCCGATAGGCGTACTCATTACGCCTAAGCTTTGAATTTACATTGTATATTATATGTTATGTCCTATTGTTGGTATTGCATTGAGGATCTGAGCATTGTACCATGGCTGTAAGATGGCATCTACTTCCCGGCTGTCGATGAGAGTCCCGCGCCGGTGAAGGGTTATTATTGCATCACATTACATTCATACGCATTATATGTCATTCATATGCATTACATTGCATATCATATTGGGTGCAGGAGTATTCTGCCCCAGGAGCAGGAGGATTCCGCTCCATTGTATCATATTGAGGGTAGGAGGATTCCGCCCAAGAGCAGGAGTATTCCGCTCTTATATCAGATATTGAGTGCAGGAGTATTCCGCCTCAGCTTTACATTATATCGGGTGCAGGAGTATTCCGCCCCAGGAGAGTGCAGGAGTATTCCGCCTCTGGTTTATATTATATCGGGTGCAGGAGTATTCCGCCCCAGGAGCAGGAGTATTCCGCTCCAGTTGATTATCAGATTGGATTCCCCTCGAATGCAGGAGTATTCCGCTTCGAGATGGGAGTACGGGCACATGTGACCCTTCGCATCATATTTCATTTCATTTCATCTCATCTCACTTCATTCCATTTCATTTCAATTCATACCATTGTGTAGACTTACGGTACATGACTACTGTTCTGCTTATATGTGCATTGCCTATTTGTTGATATGTTTTTGGCACGCATCCTTGGTTGAGTTTATAAGTTTCTTACGTGTTTCCGGTTGTTATCTGGCTCTGCCTTTTTATAATTTAAATAAAAGGAATTTGGTCTATCTACTTCTTTTCTCCCTGGCTAGCTATCCTATTCTTTGATGTGGCTAGTTTACCTCACTTATTGAGTCCTTTTGACTCACCCTTGTTTGTTGTTTGTTTCGTGTCTATCTATTTCGTTTCGGCAGGTTCGCTCCTGGATTGAGTTCGCCACGTTGTGAAGGAGAGAAGACGGCTTCAGCTGTCAGGGTGAGCCAGCTTTTATTCCGGATAGCCACCAGTTTATTGGTTATCATTTCAGTTGCATTTTGCTCCCTTTAGGAGGTATACGTCTTCTTTTGTACTCTTAGATGTCTAGTCTGGATAACCCTAAACCTAGTATATCGGGTAGTCAGTTGTAATTTTTTTTGTACAGCTTAGAGGTATCAGTATGTCTGTGCTTTTTTTAAGTCTTGTCCTTATTTATGAATTGTTATATTTGTTTTCCTAATTTAATTGGTAAGGGTTCGCCCGACGGGTCTAGGGGAGGATGTCGGGTGCCCGCACGGCCTAGTCGAAATCCGGGTCGTGTCATTTAGAGAGCCTGTGCATCGCACAAAAAGTAAATTAAATTCCAGTAATCATGTGCTGCAGTTGTGCTATGCATAGCTATAGCACAAAGGCAAAAATTCTACATCTTTTGCAGAGTGGGTTAGTTTGTTCATTTGGTTCAGGAATGTGATATAAAGCCCTAAAAGTTGATTTTTAGAGGAGTTCTCATCCTAGAAAGAACAACAGAAGGTGAGGGAAGTGGAGAAAAAGTATCTAAGGAGTATGCTTAACTTTTTAAATCCTTTTGTTGTACTTTATTGATTATGGTTGCTTATATCATGAATCTTGTGAACATAAGTGGCTAAGTCACCCCTTCTAGGGCTTAATGAAACCACTATTGGATGATATGCTGAATATTTTATGAATTTATCTAGCTTGACATAATTATTCTTGATTATTCAACTATGTTATGATTGCTTTGGATTGTTGAGCTCACAATTGAATGTGCCATTTATTCTTGAAACTCTCGGAGGAGTGTTTCGAGTTAGGGTTACTTGAATAGCAATACTTTAAACCAAATACGGAATTGTTTAGGGAAGAAGAGCGAGGTGAGTTTTTGAAACAACGAACCTTTATCGTGGTCACGTGGATAGTCCCTCTTATCATCTTGTGTTAACTTGAAAAAGTAAGTCAGGATTGTTATTGCTTGTTATTGGAGAATACTAGCGGTAAACCAGGAGCTCATGATCATTATGGATAGTCAAGCGAGATACAATGAGTAGTATTTGGTACATCGCTTTGATAATTGGGGAAGTCATCTCCTAAGCCTTTTATTCTTGAATCTTCTTTAGTTTTTATTACTTGGTTTTAGTAACTCTTCTTTTTTTTTTAATCTATTTTTCACAATATTACCATTATAAATTGTTCCTGAAGTTGTCTGAACAAGAACTTGGTATAAGGTTACAAATTAATGCTTCTTTCTGTGGGATTCGACCCCGGACTTGTTAAGCTGAATTATATTTGGAGCAGCTTTTTATCCTTTCGAGGATGAGTTTTGGACTTGCTAAAATTTTGGCGCCGCTGCCAGGAAGCATTGGTTTAATTTGTAGCTGTAAATATTGCAAGGTTTTAAGTTAGACAGATTTTAGGCCTTTTACATATTTATTTTGTTTATAGAAAAAAAAGTTACATAAAATTATATGAGGCTAGGCAATGGCTATTCCCGTCGGGTGCATTATTGTTCTAGTTTTGGTGGAAATCATCCATGGCATCATTTTCAATCTTATTTGTTAAATAAATACAATTTGTGTGGTTGTCATTATTGTGATTTTATTGGTTGTGTTTATTTATCTTATCTTTGTCCGAGCCCCTATTATGATGGTTCTGCTTTCCCTGGTGAGGTTAATAGGTGCAATGAAGCTGAAGAGGCCGACAAGAAACACAAGGGCGACATGCAAAAGATTGAAGATATGTTCAAGTTCTTGTTGGAGAATGATAATGAGTAGCAGCTCCATATACAGAGACATGAAGTAAGTATTCGCAACCTTGAACTGCAATTGAATCAATTGGTTGAGATTTTTAATGCTCAGAAAGCAGATATTGTGGATAGTGATCAAGGACCAATTAAGATGGAGTAAAAAGTTGAATTCGCAATAGTGGAGTTAAGAGATGAATGCCAACCACCTATCCGAATGAATTTTGATGATGTTTATGTTGAAGAAGTGATATTGGAGACAGACAGAAATGATCAAGATGAAATTTTAGTTGACTCTAATTTGTGCCAAAAAGAGGATATCAATATTCAATTGGAGTTTGAGCATATTGCAACTCATTCTAGACACTTCTCAACATTGTGTTTGGATGAATACATGGAAATCATCTATCCTTCCGAACCAATAGAAAAGCCTAAGGAAGAGGTGCATGGTTCATGCATTCTAAAATTTGTATTTCCGTCTAGGCAAGATGACATTCCTCGATTTAAGGTCAAGAACTATAAGATTACATATTGTGTGCTTGGCCGACTTGGATACTTACCGCCACCTTAGGAGCATAATATAAAACTCAAGTTAAAATTGGGGATCCAGTTCATAGGCTCAAGGTGGATGAAAAAATATTGATTTCAATTTCGTCGTGTCATGACATTAAATCAGGCGCTGATTGGGAGGCAACCATATTCTCTTGCTGATTTTCATTCTTTTTATTTTTATTTCTGAAAGATGTTATTTGGAGAGCTTTTTGTTTTGCAGGATTCAAATAGTTTGGATTCTAAGTGTGGGGTTACAGGGAACCCCTTATATCTAAAGATGAAGTCCTGCTTTAGGGGAAGTCTGAGTACCCAGTGACTTATAGAAGCTCGCAAGGATTTACTTCGGGTTTAGAGCCCTAGGGAGTTTCTATGCCACCCTTGTTTTGATTTAATTCATCGAGGGCAATGTATTATTTCAAGTGTGGGGTGGTGTCCTCTAATTTAATTTATGTTAATAATCCCCTTTTGTTATTCTTTGTGCCTCGGTTCTTTTTCAAAGGATGTCGTTTGAACCGCGTATAGGTTAGATTTCTTTTTTTTTTAGGAAGAATAACTTGTGTGATCTTATATCTGTGGCGTGCTTTATATGAATACTTAGATCGAAATATGTGGACTACATGCATTCTTCATGACTTGTATTGTTATGCCTTGATAACTGTTGAGTACCCTTGTGTGACGCCTAGGCTCAGGTTTTGACTCTCTTATGTGCTATAGTTGAATGCATGGTCACTTTCTTTAATTTGAGAGCTAGAGTTAAACCATCCTGAGTAAACCGTGTCCCATGAGTGTGTGAGATTTGTTATTGCTCTGTGCTTACATTATGATGTCTAGAACTTGCCCCGAGTGTGTAGAAAGAAAAATGATGAGTCTTGCTCGATTTAGGAAGTGATATAGGAATTTCTTTGTTAGCCCCTTTGAGCCTAAATCCTTTTCGTTGATAACCATATTACAAGGGGAACCTCTTTGTTTTTTATTGATCATGTTTGAACCATGTCACATCTTTTGAGCATTTATTGTTCGTATGATCGGTGACAGCAGTAATTAAAGGAGTTGCTTGTGGTTGAGATCAATGAGATGAAAAAAAAGGTGTGTTACTTGGGAGAAAAAGGAAAGGTGCTGCTGGTATGGACTGAAAAAAAAAAAAAGAAAAAGGAAAAAAATAAAAATAGTGATGACTAACAGAAAGGAAAAAAAGAATGAAATATAGTCCATTATTAGTGGTGACTTTTGAAAGCTTAAAGAAAAAAGGAAGCTTGACTTGATTGAATAATACATTGGGAGATGAAGAATAGTTGTGTGTAAAAGAAAGTGATTTAAGAGATGTATTAAATTGCTCAAGGAGGTTAGTCACTATAAACTAAATGTATCCTACCTGCCCTACAACCTACATTAAAACCTATGAAAGTCCTACTTGATTGTAGACTGAGCGAGCTTACATAAGTCGAGTCCTACGCCATGGGCAAGCCTATGGTACGTCTAGTGTGGTACATGACTTCTTTGTGAGAGTGAGTGAATCTTGCATTCGTTAAGTCCGAATGTTACTTGAAACTTCGTGTGTGAATGGGACAGTTTTCTAGTTGTGAGGTCACATGGTGTATGAGGGGTTCGTGAAGTTATTAGGCTCCTCAATTAAAGTAGGTGAGTAAATATAAGGGTTGGTACTGATGAGTTGGCTCTTGAGGTTAGGAAGTTAGGTGAGGGAACTTGATTTTATTAAATATACTAGGCATTAATATATTTGTGAAGTAGAGTGTGAAAAGTGCATATGCACCGTCTAAGTTTTCACATAAGCCATGGTCATAAGTAGTGTTGTCATTCCTAACTAAGTCCAGAATTTGCTCGAGAATGAGCAAAAGTTCAACTGTGGCGTGGTGATAATACGCCAAATTTATACATAATTGGATGTGTTTTATCCATACTTTGATGTATTCTAGTGATGTTTTTTATTAAAAATATGATGAATTGAGCTAATTAGTTGTATTTTGATGTATATGAGGCCAAAGAAATTTAATTTGAGAAAAAATGGAGCCAAAAGGCAAAATATGGAGAATTCTAAGGGTGTTGTGCGTCCCATGACCGTAGCAAAACCTTTAGATAAAATTTTGAAGAAGAAAAATATTTCTGAGGCAGTGAGCTAACTCCTCATCGCATGGGAGAACAGAAAATGATCCTGGGGTGCTTTGGAGAGCATGTGCGTCGCACAGTAAATAATGAAATTCCAGGAATTGTGTGTTGTAGTTATGCTCCGTACAGCTATAGCCCCAAGGCAACAATTCTACAGTTGTGTAAGGCTGGGCAGTTTGGTCATTTGGCTCAGGAACGTTATATAATGGCCTAAAAGTCAATTGTTTGAGGAGTTTTCAACCCAGAAAGAACAAGAAGAAGGCGAGGGCAGTGGAGAGCAAGGATTAAAAAAGTTTTCTTAAGTTTTTTTAATCTTTTTCTTGTCTTTATTGATTATGGTTGCTTATGTCATGAATATTGTTAAAATTAGTGGCTAAGTCACCCCTTCTAAGGCTTGACAGAACCATTATTGGATGATGTGCTGAATAATTTATGAATTTATCAAGCTTACCATTATTATTCCTGATTATTCATTTATGTTATGATTGCTTTCAATTGTAGAGCTCACAATGGAATGTGCTCCTTATTCCTGTAACTCTTGGAAGAGTGTTTCGAGTTAGGGTTGGTTGAATAATGATATTTTAACCCAAATAAGGAATTGTTTAGGGAAGAAGAGCGAGGTGAGTTTGGAAACAACAAACCCTTATAGTGGTCCCGTGAGTAGTCCATCGTATCATCTTGTGTTAGCTTGAAAAAGTAACTCAGGATTATTATTGCTTGTTGTTGGAGAATACTAGCGATAAAATAGGACCTCATGATAATTAAGGATAGTCAAGGAAGATTGAATGCGTATTATTCGGCACATCACTCCGATAATTGGGGAAGTCAAGTCCTAGGCCTTTTATTCTTGAATCTTCTCTGGTACTTATTACTTGCTTTTAGTTAATTGTTTTTTTTTAAATTCTATTTTTCACACTATTACCATTATAAATTGTTCCTGGAGTTGTCTGAACAAGAACTTTGTATGAGGTTACAAATTAACGCTGCTCTCTGTGGGGTTCGACGGGACTTGTTAAACCTAGTTATATTGGCAGCGACGACTTATCCTTTCGAGGATGAATTTTAGGCGTGACAAAATTTTGGCACTTTGTCGGGGAGCATTGGTTTAGGTTGCAACTGTAAATATTGCTATGTTTTAGTTTAGATAATTTTTAGGTGTTGTACATATTTATTTTATTTATAGAAAAAAAAAAGTTACATACATGGCATCTGAAAATTATGTGAGGCAACGTAATGGTTATTCCTGTCGGGTGCATGCAACCCCTTATATCTAAAGATAATGTCCTGCTTTGGGGGAAGTTTGAGTACCCAGTGCCGTATAGAAGCTCGCAAGGATTTACTTTGGGATTAGAGCCCTAGAGAGTTTCTCTGCCACCCTTGTTTTGATTTAATGCATCGAGGGCAACGCATGATTTTAAGTGTGGGGTGGAGTCTCTAATTTAATTTGTGTTAATAATCCCTTTTTATTTTTCTTTGTGCCTCGGTTTTTTTCCAAAGGATGGCGTTTGAACCGCGTATATGTTAGATGGTTTTTTTTTAAGGATTAGAGCAGTAGGAAGAGTAACTTGTGTGATCTTCTATCTTTGGCATGTTTTATATGAATACTTAGGTCGGAATATGTGGAGTGCATGCATTTTTTATGACTTGTATTGTTATGCTTTGAAAACTGTTAAGTACACTTGTGTTATGCCTAGGCTCAGGTTGACTCTCTTATGTGTTATACTTTAATTCATGGTCACTTGCTTTAACTGGAGAGCTAGAGTTGCACCGTCCTGAGTAAACCGTGTGCCATGAGTGTGTGAGATTTTTTGTTGCTCTATACTTACATTATGAAGCTAAAACCCAGCAATTAGATACTTTCCTTAGCCATGAAGTAACTGTAAACCTCAAGCTATAGATGAAAAGGAAGGTAGCACGATGTTACCTTCGTCGTATGGATCACGTAGGTGCAATCCTTTCTTGATATCAAGTTGTGATTAATGGTTTACCTTAAAAACTCTTAGAACTCTTCAAGGTACTATAGGAGCTTTGTTATTTTTGTGAGATCTGATGGAAATGAGAGAGGATGAGCCATGGTTGCGATATATAGTAATGGTCGAAAAGTCAAAGATGTGCTAGCTTTGAACCCTAGCACTGGCTCTTGTTTAGATGCTTATATCTTTTTATTCAGACGTCGTATGAACAAACGGTAAAAAGTGTTGGAAACTACACTCCAAGAGCTTCAATTTGGTTTATGATATGTTCCCAAAATACCTCATATAATGCACTAAATTAATTTCTCAAAAAGCTATGTTAAAAGGCAAATCATTAGTCGATTTTTCCGCAACTTAAATCTGATTTTTCCCAAACTTTATACTAAACATATAAACGTCATATATACTCATATTATGACTTGAAACTTACTTAAATCATTCTTAACATGTCATCAGTGCAATATACATCACGTTAGACACACAGGATGTAACAACTTGCTGTTGGAGAATATTACCAACAAACTAGGAGCTCATGATCATCGGGGATGGTCAAGCGAGATTGAATGCGTAATATTCGGTAAATCACTCTGATAATTTGGGAAGTCATCTTCTAGGCCTTTTATTCTTGAATCTTTTCTAGTACTTATTACTCTCTTTTAGATAATTGTTCTTTTTTTAAAATTCTATTTTTCACACAATTACCATTATATATTGTTCCTAAAGTTGTCTGAATAAGAACTTGGTATAAGGTAACAAATTAACGCTGCTGGAAGTCATGTCCTAGGCCGTTTATTCTTGAATCTTCTCTAGTACTTATTACTCTCTTTTAGTTAATTGTTCTTTTTTTAATTCTATTCACACAATTACCATTATAAATTATTCCTGAAGTTGTCTGAACAAGAACTTGGTATAAGGTTACAAATTAACACTGCTCTATTTGGGATTCGACCCCAGGTATTTTCGGACTTCTTTTCAAAAGCATTGTATTATTGGAAATATATTAATAAATGCAGTCTTTTAAAAGTTTTATTGTTTATCGTATCGCTATCTCCCAAATTTCGCATTGGCAACGACTTGAATCATTCTTTTACCACCGTATTGGTTGGCTATATGACGATTAGGCTTACCTCTGGAAAAAGAGGCACCTTACAGGGTAGGACGCGTTTGCATTTTATTTTCTCTCAACTACTTGTGTTTGCCACATGTCAACTCATTTATGTACGATGAAATATCTTGTTAAATGATTATTTGCTATGGGCTGATTGCCTGTAATCTATTTGCACTATTTGTTGTATGATTCAAAATGTGGTGTGATTTGACTAACACTATCGTTGATTACAGAAATTAATCATTCTATTCGCTTTATTTATTTGATTCCTTTATTCACTTATTATTGGATTATTATGCTGTTGACACTCAATTTTGTCCCGGATTTTAATTAAAAGTATAATAATTTTAAAATTAAGTTTAATTTTGAAGATTGCAAATAAATAGCTAATTTTAAAGGAAAATGGCCAAAATCGCAAATCGTCCCTTCATTTGCAGCGTGTTATATAATTATTTGTTTAATTTAATAAAGGGCTAAATATGTTCTAAAATTGCAATTTAAAATTGTTTTTGCAAAGCCCGTATAACACAAAACCCAACCCATTATTCACCTTCTCCACCCTTAACATAAAAAAAAAAAAACCCTACCGACCCTCATCTTAGAAATCAGCCGTGCCCCTTCTTTTTTGGGGTTTTCCATTCACAACACCTATACACATTCATCATCATCACCACTCACAAAACCCCACTCTACAATAACACTAAAAAACCCGGCATCCCTCACCCGTTCTTCTCCCTCTATTCCATACACAGTAACATATACATTTTAATACGCACAAACATCAAAGAATAGAGCAGATCTGGAAAAGGTAGGAGGAGATCGGAATAATGGGATACCACCAGAAAACCCATCTTCCGATCGACTTCGTGTTTGTAACCATCGGCGTGGCCCCTGTTTCCCTTGTTCTCGTTTGATTCTGGACGATTTGTGATTATAAAAGAAAATGGAGGAGTGGTAGCGGCACCGCTGCTGGAAGCAGATCGATGTTGCTCCTCCTCGTTTTGGTTGATTACTCCGTTTGTTTGGGCCTCCACTGGTTCTTTCGTCATTATTGTTGTTTGTTTTTTTTTTTTTGTTGTTGTTTGTAAACAAAAGAGGTTCATGAGAAGACGTAATAGTAATAGAAAGGGGAGAACCACCATTTGTGGTGGAGATACAGTGAGACGGGGTCGCAGTGACACCGGGGTTGTTCGCCGCCGGAAGTTGCTCCCCAGTTTAGCTGCGTGTCTTGCCGGGGTCGAAGTGCTATTGTATGTCGACGGCATTGTTTTGCAACCCCGCCGTTACCATGTTTGCTGCCTCCGGAATTTTGGTCAGCGATAATGGCAATGTTTCCTGTGTTCTGGTCTCGTTTTTGACTGGGGATATTGGTTACCACGTTGACTCATGACATTTGTGTTGATTATTCTGATCATTGGGACCCTGTTGTTTTGCTATGCTACGATCTGTTTATCTGCTGACTGTGATGATGTTTTTCCTATTGTTCCTGACTTGTTTTTGTTTAATTTTGGCTGCGAGGTCTTTGACGTTGTTCGCTATTGGAGGGCCCTCACATTAAGTTGTTAAGAAAATGTCTAAAATGTTGGCTGATACTTTTAGCTATACAGATGTGGAGATGCATATTCCTAAAATCCTTTGGTTAATCCTGCTAATGTTGAACAGATACCGTTTGGGTATCAAGTACTATAAGGCCTATGAAAATTACTAGTTTTGAGGCATATGGACTGATATGAACACGATGCTACATGGCCAATGAAAAATACGTACATGTATTGAGGCCTACACAGGGAATTGACGGATTTTGAACTCGATACTACACTTGAACCGTTCCGTTCCCGTGTCACTAAAGCAAAAGGCGATGATGAATGCATTTTAATGCTAAGCAAGTTGAATAGAGTAGTGGGTTGGGTGCTTTGGCACGGCAACACGGCCCGGGCTCCGTGTTTGCAACCGCACCAAATCCCGAGCCTCTATTCGACGCGCCATACAAACCTGAGCCTAAATTTTGCAAAAACAAAACCCCTTTATTATTATTATTATTATTATTATTATTCTATTATTATTATTATTATTATTATATATTCTATTATTATTATTATTATTATTATTATATATAATTTTTTTCTTATTATTATTATTACTTTATTATTATTTTATTTTATTAATCATTACACTTTATTATCGTACTAATTCCGTTTAATTCCCGTTTTCTTGCGAGGTATATCTTGGCACGAGCAATTCGGGAACGCTTTTGGCTAACTCGCGAATGAGAATAGTCCTTTGCATTGAGGGCATTTGGAGATTGAATTCGGACCCGAGCATTCAGAAATAAGACTTAGGAATTTTAGAAAAATCAAGACTCCCGCGAGTTGATCAATTTACCGGTTCTATCTTTAACTTTTCCTTCCTTAGATATTTATGTAAATAAAATGTGTGAATTATTTTATTTGATAATAATATTTGATTGCTTGGTATATTGCTTTACTTTATGTGCATTATCCTTTTTATTTTTAAATTCGTTATTTAATTTATTGCAAACTGGGGCAAATTAGCAAAATGCGTGCAAAAATTAAAATATTTTTCATAAACAAGTTTTATTTCAATTAATTATTTTAGATAATTTTTTTTAGAAAAGCATATTTTGCAAATATTTGGAAACCTGTCGGATTAACCGTATTTTACGGAATTTCGGAAGTGCCTTAAAAACCTTCTTCCGAAATTAATAAAACCTCTTACCTTTAGAATCTCTGAAAGAAAGACCGTCTTTTTATAAAAATGGAGTTTTTGCACGCATTTGTTAATTTGGTTCCATGTTTTCCTTAAATTGGGTGGCGACTCCAAAAACTCCAAAAGAGTTAGCCCATCCTGTCGATATTCCGGAATTTATCCTTTTCGGGGTAATTTTTGGGGTTCAACAACATGGCGACTCCGCTGGGGAGCAATAAAGGTTTTGACCATAAAGGTTTCCAATTGTTTGCAACTAGCATGCCTAATTTATTTGCTTTATTATATCTGTTTGTTTGGTTTGCCTTATAAAGCATGTATTGTATTTATTTGTGCATAAAGTCCGCATTCCGTTCATATTTCCTCCCTCATGGAGCCTGTCAATTCTCTTTCACCTCCTCGATTTCATCACGGGGTACCCGCTTGACGGGTAGTTATGCAGGAAGGGCATTGCCCTTACCTCACTCTTTCAAACTTCTTTCGTGTCACCAAAAGTTAGTTTGGGATATTGAGATTGCCTGATTTTGTCATGGCCAGTTCTACTGCGTTGTGAGGCCAGGTCTATCCCGCATAGGTCGATTCAGCCTCAACCGTTAGCCCACTCTTAGAAGGAGATTAGGTCATGCATGCATATACACCTTAGTTTGGGGGGAAGTTCGGCAGATTTGGTTGGTTTGTGTTTTGGAGATGGCTTGGTGTAGTGAGATCTAAGAGGCGAAGCCCCTGGTGTCTTTAAAAGGATCAGTGGGGTCCCTCTCATGAATGGCTTTGCGTGTGTGCAGGCCTATGTTGATTATCCAGCTGCAACTTTGTAAAAATTGATGTATGCTTGTCGCATACTAGGAGAGCGAAGCCCCTGTGCCTTTGAATGACCAGTGGGGTCCCTCCTTGAAGACCAGTGCGGTCTTGGCTACCTAGGAAACTGAGAGGCTTGATTAAAGCCGAGGACCAGTGAGGAGCCATGTGGACAAGGTCGGTGAGCCTTGAAAACCTAGGAAGCTGAGAGGCTTGTCTAAAGCCGAGGACCAGTGAGGTTTTATTCTGAAAGGCCAATTGGCGCCTTTCGTGATTTGCAGTCTGGTATTGTGGAGGCAGTTGGAAAATTCCCCTGGATGTTGTAAAGCAATTGGGAATCGTGCTTTGAGGAGTGTGGATGTTTGCAAAAGCTATGGAGGATTGTTTCGGGTTTTAGGCATTTGGGTTTAGAATTTTGTGCAGATGCTGTGGAGAGCATGAGCTGTGTTAAAATGTTAATTGCCTGTCTTGCTTTATTTGCTCAAAATGCGTTAAATACTAGGTGTTGCTTGCTTGTATGCAATCCTATGAATGACATGCAAACTATCTTAGTTACCCTTTATGAGGTTTCTTTTGTTTTGTTTACTTCTCTATCAAATGTTGGATTTGTGAAGTGGCAGAACATCCACCATGCAAAGGTTTCGAGATATGATTGATGGTAGACGCTTTAGCTCGTGAACGGTGCAGTACCAGAAGCTAATGGCATTGCTTGAAAGAACTTGGCGATTGAACTTAGTAGCATTGTTTTCAATTTTAATTCAGATTGAGGCCCTGAATTGCATTGTACTTTAAAGCTTGTGTTATTCCGAATCAACTCTTTTTGAATTTATGAAAGTTGAAATAAAATTCATCGCATTCTGATTATGTTATTTACGCTTGCATTTGTTTCCATTGCAAAATTAAAATTGATAAACCTGTCAAAACTTTGCTTGTAGTGTATGGCAAAACAACTGAACAATTTAAATCAATGCACTGAAAGTTATTGTCTGTGCTCTTTGGATATCGCACTATCTGTTGGAACTTCAACTGGGGCAGCTTTTATTTGTTGGCATATGGTGTTGAAGCAGTGCTGCAGAACTACGCACGGTCTGATTCTCAAGGAGGGATACGTAGGCTCCCCCATCGGGCTCGACCCTTTAGCATTTAAGTTTTCATTTTCCCTCAAGAAGGACAACTGGGGCAATTTTTGCAAAATGAGTTAGAGATGCGCAAGATAATAACTGGGGCAGAATTTTGCAAGAAACGGGGTTGGATATTAAAGATGAGTTGGCAAGAATTTTAAAATCGGTTAAGCAAACAGTGCAAAGTCTAAGACAAAGGACGTTCAGTTTGTTTTAAAATATGTTACAAGTTTAAGTCAAGGCAAAATTTTCAAAATGCATCTTTGACTTCATTTGCATGCTTATTTCACTTGCTATATTGCATTAAAATATTTTATCTTGCCTCTATTTTTTCGAAAATCTATGCTATTTGAGTTCATGAGCCAAGTTTCTGAAAGCAATTCGCAAATCCAAGTCCAAGGAGGACGAGGAAGCAGCGGAAGCGGCAAGATCAGGATGAAGTCTGCAAATCAAACGCTTCCCC
Source organism: Petunia x hybrida (assembly GCA_037355625.1). Taxonomy (NCBI): domain Eukaryota; kingdom Viridiplantae; phylum Streptophyta; class Magnoliopsida; order Solanales; family Solanaceae; genus Petunia; species Petunia x hybrida. Next base: position 232,793 of record JBBBVM010000360.1, read on the forward strand.
CTCCCTCCCAAAACTAATGATTTTTCCTGGAGAGCAGGAATTTTCAAAGCAACAAGATGAGGAAACTAGCAACTATCAATTCCTCATAGAGTATTTGTCATACACATTGAACAATGTTGCCAAGATAACCGACCGAGATTGGAAGCGTTATCTGATTCATCGCATACGCGAAACGACTTTATTTTCTCTCTATTTCTGCCCTTGCCTAATCAAAGTTCATTGCTTTATTGGCAACTTTACTTTACACTTTGCAGGAATTAAGCATTAACTCAGTTTTCTCAAGGATAACACTCAACTCTTTAGGGCTTCACCAATATAAGCCGGACGGCTTAAACTCTCACTTTATATCCCCTTTATCTTTGACATTTTCTTGTCCATGCAAATTTAATTAAAACTTTATTTTGCAGGCTATTCTACCATTTATTTTACAAGTATCAACTCCAAGTCTATCGTAAACAATCGAAGACGCTATTGTTAAGAAGCCTACCGTTGAAAACGGGAGACTCGATCATGAGTCATTGCCGAAAGGCGGCATTTCTATTTCCCATCATTATTGCAAATTGTTAAACATATCTGTTTCGTTTCTCATTCGCTTTATGAGAACGCTTACTAACGTTCCATTTTTATGATTTACAGATATTGCCGATCCTGGGGGCTCACTTTATTTTGTAGTCAAGACCATTCCTCCGCGGAAGAGTTCAAAGAGTATAACGTATTCATGTGTTTACGCTTTCGATAAGCGTCTTTTATATTTCACACTTCCGGTAAGCGTCTTTATGTGTTTACGCTTTCGATAAGCGTCTTTTATGTTCACGCTTCCGGTAAGCGTCTTTATCTCGCCTCGAAGGTGTTAATTATTTGAATGCCTCGAAGGCGTAATATATTTGCCCCGGAGGCGTATTTGTGTCACCTCGAAGGTGTTAATTATTTGAATGCCTCGAAGGCGCGATTTTGTTGCCCCGGAGGCGTATTTGTGTCACCTCGAAGGTGTTAATTATTTGAATGCCTCGAAGGCGTAATATATTTGCCCCGGAGGCGTATTTGTGTCACCTCGAAGGTGTTAATTATTTGAATGCCTCGAAGGCGTGATTTTGTTGCCCCGGAGGCGTATTTGTGTCACCTCGAAGGTGTTAATTATGTGAATGCCTCTAAGGCGTTATTTTGTTGCCCCGGAGGCGTATTTATGTCACCTCGAAGGTGTTTATTATGTGAATGCCTCTAAGGCGTAATTTTATGGACTCGATAGGTGTTTTAATATTCTACACTTTCTTAATCACATTTTGCAGCCTCCTGAGGCGTTTATACATTTGCTATACATATTTTAATGGCCTTACGTCGCTGATAAGTTTGTTAAGACATGCAGGATAATGTGAATATTCCAGACGCATTACGATCCATGATTGCCTTCAAATTGACTCCTCATAACTTAAAGCATTACGCTTTGTCATGAGTTATTGCCGAACAGGCGGCATTTCTACCTCTATGACTTTTATTCCTAATAGGCGACAATGCTGAGGCTTGTTTTGTGTTTTCAAAACTAAGCGAAATAGGGCATCGCTTTGTTTTAGGCTATAATCCGTACAAGGCCATCCTTGCCGGATTGTCTTGCCAATTGATTTATCAATGGCTATCGCACTGACTACATTTCCGCACTACTTTGCTTTGCACTTATTTTGAATTATGCCTTCGCACTTGTTTTAAAACTAACGCCTTGCTTTACTCTTTCAGGTTAACCATCGGCTACGAGGATCCCCTTTTGTTGGACTATCTCACCTATTGATTCGCCAAATGGCTCTTGCATTGCTCTACATTCCCACATTACTTTGCTTCGCACTGGCTTTGAATTATGTCTTCACACTTGCTTTGATATTAACGTCTTGTTTTACTTTTCAGGTTAACAGGTCAGTCCCGAGACCCTCCTTGCTTCGTGCCGGACCGGTTCGCCAGCTGATTTGTTCGACAATCAATTCCAAGACCCTCCTTGCTGCGTGCCCTACCGGCTTGCCAATTGATTTGTCAAGATGTTCAAATTGCCTTGCACTTGCTTTCAATTATGCCTTTGCACTTGCTTTATATTATGAACCGCTTTACTTTTAGCTTAGCAGGTTAACAGGTCAGTCCCGAGATCTTCCTTGCTTGTGCCGGACCCGTTCGCCAGCTGATTTGTTCGACAATCAATTCCAAGACCCTCCTTGCTGCGTGCCCGACCGGCTTGCCAGTTGATTTGTCAAGATGTTCAAATTGCCTTGCACTTGCTTTCAATTATGCCTTTGCACTTGCTTTATATTATGAACCGCTTTACTTTTAGCTTAGCAGGTTAACAAGTCAGTCCCGAGACCCTCCTTGCTTCGTGCCGGACCGGTTCGCCAGCTGATTTGTTCGACAATCAACCCCAAGACCCTCCTTGCTTCATGCCCGACCGGCTTGCCAGTTGATTTGTCAAGATTGTTGAAAATGCCTTGCACTATGCCTTCGCATTTGCTTTATTGCTTCGCCAGTGGATGGGAAGACAATTTATCAAAGATATTGCAGCTTGCACTTACAAATTACGTCATGCCTACCATAAGCAATTGGAAGACATTATTATTGAAGCCTATCGTAGACAATCGAAGGCCCTATCATTTGAAGCCTACCATAGACAATTGGAGGCCCTATTATGAAGTCTACTGTAAACAATCGGAGACATCACATTTACCAAGTCTACCGTAGACAATCGGAGGCGTAGTTAGTTATCAAGTCTATCGTATACAATCGAAGACATTATTATTGAAGCCTACCGTAGACAATCGGGGGCCTCATTATGAAGTCTATCGTAAACAATCGAAGACGTCATTATCATTTAAAACCTTCCATAAACAATTGGAGGCCTTTTTATGAAGCCTATCGTAGACAATCGAAGGCGCTATTGTTATGGAGCCTACCGTAAACAATCGGGGGCTTCGTTAGGAAGTCTATCGTGAGCAAGCGAAGACATCGCTATTGTTATGGAGCCTACCATAAACAATTGGAGGCCTTTTTATGAAGCCTATCATAAGCAATTGAAGGCTCTTTTGTTATTGATCCTACCGTAAGCAATCGGAGGGTCTTATTATCAAGTCTATCGTGAGCAAGCGAAGACATCGTTATCATTTGAAGCCTACCATAAGCAATTGGAGGCATTATTCTGAAGCCTATCATAGGCAATTGAATGCTCTTTTGTTATTGTTCCTACCGACGACCATCAGTTTCTCAAAGATCATTCGCCTTGTCGCATATGCAGCACAAATATATTTCTTCTTTTTTCATTATAGCTTTTGTTTCATTATTCACTCGTTTTCTAACGCATTTTCTTTAAATTTGCAGAAATTAAACGGCAGATTCAATAAGAACTGAAGGCATTCAACGCTTTGCAACACTATTAATCCAAGCAACACGACCCAGTTTTGCTTATTTGTTTTGCATTATCCTGCCTTAATTAATCTAATTTGCAATTTTGTTTTGCAGGCTGCCATCAAATTTAGGCTCGTTCACCTATATTGAACGTTTTGGGCCCGTTCGCCTTAAAAATGAACAATCAGGGTTTATCCACCCACAAATAGGATATCTCGGGTTCTTCCACCCACAAATAAGATATTCGGGTCATTCCACCCACAAATAGGATATCTCGAGTCCTTCCACCCACAAATAGGATATGCAGGTTTCTTTCAAGTTACATTGAGACACTGGATGCTTCAAGACCAGACGTTTCATTTGTTTTGTCAAGGGATTGAAACACAATACAAGATTGCATTGTAAACTGCCTCTTCATCAATTAAAGCATTATGCGTATCATGGTTTGTTGCCGAACAGGCGGCATTTTCTATCTTTATGATTCTTCTTTCAAAATAAACGTTATGTTGAAGCCTGCATTGATAATCTAAGACAAGTCGGCTGAAACACCACTTTCGGAGTGTTTTCGCGATGTCGGTTGTCTTGCAATATTGGCATTTTATGTTTAAAGTAGATTGATAATCTAAGACAAGTCGGCTGAAACACCACGTTCGGAGTGTTTTCGCGATGTCGGTTGTCTTGCAATATTGGCATTTTATGTTTAAAGTAGATTGATAATCTAAGACAAGTCGGCTGGAGCACCACTTTCGAAGTGTTCCGCAATGTCGGTTGTCTTGCAATATTGGCATATTGTATTTGAAGTACATGATTCAACTTGAGACATCATGTCTTGTTAGTCAACTTATCTTATGAAAGCCTTGCATTTTACAATTCGTTCTCGCTTTACTTATTGTCTTGCTTTACTGTTTCAGAATAAGGATCAGCTTAGAGGTTCTCCGGGCGGAGTATCTTGTCAGTTGATCGAAGGAAGAACTTATCGATGATACCGCAGCTCGCATTTACAATTTTATCACTTTATCTATTTCTTATAATTTATTAGCAGTTGCACGCTTACCGTTTGTTGAGATTGTTACAGGATTTTTAGCAGCACCGCAGCAGCTTTGGAGCATAACATGGAGCTTTTCTTAGCAATAAACCGGGCAATCGTTGATATGAGCTAGACTCGTCAACGAAGACCTGAAGAATCGCACCCGCATAAGTCATCCACCCTAGAGGTAAGTCTCTTGTTAACCCTGAGTCTGAGATTTGAGATTAAAGACAAGATGACTCGGTTATCGAGGTGCAGTGGAAGCTATGTCCGTGTAAACCCCTCTTTATGGGTGTGTCGTCGACCACATTTTCATAACTTGGGTAATTACAAGCCTCTTTTCCCGCGCTTGAGTAGTCGTTACTATCTCGTCTTTGATTTTCAAATCGCGTCGAACTACATATGGCCTGATTCTCTTTCAGCCCGAGATATGTAGGCAACTCGGAAACCGAAGTTCGGCCATGTCCATAAGCCTCGCATTTTGATCCCAGGAATCGAAGTCTTGGCTTTACCGTGACAAAATTAGGTTTCACGTCAACTTTCTTTACCCTGAAAACTCTTTCATCCTTTTCGGGTAAAGAGGGGCAGCTGTTGACACCCAATTTTGTCCCGGATTTTAATTAAAAGTATAATAATTTTAAAATTAAGTTTAATTTTGAAGATTGCAAATAAATAGCTAATTTTAAAAGAAAATGGCCAAAATCGCAAATCGTCCCTTCATTTGCAGCGTGTTATATAATTATTTGTTTAATTTAATAAAGGGCTAAATATGTTCAAAAATTGCAATTTAGAATTGTTTTTGCAAAGCCCGTATAACACAAAACCCAACCCATTATTCACCTTCTCCACCCTTAACATAAAAAAAAAAACCCTACCGACCCTCATCTTAGAAATCAGCCGTGCCCCTTCTTTTTTGGGGTTTTCCATTCACAACACCTATACACATTCATCATCATCACCACTCACAAAACCCCACTCTACAATAACACTAAAAAACCCGGCATCCCTCACCCGTTCTTCTCCCTCTATTCCACACACAGTAACATATACATTTTAATACGCACAAACATCAAAGAATAGAGCAGATCTGGAAAAGGTAGGAGGAGATCGGAATAATGGGATACCACCAGAAAACCCATCTTCCGATCGACTTCGTGTTTGTAACCATCGGCGTGGCCCCTGTTTCCATTGTTCTCGTTTGATTCTGGACGATTTGTGATTATAAAAGAAAACGGAGGAGTGGTAGCGGCACCGCTGCTGGAAGCAGATCGATGTTGCTCCTCCTCGTTTTGGTTGATTACTCCGTTTGTTTGGGCCTCCACTGGTTCTTTCGTCATTATTGTTGTGTGTTTTTTGTTTTTTTTTTTTGTTGTTGTTTGTAAACAAAAGGGGTTCATGAGAAAACGTAATAGTAATAGAAAGGGGAGAACCACCATTTGTGGTGGAGATACAGTGAGACGGGGTCGCAGTGACACCGAGGTTGTTCGCCGCCGGAAGTTGCTCCCCAGTTTAGCTGCGTGTCTCGCCGGGGTTGAAGTGCTATTGTATGTCGACGGCATTGTTTTGCAACCCCGCCGTTACCATGTTTGCTACCTCCGGAATTTTGGTCAGCGATAATGGCAATGTTTCCTGTGTTCTGGTCTCGTTTTTGACTGGGGATATTGGTTACCACGTTGACTCATGACATTTGTGTTGATTATTCTGATCATTGGGACCCTGTTGTTTTGCTATGCTACGATCTGTTTATCTGCTGACTGTGATGATGTTTTTCCTATTGTTCCTGACTTGTTTTTGTTTAATTTTGGCTGCGAGGTCTTTGACGTTGTTCGCTATTGGAGGGCCCTCACATTAAGTTGTTAAGAAAATGTCTAAAATGTTGGCTGATCCTTTTAGCTATACAGATGTGGAGATGCATATTCCTAAAATCCTTTGGTTAATCCTGCTAATGTTGAACAGATACCGTTTGGGTATCAAGTACTATAAGGCCTATGAAAATTACTAGTTTTGAGGCATATGGACTGATATGAACACGATGCTACATGGCCAATGAAAAATACGTACATGTATTGAGGCCTACACAGGGAATTGACGGATTTTGAACTCGATACTACACTTGAACCGTTCCGTTCCCGTGTCCCTAAAGCAAAAGGCGATGATGAATGCATTTTAATGCTAAGCAAGTTGAATAGAGTAGTGGGTTTGGTGCTTTGGCACGGCAACACGGCCCGGGCTCCGTGTTTGCAACCGCACCAAATCCCGAGCCTCTATTCGACGCGCCATACAAACCTGAGCCTAAATTTTGCAAAAACAAAACCCCTTTATTATTATTATTATTATTATTATTATTATTCTATTATTATTATTATTATTATATATTCTATTATTATTATTATTATTATATATATATATTTTTCTTATTATTATTATTACTTTATTATTATTTTATTTTATTAATCATTACACTTTATTATCGTACTAATTCCGTTTAATTCCCGTTTTCTTGCGAGGTATATCTTGGCACGAGCAATTCGGGAACGCTTTTAGCTAACTCGCGAATGAGAATAGTCCTTTGCATTGAGGGCATTTGGAGATTGAATTCGGACCCGAGCATTCAGAAATAAGACTTAGGAATTTTAGAAAAATCAAGACTCCCGCGAGTTGATCAATTTACCGGTTCTATCTTTAACTTTGCCTTCCTTAGATATTTATGTAAATAAAATGTGTGAATTATTTTATTTGATAATAATATTTGATTGCTTGGTATATTGCTTTACTTTATGTGCATTATCCTTTTTATTTTTGAATTCGTTATTTAATTTATTGCAAACTGGGGCAAATTAGCAAAATGCGTGCAAAAATTAAAATATTTTTCATAAACAAGTTTTATTTCAATTAATTATTTTAGACAATTTTTTTTAGAAAAGCATATTTTGCAAATATTTGGAAACCTGTCGGATTAACCGTATTTTACGGAATTTCGGAAGTGCCTTAAAAACCTTCTTCCGAAATTAATAAAACCTCTTACCTTTAGAATCTCTGAAAGAAAGACCGTCTTTTTATAAAAACGGAGTTTTTGCACGCATTTGTTAATTTGGTTCCCTGTTTTCCTTAAATTGGGTGGCGACTCCAAAAACTCCAAAAGAGTTAGCCCATCCTGTCGATATTCCGGAATTTATCCTTTTCGGGGTAATTTTTGGGGTTCAACATATACTAAAATATCTTTTGAATCCTTATTTTAGTCTGTCTTAATTCCAGTTTCATTATTTTGCGAAACCTATTTTTAGCGTTAAATTTTAAAGTATTCGCAAGTGTATTATCCTGTTGGAAAATAACTTTAGAGCTAAACAAGCATTTTCGCATCTGGTTTGCTTTAACAAAATGAGTGTCTTTTTTAAAATTTAGGGTCTTTTCTAGTTCGGTCTTAATTTTTCCATTAAGGAATAAGTTGACCCGTCAGTTTCAGCTTTAATAAAATTTTATTAAATTTGGTATGCGTTGCTAAAAGGATAATTATTTTGAACATCAAAAGAGGACCTATGGCTCGCCAAAATGATATAATTGACTTGATTGAGAATGATGAATCCAACCAAGACAAGACTAACAGGCTCGAAGAAACCGTAGCAAGCTTGAAAAATCAGAACTACGCATGGTCTGATTCCCAAGAAGGGATACATAGGCTTATTTTTCCCAAAGATAGCAACTGGGGCAAGTTTTGCAAAGCAAGTAGAAGATGTGAGAGATTGTAACTGGGGTAGCTTTTATAAAGTAATTTGAAGTATTGAAAGTCGTAACTGGGCAGCTTTTGCAAAGCAATTTGTAATAACGTAATCATAACCAGGGCATTCTTGCAAAGCCAATTGAAATGTTGAATATTGTAACTGCAGCAAAATTTTGCAAAAGCAAGTTGAAGACCTTGAGTTGATTTTGTCACGCATGAGTAGTTTTTCAAGAATTTGTGCAGATTGTTAATCGAGCAAAGCATTGATATTCAACATAAGCCGACCATATTAGCAAATTTGTGCCAAAATGACCTAGCGCGCATACTGATTTAGTAGAACTTTCGAAGTTGTTTTTCTCAATTCATGTCTTGAAATATCAAATTTTCTCGATCATTAATGTTTTGTACTGTCAAATATTTTACTCCTTCATTGAGTGGAGGTTTTAGTCCTGTCATGACCTAATTCTACAAAAGCCGTGACTAGCACTTACTAGACTAATCTACCAAGCGAACCAAGTATCTTGAGCTACTACAATAGAACATGACTTATTTTGTTTCATAGGAAATACAAGAATAAGGTTTAATATAGTACAACACATCCATATATGGTTACACCCACAACTAGTACATGGAGCATAACTCTAGATATTATTAGAATTATAAAATTGACTTAGAAAACAAGGAAATTAACTAGCTCTAGCACCCACGAAAGAAAAGTGGGGCTCACCACCGGCTAAAGAAAGGTGGCTCTCAAGCTGTAGCTTCATGTTGGACTTCGGGACCTGAAACTAAGTAGTTCAATTAGCTTCAACCTCACCCTTTTTTTTTTTATAATATTGGAAGAAGTATTTTATGGGAAATATGCACTTTGAAAAATAAACATATCTACATCTATATCAATAAATCATCAAAATAATAAGGACTTTGATAAATAAATTATTTTAAGAATTGAAAATCATTTACCAAAAATCGAGTGTTGCCCGTAGGCTATAAATATACCTTATACTAGGGAGGTTCCATCTAGACACTGACATATGCCATGTGTACATCATGGAGTCCGATTACCCACCCGATGGGCTAAGGCAATGGCCTACCGTAATTTCGTAGGAGTAGGCGAGGTGCTAGAAACCCCCTAATCAATCTCTTAATAAACTACTATATCTTTTAGTGGATAACTTATCTTAAACTCCCACACCGGCATATGTGGTTCTGGGGTCAAGGATCCGTTCATCCAAGTACCTACTCAGTTATCTAAAAGTTCCTCCCAAAACTTATTTTAATATTTTAAAATACTTGTGCAATCTCTTTGCATAGTAAGAAACATAAATTCATATCGTTATTGTCTCATTTTATGAGAAGTCATTATTAAAATATATTAATAAAATTTCAAGTAGCATTTGAAAGGAATATTGGTAATAAAACTTCACAATAATGATGATACTCACACACGCTTGTTCCAACGTGTATAAGCACACTAGAAAAGAATTTAGAAATAAACCTTTACTGCATTCAAACTTATAAAGTATGCATCATTTGAGAAAAATATGGGGGTAGGTCTCAGCTTACCTGGAATCAAAGCTAATGACTTGTCGTAGAATAACTCAAAACTCGATTGAAGTCAATCTATACAAATATTATAATTCAAGCATAAGTCTCTATAAGCGAAGACTAGAATTTTCCTATACCTATATTACTTAGTTTGCTTTTATTCAAACGCTTTACTTATAACATACTTTTAGTTCATAGTATCTAATATAATTTATAGTATCTAATATAATTTAAGTTAATGTAACACAATATAATATAGTATAATATAAAATATAATATAATATCATATATTGTATAGGTGAAAAATTAATATTTGATAGAGCTATGTGAAGTGATAAAATATGTTTAGTTTAAAATATTAGAAAGATAAGTAATATAACTAAAAGAGTATAAGGGTAGACTTACAAGGTAGAAAGTTTTGATTTTTCAAGAGTGGACTTGAATAAAGAAGGAGACTTGGAAGATAGGTAGCTCTTTTTGTGAAGTAAAATATTGAACTTAGTATTTTTGAAGTGTGCAAATGGGTGATTAGGTGTAGGGTATTTATAGGGGTAGAAACGGATTGTAGATAGGACATTTGTCGTCCACTTATTGGTTGCATGAGCCACTATATTGGTTATTGGAAACTTGGCATACCAATCTTGCCATCTTGTTAGTTAATCATGCATGGCTAACACTTGTTCCATAAAAAATGACATTTGTCTCTTGAGTCATACATGGATGACACTTATTTTAGCTATCAATGACATTTGTCTATGGGTTCATGCATGGATGACATTTATCTTGCCAATAATACCACTTGTTTATAGAGGTGAGCATGTGAGATACTTGTTATAAAATGGATTGACACCTGTTTATGAAGGTTAGCATGGAAGACATTTGTTAGACCAAAATAACCCTTGTCGATGAGGATGTTCATGTATGTCACTTGTTTTAGCAAGAATTCCAAGTGTCTATGAGTGATTTCATGAAGGACACTTGTCTACCGATAGAAGATAACACTTGGCATAAAATATGACACTTGTATTTTTTTTTTCCTAAGTAGGTGCCACCTACTCTTTTGGATATTTAAACATAAATAAATATTATTTAATAAGTTAATATCATGGTTATAAATCATTTTTCGCTAATAAAAATAATAGGAGTAGTATTAGTAGTAATAATAATAATAATAATAATAATAATAATAATAATAATAATAATAATAATAATAATAATAATAATAATAATAATAGTAGTAGTAGTATTGAAAATACTGGCATTCATAACAATACTAAAATATTGCTTTAGAAAAAATAATTTAAGAACAATAGTTAGAGAGATATATGTTATAGCGAAGTTCTCATAGTTAAGCTTAATGCAAAAGCTTATCAGATAACAAGGTCGTTATATTCTCTCCCCCTTAGGAACATTCGTCCTCAAATGTTGCTTGTAGCGTACTTGAAGTATGGAAGAGATGAGGATATCTCGATATCATATCTGCCTCAACCTCCCAAGTAGCTTCCTCCGATAGGTAGTTCCTCCATAATACTTTTACCGAAGGAATTTCCCTAGACCTCAGCCTTCTTACCTGACGATCCAGAATAGCTATAGGCTTTTCTTCGTACGAGAGCTTTTCATCCACTTGTATAAATTGGACAGGAATGACATGGGTTGGGTCATGTATATATTTTCGTAGCATCGATACATAGAACATAGGATGTATAGAAGATAATTCTGGAAGCAAGGCAAGCTTGTATGCTACCTTACCTATTCAATTAAGGATTTCATATGGCCCAATGAACCTCCGACTGAGTTTACCTTTCCTACCAAATCTAATTACGCCATTCATTGGTGAAACTTTCAAGAAAACTCGATCTCCAATCATGAACTCAAGTTCTCGATTTCTCTTGTCAAAATAGGAATTTTGGCGGCTTTGGGTTGTCCTAAGCCTATCTTGGATTACTCTCACTTTCTCCAAGGCCTCTTGGACAAAATCTGGACCCAACAGTTTAGTTACATTTGCGTCGAACCAACCTATTGGTGATCTGCACCTTCATCCATACAAGGCCTAAAAGGGAGCCATTTTGATACTAGAGTGGTAACTATTGTTGTAGGCAAATTCCACTAGTGTCAGATTATCATCCCAATTTCCCCCAAATTCCAATGCACATACCCTTAATATATCTTCAAGAGTTTGAATGGTCCGCTCAGATTGGCCATATGTTTGTGGATGGAAGGCTGTGCTGAGGTTGATCTTTATCCCAAGTGCCTCCTGGAACACCTTCCAAAAATTTAAAGTAAATTGACTACCTCGGTCAGAAATGATCGATACTGGCAAACCATGCAAACAGATGACCTCTTTTATGTATAGTCGTGCATATTGCACAACCGTAAATGTTATTTTAACAGGAAGGAAATATGCCGACTTGGTGAGCCTATCCACAAGAGCCCAAATTGAGTCATGCTTTCGCAAGGTCCGTGGTAATCCTACCACAAAGTCAATGTTGATGTGTTGCCATTTCAATTCTGGTATCACAATGTTTTGAGCAAGTCCTCCTGGTCTTTAGTGTCTCATTTTAAACTATTGGCAATTCACGCACTTGGCAACGAACTCCGCCACATCCTTCTTCATATTTCTCCACCAATAAAGATCTTTCAAATCATGGTACATTTTATTGGAACCAAGATGTATTGAGTATGTAGAATAATGTGCCTCTTTCATAATGGACTTCCTCAAGTCATCTACATCGGGAACACATAGTCGACCATTCATTCTAGGCACATTGTCCTCACCAATAGTGAATGCGGTAATTTCACCATTTTGAATGCCTTCTTTTAATTTACTCAAATAACTATCATCATATTGCTCAGCCTTGACTTGTTCCACCAATGCTGATCGTACTACGGTATGGGCCAATATCCTTCCACCATCCGCTACCTTGAGTCGAAGCCCTTGGATTGCTAGCTCCTGACCCTCCTTGGTTAATGGTCTTTTATCTATTTCCAAGTGCGCTAAGCTACCCATAGATTTCATACTTAGGGCATCGGCAACAATATTTGCCTTTTCAGGGTGATACAAAATATTTCAATCATAATCTTTTAATAGCTCAAGCCACTTCCATTACCTTAAGTTTAGCTCCTTTTGCTTGAAAATATACTGAAGACTTTTGTAGTCAGTATAAATCTCAAACGGATCGCCATAAAGATAGTGACGCCAAATGTTTAGAGTAAAAACCACCGCTGCTAACACTAAGTCATGTGTAGGATAATTTTTCTCATGGTTCCTTAGTTGCCTTGAAGCGTAGGCCACCACTTTCCCTTTTTGCATAAGTACGCATCCTAGCCTGACGAGGCCAAAGTGTATCGGATTTTCCTGCTCGTGCTTTGTCAAATTATAGTATAGTTTAAGATATCGTCCCACGGAGATTGGGAAATCTATGCTACAGACTTTGAATATTCCAACTACTATTTGAGAGAATCAAATTGATGAAAAGTGAGTTTTTTGAACTTTTAAATAACTTTAACTAAAACAAAATAACTTGTGGAAGATTTTCAATTTAAAAAGAGTTGGGAATCATTGAATTCACTTGATAATATTTATAATAAAAATCTCAATTTTGACATATATTTCTCTACAGAATAATTGCTTATTTCTAATTCAATTATATTTTGCTCACAAGAAAATAATCAATTAATAACACTCCGTGAGGTCATGCAAATTAATTGAGTTATAACAAGTGACAGTTAAACCGAAATATTTTTCTTGCCTGAACTGTGCTAAAAAGTAGTGAAAACTTCGTGAGAATATTTTTACTAAAAACCAATAATCTTGCCTACAACAATTCCTCCGTGAGAATTAAAACTGAGGCAAGCAAGACTACGGACTTGAAATGGTAGATTACTAAAATTTATTTTCAATCTACTTATTTTACTCATCAGTTACCACATATTAATTTTGCTCCGTGAGAATTACAAAATTAATATGATAATAACCTCGAGATAAAATATGTAGGAGTGATAATAAAGAATAATAAAACTAACATTCCCGCACAGTGTAAAATGTGAAATAGATAATTTCAGGCCAAGTATATATTAAAACTGAGATAAGTATTAAAAATATATCAAGCTTCAACAACTATCCCAACAAAAAAAAATTACTCCATTATAGAGTATGAAAATATAAAAAGGGAATTTAAAAGACTTATAATTAAAACTAGGAGTATTTTACTACTAGCAAAAGAAAGACAAGAGAAAGAGAAACTTTAAAGAGCTATAACTATTCTATAACTTTGTATCTAACTAAGGGAGAGTTGTCCTCTATTTATAGAAGAATACTTCTTCATTAAGTCTTGAAATGCCAATTGATGAAGATGTGTAGCAAGTTCCTTGCATAATGACATAGATACGTAGAGTCTTGAAAAAGGCCATGTGATGAATATGTTTAGAAAGTCCTTGCATAATGATAGTCTTCCATTGCTCCTTTATTTGCTTTAATTCCACATTCTTTTATTAAATGTGTAATTCCATATGACCAAAATGTATAATAAGGAGCAAATATTATAGCCAAGATATGTAACAACTTTCTTGCATAGTGAGGAAGACATGTCATGGACTTCTTCTTGCACACGTAAAACTCTTCTTCCTTTGTTATTTACTTTATTCATAATATATTTCTCTTTCCAAGTATTCTTTTTCTCTGCAAGATTTGTTAGAAAATATAGGAGAATTGAATATATTTATTCATGCTTTTATTTAAAAATATATATTTTTATATAAGAAAATACACGAATAAATTATATTCATCAAATTCCCCCATACTTGAACTTTTGCTCGTCCTCGAGTAAAAAGAATTTTTTTTTTTTTTATGATTTTCTTCAAAAATTGCGACTATTGTAGGATATGCAATTTATTCAAAATAAATATCTCTCATTATGTTCAATGCAATTATCCTTTCTAAATTCACCAAATCTTTTACCTTATGTCTGAATTCTGACTTGATCAACAAAAACTTGCATTCTTCGCCCCTTGAATCTTTCAGAATTGATAAATTTATGATCACTTCTTCAGTAAGTAGCATAGCCGAGTCCATATGCTTGCTTTGCATGTTTATCTCCACTAATATAGATACAACGCTAATTTTTAAAATCTTTTAGGACTTTTCTTGGCTTGTAATGTCAGGCTATAGGCTGGTAGGGTAAGGATATATTTATAGTGACTATTCTCCTTCCAACTTTGAGCAAACATTTCTTGGTTCTTAGTATTTTCATCCTTTTTTTTAAGCACTCCTCCTTATTACATTCTTTGCCTTTGCAATATTATTAACAATCATATATTCTCTTCTTTTTTTTTTCTTTTTCTTTTTTTTTTTCTTTTTTCTTTTTCGGGTACTTCTTCCTCTTATTGATATCAATCTGTGCTCATTAATTGCTGGAAGAAGTGTATTTTTATGCATATATATAGAGATATATACATATATACGACTAATATATATATATATATATATTTTTTTTCTCTTCGTTTTTTTAGAGAGAAATACGGTGTTAAAAAAAATTAGGATCAAGGCTAAAAAGGTTCTAAGAGGTAAAATATGTATATTTGGATGAAAAATAAAGAGGCTAGAATTGGGAATTAAAGAAGGCCTAAGTTCATTTTTCAAAAATCAATGTCATCCACTATTTCGCCTCGAAAAACATTTAGAGCAAGTTCTAACCAAGTTTATTGATTCTTCCTGCTTTTGTGATCATAACTTTTCTCAATCCCAATGATTTCCTGAGTCGAAGATGCTTGCTACTGTTTTCACAAAATCTAAATCATTCATGAAAAAACATATGGTGAAAAATAAAAAGAAATAATATTGAGCATAATGTAAAGAATTTATGTTGTTAATTAAATACCTACAAAAAAATCACAGTTTAGAAGAAGATATTATATGTAAAATATATAAATCAGAATAATCCTCCCCCACACTTGAACATTTCATTCTCCAGAATGAAAACACGTTTCAACACGAGTGGAAAGGGAGTAAAAGAATTTTTTTTTAAACTAAGATAATTAAAATAGAAAATACTACTTAATAATTTTTTTTCAAAAAAAAAAATATATTTTTGGCTTTCCAAATTACGATCACAGAAGAAAGCTTGAAAGAAACTGTGACCACACATATTCTATGTGTAATAGACTGATTATTTTAACACCGTAACAGTCATAAGGTCCTAGTTTGAATATAAACTAGAAAATTACCTGTGCCAAAATTAGATTTTCACAATTGAATGGTTAACCAACCAGTAACTTAGGCATACCGATCACCATGGAGTTACTCCTGTCTAGGTGACACTGTTTTTGTAGAGGCCTTCATGAGATGTTCTGGTTGGACAATAATCTGGATTTGACCAGATCAATTGGTTAAGCATTTAATTAGTCAGATCTATGTTGGACTTATAAGGCTCCATTGCTTCACCCTCAATGGCTACGGGTAAGAAACCTTAGTTCTGAGTTTAACGTCGTCAGCTCGACGTAGTAACTGTGAAACTCATCAATCTATCATGGTTACTGATGGTTGCTGCTCAAAATGTCCTCCAAAATACAATTTTAGCCTGTGGCCATTGACTTTAAACTTGTCTCCTCCATTAAACTGTTGAATTTCAATTGCTCCATATGGAGTAGCATCTGTAACAATGTAAGGACCTGTCCATCTGGATTTCAATTTTCCAGGAAATAGCCTGAGTCGGCTATTGTACAGAAGTACCTGATCTCCAATTTTGAAGCTTTTTTGTCGGATCAAGTTGTCATGCCATTTTTTTGTTTTTTCTTTATAAATCCTGGCATTTTCATAAGCTTCTAGCCTCAACTCTTCCAATTCATTAATATGAAAAAATCTATTTTTACCAGCAGATGTTAAATCAAAATTCAGTGCTTTTAATGCCCAAAAAGCTTTGTGTTCTAATTCGACTGGCAAATGGCAAGCTTTTCCAAAGACTAATCTATATGGGGATGTTCCAATTGGCGTTTTAAATGCCGTTCGGTATGCCCATAATGCATCATCTAATTTTAAAGCCCAGTCTTTTCTTGAGATTCCAACCGTTTTTTCAAGTATCCTTTTTAATTCGCGGTTAGACACCTCAACTTGCCCTTGAGTTTGAGCATGATATGGTGTTCCTGTTTTGTGAGTTACACTATATTTTGATAGCAATGCAGCAAATTGTCTATTCATAAAATGAGTGCCTTGGTCACTAATGATAACTCGTGGTGTGCCAAATTTGGTAAAAATATTTTTTCTGAGAAAATTGCACACAGTTCGAGCATCATTCTTTCTTGTGGGAATAGCTTCAACCCATCGTGAAATATAATCAACAGCCACAAGGATATATTCAAATGAATGAGATGAAGGAAGCGGTCCCATAAAATCTATACCCCAGACATCAAATATCTCACATACCTGAATTGATTGCAGTGGCATTTCATCTCTTTTAGTGATATTACCTGTTCTCTGACACCTGTCACATTGTGCAACATATGCACGAGCGTCTTTGAAAAGTGTTGGCCAGAAGAATCCAGCCTCCAAAACTTTAAAGGCAGTCCGATTTGCAGCATAATGTCCTCCAATTGCTCCATCATGGCAATGATGCAAAATCTTGCTCATTTCTTCTTCAGGCACACACCTTCTAATAATATTATCTGCACAATATTTAAATAAGTAAGGATCATTCCACATATAATGCTTAGCATCAGATATGAGTTTTTTTCTATGTTGGTAAGAGAGATCTTGGGGTGTCCACTTTCCAACCAAGTAATTTGCAATGTCTGCAAACCAGGGTGGTTGAGTCACAACAAAGTTGACAGAAAAGATATGTTCATCAGGGAATTATTCTTTTATTTCACAAGACTCAGAAGGAGGGTTCTCTAATCTAGACAAATGGTCAGCTACTTGATTTTCGGTTCCCTTTTTGTCTTTTATTTCAAGGTCAAACTCTTGCAGAAGTAAAATCCATCTTAACAATCTAGGTCGGGCATCTTTCTTTGTTAAGAGGTATTTTAAAGCCGCATGATCAGTGAAAACAGTGACCTTGGTTCCTATTAGATAAGAACGAAACTTATCAAAAGCAAATACTACTGCCAATAGTTCTTTTTCTGTTGTGGCATAATTCAGCTGAGCTTCATTTAAAGTCCTACTGACATAGTATATGGGACGAAAAATCCTATCTTTTCTCTGGTCTAAAACAGCTCCAACAGCTGTATCACTAGCATCACACATGACCTCAAAAGGTTGGCTCCAATCAGGGGATACAACTACAGGGGCAGATGATAATTTCTCCTTAAGAGTTTCAAAAGCTTCTATACAATCACTTGAAAAATCAAACTTGACATCTTTCATCAAAAGGTTAGTCAGAGGTTTTGAAATTTTTGAAAAATCTTTTATAAACCGTCAGTAAAAACCTGCATGGCCTAAAAAACTTCTAATGCCTTTAACAGTTGTAGGAGGGGGTAATCCTGCTATAAGATCAATTTTAGCCTTATCAACTTCTATCCCTTTAGCAGTGATTTTATGTCCTAAAACAATTCCCTCAGTAACCATAAAATGACATTTCTCCCAATTAAGAATCAAGTTTGTCTCTTCACATCTCTTAAGAACTAAGGTCAAATGGTGGAGACAATCTTCAAATGTTTTACCAATAAGGGTGAAATCATCCATAAAAATTTCCAAAAATTTTTCAGTCATGTTAGAGAAAATTGCAGACATGCATCGCTGAAATGTAGCAGGTGCATTGCATAAACCAAATGGCATTCTCCTATATGCATAGGTTCCATGGGGACATGTGAAAGTTGTCTTATCCTGATATTCTGGTGCAATTGGTATCTGGTTATACCCTGAATATCCATCAAGAAAACAATAAAAACCATATCCTGCTACTCTTTCTAACATTTGATCAATAAATGGTAAAGGAAAATGGTCTTTTCTGGTGGCATCATTGAGACGTCTGTAATCAATACAGACTCTCCATCCTGTAACTGTTCTGGTAGGTATGAGTTCATTATTTTCATTTTTTATTATCGTCATACCTCCTTTCTTTGGTACCACCTGAACAGGACTTACCCAAGGGCTGTCAGAAATGGGGTAAATAATACCTGCTGCGAGAAGCTTAATAACTTCATTTTTTACCACTTCTTGCATTGTTGGATTCAGTCTCCTTTCGGGTTGGACTATTGGCTTGTAGCTATCCTCCATGAGGATTCTGTGCGTGCAAATTGCTGGACTAATGCCTTTGATGTCTGCTATAGTCCACCCTATGGCTCCTTTATGTGCTTTGAGTACTTCAATCAATTTATGTTCTTGTTCTGCAGACAGAGAAGATGAAATTATTACTGGAAATAATTCTGGCTCAAGATAAACATATTTCAAATGGGAAGGGAGAATTTTGAGTTCAATTTTTGTGTGAACTTCTTCTGATTGCATTTCATCCTCTTCCTTAGAATTATGTTCCAACAATTTTGCTTCACTTCTGACTACAAGATCATCATCCTGTGTGGTGCCAGATTTAGCCAAACATCTCTCCATTGAGTCTAAAATCAATTGATCATCTTTAAATTCATCTGCAAGATCACCAATCATGTCAATTGAAAAACAAGAAGATGATGTTTCATCTCCTGAAAATTTTAGAATATTTTGCATATCAAAAATGACTCTTTCTTCATCAACTCTTAGAATCAGTTGTCCTTGATGAACATCTATGATTGCTCTACCTGTAGCAAGAAAAGGTCTACCTAAAATTATTGGTTCATCAGGACATTCTTCCATTTCAAGTACTATGAAATCTATAGGGAAAACAAACTTATCTACTCTCACAAGAACATTTTCAATTATTCCCTTAGGTTTTTTAGTACTTTGATCTGCAAATTGAAGAGAAACAACTGTATTTTTCATCTCACCAAGATCCAATTTCCTAAAAATAGAAAATGGCATCAAATTAATTGAAGCTCCAGAATCACAAAGTGCTTTTTCAAAATGTAATCCTCCCAAGGTACATGGAATTGTAAAACTTCCTGGATCACCGATCTTTTGTGGTAGTTTATTTTGAAGTATAGCACTGCATTTTTCAGTAAGCATTACCACAGAAACTTCTTCCAATTTTCTTTTGCTTGACAGGATTTCTTTTAGAAATTTGGCATATGAAGGCATTTGAAACAAAGCATCAGTACAAGGAATATTAATGTGAATTTGCTTTAAAATTTCCAAAAACTTTGCAAATTGATTATCTAGATTTTCTCTTTTCATTTTTTGTGGAAAAGGAATTGTCACAGGGAGAGGAGTCACTTTTTCAATATTTTTTTTCTTTTTTTTGGACTTCTTTCTCTTGTGACAGTTTACTGGGTGTTTCAACATTCTTACCCTTGTCTACCTGTTGCTTTGGCTGGTTCTTTTCCTGTCTGTCAGCATATGGATCATCAAGATTCTTACCTGACCGTAAGGCAATGGCCTTAAGGTGTTCTTTTGGATTTTTCTCCGTATTGCTTGGTAAGGGACCTTGAATCTTTTCTGAAACAAGAGTTGCCAATTGGCTTACCTGAATTTCCAAATTCTTAAGGGCAGAATTTTGGCTTTCCATTTTCTCGTCAGTGGCCTTAATGTACTTGTACAAAAGGTCGTCTAAACTTTGATGGGCTTGTTGAGGCCTTTGTTGGTATGGAGCTACTTGCTGATATGGCTTGAAATTCGGTTGCACACGATTTTGATTCTGGTATCCGGGTGGTCCTTATACCTGTTGCTTCTGGAAGCTTTGGGAATTCTCAGCACCATTTGGATTGCTCCATTGAAATCCTGGATGTTTTTGTGCCATTGGACTTCCAAAAGGGTATGGCTTGTACCCGATGGCATTGACCTGTTCATCATTCTGATTGGTTGCTTGGCATTCATGGTTCATATGGTTTCCTCCACACATGTCGCAAGTCTCAGACTGGCTTGGTTGTTGTGTATTAACCTGAAAAGATTCAAACTTTTGTGCCAAAGAAACAATCTGTTGTGTTAGTGTATTTAAAGCATCTGCCTGATTTACCGTAGCAGCTCTTTTTATTACTACACGATCAGATGGCCATTGAATAGCATTTTCAGAAATTTCATTCAATAATTGCAATGCTTCAACAGTGGTCTTTCCCATTATGGAACCTCCTGCAGCTGCATCTATCACATTTCTAGATGATGGTTTTAGCCCGTGATAGAAAATGTACAGCTGCATATGCTCAGGAATGTCATGATGTGGACATTTTCTTAGCATTGTTTTTAATCTTTCCCATGCTTGATAAACTGACTCAGTGTCAGTCTGCAAGAAATTAGAAATATCTTGTCTTAACTTTGTTGTTTTAGCAGGGGAAAAATATTTGTTTAAAAATTTCTGAGTCATCTGGTCCCATGTAGTAATAGAACCTTGAGGTAAACTCCGCAACCAAGTCTTGGCATCTCCTTTTAAAGAAAAAGGAAATTGCCTTAACTTGATTGCTTCAGGAGATACTCCATTATATTTAGCAGTTTCAACTAGTTCCAAGAAATCAATTAAATGACTGTGTGGATCTTCACTTGGATCACCAGTGAAAGTACAGGATTGTTGAATTGTTTGAATCAGGCCGGTCCTGATTTCAAAGTTGTTGGCCGCAACTGGGGGTTTTCTTACACTAGACTCACAGTTGAAGCGGTCTGGTCTAGCATAATCCCTTAGGATTCTGTTTGCTGGTCTTGGAGCCACTTCGTCAAACTGATCTTCTACAATAACTGGTGGATCGACACCCAGTTGGTTATTGTCATCTCTTAGTTGCTGCTCCATTTTGTCACAAGTTGCGCTTTGAGCAGATGATGATTGTCCTTTCCTGCGCAACCGTAAAGATTTTTCAATT
Organism: Petunia x hybrida; assembly: GCA_037355625.1. Taxonomy (NCBI): domain Eukaryota; kingdom Viridiplantae; phylum Streptophyta; class Magnoliopsida; order Solanales; family Solanaceae; genus Petunia; species Petunia x hybrida. The sequence continues at coordinate 254,317 of JBBBVM010000360.1, forward strand.
TCAGGATCGTAAATGGCTAACTCTTTGTTAGAAGAGCGGGTCATAAACTACTTGAAATTTTTTTAAATAATAAAAATTTAAAAATAATATTTTAAAGTAGTATTAATGTCAGTATCATGAAAAAAAATAGTATAAGGAAGAAAAAATTAAAGATAATAAAAATAGTAGGTATAAAGTAAACTAGTTAATAATAATAATAATAATAATAATAAATAAAAAAAAGAATAGGGAAGAATTAGTACTAACAATAAAAATACAAAAGTACTATATATAAAATAGCAACTAGTAAGTAGTACTAGTAGTGCAAAATATAGATAACACTTGAGTAGTTTGAAAAGAAGGAAAGTAGTACGTAAGTGGAGTAGTAGTAGTTGTAATAAAGTAAAAGTAATAAAAATTGGTAGAAGGCCTTTCAAGGAAAAAGAAAAAGAAAAATAAAATAGTACAATACTATTGTTATACGAGCAATAAAAATGAAATAACAATGAGGTAGTACAAGTTTGTGATAGAACAAAAATAGTAAGATGACATTAGTTATTATTTATATCTAACTAATAATAGTATTAAGAAAATAATAGTAATAACTATAATTTAAATAGGAAAAAAAATATTTGTGCTATAATATAAATAGAAGCAGTATTAGTAATAGCACTATAGAAACTTAAGAAGAAAAAAAAAGCAAAATAGTGTAGAAGTAATAGTAGCAATAAAAGTAATACTAATATAATAATGCTTGTAATATTAAAAAGAAGACTTGTTATGTCAAAACAGTACTTACGTAGTAGTACATACAACAATTTCTTTTTTCTTTTTCTTTTTTAACTTTTTCTTAAAAAGTTAGTAGCAATAATAATAACAATAAGAAATACTTAATATAGAGAACTACTAATATATTATATTATAGACTATAGTAATTAGTAATGGTAAATATTGTAAAGAAAATTTATAATAATAATAATTATAATAAAACTTAGATATACTAAAGTAGACGTTATAATAAAAGTAGTAGGGAAAATAAAATGATAGATGAAAGAAGTGACATGGACTATTAGATAAACACTTTAATATTACTTGCTAACTAAAAATAATAATATAATAAAATATACAAAAGAAAATATAAGTGTTAGAAGAAAAAGAGATAATGTTAGAAGTAGTAATGGAAATATTAGAAGGAGTACTTGAGTAACAAGGAAATATTAGAAGGAGTACTTGAGTAACAAGGAAATATTAGAGAAATTACTTAAGTAACAACGAAATGTTATAGTTAATATATTAGTAAATAATAGTAATATTAGTGGTTGTAATGTAAAAAACGATAATATAATAATAAAATTAATATACTAGAGAAAGTTTATAATAATAATAATAAATAAAAATAAAAATAAATAAAATAAAAAATGCTAGAAACAAAGAAAAAATGTTAGAAGCAGATATAATACTATTAGAGATTAAAGATTAGTATCAGTAGTTATAGTAGTATATTATAGATTATATAAATATTAATTATATTAATAAGTTCTTAAATTAGTAACCAAATATTTAGTCCGAAGTAGATGTCTGCCAATCCCTGGCAACGGCGCCAAAAATTTGACGAGGCCAAAGTGTATAGGATTTTCCTGCTCGTGCTTTGTCAAATTATAGTATAGTTTAAGATATCGTCCCACAGAGATTGGGAAATCTATGCTACAGACTTTGAATATTCCAACTACTATTTAAGAGAATCAAATTGATGAAAAGTGAGTTTTTTGAACTTTTAAATAACTTTAACTAAAACAAAATAACTTGTGGAAGATTTTCAATTTAAAAAGAGTTGGGAATCATTGAATTCACTTGATAATATTTATAATAAAAATCTCAATTTTGACATATATTTCTCTAAAGAATAATTGCTTATTTCTAATTCAATTATATTTTGCTCACATGAAAATAATCAATTAATAACACTCCGTGAGGTTATGCAAATTAATTGAGTTATAACAAGTGACAGTTAAACCGAAATATTTTTCTTGCCTGAACTGTGCTAAAAAGTAGTGAAAACTTCGTGAGAATATTTTTACTAAAAATCAATAATCTTGCCTACAACAATTCCTCCGTGAGAATTAAAACTGAGGCAAGCAAGACTACGGACTTGAAATGGTAGATTACTAAAATTTATTTTCAATCTACTTATTTTACTCATCAGTTACCACATATTAATTTTGCTCCGTGAGAATTACAAAATTAATATGATAATAACCTCGAGATAAAATATGTAGGAGTGATAATAAAGAATAATAAAACTAACATTCCCGCACAGTGTAAAATGTGAAATAGATAATTTCAGGCCAAGTATGTATTAAAACTGAGATAAGTATTAAAAATATATCAAGCTTCAACAACTATCCCAACAAGAAGAAATTACTCCATTATAGAGTATGAAAATATAAAAAGGAAATTTAAAAGACTTATAATTAAAACTAGGAGTATTTTACTACTAGCAAAAGAAAGACAAGAGAAAGAGAAACTTTAAAGAGCTATAGCTATTCTATAACTTGGTATCTAACTAAGGGAGAGTTGTCCTCTATTTATAGAAGAATACTTCTTCATTAAGTCTTGAAATGCCAATTGATGAAGATGTGCAGCAAGTTCCTTGCATAATGACATAGATACGTAGAGTCTTGAAAAAGGCCATGTGATGAATATGTTTAGAAAGTCCTTGCATAATGATAGTCTTTCATTGCTCCTTTATTTGCTTTAATTCCACATTCTTTTATTAAATGTGTAATTCCATATTACCAAAATGTATAATAAGGAGCAAATATTGTAGCCAAGATATGTAACAACTTTCTTTTATAGTGAGGAAGACATGTCATGGACTTCTTCTTGCACACATAAAACTCTTCTTCCTTTGTTATTTACTTTATTCATAATATATTTCTCTTTCTAAGTATTCTTTTTCTCTGCAAGATTTGTTAGAAAATATAGGAGAATTGAATATATTTATTCATGCTTTTATTTAAAATATATATTTTTATATAAGAAAATACACGAATAAATTATATTCATCATAGCCCTACATGAGAGGTATCACAATATACGGTAAAACCACCTAACTTGTTGGCAATGTTAATACCAGTGATGTGGTCAAACGAATCTTAAGTTCTTCGAAGCTCCTTTCGCATACATCAGACCATTGGAACTTAACTCCCATTTTAGTTAACTTTGTTAATGGCACAGCCAAGGTGGAAAATCCTTCTACAAAGCTTCGATAATAACTAGTTAAACCCAAGAAACTCCGAATTTCGGTAGGTGTTTTTGTCCTTGGCCAATTCTAGACTGCTTCTACCTTCTTGGGGTCCACTTGAATACCTTCTTTCGAGACTACGTGGCCCAAGAATGCTACACGTTCTATCTAGAACTCACACTTCGAGAACTCGACATAAAGCTCATGTTCCCTAAGTGTTGGCAACACCTTTCTTAAGTGCTCCTCATGTTGTTTATGACTACGAGAGTAGACCATAATATCATCTATGAACACAATGACAAACGTATCCAGATATGACCTAAACACTCTATTCATTAAGTCCAGAAAGGCTGCAGGTGCATTAATCAGGCCGACGGACATAATAAGGAACTCATAATGTCCATATCGTGTCCTAAAAGCTAATTTTGGGATGTCACTCTCCCTTACTTTAAACTGGTGATATGTTGACCTTAAGTAAATTTTAAAGATGTGACTAGCACCTTGAAATTAATCAAACAAGTCGTCTATACGAGGTAACAGGTACTTATTCTTGATGGTGACCTTGTTAAGTTGTCGTTAATAAATATACATTCTTAATGAGACATTCTTCTTTTTAACAAATAAGACAGGAGCACCCTACAGTGATACACTTGTCTAATAAATCCCTTGTAAAGGAGGTCTTTCAATTGTTCCTTTAATTCTCTAATCTAGGCCCATGCCATCCTATATGGATGACACGACCCGCATTTTCGGCTAGGCCGTGCGGGCTCCCGACCACTTTTCCTAGACCTGTCGGGCGAACCCTATAGACAAAATCGATAAAAACGACATAAAATTACCTTGAAAATAAAATTAAACATGACCTTAACAACATAAAATAACTCTCAAGGATAGACATATATACAAACTGTCTGGACAAAACAACTAACTACACAGAATACACAGGTTTAAAGGTTTCAAGATCAGACATCTAAGAAGGCCAAAAGATATATACACCTCCCGAAGGGAGCAAAAGTAATGAAAACTGTAATATCTGAAGTTTGTGGCCGCAATGAACAGGATGGGTCACCGTAGACAGCTGAGAACGTACTACTCCTCAATCACGGTGAGACTGGCTGGGTCCTGGTGCAGAATCTGCCGAACGTAAAGAAAACACAAGGACAAAAAGGCGGTGAGTCATGAAGACTCAATAAGTGTGAACAAACTAGCAACCTCGAAAAAATAGATACGCTAGTAAGGGAAACGGAACCAGACAACAATCAACAATTAAGCAATGCACATATAAGCAGAACAGTAGTCATGTAAAGAAAATCTACACAATAGTATGAAATGAAATGGAATGAGATGAAATGAAATGAAATGAAGTGAGATGAAATGAAATGAGATGCAAAGGGTCACATGTGCCTGTAATCCTATACCGAAGCGGAATACTCCTGCATTTGAGGGGAATCCAATCTGCTAACCAACTGGAGCGGAATACTCCTGCACCCGATATAATATAAACCAAAACTAGAGGCGGAATACTCCTGCACTCTCTTGGGGCTGAATACTCCTGCACCCGATAAAATGTAAAGCTGAGGCGCAATACTCCCGCACTCAGTATGATATGCAATGTAATCCTTATGAATGTAATGTGATGCAATAATAACTTTTCACCGGCACAGGACTCTCATCGACAGCCGGGAAGCAGATGCCAACTCCAAGCCAAAGTACAATACTCAGATTCCCAATGCAATATCAATAACAGAACATAATATATAATATAGAATGAAAATCCAAAGCTAAGGCATAATGAGTACGCCTATCGGCAGCTACACACGTAAGGAACACGTGGTAGAAAACCCACGAGGCCAAGTGCCTCCAAAGAAATGGATATAAACACTTACCGTATTCCAAAGCTAGTCCTGTTACTCAACCACTGCTTTTTCCTTTGGATTAATTGCCAAACGATCTCTTTCTATTCAATAAGCAGAAAAATTATATCAAATAAAGCTAAAGGCTTCATTCCTTATGTCTTAGGGCAATCCAGTTAGGAACCTGATACCCTATTCGCATACGCAATACGCAGGCCAGACCTATATACATGGTTCAAAGTTCCATAACCAAACCCTAAATAAATTATATTTATATGTTGCCCACAACTCACTGAGTACGAATATATAATCTTTTTCATCATTGGGGTCCAATTGACCCGTTAAACTATCAATTTAAGTCATTAGGGCGATGTCTAATATCCTTATTTTTACCATAAAAATATATTCAAACACACGTAATAAGCTAAGATAATGAGTTAACATCATTACCTGAAGATTTGGGGTAGAAATTCCACTATTTTTCTACTCATTATTCCCTTTTTTCCTCTCTTTTCTAATTTTTTTTCTCTTCTCTCCTTTGTTCAAAATGTTTTTGCGTGAATCATATGTAGCTGATGGCTAAGGGATTACCTTACCCAACCGACCTTTAGTTTAATTTTTTAATTTCTTTTTTTTTAATAAATTCGCTACGATGATTAAAATTAAAATGGAATCCTAGAGAAGTCGAACTGATCCCAAATTTTTCAAGTAAGTTATAAAAATATATGTAACATACTCGCGAAGATGGATCTCAAATCGGACTCCCGAAACTGAAGATGCAAATTTAAAGGAAAAAGGTCAAATTATTTAACTTTCGGTATTTTAGCGGAAACTAGCCGAACAACATCGAAATTCACTTTCGAAAAATCACAAAAGTCACAAATAATCATACGATCCTAACGGCACTTTTGGATTTCGAATCGGAGCTCATTCGCCCAAACCGAGCTAAAAAATCTCTTTTTAATATTTATTGACAATAAAAACTGAAACCTTCTTCCGATGCCTACCAAACGAGGTCTGATTTAGCTCAAATTTTACAGACAGGTCCTAATGGACCTTACGAATATTTTAAAATTATCAGCACGCCAATCGGAGTCCTAACTTCTGAAACGACTGACCGAGGTCGTTTCAATGGAGGGATTGAGATAGGTTGTACCCCTAGTTGTACATCTATCCCAAAGTCGATCTCCCTATCAGGCGGCAACCCTGGCAGGTCATCAAGGAAAACATCCGGGAATTCATTCACAATTGGCACAGACATTAGAGTCGGTGCTGGAACTTCCTTATCCTGAATCCTAGCATGATAAGCTGTGCACCCTTTTCGGCTAGGCCGTGCGGGCACCCGACCACTTTTCCTAGGCCTGTCGGGCGAACCCTACTGACAAAATCGATAAAAACGGCACAAAATTACCTTGAAAATAAAATTAAACATGACCTTAACAACATAAAATAACTCTCAAGGATAGACATATATACAAACTGTCTGGACAAAACAACTAACTACCCAGAATACACAGGTTTAAAGGTTTCAAGATCAGACATCTAAGAAGGCCAAAAGATATATACACCTCCCGAAGGGAGAAAAAGTAAGGAAAACTGTAATATCTGAATTTGGTGGCCGCAATGAACAGGATGGGTCACCGTAGACAGCTGAGAACATACTACTCCTCAATCATGGCGCGACTGGCTGGGTGCTCGTGCAGAATCTGCCGAACGAAAAGAAAATACAAGGACAAATAGGGGGTGAGTCATGAGGACTCAATAAGTATGAACAAACTAGCAACCTCGAAAAAATAGACACGCTAGTAAGGGAAACGAAACCAGACAACAATCAACAATTAAGCAATGCACATATAAGCAGAACAGTAGTCATGTACAGAAAATCTACACAATTGTATGAAATGAAATGGAATGAGATGAAATGAAATGAAATGAAGTGAGATGAAATGAAATGAGATGCAAAGGGTCACATGTGCCCGTAATCCCATCTCGAAGCCGAATACTCCTGCATTCGAGGGGAATCATATCTGCTAACCAACTGGAGCGGAATACTCCTGCTCCTGGGGCGGAATACTCCTGCACCCGATATAATATAAACCAAAACCAGAGGCGGAACACTCCTGCACTCTCCTGGGGCGGAATACTCCTGCACCCGATAAAATGTAAAGCTGAGGCGGAATACTTCGGCACTCAGTATAATATGCAATGTAATGCATATGAATGTAATGTGATGCAATAATAACCCTTCACCGTCACAGGACTCTCATCGACAGCCGGGAAGCAGATGCCAACTCCAAGCCAAAGTACAATACTCAGATTCCCAATGCAATATCAATAACAGGACATAATTTATAATATAGAATGAAAATCCAAAGCTAAGGCGTAATGAGTGCGCCTATCGGCAGCTACACACGTAAGGAACACGTGGTAGAAAACCCACGAGGCCAAGTGCCTCTAAAGAAATGGATATAAACACTTACCGTATTCCAAAGCTAGTCCTGTTACTCAACCACTGCTTTTTCCTTTTGATTAATTGCCAAACGATCTCTTTCTATTCAATAAGCAGAAAAATTATATCAAATAAAGCTAAAGGCTTCATTCCTTATGTCTTAGGGCAATCCAGTTAGGAACCTGATACCCTATTCGCATACGCAATACGCAGGCCAGGCCTATATACAGAGTTCAAAGTTCCATAACTAAACCCTAAATGAATTATATTTATATGTTGCCCATAACTCACTAAGTACGAATATATAATCATTTTCATCATCGGGGTCCAATTGACCCGTTAAACTATCAATTTATGTCATTAGGGCGATGTCTAATATCCTTATTTTTACCATAAAAATATATTCAAACACACGTAATAAGCTAAGATAATGAGTTAACATCATTACCTGAAGATTTGGGGTAGAAATTCCACTATTTTTCCACTCCTTTTTCCCTTTTTTCCTCTCTTTTTTAATTTTTTTTTCTCTTGTCTCCTTTGTTCAAAATGTTTCTGCGTGAATCATATGTAGCTGATGGCTAAGGGATTACCTTACCCAACCGACCTTTCGTTTAATTTTTTAATTTCTTTTTTTTAATAAATCCGCTACGACGATTAAAATTAAAATGGAACCCTAGAGAAGTCGAACTGATCCCAAATTTTTCAAGTAAGTTATACAAAATATATGTAACATGCTCGCGAAGACGGATCTCAAATCGGACTCCCGAAACTCAAGATGCAAATTTAAAGGAAAAATGTCAGATTATTTAACTTTCGGCATTTTAGCGGAAACTAGCCGAACAACATCGAAATTCACTTTCGAAAAATAACAAAAGTCACAAATAATCATACGAACCTAACAGCGCTTTCGAATTTCGAATCGGAGCTCATTCGCCCAAATCGAGCTCAAAAATCTCTTTTTAATATTTATTGACAATAAAAACTGAAACCTTCTTCCGATGCCTACCAAACGAGGTCTGATTTAGCTCAAATTTTACAGACAGGTCCTAATGGACCTTACGAATATTTTAAAATTATCAGCACGCCAATCGAAGTCCTAACTTCTGAAACGACTGACCGAGGTCGTTTCAATGGAGGGATTGAGATAGGTTGTACCCCTAGTTGTACATCTATCCCAAAGTCGATCTCCCTATCAGGCGGCAACCCTGGCAGGTCATCAAGGAAAACATCCGGGAATTCATTCACAATTGGCACAGACTTTAGAGTCGGTGCTGGAACTTCCGTATCATAAATCCTAGCATGATAAGCTGAGCACCCTTTTTGGATAAACTGTTTTGCCTCAACAAAAGAAATAAGCTTAACTGAAGGCACTACCGTGTTCCCCTTAATCTCAATTATCGGCTCTTGGGGAAAGGAAAACTTAACCATTTTAGCATGGTAATCTAGTATTGCAAAGCACGAGGATAACCAATCCATGCCTATGATAACATCAAAGTCTGTCCTGTCTAGTAGTATAAGCTTAACCTTTGTTTCTCCGCCCTTAATGATAACAATGCAGTCTCGATACACATGGGTTACTACCATGGAGTCCCCGATAGGTGTAGAGAAAGAGAAAGGTTCATCTAACAATTTAGGGTCAAATTTAATTTCCGAAGCAAAATAAGGGGACACATAGAAAAAAGTAGATTCAGGGTCAATAAGCATATACGCTTCTCTTAAAAAAATAGTAAAAGTACCTGTGATAACGTTATTAGATGCCTCGGCGTCCTATCTAGCCGTAAGTGCATAAAGTTGGGGTGGCCTACCTCCTTGCTAAGAAACACCTTTTCCTACACCACGTCTGACCTTATTAGCTACGCCTCGACTTGATGGCACAGTCGATTTAAGATGAGTAATTTCCTGCGTGGGGCTCCAACTATCTCCTTCCATTAGCTTTGGACATTGCCTCATGAGATGTCCGCGCTGGCCACAGTTATAGCATCTATTCAAGCCTACCTGACATGGCCCTAGGTGGTTCTTTCCACAGGTTTGGCATGTATGTCGCAGTTGTTGTGCCTGACTAACACCATTTTGAACTTGCTGACCATAACCCTTGTTACCTTGATGTTGTCCTTTAGAATCTGGTACCATACTAGGCAAAAACTTGTTAACTGACTGGCCTTGTCACATTGACCCATGATTCAAGGATCTCTTGTCCCATCTAGGAGCACCATCAAATATACTTGACTGATGTGCCCATTTGTTTTGATTCCTCTCTTCTCTACCTTCCCGGTGTCGCTCCTCTAGTTCTCTTGCAAAATAAAAAATATATCAAAATTTTGCACCATTCATCGCTCCTGCTATATCCCTAAGCAAGTAATCTACTAAACCCCGTGCAAACCTCCGAACTTTGGCTTTCTCATCTGGAACTAAATAAGGGGCATACTTAGCCAAACGTGTAAATTTCTTGCTATACTCAAGCACAATCATATTTCCCTGCCTAAGTTTCTCAGAATTTGAGGCAAGGGCTTTCCTCATCCCTGCTGGTAGAAATCGCTCCATAAATGCTTATGCGAATTCACACCATGTAAGCGGTGCATCCTCTACTCGTTCTTTTTCCCACATCTCAAACCAGGAGTTAGCAACATCTTGTAGTTGGTACGAAGCCAACTCTACAGCATAACTCCCTGTGATTCTCATTATCCTAAGGGCCTTTTGGATACCTTCTAAGAATAGTTGCGGATCTTCATCAGTACTGGCACTCGGAAATACAGGTGGGTGAAGCTTAAGGAACTTGGTGACTTTAGAAATTGAGCCACAAGAAGTTCCATTTTGGCCGCTTACTTGATTTGTGGTTTTCCCGATAAGAAGTTCAATGGCTCCCTTCATGTTTTTCATTGTGTCATAGATCTCGGTTGGTAAGATAATTTAAGCGGCGGGGGAGTGGTGTGGGTACATTATTGTGGACTGGTTCCTCAGCACGTCCTGGGGCTTCTAGGCCCTTGCTCCGATAGTTACTTGACTTTGGCCTCGACCTCGGCCTCAACCTTGGCCAGCCATCGAATTTCGGATAGGTGCATGTCTACGACCTTGTCCTCGCGACGCTACAGGAACATCATCGAAAACGACATGGGGAACTATAGGTGCCTCTCTAAAGTTACCGAACGATTATGTTTGGACCATTTCCTAAAGATGGACAAAAGTAAAAAGGGAATTAGACTTTCCTTATTATAGAGCTCTAACGCACGATCTAGAGTGAATAAAGCCGTGAGATTCCTACATGTCATCGCAGCCTCTCAATTGTGAATGTGGGTACCGCCACATCTATAAGTGAGAGTCTACTAGACACTGCTCCATGTACCCTAAGGAAACTGAAAACCTAGGCTATGATACCAAGCTTGTCACGACCCAATTCTACCAAAGTCGTGACTGGCACTTAGTAGACTAATCTACCAATCGAACCAAGTATCTTGAGCTACTACAATAGAACACGACTTATTTTATTTCATAGGAGATACTAGAATAATGTTTAATATAGTACAACACATCCATATATGGTTACACCCACAACTAGTACATGGAGCATAACTCTAGATATTATTAGAATTATAAAATTGACTTAGTAAACAAGGAAATTAACTAGCTCTAGCACCCACGAAAGAAAAGTGGGGCTCACCACAGGCTCAAGCAAGGTGGCTCTCAAGCTGTAGCTTTAGGTTGGACTTCAGCACCTGAAACTAAGTAGTTCAATTAGCTTCGACCTCTCCTTTTTATTTTATAATATTCGAACAAGCATATTATGGGAAGCATGTACTTTGAAAAATAAACATATTTACATCTATATCAATAAATCATCAAAATAATAAGGACTTTGATAAATAAATTATTTTAAGAATTGAGAATCATTTACCAAAAATCAAGTGTTGCCCGTAGGCTATAAATATACCTTATACTAGGGAGGTTCCATCTAGACACTGACATATGTCATGTGTACATCATGGAGTCCGATTACCCACCCGATGGGCTAAGGCAATGGCCTACCGTAATGCCGTACGAGTAGGCGAGGTGCTAGAAACCCCCTAATCAATCTCTTAATAAACAACTATATCTGTTAGTGGATAAGTTATCTTAAACTCCCACACCGGCATATGTGGTTCTAGGGTCAAGGATCCGTTCATCCAACTATCCACTCAGTTATCTAAAGGTTCCTTCCAAAATTTATAATATTTCAAAATGCTTGTGCAATCTTTTGGCTTGTGTAATCTCTTGGCATAGTAAGAAACATAAATTCATATCGTTGTTGTCTCATTTCATGAGAAGTCATAATTGAAATATACTAATAAAATTTCAAGTATCATTTGAAAGGAATATTGATAATTAAACTTCACAATAATGGTGATACTCACACACGCTTGTTCCAACGTGTACAAGCACACTAGAAAGAAATTTAGAAATAAACATTTAATGCATTCAAACTTATAAAATATGCATCATTTGAGAAAAATATGGGGGTAGGCCTCAGCTTACCTGGAATTAAAGCTAATGACTTATCGTAGACTAACTCAAAACTCGATTGAGGTCAATCTATACAAATATTATAATTCGAGCATAAGTCTCTATAAGCAAAGACTAGAATTTCCTACACCTATATTAGTTGGTTTGCTTTTATTCAAACGCTCTACGTATAACATACTTTTAGTTCATAGTATCTAATATAATTTAAGTTAATGTAACATAGTATAATATAAAATATAATATAATATCATATACTGTATAGGTGAAAAATTAATATTTGATAGAGCTATGTGAAGTGATAATATTTAGTTTAAAATATTAGAAAGATAAGTAATATAACTAAAAGAATATAATGATGGACTTACAAGGTAGAAAGATTTGATTTTTCAAGAGTGGACTTGAATAAAGAAAGAGACTTCAAAGATAGGTAGCTCTTTTTGTGAAGTGAAGTATTGAACTTTGTATTTTTGGGTGATTAGGTGTAGGGTATTTATAGGGGTAGAAACTGATTCTAGATAAGACATTTGTCATCCTGTTATTAGTTGAATGAGTAACCACATTGGTTATTGGACACTTGGCATTCCAATCTTGCCACCTTGCTATTTAATCATGTATGGCTAACACTTGTTACATCAAAAATGACATTTGTCTCTTGAGTCATACATGTATGGCACTTGTTTTAGGTATCAATGACATTTGTCTATGTGTTCATGCATGGATGACACTTATCTTGCCAATAATACTACTTGTTTATAGAAGTGAGCATGTGAGACACTTGTTATAAAACTAATTGACACTTGTTTATGAAGGTTAGTATGGAAGACTTTTGTTAGACTAAAATAACACTTGTCTTTGAGGATGTGCATGTATGACACTTGTTTTAGCAAGAATTCCAAGTATCTATGCGTGATTTGATGAAGGATATTTGTCTACCGATAGATAGAAGATAACACTTGGCATAAAATATGACACTTGTATTATTTTTTTTTCCTAAGAAGGTGCCACCTACTCTTTTGGAATTTTGGACATAAATAAATATTATTTAATAAGTTAATATCATGGTTATAAATAATTTTTCTCTAATAAAAATTATAGTAGTAGTATTAGTAGTAGTAATAATAATAGTAGTACTAATAATAATAATAATAATAATAATAATAATAATAATAATAATAATAGTAATAATAATAATAATAATAATAATAATAATAATAATAATAATAGCTTTTAAAATACTAGTATTCATAATAATACTAAAATATTGCTTTAGAAAAAAATAATTTAAGAACAATTTTTAGGGATATATATGTTATAGAGAAATTCTCGTTGTTAAGCTTAATGCAAAAGCGTATCGAAAAATAGGGTCATTACAAGTCCCATCCATTCGGCCTAATGGCCTATTTTACACTTAAAATCTTATGCATGCATCTCCATTTTATGTATTAACTTATTTTTGTTCAATGTGCAGAATTTATTTATTAAAGGTTGGTTAATATTGAACACTGAAATGACTGAGAATCTGCATCAAGGACGAAACAACATGACAAAGCAGTTTTAGGAAACCGATTCTGGTATGGGTATCTTGCAAGCGTAGAATGATGACACTGAAGAACATGTGGTGCAAAGGAATAGAATGGTCAAATTTTGAAACACCGTTAAATCCTTTCCGAACACAAGCTTTAACTCTAACTTACCCTACTTCACCATACCTCATTATCCAATGCCTATACATACCATATATCTACAAATCCCGCAAGAATATCTTACCGATCTAAATACTTGGTCAACTGCAACATTATGTAACCGCCATTTATTGCTATGCCTGTTTTGGGGAGTCAATAAAATCAAATGATAGTGCGTCCATAAGAATTGCCTAGGAAAGAAGTTGAGGCAACTGATTTGCATAGCATGGAGGGACGAATCTGCAATTTGAAGAAGGCCGTTAGAGATGAGTTGCGCTCTAGGAACATTCAGAGTTTATGTTATGAAGACTTATGCATTCACCCGGACATTGAGCTTCCACATGGGTATAAGAGACCAAAATTCAACACTTTCAACGAAAAGGGGAACCCTATGCTCAGTTGAAAGATTATTGCTGCAGATTGATTGGAATTGGAAATAATGAAGCTTTATAGATGAGATTGTTCATTCAAAGTTTATCAGGAATGGCACTTGCATGGTGTACCAAACAAGATTTTGCTAAATGGCATACATGGGAGGAGATGGCTCATGACTTTGTGGAACAATACAAGTTCAACATAGTACGAGATCCTGATGTGATTGATATGCGCAGCGTTAAGAGGATGTCTCATGAGTCTTTTCCAGAATATGCTATGAGGTGGATGTTAGAGGCTTCTAAGATGCATCCGCTCTTGCCTGAGGATTAGCTAATAGTAAATTTCATTGACATGCAAGAAAGCATATACTATGCCAAAATGGTCGTCAATAATGCAAGCCGTTTCTCTGAATTGATCCAACATGGAAAAATGATAGAAGAATGGATAGCAACAGAAAAAATCCTTTCTGGTTTATTTGGTTTCACCACTCAATCGGAGAAACCCTCAAATTTGCAAGGCTCTCAAATTCAGTTTCAACAAGCATATTTCGATTACCCAGCATCAAAGAACAGGAAGTCGAATACATTCACTCCTCTAGATGAGTCTGTGACATGCATATTTGAGAAATTGCAAGCTGAAGGACTTTTGCAACCAAGGAAAGGAACAATTCCTAATCATCTGCCTTCACACTTTGATCCATCAAAGCATTGTGCTTATCATTCAAATATCCGAGGGCATGATACTGAAGAATGCAGTGGCTTGAAATACAAGATTCAAAGCCTGATTGATTATGGAAAAATAATAGTGCAAGAAGATCCATTAAGTGGTAGCTCCAGCATTCCATTCGCAAGCACAATTTTTGTTAAAGGCAAGGCATCAGCCCCAAGATATTCAAAGAACAAGCGGTTGACAAGCAAAGAAAACTGAAAAGACCGCACTTTGCAGCTTGAAATGGCATTTCATTGCCCGACTATCTTATGTTTTACTACTCTATCGCAATTTTACTTATCCCGTTGTAATGAACTACATTATGTTTGCTACCCTTATTGGGTTTAGACCTAATATCAATGAAATCCTATTTTCCCCAAATAAGCCAAAGCAGTTTTAGATGGTTTCTCTTGTGCAAAAGGAAAAGTTTCAAGAATGTCAGATTTTCGCAGCAACAACACATTTGATCGCCATGCAAGCAAAATGCAAATTTTAATCCAAATTAGGTGTTTAATCAAGCCAAGCGTTATTTTATCAAAAACTAATAATTGTTCTTTGATTAAACAGGGGTAAGTTGTGCATTTACGCAAAGTTCAGCATCAAGGTGGAAGGAGCAACGCAAAGTGTCGCGACTTCTCAGAAATTTTATAGAACTTACGAGTTTTCTTTGAATGCATGAATCTCAAGCAGCAAAACGAGAAGAACACACAACTATTAGTTCCTCGAAGAATATTTGCCTCATCGCATATGCAGAAAGACTCTATTTTTCTCTTTGTAATTCTAGCTTTTCCTCGATTATCAGTATATTACCAACACTTTTGTTTTTAATTATGTAGGAATCAAGTATCAGATTCAATATGGATTAATTACGCTATTCAACATTTGGTGGCATCACTAGCACGAGCCAGACGACCTCAGATTTTGCAATATGCAGGGTTTATCCACCCACAAATAGGATATCTCGGGTCCTTCCACCCACAAAAAGGATACTTCGGGTTCATCCACCCAAAAATAGGATATCTCAAGTCCTTCCATCCACAAATAGGATGCTTCGAATTCTTCCATCCACAAATAGGATGCTTCGAATTCTTCCATCCACAAATAGGATATTCGGGTCCTTCCACCTACAAATAGGATATTCGGGTCCTTCCACCCATAAATAGGATACTTTGGGGGGTTTCTACCCACAAATAGGATATTCGGGTCCTTCCACCCACTAATAGAATACTTTGGGTTCTGCCACCCACGAATAGGATATTCGGGTCCTTCCACCCACAAATAAGATGCTTTGGGTTCTTCCACCCACAAATAGAATATGCCGGGTCCTTCCACCAACAAATAAGATATTTGGGTCCTTCTACCCACAAATAGGATGCTTTGGGGCCTTCAACTCACAAATAGGATACCTCGGGTTCTCCAACCCACAAATAGGATATCTCGGGTCCTTCCACCTACAAAGAGGATATTACGGGTTCTTTTACCTATAAATATGATATTGGGTTCCTTCCTCCCACAAATAGGATATTCCGGTTCATCCACCCACAAATAGGATACTTTGGGTCCTTCCACCCACAAATAAGATATTTTGGGACCTCCACCCACAAATAGGATATTCGGGTCCTTCCACCTGCAAATAGGATATGCCGGGTCCCTCCACCCACAAATAGGATATTCGGGTCCTTCTACCCATAAATAGGATATTCGGGTCCTTCCACCCACAAATGGAATGCTTTGGGTCCTTCCACCCAAATATAGGATACTTTGGGTCCTTCCACCCACAAATAAGATATTCGGGTCCTTCCACCAACAAATAGGATGCTTTGGGTTCTCCCAGCCACAAATAGGATATCTCGAGTACTTCCACACACAAATAGGATATTTCGGGTCCTTCCACCCATAAATAGGATATTTCGGGTCCTTCCACCCATAAATAGGATAGTTTGGGTCCTTCAACCCACAAATAGGATATTCAGGTCCTTCCACCCACAAATATGATGCTTCGAGTTCTTCCACCCACAGATAGGATATCTCGAATTCTTCCACACACAAATAGGATATCTCGAGTTCTTCCACCCACAAATAGGATATTTCGGGTCCTTCCACCCATAAATAGGATATTTCAGGTCCTTCCACCCACAAATAGGATATTTCAGGTCCTTCCACCCACAAATAGGATATCTCTGGTCCTTCCACCCACAAATAGGTTATCTCGGATCTTTCCACCCACAAATAAGATATCTCAGGTTCTTCCACCCACAAATAGGATATTCGGGTCCATCCACCCACAAATAGGATATTCGGATTCTTACACCTACAAATAGGATATCTCGGGTTCTTCCACCCACAAATAGGATATCTCAGGCCATTCCATCAACAAATTGAATACTTCGGTTCCTTCCACCCATAAAAAGGATATGTAGGGGTAATACACCCACCAATAGGATATGCAGGTCTTTCAAGTTGCCTTGAGACATTGGATACTTCAAGACATGGTGTCTCATTCATTTTATCAAGTGATTGGAGCACAGTCCGAAATTGCATTGGAAAATGCCTCTTCATGATTAAATGTATTATGCTTATTGATACAATGTAAACACCGAAGCGATAAAAGTAACGATAAAAGTGAGATGCAACTTAAACAACTCACGAGGTAGCACCGAAGGATGATCTTTCATACATCCTCGCTCAAGTCAAGTAGAACCTACGCTACACAACTATTCTCAAGAGACACCCGTCCCTTGCAAATAGAATGATCAAAGAGGATTGAAGTTCAGCTTGGATTCTTCCAACTGATTTCAAGCCAAAATTACAAGGTTTTTGGAGAGTAAATCTCATCAATGTTTTGTATAAAATGTAGGCTAATGACATAAATGAGCTAAGGAGTGTATTTATAGCACTCCTTTACAATGTTATGAAATTTCTAAAATTCCCTCAGCTAGGTTGAAATACAATAGATCTCTTAGGGCTAAAATAGGTAGTTCACACAAAAAGTTTTAGAAATCAGCAAGTTAGACGCTCGGCCTAAATCTAGGCGCTCCGCCTGGTGGAGCCACTGACCAATGCAGTGTTTTGCTAAAGCGCTCCGCCTAGCTGGTCAGGCACTCCGCCTGGGGTTGCCTTGTCTGAGGCGCTCTGCATGGCTGGTTCAATTGAGCTCAAATGCATGATCTTCAAATCATCTCCGGAGCTCATATCATCAAGGCCTTTCCAAACCAAGTATAAGTGAGCATCTTGGATCTCCTAGGCTTGACTTCGAGTGAATGGTGTCGATGCAATTTGGGTTGCATCATCCTCTCCTTCTTGAGAAGATTTTGTCCTCGAAATTAAGGCGGCATCCTCAAAGGTATCATCACCTACATCACAAAGAGTCAAGTGAGAAACATTGAACGTGCTAGAAACATTACACTCATCGGGTATGTCGATCACATATCCATTGTTGTTGATCTTGGATAGCACTTTTAATTGTCCATCTCCTCAGGGTGCCAACTTCCTTTTCCTAATGTTTGAAAATCTCTCCTTACAGAACTGCACCTTCACATAATCTCCTTTCTTAAGTTCCACTTTCTTCCTTCCCTTGTTCTTCTTGGTTGCAATATTTTCATAGGCCTCCTCCAAGTTCTTCTTCACCTTGGCATGAAGCTCAAACAATGCATTGGCACGAGCTTTACCTTCAAATTAACAACCGCATCCCTTGGCAAATGGGTAAGATCAAGCGGAATCAAAGAATTAAAACTATAAACACACTCAAATAGAGTCATGCCAATCATCCTATGCAAAGTGCGGTTAAAGGCAAAATCCATGAGTGGTACCTTATGAATCCAAGTCCCGGTCTTAGCTTTTGTCATGGCTCTAAGTAGAGCTTCCAAGGTTCCGTTCACCACCTCGGTTTGCTCATCGGTTTGAGGGGTGGTGAGACGTAGAGAACAATAACTTGGTGCCAAGAGCACCCCACAAACACTTCCAAAAATGGCTAAGGAACTTAGAGTCCCTATCATTAGTAATGGTGCGAGGCACCCCATGACACTTTAACACATTATCAATAAACAAAGAAGCTATATGTTGTGCATCATGACTCTTTTTGCACGAAATGAGTGAGCCATTTTGGAGAACCGATCAACGACAACATAAATGCTATCGTGTGCTCCTCTAATCCAAGGTAAAGCCATAACAAAGTCCATAAAAATATCAACCCACAGACTAGTAGGCACGGGAAAAGGAGTGTATAAGCCATGGGTGTTAGATTTAGACTTAGCCCTTTTGCAATCTAAACAAGCGTTACAAAAGCGTTCCACAAGAGGCCTCATCTTCGGCCAATGGAATTTCTCTTTAAGTATGGCCATAGTCTTGTCCACCCCAAAGTGACCCATCAAGCCCCCACAATGTGCTTCTCGCACTAGCAATTCTCTCCAATAGGACTCGGGGACACACACTCTCCCATTCTTGAAAATGTAGCCATTTACCCATTAGTATTTCTCCACCCTCTCCCCACTCAATAGAGCATCATGAATGCTCTTGAGCTTTGGTTCATGTCCATACATCAATTTTATACTTTCAAAACCCATAAGCCCAGAAGCAAGAGTGGTAGCAAGGGAGAGCTTCTTAGAAACTGCATTGGCTACAACATTGTCCTTTCCCTTCTTGTAATGAATTACATAGGGAAAAGACTCAATGAACTCCACCCACATAGCATGTCTCTTGTTCAAGTTCTCTTGGGCTCTAAGATGTTTGACTGATTCATGATCACTCTTAATCACTAATTCCCTAGGCCAAAGATAGTGTTGCCAATGAGCTAGAGCCCTCACTAGGGCACACAACTCCTTGTCATACGTAGAGTAATTCAAGGTTGCTCCCTTTAATTTTTCACTAAAGTAGACAACGGGTTTCCCTTCTTGCATGAGAACACCCCCAATACCCACCCCGAGGCATCACATTTAACCTCAAGTGCCTTTCCAAAGTCGGGAAATTGCAAGAAAGGGTCGGTACTCAACCTACTTTTCAAATCTTGGAAAGCCTTCTCTTGAGGCTCTCCACACACAAAGGCCTTGTCTTTCTTCACCAACTCGGTGAGTGGTGCGGCGATGGTGCTAAAGTCCCTAACAAAGCGCCTATAGAAACTAGCAAGGCCATGGAAACTCCTCACATGAGATACGGTGGTAGGAGTAGGCTAATCTCTAATGGCTTCAACTTTGGACTCATCAACCTCTACACCATTTGAACTAAAAACAAAATCAAGAAAGACAACCTTTTCAACACAAAGGCACAGTTCTTAAAATTGGCATAGAGCTTTTTAGCTCTTAGCTCTTTAAGGACTTGACTTAACTGGCCAACATGATCATCTATTGATTTGCTATTATCAAGATATCATAAAATAAGACAACCAAAAATTTGTTGATAAACAACTTCAAGTCATGGTTCAACAACCTCATGAAAGTGCTAGGTGCGCTGGAGAGCCCAAAAGGCATCACCAACCATTCATAGAGACCAAACTTGGTCTCGGATGCAGTCTTCCACTTATCACCCGATTTCATTCGGATTTGGTGGTAACCGGACCTAAGATCTATCTTGGTAAAAACACTAGAACCACTCAATTCATCAAGCATGTCATCAAGTCTAGGAATGGGATGATGATACTTTATCATTATCTTGTTGACCGCACGGCAATCAACACACATCCTCCATGAGTCGTCCTTCTTTAGCAAAAGAATTACCGGTACGACAAACGGACTGAAGCTTTCACGAACCAAGCCTTTGTTAAGCAACTCATCCACTTGCTTTTACAACTCCTTTGTATCTTCGGGATTGCTCCTATAGGTCGCCTTGTTTGGGATTTGGGACTCCGGGACAAAGTCAATTTGGTGCTCAATCCTCCTCAATGGAAGAAGACCACTAGGCATATCTTCCGAGAACATGTCCTCAAATACCTTCAAAACATTCTCAATAGCACTAGGCAAAGGGTTAGGGTTAGAAAAATAATCACAATCAGAATTTAAAACCATACCTTTGTGCACTAGGTAAATGAGCAATTTGGTGCCATCATTACCTCTCAAGTACTCACCCGGTTGCATCATGGCACAAATATTATCGGTGATAGATGGCTGAGTGGTAGGGCTCTCGGCCAAAGGCTTTGTCACCACGGGGTACTTAGCTTTAGCCACTTCTTTCAACTCCCTCATGCGCTTATAGTCATCACTCACTTGCTTTGGCGTCAAGGGCTTGAGCACATATTTTTTGCCCTCATGTTTAGCCGTGTAAGTGTTGGCTCGGCCATCATGTACAACACTCCTATCATATTGCCAAGGCCTACCAAACAAGAGGTGGCAAGCTTGCATTGGCACCACATCAAACATTAGCTCGTCTTGATAATTCCCAATCTTGAACTTTATCAACACTTACTTCACCACCTTCAACTCCGCACATTAACTCAATCATTGTAATCGGTAGGGGCTTGGGTGTTTAAGGGTAGGCAGTTTCTATTGTGAAACCAAAGATTAGTTCACCAAATTAGCACAACTACCCGAATCAATAATCATGGAGCACACTTGTCCTTTCACCCTAACACTTAGCATGGAGCAAGACCCCCCATTGCACATCTACCTCCTCCTCACTCATCATGACACTCAAACTACAATGTACCACCAAGAACATGTTAGGGTCATCACCCTCCACCGCTTCCTATACTCCCTCAAATACCTCACTCTCCTCAACAACCTCACCCTCGGGCTCACTTTCTTCCTCATACACCAACCCATCATCCATGATTATCATTGTTTTTCGGGTGGGGCAATCTTTGGAAAATTGGCCATAGCCTTTACACTTGTGACATTGAAAAATAGAATAAGAAGGAGTATTTAATTGATTTCTAGAGTTGCCTCCCACTTCTTTGAAGTCATTTCTTGGAGTGGCCTTCTCAAAGGGCTTCTTAACATCATGACTTCCACTAGCACCACTTGTGTTTGGGATTTTCCATTCTTTGGGTCGAGTCATGGGAGTAGAAGTAGTACTCCTATCTCGAGGAGCTTTCTCTTCGTTGGGCCACTTTTCGGCTTCAACTGTGGCATCGCATACATCTTGAAGAGAATGAAAGATGTATAACCTCACTTGAAAAGAAATCTCTCGGCTTAAGCCATTCTTGAATCGGATTATAGCTTGCTCTTCATTTTTCGTTTCCATGTCAAGGGCCATTCGGTTCTTTTCAAACTCATTGAAGTACTCATCAACCGATTTGAAGTCTTGTTTCAACTCATAAAGCCTCTAAAGTTGTTCTTTCTGATACTTGGGTGTCACATATTTTGTGCTCATCACCTCTTTCAATTCTTCTCAAGCAATGTTCACGGGCATCCCAACTCTTCTGCTTGACCTCTTGACGGATTCCCACCACGTGGAAGCATATGATTCAAATGAAGTAGGGCATAAGCGGCTTTCTTCTCCTCGGACATATCATTTGTATCAAACATCCCCAAGTATTGCAAGTTATGTAAGTTACAAGGGCATGCCGAGGAATGTTGTTATGTAGCACACCCTGATTTTATACCTAAGGCTGAAGAAGGTGAAAGTTCTAAACAAAATCCTATCAAAATTTTGCAAAGTGGTAAACTGGTTGGAAATATTTCTAATGACAAGATTGAAGGAGCTAAATTGCTTCAAGGAAAGAATGATGAAATGCAAGGTCGAAAGCAGCAAGGGACGCAAGGTAAGAAATTTATTCCACCTAATAGAAACCCTAATGCGTGAACTATCTTTTATGGAAGGAGGAAAAAGATACACTATGAGGAGCTGGTTGGGAAAGTAACTTCAAGAATTCATGGTTGGAGTGCTAAAATGCTTTCATTTGGGGGAAGGGCCATCCTGATCAAGCATGTATTGCAAAGTATTCCAATAGATCTTCTTTCAGCAGTCAATCCTATTGATAGTGTGCTCAATCAGTTGCACAAGCTCTTTGCTAAGTTCTTTTGGGGAAACTCACAAGAAGGATCTAATAGGCATTGGTCTTCCTGGAAGAATCTATGCTTGCCAGTTGAAGAAGGAGGCATGGGATTCAGGTCTTTGTTTGATGTGTCAAGTGCTTTGTTTGCTAAGCTTTGGTGGAACTTTAGAACTCGAGACTCTCTTTGGGTTACTTATATGTCTAACAAGTATTGTAAGAAGCTGCACAAGGCAATTGTGCCTTTCAAGCAAGGCTCCTATGTTTGGAAGAAGATGATTCAAGCTAGAGAAGCTATGGATCATGAGATACACTGGCAGATAAGAGAGGGTTCAGCTCATCTTTGGTATGACAATTGGTCAGGTCTTGGACCAATATACTTCATTGTGCCCTCTACATTTAACTGTGAGCTATGGTACAACAATGTGAGGGAAGTGATAGAGGAAGGAGCCTGGAATACTGAGTTGTTGCACCTCTTATTACCTGAAGACATTATTGATCATATCCTTCAGAATGTACACTTACTTGGAACTGATCAGAGAAGAGACAAAGCTTGGTGGGGCTTGACCTCAAATGGTAAGTTTTCAGTTAGTAGTGCATGGAATTATATGAGAGGAAAGCAGCATAAGGTCCCTATCTCAAAGTTTATGTGGGTGAAAGGGATGCCAATGAAAGTGTCCTTTATGATGTGGAGATTGTGGAAATTTAAGTTACCAATTGATGATGAACTGAAGAGAATGGGATATCAATTCCCATCTAGGTGTTGGTGCTGCACAACTCCTAACATTGAGACAAGAGAACATCTCTTCAGGACAAGTCAGGTGGCCAACAATGTGTGGAAGTATTTAGCTCAAGCTGCAGGAGTTCAGGTGAATGAATGCAATCTTCAGCAGGTTTGTTTTAAGTGGTGGAAGCAATGGCCTAAACCCTGGACTAGGGATGTCTTTCACACGGTTCCTTCTTTTATTGTATGGTCCCTCTGCAAGAGAAGAAATGCATTAAAACATGATAAAACTGTTTCCTATTCTAGACTACTTTATGAAGTCACTAGCAACTTGTTTTACTTTGTGAAGCTGAGGTTCCCTTTTGTTTCTTTGGTGAGACAATCATGGCCTGATATTGTCACTGCTTTAGAGGCTTACTTGCCTAGATTCAGGTACATCAAAGTAGGGTGGAAAGTACAAAGCTTTGGAGTCTTAAAAGTGAATACTGATGGTGCTTCTAGGGGGAATCCTGGCCCAAGCTCTATGGCATTTTGTGTGAGGAATGTAGAGGGTGATGTGTTGTATGCATATGCTAAGCTCATTGGGGAGCACAACAATATGTATGCTGAGGCTATGGCTATTAGGGAAGCCATGAAATACAGTGTAGAGAATGGTCTAGGAGAGGTTGTGATTGAAACTGATTCTCTAGTTGTCAAACAGGTGATAGAAGGTGTTTGGCAACCTATGTGGTCTATTGCTTCTATCGTGGATGATATTTTGAAATTGAAGCAGCTAGGGAACTTTCAGTTTCAACATACTTTGAGAGAGGGCAATAAGCTAGCTGATTGTCTTGCCAATCTAGCCTATGATTTGCCTAGTGTTTGCTATACCTCTTTTGGTGAAATGCCTCCTAAGGCCAGGTTCTTAGTCAACTTTGACAAGCATCATTGTGTGGAGTTTAGAGCTAAGAGATGGAAAGGCTCAAGATGATAACAATCAGAAGTGGAGAAGGTGTAGGAGGAGCTGCTTGGAGTTTGAGCATTACCCCCTATGGTCAAGACTTTAGAGTGGAGATCATAGGGTTTGTTTACACTAACTATAGTTCCTTTGGTTGCAGGTACAAGGTGGAGACATGCACATATCATTTGGATTACATTGTTGCTAGTACTTTTAGCAAGATGCTGAGGAACAATGGTGGAGCACCGGTGCTCTACAAGTGTTATACTGGTGGAGCACTGGTGCTTCACTGCCTTAGTCGGCTCATTCATTGCAAAAATGCAAAAACAACACTGAATAGAAAGAGTTGGTTTACATTGATTACATTGACAATCATACAAGCTGGGTGTTATTTAACAAAGTATCTCTTGCAGCTTATGTTCTTGATTTGCTTTACATACATCATGATTTCTATGTTCCTTTTTAGAAGGATTTGTACAATGTTGCATCCTCATTTAGCTCAGAATCAGCTAGAAATGCTATGGATGACAATGCTGCTTGTTCACTCTTCACAATGCTTCGATCAAGTGGGAATGCTGAGGATTGCTCTACTGATTGCTCATGGAGCTCTTCATGGCCTCAATCAGGAGGGAGGTGCTATGGTGATGCATTATTTGTGTAAGCTGATTGTCCAGTGCTTTGGTCGACTTGCCAGGCACATGTATCACTTGTTTTGGTCCTGGATACTTCATTCTATGGGGTTAACTACAACCTGCAAGCAACTTGGTCGATCAAGGCTTATTAGTCATTGTGCTACATTTTGTCTAGTTTGTATTCCTTGTTCTTATAGATATTTAGATCCTACTTCTTTTGTTTTTTGGCATCAAGATTATGAGTTGTTCTTATTCTACTTGGTGGTATTAATGCCCAATGGCATTCAACCCAAGAGAGTAAGGACAACAAGTAAGATTGATGCTTATTTTAGAAGTAGGGTGCATTTGGTTTTTACACTTGTTAAGTGCACACATTGTAAGACTATGTACTTATTTTTGTTCTTATTTATTAATAAAAATGGTCACTAGGTGCAATGCCTAGTTGACTCTTGATTAAAAAAAAAATGCGTGGACTAGGGTTGATCCTAAAAAGAAGTCTACTAAGGAAGCTGGAAAGACAAATGGAGAAATTGTTGAGCTGGATAATGCTTTTGCAGCTTTGAATGAGGAGTGTGAAGATGTTGTTGAAGTGCAAGCTGACAAGGAGAAGGAATTAGAGTTAACTAGGGTTTGCAATCCTAGGGCTGATGATGCTGAAAAAGAATTAATTGTAAATTCTACACAAGGTGAATTAGTTGGTGCAAATCCTAATCAAGTTGGGAATTTAATTCCTCAGAAAAATTACAATTAGTGAGAAGGTTGACAATGGTGAAATAAATACTCTTGAATGGGTAGATGCAGTGTTTAAAGATCACCCGAAAGTGAATGAAGTAGTTAATTCAATTAGGGTTCAAGCTGGAATTAATAGAGACAAGGATGAGTTGGAACAGGTTAGCCAAGCTGATCATTCAGATAAAAATCGAGCATTAATTGCTATGCCGCAAAGTGTGAATTCAGTTACCAAGGTTGATTTGGTGAGAAAATTTAGTGTATTAAATGATTCAGCTTTGAATAAGCTGAAGGAGTTGAATGCAGAAGCTAGTGCATTAATTAAGCTGGCCCAAGGGTTACTTAATTCTGGATCAGGCAAGGAATTGGTATTTATACCCTAGGAACATGTGGTTCCATCAGTCGATGTGGGAGATTGAATTGTACATAATTCCCCAGTATGTGCACTAAACACTACGGCATCCACAATTCCAAGTCAATCTCTTGGAGATGACACTACTCATGGTTCTTCATTGTTACCTGATGATGCTATGCATAAAAACACTGAAACTGATGATGAGCTTATTGCAAGAATGCCTTAGAAACCAATGGCACAGGAGATACAAAAACAAGACAGAATTAAAATGGTTGATAGCTTCGAGTCCTGAAAGATTAAGCTTAGAGGATCATGTTGAGGATTCAACTACACACAACTTTGACAATGTTGCTCGTGAAGCTGACTTGTCCCCAAGGAGTGTAAAATCCCAGAAGCAATTGGTTTCACCAGCCCCCTAGAAAAGCCTGAGCAACAAAGACAACAACAAAAGAGAAGCAAGAAGAATTATAGCCAAGGTCCTTCCAAAATTCAATCTTTGAGATCAACCTCTACAAAAAAGAATTAGATGGATAAGCTGCTTATTTGGAGCATAAGGTCAGTGAATACACAAGAGGCTTTTGATAGGATTATCAAATTGCATCAAAGGAAGAATTTTCAAGTTATAGGTTTGATGGAGCCATTCCAGGATGTTAGCACAATAAATAGCTATAGAATCAGGCTTGGGATAGAGCACTAATTTTACAATGAAAATGGGAACGTTTGGGTGTCTGCAACAGCTGATTTTGAAGTGCAAGAGTTGATAAATGATGAACAACAACTCACACTCTCCTTTATGAATCAACAATTTGATGAAGAAGTAGTCATTACCTTTAAGTATGCTAAGACAAATGCTGGGGGTAGATTTTTTCTTCGGGAGGCATTGCAATATTTTGCTAGTGACAATGTAAAGCCTTGGCTGGTAGGTGGAGATTTCAATGTCATTCTTTTAGAGAATGAAAAATATGGGGGATTGCCAGTGTTCATGCCTGAGTATGAAGAATTTGCTTCTACTCTTGCCAATTGTCAGCTCATGGATCTTTGATTCAATTCAGGCAGTATCTTTACTTGGTGGAATGGTAGGACTGAAGAGGACTTCATTCTCAAGAGTCTGGATAGATATTTGGGTAATCAGCAGCTCATTGATATGTGCACAAAGATTAAGATTGATCATCTTGCTAGAATTGGCTCAAATCACTCTCCATTGCTTGTCAACTTCTCACAGGATCCTACTCCTACTATCAAGCCTTTCAAGTTTCTCAATTTCTGGACTTCACATGAGGACTTTCTTACATTAGTGAGGAGGCACTGGGAGGTAAAAGTCACTAGAGATCCATTTATAGTATTGCATACAAAACTGAAGACTTTGAAGAATATACTGTCTGCCTGGAGCAAAGCTACTTATGGCAATATCTTTCAGCAAGTTTCCACTCTGGAGAACATCATTTTAGCACATGAGTTTCAACTTGAACTTGCACCTACACCTGAGAATAGAGAGGCTTTAAAAAAGGCTGAAGTTGAGCTAAAGAGGTATCTATCAGCTGAATTCTAGAAACAAAAGGCAGGCATGCAATGGTTCAAGGAGGGTGATGCAAATTCCGAATTCTTTCACTATCATGTGAATGGAAGAAGGAAGAAGTTACATGTAAGTTGGATACAGAATAGGGATGGCAACTGGATTAACTCTCAAGAAGCTATGGCAAATGAGGCTCTATGGTTTTTTCAAAGGCAGTTTGCTACTGAAGAAGTGTCCAACAATTATGACCTATCGATGAATGTTCCTTCAATGATCTGATGAGTAGAGTGAAGAATTCAGAAAGGTACCCTGGGAAGATGAAGTCAAGCATGCAGTTTTTGGCCTTAGTGGTGATAGTGCAAGTGGCCCTGATAGCTATACTGGCAAGTTCTTTCATGCTGCTTGGGATATTATCAAGGAGGACATTATTAGAGTGATTCGGGCTTTATTCAGTGGTAGGGCAATCCCCAGATATGTCACACACACAAACTTGGTCCTGATTCCAAAGAAGCCAAACGTTTCAACCTTTTCAGACCTCAGGCCAATTAGTCTTAGCAATTTCATCAACAAGGTACTTTCAAGAGTGGTGCATAACAGACTTGTTGATGTTCTTCCTACTCTTATATCTCATAATCAAGAAGGCTTTGTGAAGGGAAGAAGTATAGTGGAGAATGTATTGCTTGCTCAAGAGATTATACATAACATAAATGAGAAGGGTTTTGATGCTAATGTTGTGATCAAACTGGACATGATGAAGGCTTATGATAGGGTGTCTTGGCCATTCTTGAAAATGCTACTAAGAAAGATGGGATTCTGCCATGAATTCATTCATATGATCTTTCAGTTGGTGTCCTCAAACTGGTACTCAGTTCTTTTTAATGGTCAGAGCTATGGTTTCTTTCATTCAGGCAGGGGGTTGAAACAAGGTGATCCTTTGTCACCCACATTGTTCATTCTTACTGCTGAAGTGTTATCTAGAACTTTGAACTCTTTGAATACACACAGTTTTATAGGGCCTATGCTATGCCCAAGTGGAGCCAATACCTCAATCAGTTGGCATATGCTGATGATACCATTTTGTTTACTTCTTCTCATGATGATTCTTTACATCTGATCACTGGTGTCTTGCAAGCCTATGGGGCAGTTCAGGCCAGAAGATAGACAAAGATAAGAGTTCTATTTACTTGCATGAATCAGTGGGTGATGAAGAGGTTGAAAGGGTTCAGTTGATCACTGGCATTCAGAGAAAGGAGTTCCCTTTTACCTACTTGGGATGCCCTATCTTCTATGGTAGGAGGAAGAAGATATACTATGAATATTTAGTAGGGAAGGTGACTACTAGGATCCATGGCTTGAGTGCAAAGATGTTGTCATTTGGAGGGAGAGCAATATTGATCAAGCATGCCTTGAAAAGCATGCCAATTCATCTTGTTTCAGCAGTGAATCCCTTAGACAGTGTACTCAATCAATTGCATAAGCTTTATGCAATGTTTTTTCTGGGGTAATTCACAAGAGGGAACAAGCAGGAACTGGTCCTCTTAGAAAAATCTATGCCTGCCAGTTGAGGAAGGTGGCATGGGTGTAGATCACTGTTTGATGTTTAAAGTGCTTTGTTTGCTAAACTATTGTGGAATTTCAGAACTGGATACTCATTGTGGGTAACCTACATGTCTAACAAGTATTGCAAAAAGCTTCACAAAGCCATTGTGCCATACAAACAAGAATCCTATGTTTGGAGGAAGATGATACAAGCTAGGGAGACAGTTGATCATGAGATATACTGGCAGGTTAGACAAGGTTCAGCTCATCTTTGGTATGATAATTGGAAAGGTTTAGGGCCATTATACTTTATTGTACCATACACTTTTGAGTGTGACTTGTGGTACAACAGTGTGAAGGAGATTATTGAGGAGGGGCACTAGAATGTTGGGCTCTTAAACCAATTACTGCCTGAAGATATTGTAGAGCACATTGTTCAAAATATAACTTTTTTAGGTGCTGATCAAAGAAAGGACAAAGCCGGGTGGTGCCTGACTTAAAATGGAAAGTTTTCACTGAGCAGTGCATGGAACTACATTAGAGTGAAGCAACATAAAGTGCCAATAGCAAAGTTTATGTGGGTTAAAGGGATGTCTATTAAGCTTTCTTTCATGATGTGGAGAATGTGGAAATTTAAGCTTCATCTTGATGAATAACTGAAGAGTATGGGATATCACTTCCCATTTAGATGTTGGTGTTGTGAACTGCCTAGCATGGAAACTAGAGAGCATCTTTTCTAGACAAGTCCTGTGGCTACAAGTTTGTGGAAATTCTTTGCTCAGTATGCTTGGATTCAGTTGGACAATTGCAACTTGCATTAGGTTTGTTTTAAGTGGTGGAAACAGTGGCAAAAACTATGGATTCAAAATGTTTTTCACACTGTGCCATCATTTATAGTTTGGTCCTTATAGAAGAGGAGGAATGCTATTAGACATGACAAGACAGCCTCATTTTCTAAGATGATTTATGAAATTACTAGTAACATTTCTATTTCATCAAGTTGAGGTTTCCCTACATTAATGTTGAGAGGCAATCCTGGCCAGACATTGTGCATGCATTAGAGAATTATTTGCCTATGTTTAGGTTTGTTAAAGTGTGTTGGAATCTTCCTTGTCCTGGTGTGCTAAAAGCTAATACTGTTGGTGCCTCTAAGGGCAATCCAGGCCCTAGCTCTATTGCTTTTTGTGTGAGGAATAGTGTAGGTGATGTTATGTATGAATTTTCTAAAACATAACAATATGGTGGCTGAGGCTATGGCCATTAGAGAGCCTATGAAATACTGTGTGGAGCATGCTTTGGGTCCTATATTGATTGAAACTGACTCCCTAGTGGTTAAGCAAGTGATTGAGGGTTATTGGCAGCCTATGTGGTCTATTGCATCTATTGTTGATGATATTAAAAGGTGGATACTGCTAGGAGAATTTCAATTCAAACATACATTGAGAGAAGGTAACAAGCTAGTTGATTGTCTTGCTAACATTAATTTTGAGATGGCTATTGTTAGCTTCTCTAATTATGCTTAGTTGCCTTCTTAAGGCAAGTTGATTGTTAATCAAGACAAAAATCAATTTGTGGAGTTTAGAGCTAAGCCTTGGACAGGTATAAGATGATTATAAGTATGGAGGATGTGGAGGATCTGAAGCTGACTTGAATTGGGAAAATGTCCCTTATGATCAAGACTATATAGTGGAGATCATAGGGGTTTATTTCACTAACTTTTGCTTCTTTTTAGCAGGTACAAGGTTGAGACATACATACATGTTAAGATGGAGTTTTATGATGAGTTTTGCAATTACACAAGTTGTGGTTACTATTGAATTTTTCATTCAGTTTGACACTGTTTCTTTGCTCTCAATATACATGTTGATTGCTACTCTAACTCTCAGTTTAGGTTCTAATGTTAGCTCTTGGGAGCTACTGCCTAAAGTCTTTCCACTGATTTTGATGCTGGACATTCTGATTAAGTTGATGCATACTAGGAGTAGGGCTCTTGATTTGTGTATTCATGCCTCATTATTGAATCACATTGGAGTAGCACCGGTCATTCACCACTGTAACAGTATAAGAGCAGTGGTGATCCACTGCTCTACTCGACTTTATTTGCTTATTTTTTCAGCCTGCTTTCAGGTGGTACAGTAATAGGTGCAAGCTCGAAGCCTTTGGGGTCTGCTGGAGGGTATACTTCATTCTTAACTGTTCAGCTCAAAACATCATTTGGCTATCTAGTTCGTACTCAACTACTGAAGTTTTGCACACCCTGCAAGTAGAAAAGAAGATTAAGATTAGTTAGGGCATGTTTCTTAATTGCAATCTATGTCTTATTTACTCATTGTTTTGCTAGTTTATTAGTTCTTACTTCTCTTATTTTTAGGCATCAATTATATGAGTTATCTTTATGCTACTTGGTGGCATTAGTGCCTAATGACACTCAACCCAAGAGAGTGAGGATAATAGGTAAACTTAGTGCTACTTTAGGGAGAGATAGTTTGCATATGGTATGACACTTGTTTTGTGCACATTTCGTAAAGACAATGTATGTATTTTTGTTTATGAATAAAAATGGTCACTAGGTGCAATGCCTAGTTGACTCTTTATTTAAAAAAAAAAAAAGTTTTCAGGTATGTATATTCCTATTCCTTGTTTTATTTTGGATTTTTTTTGAAATTCTAGGGTTTAGGGAGTTCATTTTAGTCAAGAAAAAACAGAGGAAGGCAGTATACACATTTAAAACCTTTTCTTAGTTTTTTTTTTAAAGTTTAGAAATCAGTGTATTGTTATTGTTGTTTCAGATTTGTGTCGTCCCTTCGCTTTTCAAGTCATTGACTCCATTCAAGTCAACTTGTTCGGATCTTATTCTTCAGCTCCTCGCCTCAGTAGCTGCTTTAAAAAAGGTACAATGCTCAACTTTTATTGTTTATAAAATATATATACGTGTGTTTAGCTTTACTTTTGTTTTAATAAAGAACTGAGTGTGGAACATGAAAGATGCAGCCTATATTTGTTAAAGGGATAAAAGTTTATGTCTTGATGATGGTTTGTGGAATAGGATAAAAACCTTATAAATTTGTGGCCAAGAAAGCTGTTTTTCTGCTTGTAAAAAATGTTTAAGTCCGGTGTGACATTCCCCAAAATTTCTAAGTTTTAGGACACTTATTGGCGTGAAAAATTATTTACGTAAAGTCGTTTCATATATAATGGCGAGGTCCGAATATGAAATGTATGGTGAAGATAAGTTAAATAGTTATCATGAATGATCTGTAAATATTTAAATGTATGTAAAGTGGAGGAAGAAATTGTAAGAGGTGCCAAAAGTTAAAGCCGACTTAATATAGGTAGAGTTTACATTGAGTTGACTACTTAGCCAAGTACCCAACATACAGGCTAGTCAAAACAAATTCCTATAAGTAAATAGTATTAAAATATTAAGGAAAGGGGGAGCAACACAACCTTAACTTATTACTTGGTTTCGGCAGACATAAGGAATTAAGATTCCTCCGTATCCAACTAGTCCCGTCATCAAAAATCGAAGCTGTGAACATTACTTTTCCCAATTCAATCTTCAAGTTAACCTAAAGGTGAGTCTTTTCTACTCATCAATGAAATTATGTCACGATTATCTACAAGAATTTAACATCTTTATAGACAATACTTAATAAGAAAATTCCCAAAAACCTAGAAAGTTTAGAATATAAACTAGAGTTCTTGAATTGGGGAAAAGATTGAAACTTTGGAATTGATTACGTAAATTGGTGGTTGTAGTTGTTGGGTGACGTGAAGTGCGTCTATTGGAGCTACGTATAGGCTCGAGGAGTAATCGAGGTGAGTTGAGACATACCCTTTCTAAGGTGTGGGACGCCATAGGGATTAGAAAGAGAAAGAAAGAGATGATGTCAGATTTGAGTGGTACTCCCTAAAGAAAGAAAGTATAAGCTATTTTGTAATATTTAAGAGTTTATTTTTCTCTAATGTTTCAGCTGTCTTAAAGCAAAGTTTACGCATTCTTGTTTTATTAACTCTCGTTCCGGCCTTAGTGAGGGAGTCGATGATACTCACTGGGTGACAAGCGATTCGTTACTCACGTTCCTTTTTCTTGGAACCTACGTTGGCTTCGTCAACGTAGATGCAGGTCACAGAGGCGATCAGACTACAGACTAGGACTCTCCCTCACATCCTCAGTTGTTGGTGAGCTCCGCTTTGCTTTCAGCAGACATATCTATTTTCCTTACCAGTTCCTTCATTTAGTTTATTTATACAATTGAGTATTGCCGAGGGTTTCATGTCTCGTGCAGTACGACAGTCTTCCAGTTTTAGAGGCTTCATAGACAATGAGTTAGAAGGGTTATGGCGCACATTTTAAGACTTAGCGCTTAAAGTATTTTAAAGTTATATTGACTATTTATTATAAGATGCAGAGTTATTATTTATTTAAAATTATTATGAGTTTTTGAAAGATGTATGAAAAGTTTAGCAGGTCTGGTTCACCTGGCCCCCAGGTGCCATGTCATAACTCATTAAGAAAATGGGGTCGTGACAAACTTGGTATCAGAGCCTCAGGTTTAGAGAGTCCTAGGGGTCTATGAAGCCGTGTCAGTAGAGTCTTGTTTATGGGTATGAAGCGCGCCATACTTATGAACAGGAGGCTGCAGACATTTCGGAAAAGTCTCGCTTTCTTTCATACTCTAGATCGTGCAATAGAGCTTAACTTTAAGAATTCTTCTAATCTATTCATTCTTTTGAATTCACAGAAATGGTTGGTACTTTAAATTCTAACACTAGAGCTCAAGCAGCTGATCAAGAAACGTTTGCGGCTATGGTGGCTCAGCGTAAATCTAAGAAAAGTAAGAAGGGAAAGCCAACTAAGAAGACTCCAGCGCCCCAGGTTAAACCAGAGGAGCAGGTTGATCAGGTTGAGATAGATGAGCAAGCTAACCAGAACCAACTGCCACCCCCATCTGTTGTTCCAGCTCAAGTTGTCTTGCCACCAGAGATGGGTGAGGCTTTTAATGCAATGAGAGGGGCTATGGAGATGTTTACTACAGTCATGGCTACTCAGGGTCCCAGGGAGAATGAGGCACCACCTCAGGGCAACAGACATGAAAGTTCTATAACCTCCAGGGCACACGAGTTTCTCAAGTTGAGACCACCAGAGTTCTACAGTACCAAGGTTGGTGAAGATGCAATGTTATGGCTTGAGGAAGTTAAAAGGGCACTCCGGTTGATGAAAGAAGTTGATAATGAGGCTATTGAATTAGCTGCCTACCAGCTGAAGGGTACGGCAGGCACTTGGTTCGAGATATGGGAAAGAGAGAGAGATGAGGATTATGGTCCACCTACTTGGGAGGAATTTCAGGAGGCATTCACAATGAACTTTATACCAGAAGAAGATAAGGCAGCCAAGGCTACCCAGTTTGAGCAACTTAAGCAGGGATCAATGAGTGTAGAAGAATACCATATGGAGTTTATCAAGTTGGCTAAGTACGCTCCCCATATGATTCCAACTGAAAGGGCAAAGATTGATAGATTCGTTAATGAATTGGGTATTCACATTCAGGACACTAGAGCGGCAGCAGCAGCAGGTATGTCAGTTTTATCCTCTGTTGTGGGATTTGCTAAGCACATGGAAAGGAAGAAACATCAAAGAAGAGATGAAAAGGAAAGCTACCATAACAAGAGGGTCCGGTCATCCAGCGGTAACAATGGTTTAATGGGAGGAGGAAAGAGCTCAATTAACAGGGCTACAACTGCACCAGCTCAGTCCTCTTACCAGTCAGCTGGTGGGTCATACTTCAAGAAGAACCAGAACTATGGGAATCAATCTCGTCAGAATCAGAACCTTGGTGGCAGGTCCAATCAAAATCAGAGTTTTCAATCTCCAGCTATTCAGAGTCAAGCGAGTGTCAACCAGCAGCTACAGTATGGTGATGTTTGTGGTAATTGTAAAAAGAACCATTCAAGGCCGTGCAAGTTGGGTTTTCGAGGTTGTTACAATTGTCTTGAAGAGGGACACTACAAATTTAATTGCCCAAAGTTGCAGCGGGCCTATGATAGGAGAGCAGCACATCCAGCAGGTTCTTCAGCTACTGCAGTTGCTCCACCCCAAGCTCGTGGCCTTCAGAATCAGGCTGCGCGTGGGGCGGGTAGAGGTTCAGGCTCAGTCCACCATGGAGGGGGACAACCCCGCTTATATGCTACACTTGATCGTCAAAGTGCAGAGGCATCTCCAGTAGCTGTTACAGGTATACTTCAAGTTTACTCACAGAATGCATATGTCTTGATTGATCCAGGTTCTACATATTCTTATGTCACTCCGTATTTTGCTACGAGTCTCGGGTTAGAACCTGAACATCTAAGTGAGTCCTTCTTAGTATCTACTCTAGCTGGAGAGCCAGTGAAAGCAACGAGAGTTTATAAGGGTTGCACTATCTCAGTGCAAGGCCGCAATACTATAGCTGATCTTATAAAGTTAGAAATGGTGGACTTTGATGCAATCATGGGTATGGATTGGCTTTCTTCTTGCCATGCCACATTAGATTGTCGTGCTAAGATAGTCAGGTTCCAGTTTCCAAATGAAGTGGTCCTAGAATGGAAGGGTAGTTCAGCGTCGCCAGTGGGTAAGTTTATTTCCTATCTTAAGGCACAAAAGATGATAAGTAAAGGATGTGTTGCCTATTTGGCTCATATCATTAATGCAGAATCAGAGGCGCCTACTCTTAAGTCTGATCCAGTTGTTAGAGACGATCCAGAAGTTTTTCCAGATGACCTTCCCGGACTTCCTCCAGAAAGAACCATAGACTTCGGTATTGACCTCGTGCCAGGCACTCAGCCCATATCTATTCCTCCCTATCGAATGGCCCCAGCAGAACTTAAAGAATTGAAAGAGCAGTTGAAAGATCTTCTTGACAAGGGCTTCATCAGGCCGAGTGTGTCACCGTGGGGTGCTCCGGTCTTGTTTGTCAAGAAGAAAGATGGGTCTCTCAGAATGTGTATTGATTATCGGCAGTTGAACAAAGTTACGGTTAAAAACAAGTATCCATTGCCTAGGATTGATGACTTATTTGACCAACTTCAGGGAGCAAAGTACTTCTCCAAGATAGACTTGAGATCGGGGTATCACCAGTTGAGAATTAGAGAAGAAGATATCCCAAAGACAGCCTTCAGGACTCGCTACGGCCACTATGAATTTCTAGTGATGTCCTTTGGGCTGACAAATGCACCAGCTGCTTTCATGGACCTGATGAATAGAGTCTTCAAGCCGTACTTGGATACCATTATTATCGTGTTCATAGATGATATTTTGGTATATTCCAAGAGCAAGGAGGAACATGAAGAGCACCTCATGATAACATTGCAGACTTTGAAAGAGAATCAACATTATGCCAAGTTTTCTAAATGTGAATTTTGGCTCTAGTCAGTGGCATTCTTAGGCCATGTGGTATCTAGTGAAGGCATTAAAGTAGATCCTCAAAAGATTGAAGCGGTTAAGAATTGGCCAAGGCCAACAACAGCCACCGAAATCCAAAGTTTCTTGGGTTTGGCAGGCTACTATAGGAGATTTGTAGAGGACTTTTCTTCACTTGCAGCACCATTGACCAAGCTGACTCAGAAAGCAGTTAAATTTCAGTGGTCAGATGCGTGTGAGCAGAGTTTTCAAGAATTGAAAAAGAGGTTGACTACTGCACCTGTGTTAACTTTGCCGACAAGTTTAGGTGGGTTCACGGTGTGTTGTGATGCCTCTAGAGTAGGGCTTGGTTGCGTTCTCATGCAAGAAGGAAAGGTTGTTTCCTATGCTTTCTGACAGCTGAAAAACCACGAAAAGAACTACCCCACTCACGACTTAGAGCTTGCAGCGGTAGTATTTGCTTTAAAAATATGGAGGCACTACTTGTATGGTGAGAATTCTGATATATATACAGACCATAAGAGTCTCCAGTACATTTTCAAGCAAAAGGAGTTAAATTTGAGGCAAAGAAGGTCGCTCGAGCTGTTGAAGGATTATGACATCAATATCCTTTACCATCCGGGCAAAGCTAATGTGGTTGCAGACGCACTCAACAGAAAGTCAATGGGTGTCTTAGCTCATTTATCAGTTCAGAGGAGACCGTTAGGCCGAGAAGTGCAAAAGCTGGCAAATGACGGGATTAGACTGGATGAGACGGAAGGAGGAGATATGGTTGCTTATGCCTTAGCACGTTCATCACTTATTGCACATTTTAAGGTTAAGCAAGATGAGGATCCGCATTTAGTGAAAATAAAAGATGGGGTCAGGAATAAAGAAATCACTGCTTTCACTCTTGGAAGCGATGGAGCTTTGAAGCTAAATGACAGGCTATGTGTACCAGATGTAGATGACCTTAGAAAAGCCATCATGGAAGAAGCTCACAACTCGAGATACTCTATTCACCCAGGTGCTACTAAAATGTATCAAGATTTGAAGGATTTGTATTGGTGGAAAGGTATGAAGAAGGAAGTAGT
The DNA here is from genome assembly GCA_037355625.1 of Petunia x hybrida. Classification (NCBI taxonomy): domain Eukaryota; kingdom Viridiplantae; phylum Streptophyta; class Magnoliopsida; order Solanales; family Solanaceae; genus Petunia; species Petunia x hybrida. The sequence continues at coordinate 291,923 of JBBBVM010000360.1, forward strand.
AGAGTATGTGGCTAAATGTTTGAATTATCAGCAAGTCAAGGCAGAGCATCAACGACCGGGTGGTCTACTTCAGGATATAGAAATACCACAGTGGAAATGGGAAGCGATAAATATGGATTTTGTGGTAGGCTTGCCTCGCACGTACCGTAGGCATGATTCAATTTGGGTGATAGTAGACAGACTAACCAAGTCAGCTCATTTTCTGCCAGTGAAGACAACAGACACTGCAGAAAAGTATGCTCAGTTGTATATCAAGGAAATTGTTAGGTTGCATGGCACCCCAGTCTCGATTATCTCTGACAGAGGTCCTCAGTTCACGGCCCATTTTTGGCAAGCTTTCCAGAAAAGGTTGGGAACCAAGGTCAACTTGAGTACCGCTTTTCATCCGCAGACTGATGGGCAGGCAGAAAGGACCATTCAGACCCTCGAGGATATGTTGCGAGCTTGTGTTATAGATTTTGGAGGTAATTGGGATGACCACCTACCACTCATTGAGTTTGCTTACAATAACAGCTATCAGGCTAGTATTGGGATGGCTCTGTATGAGGCGCTTTATGGGCGTAGATGTAGATCTCCAGTGGGCTGGTTTGAACCAGTAGAGGTGCTGCTATTTGGCCCAGAGTTTGTTTACGAGGCTTTAGAGAAAGTCCAGCTAATTAGAGAAAGGCTTAAAACGGCTCCGAGTCGTCAAAAGTCTTATTCTGATAAGAGGCACATAGACTTAGATTTTAATGTAGGCGATATGGTATTCCTATAAGTGTCACCAATGAAGGGAGTTATGAGGTTCGGTAAGAAAGGAAAACTTAGTCCTAGATTTATCGGACCTTATGAAATTTTAAGCAAGAAAGGTAATGTGGCTTATGAGTTAGCCTTGCCAGTTGTGTTGTCTTCGGTCCATCCTGTTTTTCACGTGTCTATGTTAAGAAAGTACGTCCATGATGAGTCACATGTTATTCCTTCCAACACCATAGAAATTAATACAGACTTGACTTACGAAGAGGTACCTATCCAGATTCTTGATAGGCAGGTTAGAAAGTTAAGAACAAAGGATATAACTTCGGTAAAAGTATTGCGGCGTGGTCATAATTCAAAAGAAGCTACATGGGAGGTCGAGGAAGACATGAAGAAAAGGTATCCCCATCTATTTGAAGAACAAGGTATGTGAACTATAAAGGTTTAAATTGTATTTAAATTTTTCTAGTCAATTATCAGATATTATGTGGTTTAGCTCCTTGCCGGAGTTTGTTTAATTTATTATTGAGATTCAGCTCCTTGCCGGAGCATGTTTTATTTATTGTTGGGATTTACCTCCTTGCCGGAGTAGTAGTGGTTATTTTGAGCTATTGTTGGTGCCTATTGATGGGCTGTTATGGTGTATTGGTTGTTGTTGTGGTATTTCTGACAGGGATATTTTTTCGGATAGTCCAGTTACAGGGGAGACTCTACCGAAATTTTTAAGAAATCTAACACTTAGCCAAATTTTGGAACATTTGGCAAGTTGGTGGAATGGAAAAGTGGCCTAGGAGTGAGGAATAAAAAAAAAATCATTCGAGGAGAATGATCTTAAGGGGGGAAAAATGTGACGTTCCCCAAAATTTCTAAGTTTTAGGACACTTATTGGCGTGAAAAATTATTTACGTAAAGTCGTTTCATATATTATGGCGAGGTCCGAATATGAAGTGTATGGTGAAGATAAGTTAATTAGTTATCATGAATGATGTGTAAATATTTAAATGTATGTAAAGTGGAAGAAGAAATTGTAAGAGGTGCCAAAAGTTAAAGCCGACTTAATATAGGTAGAGTTTACATTAAGTTGGCTACTTAGCAAAGTACCCAACATACAGGCTAGTCAAAACAAATTCCTATAAATAAATAGTATTAAAATATTAAGGAAAGGGGGAGCAACACAACCTTAACTTATTACTTGGTTTCGGCAGACATAAAGGAATTAAGATTCCTCCGTATCCAACTACTCCCGTCATCAAATATCGAAGCTGTGAACATTACTTTTCCCAATTCAATCTTCAAGTTAACCTAAAGGTGAGTCTTTTCTACGCATCAATGAAATTATGTCACGATTATCTACAAGAATTTAACATCTTTATAGACAATACTTAATAAGAAAATTCCCAAAAACCTAGAAAGTTTAGAATATGAACTAGAGTTCTTGAATTGGGGAAAAGATTGAAACTTTGGAATTGATTACATAAATTGGTGGTTGTAGTTGTTGGGTGACGTGAAGTGCGTCTATTGGAGCTACGTATAGGCTCGAGGAGTAATCGAGGTGAGTTGAGACATACCCTTTCTAAGGTGCTTTTCTCACAAAGTGCGTGTATTTTAGGTGTTTGATATATTGCTTTAGAGAAGTTAATGTACGTTTGATTGGAGCGAGCAAACGTTCATTATCCATTAATGTTTCCAAGTCGTTCTTTAGTATCAAATATCTAGAAATATGTTTCATAGCTTCCTTTACATCCCGATCATATTATCTTCACTTGAGTACAATTTCATGAGATTATTTATGTTATTCTATGATTATTATTAAATGATTCCAGATTTAATTGTGTTTGAAAGCTAATGAAACTATGATGAGATTTTAAAAGAAAGCTTAAGTTCAAACTGAGGCCTTTGGTGCCAAGCAATATTTTAAATATTTTTGGGAGCTATCTTAAATTCTGAGAAGGGTAAACTTGTTCGTAGCCATAGTCGGGCTGCGGAGCGTGACCATAGTCGGGTTACGTTTTACCCCGAAACTACCATGACATGGTAGGCATGTGCCATAGTCGGGCACTATGTTATATTTCCATAGTCGGGCAATGAATGCTAGCGTGTCAGACTTTGAACTGTGGGACGCCATAGGGATTAGAAAGAGAAAGAAAGAAAAGATGTCAGATTTGAGTGGTACTCCCTAAAGAAAGAAAGTATAAGCTATTTTGCAATATTTAAGAGTTTATTTTGCTCTAATGTTTTAGCTGTCTTAAAGAAAAGTTTACGCATTCATGTTTTATTAACTCTCGTTCCGGCCTTAGTGAGGGAGTCGATGATACTCACTGGGTGACAAGCGATTCGTTACTCACGTTCCTTTTTCTTGGAACCTACGTTGGCTTCGTCAACGTAGATGCAGGTCACAGAGGCGATCAGACTACAGGCTAGGACTCTCCCTCACATCCTCAGTTGTTGGTGAGCTCCGCTTTGCTTTCAGCGGACATATCTGTTTTCCTTACCAGTTCCTTCATTTAGTTTATTTATTCAATTGAGTATTGCCGAGGGTTTCATGTCTCGTGCAGTACGACAGTCTTCCAGTTTTAGAGGCTTCATAGACAATGAGTTAGAAGGGTTATGGCGCACATTTTAAGACTTAGCGCTTAAAGTATTTTAAAGTTATGTTGACTATTTATTATAAGATGCAGAGTTATTATTTATTTAAGATTATTATGAGTTTTTGAAAGATGTATGAAAAGTTTAGCAGGTCTGGTTCACCTGGCCCCCAGGTGCCGTGTCATAACTCATTCAGAAAACGGGTCGTGACATCCGGGCATGAATTATATATGTGTGCAACATCTATTTTGTATAAAACTGTAACTTTTTGCAATGTGCTTGGGTGTATTTTAGCTATATGGTTGTTGCAGGTGATCTGGTAGTTTGTCAGGTGGACTAGGAGCTGTTTTAGGTGCTTAGAGTCTTGTGTTAATGGAGCTTGTTTATGTATAGAGAAGTTGATTTTGGAGACTTGTTCTTGCTATGCAGGCAGTGTTTGTGTGTGTGTTGGTTCTGTTTGGTTCAGGGAGCTATTTGAAGTTTGTGTGTTGTTCTTATTTGCTTGAGGGAGCAGGGGTGAGGCTCAGGGTCTAGGTGTTTCAGAGGTGAGTGAGAGGTTGGTTTCCAAATTTAGGTAGCAGGGCTGTCTATTGAGATGGTTTGGTGCTTGAGTAGTAGAAAAAGCAGAAATCTAGTTCTCTGCCTGGATTGTGTGAGAGGGCTGCTTTGGAGTGTTCTTTTTAGGCTAGTGTATAGCTGTTTGGAGGGAGTTCAAGTGCCTGCACAATCTCTATGTGTGAGGGATGCAGGATGTGATATGGACATGATAGTGGTCTGTGAGTGTTCAGGGAGGTATGGAGTGCAGGGTCTGATTTTAGTTAGTTGAAAGGAAGTCATGTTGGTTGTAGTTTAGCTGGCTAAAGGAGTCTATAGTAGGCTGCTGCTGGTTCAGTTTTAGTGAAGGTATAGGCTATAGTGCATCAGTATTTTTAAGTCTCATAAATGTGGGTTAGGGCTAGAGGGTTCAGGTAAATTAGAGGGGGTTGTTTCTTGGTCTGCCCTGTTCTTGGCATTGCTAAAATCTGTTGAAATAATTAAAATGTGATGTTTAAATTTTGTTGTGAGTTCACAGCAAAGGTGATTTGTGCTGCCTGTGTTCTTCTTATGCGAGTTTACTTAAGAAAAAGCTTTTCTTCTGTCTTTTATTTCCTTTACTGATCGGCCCTGTGGCTGAAATTGTTTGCTTACCGATTAGGGACAGGTGTGAAATTGCTCTTTGAACCAGCTCTCCAAAATTAGTTCTCTATGTTGGTTGTTTGAAATTGTAAGTATTTGTTGTAGTCGATAAATGACATCTTGAATAAATGTGTTAGTTTAAAGGCATTCTACTTTGGATATGAGCCATAGTGGAACCTATCAATCTGTTAAAGCTCTCAACATTTTCAATAATTGACATACATAAAATTGAACATTTGTTGTGTGTGCTATCAAATGGAGAAAGAAGACTTGCCCTCTTTAGTTTTCTAGCTTAGGTAGTGAAGCTTGAGAACATAAGATCAATTTGTTAGTTTGGAATCTAAATTAGGTGATTTTGCCAGCACATGTTTATAAAAGGGTGTACTGTACAAATTTTGGGTACTCGTTTTATACATTGGTTGTGGGCATCTAAAGTAATCTGTTATGCATTTCCTTTCTTACTAACAAATTGGTTGCAAGTCCCTTCCTTTTTTCATTGTAATGACTTGCTTAATTATTAGCTGTATAATTAGAATTGATTCTTGCTTACTAATCTTTATCTCCTTTTCTTTGCACAATATACTCTTGCGATCGAGTTGGTCAAAACTCAAAATTGGGATGGCTTGCTTGCATTGGAGCTATTGCATTTCGGGTTCATGTTTTCCGAGAAATGAATGGAACTTTAAAACTGAAGGCTCAAATTATTGAGTTGCTATTTCCGGGTTCTATCCTTCTCAACACTCTTTCTTCGCTCCTTTAGAATCCATGTATAGTATCCCTGTAGATCGGACTAGGAGCTTTGTAGGATAGAAGCCTGGTAGGATAGACGCTTCATATTATGAAACTGTTATCTTGTCGCATGATTAAAAATTGTTTTATGTAATCATTTATTCCTGTTTCTTTGGGATTCGCCAACTACAAGATATTAAGAACTATTTAACGATTAATGAGTGCAAATCAAAATTTAATTAAAATCGTACCCTTTTATAATTATTTATATTTAAATTATTTATTTATCTATTTTATTTATTTATTTATTTATTTATTTAATTTTATTTATCTATTTATTTAATTAATTAATCAATTCATTATTATTTATTCATTTAATTAATCTCAAATTATTTGTTATTTATTTATCTATTATTGGCATATAATCTTAACTTATTTTATTTTATTTACTTATATATTTTGTAAAATTCTAAATTATTATATCTTTATTAAAATTTGTGAAAACAGCGGATTAACCGCTTTTAGCGGATTTTTAAAAGTGCTCCCGTAATCGGGACCTTCTTTCAAATATAAAAGAACTACTTACTCAGAATCTCTAAAAAATAATTTTCTTTTAAATAAGAAAGAATTTCACCCATTAATTAACATTGGTTCCTAATAATCCTATATTAGGTGGCGACTCCAAAGAAATCCTTTGTAGTTTCCATATTGTTGAATATATTATACCCAAAATTTATCTTTTTTTTTAAACAAAGGTTAATTTTTGGGGTTCAACAAGGGTTACCAAGGTCGGGGGGTGGGCGATGATAACATCTTTGTCGTGGTCGACCATTTTTTCAAAATGGCTCATTTTATCCCTTGCAAGAAATGTGACGATGCACAATATGTAGGTACTTTGTTTATTACTCATGTCTTGAAATTACATGGTGTGCCTCATACTATTAAGAGCGACCAAAACTTTAAGTTTTTTATTTATTTTTGGAAGTGTTTGTGGGGTGCCCTTGGAACCAAATTGCTATTCTCGATGTCTCACCATCCTCAGACTGATGGATAGACCGAGGTAGTCAATCGAATGTTGGGAGCTCTGCTTCGAGCTTTAACCAAAGGTAAGGCTGGAAACCGGGCTGATCGTTTGCCCGTGATGAAATTTGCATACAACCATATTGTGCATAGAATGAATGGAATGACTCCATTTGAGTGTGTGAATGATTTTAACCCTTTAATTCCACTTGATGTAACCACATTGCCTCGATATGCTGTTGTTGACTTTAAAGGTACACACCGAGCTACTAGTTTGCTCAAGCTACATGCTAAATTGAGGAAAATCTTGAGGAAGCCGATGCCAATGTGGCCTCAAAGAAGAACAAGGGGCATAAGAAGTTGGAGTTAAAGAAGGGATATTGGGTTTGGGTTCATTTTCGAAAGGAAAGGTTCTCAAACCTAAGAAAAGGGAAGTTGACTCCGAGAAGGGATGGTCTGTTCCAAGTATTGAACAAGATCAACAACAATGCCTCTGTGATTGACCTCCCAGGTGAGTATAAATGTGCAACACCTTTAATGTAGCTGACTTAGCTCCTTGTGTCGTAGGACGAGCACCGAAGGAAAAAGATGGCGCGATCTGGGGAATGAACTCTTCTCAAGAAGGGGAGGATGATGTAGCCCGTGTCTGTGCTGATCAAGCTATGTTCGTGCCATCAAGACTGGTCACACGAAGCCAAGTCAAGACACTGCATGATGTGCATATTCATTTAGTGTGACCGGGGGGAAGCAGCAACTCGGAGAGTGAGTGGCCGAGTGCCAGAGTTGAAAGCTATACCACAAAGCTCGAGCCTGAGGCTGACATCTTCTGAAGCTTGATAATTGACGTCGAGCAGTGAAGCGACCAAGAGCTACACTTGCGCCCGAGGCAGAAAAGCGTCCGAGCCACTCAATTTAATTCAGCCATGCGTGGCTTTGTTTAATAGGCCAACTGTGGCCATATTTACTATTTTAGCCTTAGGACTTTCTATATAAACCCCTTTACTATTTCATTTTCTAGTTAGTTGTTAAAAATTGAATATAAGCTATATGTTTTTGTCTCCACCATGAGTACCTCCATCGTAGGAACCCTTGTTAATGGAACTTGTGCCTTTGGTTGAATCCAATTGAACATTTCTTCTTGATCATTCGATTTGCAAGAAACAATATTTTTTTGACGATCATTGCTCAATATAGGTGCCTACTCACAATCTAATTAAGAGGTCCCAAGACTACTTCCTTGGTTTTTCTCGGTTGAGTTTAATTTATGTCTTGCTTTTATAATTTACTTTCCAATTTATCTTCCGCGTATGTGAGTTCGTTGCTTTTCTTGTTTGGCTTGCACCAGGCTATCCCGACACTTAGGTTAAGGGAGTATCCTGAGCAGAAGACAATACGAAGGATGAAGCATTGGTTGTCGGAAAAGGTAGAAAAGGACCCAAACCCAGTGTTCCAGCATGTTGACACGATGGTAAGGCTTTCTTTTACTATGCAGATGTTTCACACATAATTATCAAATATTTAAACATTAATGGTGATGCTTCAACATTACATTAAATGTTTAAACACTAGTTATGATGCTTCAACATTACATTAGATGTTTTAGGAATTTTTAGCATGTTTAAACATCAATATGGATGTGTAAACGTCAATACAGATGTTTCAATACTCTGCATATTTTACAAACATCGTAATGTGTTACACTATGATGTTTGGATGTTAAGTTTATATTACAAACATAATTGGTCATGTTGAAAAGTCTAAAAAGAGTTTTGATATGCGTGATTTCTATGTTGCATGAGGTGTACCCTTACCTCGTCTCTATGCCCAGAGAGCTAAGGGATGTCTTTAATAGCTTTGAACTATTTAAGGACGTAAAGTACGAGGTTATTGATGGCTTGATGCAACAATTGGAGGGGGTGACAATGCTAAGGAAAAAATGTTGAACCTAACACCCCTCTAAAATATGTTGTGCATAGTCGTGGAGCATTTTTTACTGGATACAGTGGTGGTAGGGGTGTTGATCTTTTTTTAGATTTTAGAAGAGGATATATTGGAAGTGCAGGAGATCAATTTGGATATGCTAGAAGGCAGGATTATTGATGTAGAAAATCAAACGCGGAAAGTAAAAGATAGGAACGAGACGTATCTCGATCACAAATCTCAAGTAGCAACGGAGAACTTGTTCCGTTACACCCCGAGAGGAGGTCAAGAACACCTACGCTAGGCAACTACCCTTGAGCTAACGTGAGCACGCAAGTAGAATGGTCGGGGGGATTGGAATTCATCTAGATCCGCTAGAGGAAGAACAAGTCCCAATTCAAGGTCTTTCATTCAATAAGAGTTCAACTCTTCAACACAAGTGTTTGTTTTTCATCAAAGGTAAGCTAATGAAAATAACAAGACATCTAGCTATTTATAGGTGTTTTTAGACACCATATGAAAGGTCTAATATGCCACACTTAGGCTTAGGAATAAAGGACCACGTAGGGTCAAAATAGTCTTAACATAGCTAGGAATCACGTGCTTCAGCAATCCGGGCGGAGCGCCCAAGATTGGGGCGGAGCGCCCGGCCAAATGGTCAGTGGGGTGGCCTAGGCGGGGCGCCCAGAATTGGGGCGGGGCGCCTCAGCCTAGGCTTCTTCAGGCGGAGCGCCTAGGATGCTAGGAGGGGCGCCCAAAACACTGGGCTGCTCCTCTTGTGCTCTAACCACTCGGAACGGCTTCCAATCGCTTCCTTCTTCTAGGCCCTTCCTCACCAAGTGTAGGTGTACTCCTTGGATCTCCCTAGCTTGGCTCCGAGTGAAGGGTCTCGTGGTTTGCCCTGCATCATCCTCCCCTTCTTGAGAATATTTCGTCCTCGAAATTGAAGCATTATCATCCACGACCTCTTCATCACCTACATCCATAGGAACCAAGTCACAAACATTGAAAGTATTAGACAGTTGATACTCACTTGGTAAGTCAACCACATAAGCATTGTTGTTTATCTTTGAGAGCACTTGGAATGGGCCATCTCCACGGGGTGCTAACTTCCCTTTCCTAAGGTTTGGAAACCTTTCTTTCCGGAAGTGCACCCACACATAGTCACCCTTCTTGAGTTCCACCTTCTTGCGTCCCTTGTTTTTCTTGGAGGCTACCTTTGCATAAGCTTCCTCCAAGTTCTACTTCGCCTTGGCATGTAGCTCCATCAAAGCCTTGGCTCTAGCTTTACCTTCAAAATTAACAACCATTTCCCTTGGAAAAGGGGTTAGATCAAGGGGAATCAAGGGGTTAAAACCATACACACACTCGAATGGAGTCATACCAATCATCCGATGCACGGTTCGATTGTAGGCAAACTCCATAAGAGGTAGCTTATCTATCCAAGTCCCACCCTTACCTCGGGTCATGGCTCTAAGAAGAGCACCCAAGGTTCGGTTCACCACTTCGGTTTGCCCATCGGTTTGGGGGTGGTGGGACGTAGAAAACAAGATTTTGGTGCCAAGGGCACTCCATAAACTCCTCCAAAAATGACTTAGGAACTTAGTGTCCCTATCACTCACTATCGTTTGAGGCACACCATGCAATTTCAAGACATTATCAATAAACAAGGTAGCAACATGTTGTGCATCATCACATTTTCGACATGGAATGAAATGAGCCATTTTGGAGAACCTATCCACAACAACATAAATGCTATCATGCCCCTCCCCCCTAGTCCTTGGTAAACCCATGACAAAGTCCATTGATATATCCAACCACGGACTAGTAGGTACGGGGAGTGGGGTATACAAACCATGGGGGTTCGACTTGGACTTAGCAACCTTGCACTCAAGACAAGAGTTGCAAAGTCTCTCAACATGGGTCCCCATTTTAGGCCAATGGAATTGTTCCCGAAAGATGGCCAAGGTTTTGTCCCTACCAAAGTGACCCATGAGTCCTCCACAATGAGCCTCTTGCACAGGCAATTCTCTCCATGAGGACTCGGGTATGCACACTTTACCATTCTTAAAGATATATCCATTAACCTATTGGTATTTCTCAACTCTCTCCCCCTTTTCTAGAGCTTCATTGATGCTCTTAAGCTTCGGGTCATGAGCATACATAAATTTAATGCTCTCAAAACCCATAAGCTTAGAGGTGAGAGTGGTGGCTACAGCAAACTTTCTAGAAAGTGCATCCGCCACAACATTGTCTTTCCCTTTCTTGTGTTGGATCACATAGGGAAAAGACTCAATGAATTCAACCCACTTGGCATGTCTCTTATTGAGCTTCTCTTGGCCTCTCAAATGCTTGAGTGACTCATGGTCACTCTTGGTTACAAACTCTCGAGGCCAAAGGTAGTGTTGCCAATGGGCAAGGGCTCTCACAAGGGCATACAACTCCTTGTCATACGTAGAGTAATTCAAGGAGGCCCCTTTCAACTTCTCACTAAAGTAGGCGATGGGCTTGCTATTTTTCATTAAAACACCACCAATTCCCACCCCCGAGGCATCACATTCAACCTCAAATGCCTTTCCAAAGTCGGGCAATTGCAATAGAGGGGCGGTACTCAACCTACTTTTCAACTCATGGAAGGCCTTCTCTTGAGGCTCTCCCCAAACAAATGGTTGGTCCTTCTTCACCAATTCGGTGAGTGGAGCGGCAATGGAGCTAAAGTCTTTCACAAATCCTCTATAAAAGCTAGCAAGACCATGAAAGCTCCTCACTTGAGTCACGGTAGTAGGAGTAGGCCAATCACGTATGGCCTCTACGTTAGACTCATCCACCTCCACTCCTTGGGCACTCACAACAAACCCAAGGAAGACTACCTTCTCAACACCAAAGGCACACTTTTTAAAATTAGCATAGAGCTTTTCGGCTCTCAACTTTTCAAGCACTTGCCTAAGGTGATCAACATGGTCGTCCATTGATTTGCTATAGATCAATATATCGTCAAAATAGACGACCACAAACTTGTTGATGAATGGCTTTAGAACATTGTTCATTAGCCTCATAAAGGTGCTAGGTGCATTGGAGAGCCCAAAGGGTATCACCAACCATTCATAGAGACCAAACTTGGTCTTGAATGCGGTTTTCCATTCATCACCCGGTTTCATCCGGATTTGATGGTAGCCGGACCTAAGGTCAATTTTGCTAAACACACATGAACCACTCAATTCATCTAACATATCATCAAGTCGGGGAATGGGATGACGGTACTTTACCGTTATTTTATTCACGGCCCGACAATCAATGCACATTCTCCAAGTGCCGTCCTTTTTGGGAACAAGGATCACGGGCACGACACAAGGACTCAAGCTCTCCCTCACCAAGCCCTTAGTGAGCAATTCATCAACTTGCTTTTGCAATTCTCTTGTATCTTCCGGATTGCTCCTATACGCCGGCTTGTTTGGGATTTGAGATCCCGGAACAAAGTCTATTTGATGTTCAATACCCCTCAAAGGAGGCAATCCATCCGGCATCTCATCCAGGAACATAACCCCAAAATCCTTCAAGACATTCTCAAACACGCTAGGCAAAGGGTTAGAAGAAAAATCACAATTAGAGTTTAGGATCATACCTTTGTGCACTAGGCATAGGAGAAACTTGGTGCCATCATTTCCTTTTAGGATCTCGCCCGGTTGCATCATGGCACAAATGCCACCGGAAGAAGAAGGTGGGATTGCCACCATGCTTTTGGACAAAGGGCTAGTCTCAATGATTGACTTGGCCTTTGCCACCTCCCTCAACTCCCTCATTCTATTGTAGTCATCACTCACTTGTTTGGGAGTTAGGGGCTTCAACACAAATTTCCTTCCTTCATGTTGGAGCGTGTAAGTGTTGACACGCCCGTCATGAACCGCTTGTCGATCAAATTGCCAAGGCCTTCCAAAGAGAAGGTGGCAAGCTTGCATAGGCACAACGTCGAACAAGTGTTCATCAACATAACTACCCATTTTGAACTTGATCATTGCTTGCTTCACTACTTTTAGCTCCCCACATTCACTAAGCCATTGCAATCGATATGGCTTGGGGTGCTTCACGGTAGGCAACTTCAATTGGGTTATAAGAGATTGACTCACAACATTAGCACAACTCCCGGAGTCAATGATCATAGAGCATACAACACCCTTAACACGACACCTAGCATGGAAAAGGTTTTCTCTTTGCAAGGTTTCACCATCCTCCACAATCATAGCTCCTAAGCTCCTCCTCACAACTAGAAAAGTATGAGGTTCCTCATCCTCCACCGTGTCATCTTGATCATCCTCCTCTACTCCCTCATCTCTCTCTACTCCCTCGTCATCCTCCGGTTCACTCTCTTGTTCATATGCATTTTCACCAACAAGAACCATGGTCCTCTTCGTAGGACACTCCTTAGCAAAGTGTCCATACCCCTTGCATTTGTGACATTGAATGGAAGAAGAAGTAGGAGTATTCAATTGGGTTTTAGAATTACCTCCCACATTAGGTGTGTACTTCTCAAACGGCTTCTTCACATCTTTGCTAGCACTTGCTCCACTAGGGCCACTTGCATTTGTGAATTTTGAATTGGGAGTAGGATATTTCCAATCCTTTGACTTGTTCATGGAAGTAGAAGTGTTGCTCTTGTAACGGTTGGACTTCTCTTTCTCAAGCCATTGCTCGGCTTGAATGGCGGCATCAAGGACTTCTTGAAGTGAAAGATAAGCATGCAATCTCAACTGTGAAGCTATACCATAGCTCAAACCATTCATGAAACGGATCACGGCTTGCTCCTCTTCTTCGGTATCCATATCTAAGGCCATTCGAGTTCTTTCAAACTCATCATAATATTCATGCACCGTTTTGACACCTTGCTTCAACTCATAAAGTTTCTTGAGTTGCTCTTGACGATATTTTGGAGTGATGTACTTGATACTCATGATACCCTTCAAGTCATTCCAACCCACATTCACGGGAACCCCCGCTCTCCTCCTTGATCTCTTGACGGATTCCCACCAAGTAGATGCACAGGATTCAAAGGATGAAATAGCATAAGTACCTTTCTTCTCATCGGTCATCTCATTTGTGTCAAACAATCTTTCCATGTGTAGCACCCATTCAATGTAAGCCGCCGGATCACAATTCCCTTTAAAGGTTGAGTGATTAAGCTTCACACTATTGATGTTGGTGTTGTCACGATCTCCACGGAAAGGCTCCGGTTGGCCCCCATAGCAATCTTCATTCACACCATACTCCCTCCTCGCATTCCCTCCAACATACCCCATAGGTGGCCCTCGACCTCGGCCCCTACCTCTATCCACATTTCGACCCCAATTCATACCTCGCCTTGGTTGAAAGTGATCATCAAACCCATACATATCATCACCATAATCGGCTTTCTCCCCTTCTTGAGCTTCATCGGCTTGCTCAAGAGGTTGCACATTTCGGATGGGTCTCGGTAGTGGAATGTTTTTTGGGGGGTTATCTAAGATACGGGGAATGCCCGTTCGTTGGGTATTGCCCAACACTTGATCAAGTCTCTCTCGATCATCCTTTACCCGTTGTTGATTGAGCAATTCAATGACATGGCTAACTTGCTCCGGGGTAAAGTTAGGAGTACTTGAGACTTCAACTTGGACACTCGGGGTCCCTTTCTCAACTTGGACACTCGGGGTCCCTTTCTCCGATTGGACATTTGAAGTCCCTTGCTCAACTAGAGCACTAGAGTTCACCCTCTCAAGGCTTTCAGTCCTCAAGTTCATACTATCCAATTTGGCAAGGATAGTAGCAAGGGCACTCTTTGCAAAATCATCTCCTTCGGTAGACATTGTACCTACACAAGTAACAAACGTTAGCAAAACAACCTCACACACTCCCTTACTTGAGATCACTCGGTTCTCTCGTTTAGTGGTGGTGGCTATTTCACTCGACTTGTAGTTCCAAAGCTTCACGTAGATGAATAGCAATCCCTCAACTCAACCAAACTATTCACAAGTCAAGCACACTCTGGGGTGAGTGGAGTTAATAGGACTCAATGAAAGCTAGGAACTTTGAAGTGAGGACTTGAATCAAAAAGAGTCTAGGAATCTTCTTGGAATTCTACTCTCCACTAATGCGCGAATTTACCTAAAAGCAATGAAAGATTAGTGCTAATTCAAGTAGAAAGATTACTTAGATAGGCACTAATAAGAGGTTATGCAACAAAGAACAAGCAATCCTAGAAGAAACTACCCAAAAACAACCCTTCAGGATGTTAGGCGGAGCGCCCAAGGCATGGGGCGGAGCGCCTGCTAAATTGGTGCAGTGAGGTTGGGCAGGCGGAGCGCCTGGGGCAAGAACAAGTCAGGCAGAGCGCCTGGACGAAGAACACCTGGGTTTTTCCACTCCGTGTTCTTCATTTTCAATCCAATTTCTAGGTCGATTCCAAGGTGTTTTGGCTAAATCCAAGGTACCTAAAGTTGCTCCTTGATACAACCTACAATCCCCAATCAATTTCACACCCAAACAACCAACAAATAATGTTCAATCAAGATTCAAAGTTTTCAAGTTTGGGGTTTCAACATGGGTTTCAAGGTTCAAGGGTGGGTTTTGATTCTTCAAAAACTATGTTACCGAACTCCGCATCACACGATTCTTGTTGCAAATTGTTCGGTTTTCAATAGAGATCAATCTCCAATAATCAATTCCAAAACCCCATAAACACACAACCCAAAATCATTCAAATTCATCAAGAACAAGGGTTTGGTAGGGTTTATCAACAATTGGGGTTTTCAATTTTCAATTCAATCCAATCCCAACAAATTTGGTACCCAATCGTCAAGTTTTCAACAAGGATCAATAATCTATAACACCCACTTCAAGAATCACAAACACAAAAAGTTACACCAATTTTTGAATTTTTGAATTTTTCAATTTTTTTGTAATTTTCTTTTAGCAATAACTTCAACAATAAGAAATCTAAACAAACTAACCTAAGCACGAAGAATCAAGGGTCGGGGTTCGTAGGAACGATACCCGAACCTTGCTCTGATACCAAATGATGTAGAAAATCAAACGCGGAAAGTAAAAGATAGGAACGAGACGTATCTCGATCACAAACCTCAAGTAGCAACAGAGAACTTGTTCCGTTACACCCCGAGAGGAGGTCAAGAACACCTATGCTAGGCAACTACCCTCGAGCTAACGTGAGCACGCAAGTAGAATGGTCGGGGGGATTGGAATTCATCTAGATCCGCTAGAGGAAGAACAAGTCCCAATTCAAGGTTTTTCATTCAATAAGAGTTCAACTCTTCAACACAAGTGTTTGTTTTTCATCAAAGGTAAGCTAATGAAAATAATAAGACATCTAGCTATTTATAGGTGTTTTTAGACACCATATGAAAGGTCTAATATGCCCACACTTAGGCTTAGGAATAAAGGACCACGTAGGGTCAAAATAGTTTTAACATAGCTAGTAATCACGTGCTTCAGCAATCCGGGCGGAGCGCCCGGCCAAATGGTCAGTGGGGTGGCCTAGGCGGGGCGCCCAGAATTGGGGCGGGGCGCCTCAGCCTAGGCTTCTTCAGGCGGAGCGCCTGGGATGCTAGGCGGGGCGCCCAAAACACTGGGCTGCTCCTCTTGTGCTCTAACCACTCGGAACGGCTCCTATCGCTTCCTTCTTCTAGGCCCTTCCTCACCAAGTGTAGGTGTACTCCTTGGATCTCCCTAGCTTGGCTCCGAGTGAAGGGTCTCGTGGTTTGCCCGGCATCAATTATTTTAGAGGAGAAGTGATTAGAAGAGAAAAAGATGCAGGTAGTAGAGTACTTGTTAGAAGAGAAAAAGATGGTGGCAGTACTAGAGGAGTTTTGAGGAGAGAATAAGCAGGAGTGGGTACATCGACTGGAGAATGTATTTGCAAATGCTCTAAGTGCAAAGAAGATAATGATGTGTTGATGGTGAAGGTTGGTGGGATTGAGACACTATTAAAAGATTTGAAAACATTAACGGAAGCCCAGGTTCCCAAGTGAACAGTGTTCCCCAGTAAAGCTCTGAAATCTCCATTTAGTGCCGAAGGAAAAAAGGAGAAGAAGAAGATGAGGGAGAAGCTTGATCTTTACAAAGCGGTGGAGAAAAAGAGTAAAGATGCACTAGATGCCTTCTTGGAAGAGAAGAAAGAGGAAAAGTGTCCACTTTGTCTTAGGTATTAGTACAACTATAATGATTTGGAAGAGGTCATTAGAATGGAAGCCAATTTGGAGGAAAAGGTACATGTCATTTATCCTAATTCTTTTTTGTTATTGCATACATTAGAGCAGATATTTAAACATGGATTGGGATGTTTAACCATTTATAATGATATGCAAACATAACAATGTTTAAACATCACCAAAATATAATGATAGGTTTAAAGATAATCCATGATGTGTAAACATATGACTTAGTGTTTAAATATTAACCATTGATGTTTATACAAATCTAAACATTGTTATGATGTTGTAACATATCACTAGATGTTTAAACAATGTGTCTGGTGTTTGAACATCTCCATTGATGTTGACATATTCTGCCTAGTGTTTATCTTTTTTCTCTACAACAAGTTGATGAAATCTTGAGCCTGATGAGACTCAAAAGGAAAACCTACTCCCAGTAGTATCACAAATCCGATGTCGTTTTGGATTTGAATTTCTTATCAATATTGTGTGATCTCTATAAGAAGAATGTGGTAACCGTTGCTGCCTTGGCTGCGCCGATGGAAATACAGCTGGAGACTGTTCAGTTCAACGATGATTTTCTGGAATATGCATAAGGTAAGCAGCCTTACCTAAGGGGTGTCAAGTGGGCAGGGATTCAGAGGATTTTTTGTATGTTTAAGTTGAAAGATGCTCACTTTGTCACTGTGGAGTTCCTTGTGGATGATGCTAAAATAAGGGTGTACGACTCAATGTATAGTGACAATAGTGATGATGCATTTGACGTACTAATACAACCCATTATATCTATGTACCTAATTTTCATCAGACAGTGCGAGATGTCCAAAAGTTTGCAGTAAGATATCTTGAACAAGAGCCGGTGGCCATACGAGCGTGTGAAAGGCCTCATGACAAACCACACTCGTACTACATTAGGTGGTTATGTTATAGCTTTCATTTAGCAGCTTTTTACAAAGACTCCCTAGGGCAAAACTGATGTGTGAGCATTTTGCTTACTTTAATTCACTTAAACTTTTGTCTTTGAATCCAAAAGTGACAAAACCTTAGAAAATATCAATATGTTATGCTTGGTTTCAGGTAGTATTGTCTAATAGAAAGGGAAGAGACCAAAAAGAGCAAGAATACCCAAGAATGTGATCAAGTTCAAGAAACTGCAGAAATATTGAAATTGCGGCCGCCCATGCAAAGGGCGACCACCTTTTCCTTGTATGAGGAATCATGATGAGCTTCCAAATGGGCAACTCAAAAGGCCCCAGCCCACGATGAAATCTAGAGAATCTGGTGAAATAGTGAAGGGCAACCGCCCATCCAAAGGGCGGGTGCCGATTGCACCTCTGAGGAAGCTTTGATGAGAAGAAGGGGCGACCATACACTGCTACTAAAGACTCAGCCCTTTCCTGAAGAGGAAGAAAAAGCGGTCTCCTATTGTGAAGGGTGGCCGCCCTCTCATAGTTTTCTAGTTAAAGGAGCCAGCCCATTTTAAAACGGCCTCAACCCTTTTTCCCTGTCCCATTCCGGAACTCAGCCTCCTCTCAAAAGGGCCTCCACCTAATCGGCAAGTGACAACTTTGTAATTAAGTTTAGGAAATACTATATATAGCTAGAGATGGATTTTTCAAGATATTTCTTCACTTCACATTATTTGAGAGGCAAGATAGAGAGAAAACACCATTACTTCTTTGTCAAGCTTTCTTGGGTTTTTTAGAAACATCATCATACTTTGTAAGATTCATTTCTATTACTTTATTTCAATGCAATATCCATTTATTACTTGTTTAGATTCTTATCTGAACATGAGTAGTTAAAGCATCTATTAGGGTCCTAATCAATCCCTAGTCAAATAATTGAATGGGTATAGTATAATAAGC
The DNA here is from genome assembly GCA_037355625.1 of Petunia x hybrida. Lineage (NCBI taxonomy): Eukaryota > Viridiplantae > Streptophyta > Magnoliopsida > Solanales > Solanaceae > Petunia > Petunia x hybrida. The sequence goes on from JBBBVM010000360.1 coordinate 310,149, forward strand.
TCTAAAACATTTAGGAATATCTCATTTCACTATTTTTGATTCCATTATATCAACTTGAGGTGTACAACTCAAGTTATCCATTATATCAACTTGAGGTGTACAACTCAAGTTAAGCCCTAAAGTACTAGATTTAGACCAAAAGGGTAATTCTAGGAATGACAAGTGTAGTGACGGAGTACCAAGGGTAAGTGCTTGGGACTAGTTGGTAGCGCTCAAAGCACCAACTCTTAGTACCAAAAGGGCAAGAGTTGGTAGTCTTGGTTCATCGTCGAAAGGGGTAAATCGAGTATTTGTTAGTAAGGTCCATTAGGTGACCTATAGTGTGATAGAGCTTATAACTAAACTTATTTAATTAGAGGATTAGGGGGAGATTAGTATCCTACTTTCTGCATTATATGATTACACTAGTTTATTGCTTTTCACTATAGTCTTAGTTATTACAATCTTTAAAACTAGGATTATCACACTAAAATAATGTATGTTAAGCCAATCCAACTAAATCTTATATATAGCAAGTCCTTGTGTTCGATCCCTACTTCTTTAGGATATTTATTACCCCTACCCATATATGGGCCAAGTCATAAATTGGCGCCGTTGTCGGGGACTTCGATAGATTATTTAGTTGAATTAGTTTAAATTCTTGTGTTAGTTTGACTCATCCGAGCATCTTTCACTTTTAGTTTTTATTTTCTTTTTCTTTGTAGGTATTTACCAAAATGCCACCAAGAGTGAACATTCAGAACAATGTGGGAGGTGTACCAGCACCACCACCACATGGAGATGACCCACCACCTTCTCCACCACCTAATGACAATGCAGAGGAGGTGGGTGTTGAAGACAATGTTGAGATACTTGACCCATGGGGGGAGTAAGTATATGAAGCACAACACAATGCCCAAAATCAAAGGGCGAGAGCAAGAATAAATGTGATAAGGGAAGCTATAAATGATGATGGTTTTTGTGGAGCCATTGTGCCTCCTCCAATTAGAGCCCTGACTAAATTTCAAATGCCTGCGACTACTATGAATTCACTTGATAATCGACGACTGTTTGGACGAAAAGAAGATGAGAATCGTAACAAGCATCTCCAAACCTTTATTGAGATTTGTACTCTAAATAGACATGCTGGGGTGACCGATGATTGTTTTCGCCTTAAGCTATTCCCATTCTCACTCAAAGAGAAGGCTAGGGCTTGATTTGATAGTTTAAAAAAGAGGAGCATACACAATCTGAATGAATTAGTGAAGGTCTTTCTTGATGAGTACTTCCCACCGGATAAGTTTGTAGATTTGAGGGATGATATCTATTATTTTCAACAACATGTGGGTGAGCCATTGCATAAAGTTTGGAAAAAGTTTTTAAATCTCATCCATACTTGTTCCGATTATGGTTTTCCAGATAGAGTTCTTTTGTAGAATTTCTATAGAGGTCTCAATGTCAAAAATAAACAACCATAAACCATATTACTCAAGGAGGCTTAATAAAGGGTACTTTTCAACAAGCAACTGACCTCATCAACAAGGTCACATAGCAATCAAGAGCATGGAAGTCAAGGGTGAGAAGGTCGGGTGTCACTTATCCTAATAATGATGCCATGGCTAAGGCCACAGAATCTCTAAAGGAAAGCAAGGCTCAACTTGTGACAACGGTTGAGTTGCTAAGAATTAATTGAAACCACCCCAAGAGCCTACCAACAAGAAAGGTAATTCTATTGATATGCCTCCTAGCGATGTTCATAGGGCCAAACTATTACGATCAACCCTATCCTATGGATTATGCTCCACTGAGTTATGTTCCAATGGGGTTTGTGCCTCAAGGCCAAGAAGGGCAAAATACATGTCAAAGTGGCCAAAAAAAAGATGAAGAAGCCAATTATATTAATGATTATCAAGGGCAAAGGCCTCCATATTATCAACAAGGCTTTCAATAAAGGCCAATGGAGGCCACAACAACAAGACAACCAATGGGGTAACACCCGTAGATGGAAAGACTTGGGATGATCCCAAGATGGTAGGTGATGAAAATCAAAATGTGCTCAAAGTGATTGAAGAAGAGTTGGAGGTGATGCCTAAAGTAGTAGATTATGTGGATGATGTGCAAGTTGAGGTGGAACCCCAAAATGTCCATGAATAAGAAATTCCACTCCCAAAACCCACTACTACCCAAAAGGCCACCAAACAAGCTCCGCCACCAAAAGAAGCCATTCCTACCAAAACCACTATCCCAAAGCCTACTCCGCCTTTTCCCCCAAAGAAATGAAAAATTAAGAATATCCAATCATGCCAAAAAGGTGTGGGAGAAAATTGCCTCGACCTCCCATTAGTTGATGATTTGGGCCAAATGCCGGATGTGGCAAAGTTTGTGAAGGATTTTGTGACTAAGAAGAGGTTCTCCGAGTTTGAGAATATCAAAGTAACACATCAACGTAAGGCCACTATGTCTCATGTCATACCCGTGAACATAGAGGACCTCGGTGCATTCACCATACAATGTACCATTGGTAATAGGTAATTTGATAAAGCTTTGTATGATTTCGAGGCAAGCATTAATCTCACATCCTATGTCGTTTATAAGACTTTGGGACTTGAAGAGCCAAGAACGACCTCAAAAACTTTAAATTCCGATCGCTCAATGAAATGGCCTATTGGGGTGGTCGACAACGTGTTTGTGAAGGTAGATCGTTTTATCCTTCCAGATGGATTTTGTTATCTTGGATTTCGTTATTGATTATGATGTGCCAATTATTCTTGGAAGGCCATTTTTAGCCATGGGAAAAACTTTTTGTGATGTTGAGAAGGGGGCTTGACATTCAAATTCAATGGTGAGATGGTGGTGTTTCATGTGTGTAAGTGAATGAAGCAACCGGTTGAAGATGCATCATATTCTTATATTGATGTAGTTGTTGATGTATTAGTGGAAAAACAAGAGCTTGAGGAGTGAGTTTGATACAATGGCATCCGAGTTGTGGAACATGGATGTTGATGATGAAGAAAGTTTTAAAGCATGTGTGCTTGCATTAGAAGGATTTAGAAATAAGCCCTATTCCCAAAAAAAAAATCTTTCTTGATCTTGAAAACAAAAAAAACCCACCCACAAAACCTTCCATTGAAGTATCCCCAATTCTTGAACGTAAAGTTCTTCCAAGTCACTTGAGATATCCCTACTTTGGTCCCAATTCCACTCTTCCAATAATTATTTTATCCCACCTAACCCAAACTCAAGAAGGAAAGCTTTTGCAAGTTGTGAAAAGAGAATTCGGGCTATTAGGTTGACCTTAGCCGACATTAGAGGCATTGATCTGGGAGTGTGCACACATAAAATTATTCTTGAAGAGGGTTCCAAGCCATTGGTTGAGCATCAAAGGTGTTTAATCCGGCCATGCAAGAGGTCGTGAAGAAGGAGATTATAAAATGGTTGGATGCAGGTGTTGTGGTGCCTTTGTCCAATAGTAAATGGGTTTCGCCGGTTCAATGTGTTCCTAAAAAGGGAGGCATGATGGTTGTGCATAATGATAAGGGTCAATCTATTTCCACTAGGACCGTGCTCGGGTGGAGAGTTTGCATGGACTATCGTAAGCTCAACAATGCTACAGAAAAAGACCATTTCCAAACTTCCATTCATCAACCAAATATTGGATTGGTTGGCAAATGGGGCTTATTATTGTCTTCTTAATGGGTATTCCGGGTACAACCAAATCTCTATTGAAGCGGAACACCAAGAGAAGACAACCTTTACTTATCCATATAGGACATTTGCTTTTACGAAGATTCCCTTAGGTCTTTGCAATGCCCCGCCACCTTTCAAAGGTCTGTGCTTGCCTTATTTTACGATATGGTGGAGAAATTTTTGAACGTCTTCATGGATGATTTCTCCATAGTTGGAGATTCGTGTGATGATTGTTTACCCAAAAACTCGACTTGGTGCTTGGAAGGTATGAGGAGACTAATTTTGTGCTGAATTATAAAAAAATGCCAGTTTTGATGGAAAAGGGATTGTATTGGGACACAAGGTGCCAAAGCGGGGTACAGATGTAGATCAAGCAAAAGTAGAAGTGTTTTCTAAACTTCCACCTCCTACCACCGTCAAGGGAGTGAGGAGTTCCTTGGTTATGCAGATTTCTTTTGACTATTCATCAAGGATTTCTTGAAGATCGCTCATCCTTTCTGCAAGTTGCTTGAAAAGGAAGCAAAATTTGCGTTTGATGATTCTTCTCTAAAAGCATTTAAAGAGTTGAGAAGAAGGCTTACTACTGCTCCCATCATTGTTACTCCAAATAGGACTTACCCTTTGATTTAATGTACGACGCAAGTGATGTAGCTCTTGGTGCCGTGTTGGATCAAAGGATTTAAAAGTTGTTTCATCCTATCTATTATGCAAGTAAAATAATGAATGGTTCCTAATTGAATTACACGGTCATCGAGAAGGAGTTTTTAGCGATGGTGTTTGCCTTTGAGAAATTTAGAGCTTATTTGATGGGGTCCAAGGTGGTGGTGCATACCGACCACTCGGCTATTCGTTACTTGATGAGTAAGAAGGACTCCAAGGCCAGATTGATTCGATAGATCCTTTTGCTACAAGAATTTATGTGGAGCTTAAGGAGAGAAAGGGGACCGAGAATCAAGTGGTGGACCACTTGTCAATATTGGAAGAAGGGGGGAGACCTCAAGAAGAGAGTGAGATTAATGATTGTTTTTCAAATGAGAGGGTGCTTGCAGTGTCTTGGTAGGAAGTGCCTTGGTATGCGGAGATTTCCAACTTTGTTGTGTGTGGTGATTTTCCCGATGACTATTCAGACAATCAAAAGAAGAAGCTTATGAAGGATGCTCGTCATTACTATTGGGATGAGCCCTACTTGTTTAGAATTTTTTCAAATGGGATGATTTAGAGCTGTGTTTAGGATGTTGAACAATGAGAGATAATCAATGGGTGCCATTCTTCACCCTATGGTGGGCTCCATGGTGGCATTAGGACTGCCTCACAGTCTGTGAGTGCAGGTTCTATTGGTCAACCATCTATAAAGATTCCTATGTATAAGTAAAAAGGTGTGATAAATGCCAAAGGGCCGAAGGAGTATCAAGAAAACATGAGATATCGTAAAAACCTATCTTGGAAGTTGAATTATTTGATGTGTAGGGCATCGACTTCATGGGCCTTTTCATTAGTTCTTCTGGAATGAAATAAATTTTGGTGGTCATTGACTATGTATCAAAATGGATAGAAATGGTGGCTCTACCAAACAATGAAGCAAGAAGTGTTACGACATACTTGAAAAAGAGCATCTTCACTCGTTTTGGCACTCCTAGAGCCATAACATGTGATGGTGGCTCTAACTTTTGCAACAAGGCATTTGACTCACCACTTGAGAAATATGGAGTCAAGCACAAACTCACGACTCCTTATCATCAAATAAACTAGTGGAAAAGTTGAAGTGTCCAACCGGGAAATAAAGCACATCTTGGCAAATACCGTGAATGCCAAACAGAAGGATTGGGCTAAGAAGTTGGATGATGCGCTTTGGGCTTATATGATGGCTTACAAGACCAAAATAAGTATGTCTCCTTATCGATTGGTGTTTGGTAAGGTTCATCTCCCGATCGAACTTGAGTATGAGGCGTTGTGGGCGTTGAAAAAGTTGAACTTGGATTGGGAGTTAGCCTCTAAGTTTAGAATGGATGCATTGAACGAACATGATGAAATGAGGTTAATTGCATATGAAAATACCTTGTTATATAATGAGAGGATGAATATTGTGCACGATAAGAAGATAAGGAATCAGAAGTTCAAGGTGGGAGATTTTGTGTTGTTTTTTAACTCCCATCTCCAATTGTTTCTCGAAAAGTTGAATTCCAAATGGAGTGGCCCGTTCAAGGGTATTGCTGTTTCTCCCTAGGGTTCCCTCGATTTGGAAGATGTCAATGGGAAGAGTATTAGAGTAAATGGGCACCGGGCGAAGTATTATTTAGGAGTGATGGAAGGCACCAAGATGGTAGACTTTATAGTTTTGATCGCTCCTTGAGCAAATTGGGTCAGTGTCGTGCCGCGACTTTAACTAAGGCGCTTCTTGGGAGGAAACCTAAGGTTTTAGGAAATTAGTTGTTTTTTTTAAAAAAGTTGTTACGGATGAGTTGCAGCTGAAGTGAAATGTTGCAGATTTCTAGAAATTGCAGGTAATAGGGAGGCCGCCCTTTGGTGTGTGAGTGTGAGCCAGAAAAAGTCCATCAGAGAGCCAAGAACAGGCGTGCGCCCTTTCAAAAAGGCAGCTGCCCTTTCTAAAGTTGTTGAAATTTTATCCAAATGTCAAAATCCACGCTCTCTGGACTTTAATGGGCGACACTCGGTGTTGGAGACTCTTTCGCATATGGAGGCCACTCCCTTCTAAGACAGCTGCCATTTATTTAGACCAAAAAATTTGTCTAAGTGTGAAATTGAGTGCTCTCTGAACTTTTGTCGCCCTTATTGTGCGCCATGTAGTAATAGAGAGCCTTTCCGAATTGGCTGCCGCCCCTTAATTAGGCGGCCGCCCTTTCTTGAACCTTTTAAATTTAGCTGAGTGTCAAAAATGGGACCTATCTAGTTGTCCTTCTGAACCTCTATTCTGGGCACAGGTTTGCTTTCCCCTTTCGGTCAGCAAATACTTCAAATATCATTTGTTGACTAGGTTTATGACTTCCAGTATCAGAGCCTTGCAGCAGGCAGCCTCGTGCCCGTGATCCCTATGAAAATCACAATAGAGGTTTGCATTCCTTTTTCCAGGTTCCGCCCTCATGTTGCTTGGCCAATGTACCTGGCATATTTCAAATGATCCTTCACAAACTTTATGGCATTGGCACGCAGTCCTAGTTGCTCAAACCTGTCAGGTATGCGGTCTATGAGGAGTGACCTCTTGCGAGGAGGCGCCACTGCCTTTCTGTCGTCCTCTCATTTTTTGATTGGCCTCAGGAAATCTGTCCTGTAATATCTTCTACCCCGTTTCCCTCTATCTCAAGCTCGAGGTTCTTCGGTGTATTCTCATTTCTGCCCATGATGGCTGGCGTCTTCGGCGATTGGGCAGATTCCACCATCGAAGTTCGAGGATTGTTTTGGTTTCAGATGGAGCTTTTCAGGGTACCTCTGGTGCAAAGCATTCCATGTAGTCACGAGGTGTTGAGTCAAGCTCCACTGCAACTCCCTAGTGGCTAATAATCCTATGGAGTTCAGACTCTTGTCAAATGCAACTAGAAAAATGCTGTAGGGAACTGGAGAAAGCTCCATGCGTTCCTTCTGAAATCTTTCCAGGTAGTCCTTCAACAACTCATTGTCCCCCTGTTGGATCTCGAAGATATTTTCCATGCGCTTCACCCGCTTGCGCGCTCCCGAGTGTGCCTTCTTGAACAGATCCTGCAACTGGGTGAATGACTCGATTAAACCCATAGGTAGTTGAGTGTAGTATGCAAGGGCTCCTTTAGTCAAGGTCGAGCCGAATCTCTTTACCAGAGAAGATTGGGTTTCTTCTTTAGAAATCTCATGGCTCTTGATGGTTGTATAATACGCAGCAGTATGCTCGTTCAGATCAGTAGTTCTGTCGTGCTTAAGGTTATCAGGCAGGCAGAAATACTTTGGTACACGGACCGGTGCAGAACTTTCCTTATACTAATGATTGTAAAACTTCTACTCATCTACGGTGGTAACCTAGGGTGGAGCACCCGATATGATACCGATCCTATCACGGATGGCTTTCATCTCCTTCAAGATGTCCTGAATGACAGGTGTTCCTTCGTGATGTTCATTATTAGTTGTTATTGAGCTTCCAGGAGCGGCGTCCATGTTTAGCCTCCAATTAGGAATAGATGCTGGTGATTCGTTTACGGGCACTGGTCGTCGCGGGGATGCTGACACCTGAGATGATCCAGCAAACATTACTAATTTTTGGGTCATGCCTTTAACCATGTTGGCTGTTTTCTACTCTGCCCATTCTGACAGGATTTTGAGGAGATCAACAAGGAAATATTTGAACTTACAATTACCTCAATGTGTTTGATCGTCCTCGCCATCACTTGATAAGTGGATGGGTTCCTAGGCAGGGTCCTTCGATTGAGCCGTAGGATCATGGGGATTCGTTGCGGAATCGTCTGCCGAGTTGGTGGTGTTCCTTGGAACATATCGTTGTCGCTGTCGTCTGATATGACTGTGCCTTTTTCTTTGTAGAAACCTACAATTGCCTAGGCCCCTTGATGAGCACCAACCTATTTTTGCCTAAATTTGATCGTTTAGGTAAAACAATTGAATTTGGTAGAGGGTCACAAGTAATATGGTAAATACGCAGGAAAAATAAATATATATTTAGAGAAAAGTAATAAGAATGAAAGTAATAATCTTATTCTTTAGAAATAGCCGGATTCGGTGTTAATTTCTTGATGTACAATACAATGAGAGAAGGGGTATTTATAGTAGAAATTTACCCTGTCCTAGCTATGGTAAAATACAAAGACTAATAAGGCTCATGGACCTATAAACTCAAGGCGGTGGTATATACAAAACCCTAACTAGGAGACTGTAAATCCTAAGGCGGCAGGATGTATACCTTGCATCCTACGCCCGTACCGGCTTAGCGGCCGTGGCTTAGGGAGCATGCATTTATCCTCGGTGCCCAGTGACTTATCGGCTAAGTCTATCTGGCCAGCTGGTGGACTCGTATTCCGTAATAATAGGTGGCATATTTTTACCCACACAAAATAGGCCACCTAATCTTCCTCAAGAAAATAGGTTGAGCCTAACAGGCGGTCGCCCACTCATTAGGCGACCACCCTTCACTCAAAGATAGCATGGATACATGCCAGTGAATGGGCGACCACCCTTTCAAAAGGTGCATCTGCCATTCTTAAAAAGAAACCCAGCCCATTGGGCTATAAAAGGAAAAGGCTAGGTCAAAGGTGACCTTCTCTTCTCCTCTTCCCAAAAACTATATCTCGCCGGCGATTTCAAATTCCGTTCATCGAAAAAAAACACCTGTCACTAACTTACACCCCACTGCAACATCTCACTCCATTCTTCTCATCTAGTAAGAATTTCGAATTTGATTTACTTTCTTAGTTTAAATTTTAAATTTTAATGAGTAGGAATTAAATCTAGTTTTTAAACATAAAAATTTAAAAACATGGCTTAGAATGGTTGGGAAAAAGAGTTTCGTAGCTGATGTGATATTTTGTTTCTTGAGATTTTAGAGTGTTTTGGCTATGAGAGAGAAATGAAATATATATTTTTGAACCTTGTTGGGTGTTAACATATTGCTAAATCTGGGGATATTTGCCCTCTGCAATGTTGCAGACAAAGAAAGGGCCTTCGCCCTTAATTGAGCGGTCGCCCGCTCTTCCTTGGCTCCATCTTGGACTACCGAAGGTCAAAGAATAGGTGTTCATCCTTTCATGAGGCGACCGCCTGATTATTTGGTCTAAACACCCTTTGGGTGATGAGATAGAGGTCGCCCTTGTAAGGGGAGGCCTCCAAATTGTCTCACATGACCACCTCTCAAAAGAGAAGGTGCAATAGACCATGTGGGTGCCCCTTTATAGGCGGCCGCTCTTATTTGAGACCCCAATTTTTTTCCAAGTGTTGAAGTTTCACCTCTTTGAAGTTTGGGCACCCTTAAGGGGCGACCCTAAGAGTTGGCCGCCTATTCTTTCTTAGAAAACTAAAGTAGTGCATTAGGAGGCTGCCCCTTGCTTGGGTGACCGCCCTTTTTGATATGCCAAAAATTTGGCGAAGTGTCAAAAATGCCAACTCTTTGATGTTTGGGTGCCCTTCATGGGCGACCCTAAGTGTTGGATGCCTCTTATGTATTGGAGGCCGCCCCTTGTATGAGCAACGTGAAGTGTAGGTCGGCCCTTGATAAACATAGAAACACATGTTCTTCATATTGTTTTTTCCTTTAAGCCCATACATGTTGGGCTTTAACTAACAAATGTTTTGAGTTGTTTTACAGACATAATGCCTAGGCATAAGTGCTTCGTAAGAGTACCCAAAGGAAGGAATGGATCAAAAAGGAAACTCGAGGATGAATCACCACCCCACACTCCTCCCTTCGAGGATTATTCTATAGAGGTGGAGCTTTTACCAATTTTGTTAGGCAATCAAGGCCACAATTTAAGAATAAACAAAAGTGAAATGTTAAAGCCCACACCTCAGGGCTCAAGAGGAAGAGTCTAAAAGTATCATCATTTGTGAGCGGGTGATTGGTACGAAAAAGGTGAATGAGTTCAACCAGGGATTTAATAAAATATTCATGAACACCATCATTAAGTGATGCTTGTATCAACATGGTTATGGACATCTATGCCAAGTTGGGTAGAACTGAAGAGAAAGACTACAAGGTGTTTTGTCGTGACCGAATGGTGGATGTGTTCGCGAAAGCATTGAACAATTATTTCGAGCTCCACCATTTCGCCCCGAAAGAGAATATGGCAAGGTTTGAACTAAGTAAGGAAGAACAGAGGGAGTGGTTGGCGTCGATAATTGGAATGGAGCCAAATCTCGAATGGAGGAAGAAAGGAGTACAAATCATTAAGCCGGACCTCAACTTTGAAGAGAAAGGATAGCATTGTCATTTCCCGGATCATGCCAGCAAGATAACTTTAAGAAGGCAGCGATGATTGGTTGTCTAATGACGGGAATTAAAATAAATTGGGGATCAAAAGTGATTAAGACAATGGTTGAGGAAGCTAGACCTGATAGCTACAATCTCCCTTACCCAAACACCTTGAAAGAATACTTGATAGATCAAGGAAGTGACACTTGGGGTGATGATGACTATAAAAGACCCGTGAGGAAGTTCAATTTATATGAGATTGAGGATGTGAACAACTCGGTCCATCAGGCACCTGCTCCAGCCAGCTGCTCCTTCTCCCACTCCTTCAAGCACTCCTACACCTCCTGATATTCCTTTTATGTTAGGAACACCTCCTCCCCATGTTGAGGGTGGTACTGGCACTATCCTTGAGGATCTGACTCAAGTAGTGATGGACTTAGATGTCATGTTGGAAGAGTTCAAAACTCTTATCTCCAATTTACCTCAAGTCCAACCACCACCTTGTTGACACCCAATTTTGTCCCTCCTTTTTCTAAAATTAGCTATAATTTAACTTAAAGGTGCAATTTGACTATTTATGCAAAATATGCATAGAAGTCATCCATTTACGTGCGCTATCCCCTACTTATATGTTATACACCTAAATGTGGCTATATTACATAATTTTGCATCATTTAAGTTATTTGTCAAAAACCGCGACTGTCTGTGCAATTTAGGATATTTATAATTAAGTAAATAATCGTGGCTATATCATATAATTGCATCATTTAGGCTACATATCAAATTCGTATAGAATTATGATCATTAGTGCAAATTAAAAATTATCTGTGATTATCTATATTTATATAATTTATTTGAGCGTATTTAATGATTATTTGTTTATTTTATATGTATATCTATATTTTATTTTTTTTGACTTTTAAGTTGAATATTGGCCAATTTAAAAGAAATGTCCATTTTTTCTATTTACTTGTTTTTCTTCTTCTTTTATTAAAATTTCCTATGAACCTAGACAATAGTCTGTCTAAATACATCCATTCTGTTAAGGATTAGTTGCAATTTCTTCCAAATATTTTAAATAAAGTCCAAAACTATTCAATTTTCCTTTTTCTCAATTTCTACCAAAATTCTTTATTCATGTTATTGAATCTAGACCAAAATATAACCAAATACATCTTTTGTTTGAATTTCAAATTATTTCCATAATTTCCCCCAAAATCCCACATATCCCTCCTTTCTAATCTTTTCTTCCAAATTTAATTCCTCTTAATCTTTTCCTAATCCTTTCTTAAATTATCTTCAATCCCCTAACAACTATTTTTTTAATTCTTCTTCTTTAAAAAGAGGACAATTTTTTGTTTTCTCCCATTCATGATCACTTATTCACATCAGCACATATCCACAAAAAAATGTAGACACCCTCTCTCTTCTTTCAACTCATACTTGGCAGCATCAACAGAATAATACACTTCTCACAAACCATTTCATCTTCTCCACTCTCAACACATTACAAACATACACATATATTCCCACATCTCCTCCTTACTTCTCTTTACACAGTGAACACACACAGATCAAACGCCATGCAGTACAAAATCACACAATAAACATATCGATACATAGAGATACACACGATCAGTAGACCCCACTTCCCACACAAGCTCTTTCTCTAACACACAGTACACACGCCACCACGCACTAAGATTCAGAAACATACACACGCTCATAGAAAATCCAAACAGAGAATGGGGGTCGGTAGTGAAGGGGGTACAGATTGGAACAGAGAAAGGAAAAGGGAACCAAGGCAAACACAAATACCCTACATCAAAAAAATTGCAGACCCCACGGACTTTGTGTCTTCTACCCAAAATGCCATCACAATCATCAGCTCCCTCCCTCATCCTCACTCAACCTCAAAGATACACCTCTGTATAATGCAACCCCAGACACACGAATAGAAATACAGAGTACACGCACCCCCACACCTTCTCCCTCCGTTACATTTACAAACCACTGCATACACATCCATACATACAAAAAAACCGAACCTCGCCTATCCACACGCAGATCAACAACATCTGACAACACGATACAAAAACTCCATACCCGATCCCTTATCTTCTCCAAAATCCCTTGCACACACATATACTCTCACAGATATCGTACATCCAAAGATACACCTCAAATCCCTCACCTCTGTCTCTTTGATACATCCCCTGTCTTCTCCTCAAACACACACGCATACACCTATTAAAAAAATATATAAATACTTCACCACCATTTATGGTGGAAACATTAGAAATGGGAACAAGGAGATGGGGGATGGGGGAAGCCACAGTGGAAAACAGAACCAAATTAGGAGTGGAGTTGCAGCGATGCCGCTGCGATCCTCGCCGGCAAAGCAGCCGGCTAACGCTCCTCCTTCAAACGGTTATCTGAGTTGTCGGCTTCAACTTGTTTGTCAGCGATGCCGTTGATTCCATCGACGTTCACTTATAGATTAGGGATTGTTGTCCTGTTACTATTTTTGTGCAGCTCTAAACAATAGTTTTGATAATGGCAGCTGGTGTTATCGCGTATTGGATTTATTTACAGTCGTTTGGTCGGCTGATTCCAATTTGGATAAAATTGCACTTTATTACAAGCCTATGAAAATACTTTTATTTGAGACTTTAAAATGAATTGACGGATGCTATACCAATCATGGCCAATGAAAAATATATTTACATATATTCAGGCCTCGGGACTAATTTGAACACGATACTATACTTGAACAGTCCCATCCCCGTGTCCCTAAAACAAAAAGGCGATGATGACATGTATGAGCTTCAATTGCAAAACGAGCCGGCGATGGAGTGGTGGGACGGCACTTGGCATGGCAACACGACCGGCCGGCGTGTTTGCAGTCGTACCGACGTCCCTAACCTCTAGCCGATTCATACATACCTGAGCCTACATTTTTATAAAATCCTTTTTCCCTTTTATTTTATTTTATTATTATTATTGATATTTTATACTATTATTATTTTTAATAATACTAACTTATTTTCTCTATATTTTGTGCAAAATAAAAAATGGATGAAAGACGGCATATTTTTGAAGGAGAACAACTAGAAGAAAATCCTTTATTTATTATTATTTATTAATATTACTAGTATTTATTATTCTTTATTATTATTATTATTATTTCACTCTATTAAATTGTCGTCCTAATTTATTATTATTTTTGCAAGGTACCTTTGGAAAAAATCGATTCGTGGATTTAAAAACTTTTTTTAGTTAACCTTAATTAATTATATGCATATTATCGTATCCATTCAATTAATTGTCTATTTTAGATATTTTATTTGCTTATTTGCTTATTTAATTAGAATCTCAATTTTTTAGTATGGCCGGTAAACCACATTTGGTGGAGCCTGAGAGGTGCCTAACCCCATCCTCTCGGGTTAACTTGAATCCTAACCTAGATTTCTGGTTCGTAGACTAAGTTTCGGAAATAATTTGTAAAATTGGCTAGAAACAACGTAGGTGCCCTAATACGCCTAGTTGAGAAATATGTTAGGCGGCGACTCCAACTCTTTACCCGTGAGCTACCCAATAAGTCGAGCCATATTCCGAACTTTAACCGGTTCGGTGAAAAATAGGATGTGACAGAATGGCGACTCCACTGGGACTTTTAAGGTTCTAACCATAACGGACTTCTAATTGGGATTCTTTGTATTTATTTTGTTTTTATTTCTCGAAACTAAAATTTCTTCTTTTTTCCTTTTGCAAGTTTTAAGCTTAACTTTCTATTTTATTGGCATTGTATTTTAATTTATTGGCATTTTGTTTTGTCTATCATTTTTCATCATATCCGCCACTTTGGCAAAGTTTACTCGTGCGCTATATTTGAAATACGGTTGCGTCGGTTTGACGAACGTTCTTACTCCTATAAGACACATCTTTGAAAAAGTTTTGGGATAAGTCGAGTCTGTGGTACAACCGACGGTTCCAAATTTTTTCACTTCCAAACAGTCCATTTGCGAGAACCTTGTCTAAGCCTCACTCTTAAAAAACTCCATTAGGAGCATTCATCGCATTCTATATTTTAAATTCTTTTTCACATCATCGTTTTAAATTATCGTGCCTGATTATCTCATTTTTGGAACAAACTTATTTCTTTTGCTTTCCCTTTTTCCCTATTTTTTTTATTAAACTTATTTTATTTTAAACTGATTTTATTTCAACTTGTGCATATTTTTAAGTTTTGGCATTTTTGCTCATACGAAAAATAGTGGTTAAGAGGATCTCGCGACCGCCTCTTTCCTCACAAATTTCCTTTTGGGGGGAACAACTTGGAATCTAGTTGGTCCGAGACATTCCCGCTCCTGAGTTGTCTGCTCTGGAGGATAATAAAACTCGGTCTAAGTTAACCCAGCTCTTAATGGTGACACTAGGATCATGCATCATGACATATCATTAGTCGACTTATCCTCAAGTCTGATAGGCTAACATGTTCAAACAATCTAAACAGGTTTCTGACCTCCGAAGAGCGTTAAACATGATTGATTGGCATATACTTAGACGGTCGAACGTGCAAATGTGGACCGTTTATTGGCATTTTTCTGCATTCAATGCCATTCAAAGGCACAAATGGTAACCGAAACGACATCAAAGCCCAAATTGAATCAAAAACGACTATTTATTATTAAATGGTTGGAATTATTCTGCATTCAACGCCATTCAAAGGCACAAATGGTAACCGAAACGACATCAAAGCCCAAATTGAATCGAAAACGACTATTTATTCCTAAACGGTTAGAATTATTCTGTATTCAATGTCATTCAAAGGCACGAAAGGTAATCGAAAAGGCATCAAAGCCCAAATTGAATCAGAAACGAGTGTTTATTCCTAAGCGGTTGGAATCATTTTGTATTCAATGCTATTTAAACGCGCAAAAGGTAACCGAAAAGGCATCAATGGCCCAATTTGAAACAGAAATGACCTCTTGATAGACGGGATGACACGTAATGCGCATTTATCCTTTAGGAATTATATAAAGACTTACCATCCGTGGTTTGTCAAAAGTCCGTTAGCAACTTTCGTTGAAAGCGTCGAAAGGGTTCTCAACCCACAATGACGCATCTCTTCATACTCTATGTTGCACTGTTTTCAAAAGCTTGTGCCACACATTGATCATTTGTTTGCAATAAAGTGAATTTTAGGCGTTTTCTTCTCCCCTTTTCCTATCGTCCTTCATCTTTTCCAAAAGATCATGGCCGATAAAACAGTTCACATTGTTACTGAAATCCCTCAGTTACTCAGAGATTGGTGGGAAATCCTAAGCATAGATCAACAAGACCAAGTTAAAGTATTGTTGGGGAACCTGATTTCACTAATGGAGCACACGCCAATGAAAAGGATAGTAGAAGCAGCAGTACACTATTGGGATGCAGACCGAGCAGTTTTTCACTTTGGGAGCGTAGAGTTGATACCATTACTGGAAGAAATAGGCGGGTTAACTCAATTACCATTCGAAAGTGAAGAAGTCTTGATGCCTAAGAACAATGCACCCATGGAGTTCTTTAAAATGGTAGGGTTTAAGCCCGAGTTATGCACAGACAGTATAAAGCAATCGGGAATTACCCTAACTTCTCTCTACATCAAATTTGGGTATGGAGAAGCATTTCAAGAATCCGAAGATTATTTCAACATTAATAAGGCAGATTGGCAAGAACGGATGGTACTTGCTTTTGTCACCAGCTTTTTAGGGACTTTCGTATTTCCAAAACACAAAGGACGAGTTGATGTTTACATAGTATCAATTTTCGATACCTTACTCAAGGACTTCAACAAGAAATACACTTTGGTACTGATGATTGTTGCAGAAATGTACCGAGCTTTAGAGAGATGCAAGAAAGGTGCTAATTTTTTCGAAGGTTGTAATTTACTCCTACAAATTTTGTTAATGGAACATTTGCAAAGGATGAACAGCATAGACCAAGCCTTCCACCCCATACGAAGAGAAAACTACATGTTGACTCATACCACCCGCATGAACAACGGTCTCGAGAAATGGGACCAGCCAACGTCTGCCGAAAGCTAGCACCACAAGCTTTTTCAATTGACGTCTGAAAACATACAATGGATATTTGATTACTTTCCCGGCACAACAGTAATCATAAGATTCGAAATAGCTTCTTTTCTCGTCTAAGTGGGCTTTGTTGAACCCCCAAAAATTAACCCCAAAGGGCTAAATTCAGGTATATCAACTGAATGGACTAACTCTTTTGGAGTCGCCACCCAATTTAAGGAAAACATGGAACCAAATAAGAAAATGCGTGCAAAACTCCATTTTGGGAAAAAGCGAGGTCTTTCAGATATTTTAAAGTAAGCGGTTTTGTTAATTTCGAAAGAAGGTTTTTAAGGCACTTTCGAAATTTCGTTAACAACGGTTAATCCGACAGGTTTCAAAAATATTTGCAAGTACTATTTATGCGCTTTTCTAAAAATAATTAATTGAACTATTAATTAATTCAACTAATTAAATTATTAATTTTTCAAAAAATTCATAATTTATTTAAAAGCTTTACTTGTCTTAAAAAAATAAATAAAAGTAAAATAAACTAAAGCGCATTTTCTTTAGAAAAGGAACGATTTGATCGTCCTAATTTCTTTGCCAACTTGTATGTGGTAAGCGCATAAATGGCACTTGCTTAATTTCAACTTTAAAATCCGAGTGTCTCATCACAAGATGGAACTTAGGTTTCAAGTCGCTTTTTGCAAAGTTGTTTCGGGACATTTAGAAGTTAATTAAAATTTCTTTATAAATTTTGACTTTTTAAAGAAACTACTTCGTATCAATAAGATAGAAGTCATTTCTTATAGTCATTATTTGGCGTAGTTTTGAAACTTTCTTAAATTTGCACGCATTTGCATCAATGGCCACAATTTTGCAATAAATTAAATAACAACTCTAGCAATAATGGTAATGAACATAATAGTAAAGCAATATGCAATAATCAAATTCATTCATAAACAAATTATTCTGCAAATAGACATTATCTAAAGGTAAATCTATAACTTGTCTATTCATTAGAATAAGAATGAGTTAAAATAAAATCCAGAAGGAGGACTGAATGAGGTGAAACTCATTCAAGGAGGAGGGCCAAATAATGAGCTTCCCAAAGCCTGGTGTCAAAACATGCAACGAACTCGACCTTTGGAAGCAACAAAGTGTCCAAATCTTCACTTGGCGTGAGGATGCAGAGTTCAGATATAACTCAAGCCAGTGCATTTGTCATGTAAGTAAAGCAAAGATAAAGATTAGCATGTAGGTAAATTAGAGGAAATGAATTTAAAAGACCACTTAAGTATATTAGAGTGAAACCAAGCAAATAAAAGCAAATTCTTCGGGAAACTTGATACATAGGCGAGAAAATAGGGAACAAAATGTTATCTCCCAACTTATGGCTTCAATAATACTACCAAAGCTTACAAGATATGTTCCAGTATCAAATTAGCCATGAGAAAACAACCTAACAATAAACGTGATAAAGTAGAAAGCCTTATGCTGAAGGTTATTACTTTCAAGGCAACATACTGATTTTACGGTAAGCTTGATTCTTTTCTATTTCAAACATTTCACACTTATTAAAGTTGCTATGCCAAGATAAAAATTTCTAAGCAACATTTTATTAAACAACCCAAAACGCCAAACTTTATACTTCAAGATAAAGCAAAGATTCAAATTTTATACATTTTTACCAAATTAACAATACGCTAGGCGCATAGGAGCAAAGGTTACTAAAACTAAGTTAACCTAAGCTTCCTTTAACAGCTATCAATCGAGCAAATGGACAGTATTTCAGAACACCCTCAAAATTATGTACTTAAACCACGATAAGTATTCCAGTATTTCTTTATCATAGACAACTCCAGCTTAACCAATTCAGAGACCTCAAGAATGTCATTCCATTCATTAAGAACGACAGAAAATGCTCAGATTAATGCATTTGAGATACAGCCATGTAAAAGTATTAAACTTGAACGTGGAGGAAATGAAACATGAAAACTGCCTTTTAACACTTACTTTCCTGAAAGAAATTGAGACTAAACTAAACTAGAAGCTTAAGAAGCTTATCTTCTATCTCAAAATCGGATGCAATGCACAAAAAGGAAGTTTACAGTAACTGGAAACAAGCATCGGAAAAGGCGCTGCTATCATTCATAAACAAGGCATGCCAATACCAAAATTCATCCCCACATTTTTAGGCATCAACCAGAACCTATAGCTTTATACTCTGAAAGCTTCCCCCCACAACCAGGAATGAGAAGAAGAAGAAGAAGAAATATAATGCTTGAAACAAACTTAAACTCCAAGCCAAACCAGAAGAAAAAATAGAATTAAAGAAGCTACCAGCAAACCTCTCCTGAATGTGCAAACTACCAACAAATACCCCTGCACTTCTCCCTCATTCAAACAACAAATCAAGGACAGGCTCAGACCTGCAGCCTCTTCTCAAAAGATGCCTCCTCTAGTCATCAACGCACACAGTTAGACTTTTCAACTACACCCTTGCGACCTTTAAGAATGGTCCTGGAATGAGCTAAACAACAGGACTAATCTATAACTGCATCAACAAAAAGAGAACGAACTCCTAAAATATCTACAACCCTTGAAAATATCCTACACACAAACTACAAACTTAATGCCATTCTAAACTTCATCTAACCTGCTGAACTGCTCTAAGCTTCTCAACCATGCTACAGATCCTTAAAACACAAATATACAAACTACACTCAAGCTTTAAAAAAAACAACTTGAACTATTATTCCTATCTTTGAAAAACAGTTTGCACTTGATCATTTCAAAACTTAAATAGAGCTTGCATCTCTCTTTCTTTTTACTCTAAGCTTCTCTTCAAACATTTACAGGAGAAAAACATTTCAAACTTGCCTTGATTTAGTCAAGGTGCAAAGCTATAACAGAACCAGTTCTTTATGAAAGACTGAACATAAACTGATTAATTTCCAACTGATTCACTTAAATCCATTTTTTTAACTCAAATTCTAAGCATGAGTTAACAAGCCAACAAGTTAAAGTTTAAGCTAAATAATAATTATACTATACCAACAGTAAACACAAGAAAAATTGAAAAGAAACTGAGACAAAACTATATTTATACACTTTGAACTATTCATCTAGTTTACATGCTGAAACAGAATATAAGCAAGGCGGCTAAAGATTAGAGTTTTGGATCTAACTTGTTTTAGGGCAGTGAACGAAGCGTCGATCCGAAGAATAGCGACTCAAACCAGGTCGTCGACTCGACCGAGGTTGACGACTCGAAAGGCGAAGCAATGACACGGAACCAAGAAAATGTGCAAGAACCGTAACACCAAGAAAATATTAAAACTCAAAGAATAAAAATAAAATTTGTGCCTGTTTTTCCAATATGCCTTCTGCCTCCTTTCTTATCTCCCATTTTCTGCTGCCTCTAATCCCCCTTACTGCCGTGCTCCAGACCCTTATTCCAACTCCCTTCACGGCTGCCTCTATGAACTTAAAACCCCAGCTTTTACACCCAACCCATTAGGGTTCTAGGGGTGGAAGGAACTACCAAAATAATCCCGCAAACAGTCAAATTTTGGATAGAGTTGGAGCTTCCCTATTCGCTCTTTGTACAGAGAAGAAGAGAATGGGGAATTTTGATCGGGTTTGCGGGTCGCGGGGAAATTTGATTAGGGCTTCCAAAATCTGATTTAGGGATTTAGGTGAGTATATAGGGGGTTTACGCGGGTAGGCTTGAGTTGGGGTTATGTAGTGCGATCTTAGCGTCATTTGGATGATAAAATGAAAAAGAGGGGTTCAACAGGTAGGCTGGGATTGGGGTTAGGGCTTGCAATTTTAGCCACTTTTATTGAAATTTAAATACTTATCCTTACCATTTTCAATTTTAGGCTTAATTTTCAACTTTCACAATAAATTATGAATTTTAAATAATTTCGGGACAAAATTGGGTGTCAACTGCTGCCCCTCTTTACCCGAAAAGGATGAAAGAGTTTTCCAGGTAATGAAAGTTGACGGAAAAACCAATTTTGTCACGATAAAGCCAAGAACTTTGGTTCCAAGGACCAGAAGACGAGGCTTATGGGCATGGCCGAACTCCGGTTTCCGAGTTGCCTACATATCTCGGGCTGAAAGAGAATCTGGCCATATGTAGTTCGAAGACACTTTGACACGAAGACTCACATTATTAGCAGAAACGGACACATAAACAAGAAAGAATTTGACCGACCCCTAATCTGGAATGAAAGATTAGGTAAGACTTGCTTGTTCGAGTGCGATTCTTTAGATCCTCGTTGATGCGTCTAACTCATATCAACGATTTCCCCAGTTCACTGCTACGAAGGAGTTCCACGTTATGCTCCAAATGCTGCTGCGGTGCTGCTAAAATCCTGTAATAAACTTGATAAACGGTTAGCGAGTAACTGCAAACAAGACTTGATAAATGGAGTAATAAATAAATAATAATAAAAAAAACTTGTAAATGCAGGTTGCAATATCAATGATAACTTCCCATTGCTGCTCTCATGCTCTCCTCAAGCTGATAACATTATCAAATCCTTCAAGTTCCTTAACTTTTGGACTGAACATGACACTTTCTTGCAAGTGGTTAGGGATAATTGGGTGTGTGACTGTGAGGGTGGCCCTTTCATCATGTTCCATAGGAAGCTGAAGAAGGTTAAATAGGCTCTATCAAGGTGGAGAAAACAGACGTTTGGAAACATTTTCCACAATGTTGCATCTCTAGAAGACATCATTAGAGCTCATGAAGAAAAACTGGAAGAAGCTCCTAGTGAATACCATAGGGAACAGCTCAAGAAGGTAGAAGCAGATCTCAAGAGGGTACTGCATCTTGAAGATGAGTTCTGGAGGCAAAAGGCTGGATTCAAATGGTTCAAAGATGGGGATTACAACACAAAGTTCTTTCACGCTCAGGTTCAAGGAAGAAGAAAGAAGCTGAAAATTCATAGGATCCAAGATAGGGAAGGTAACTGGATAGATGATAGTGATGCTATGGCTAGTGAGGCTGCCTGGTTCTTCCAACAACAATTCACTAGGGAGGAGGAAAACCTCAATTTTGATTTGCTACTTCATGTACCCCAAATGGTGACTGCTGATCAGAATATGGACATTGAGGAACTTCCAACCATTACTGAAGTCAAACAAGCTGTGTTTGGGCTTAGTGGAGACAGTGCAAGTGATCCAGATGGGTTCTCAGGCAGGTTCTACCATGTTTGTTGGGACATTTTAGCTGCTGACCTCACAAGGTTAGTGAGGGAATTCTTTGGGGGTCATGAAATACCAAAGTTTGTCTCTCACACTAACTTAGTGTTGCTTCCTAAAAAGCCAAATGTCGCATCCTTCTCTGACTTCAGACCTATCAGTCTATGCAATTTTGTGAACAAGGTGATCTCAAGGGTGTTGAATGAAAGGTTAGTGCATTTGTTGCCTACTTTGATTTCCCCCATACAAGCAGGTTTTGTCAAAGGCAGGAGTATTGTTGAAAATGTCCTATTAGTGCATGAGATTGTTGATGACATAAGGAAGATGGCTAAGGAGGCTAATGTAATGATTAACTTAGACATGATGAAAGCCTATGATAGGGTGTCCTGGCTTTTCCTTTCCAAAGTGCTTAGGAAGATGGGGTTTGGAGAGATATGTATTGACATGGTGATGAGATTGCTGAATAAAAATTGGTACACAGTGTTTCTCAATGGCCAGCCTCATGGCTTCTTCTCTTCTTCTAGAGGACTGAAGCAAGCAGATCCACTATCCCCTTCCTTGTTCATTCTCTCAGAAGAGGTACTGTCCAGATCCTTGAATGCCCTACATGAGAATGCCATGTTCAAAGGCTTTGCAATGCCAAAGTGGAGCCCCTACATCAACCATTTGGCTTATGCTGATGACACCATACTCTTTTGTTCCACTGATTCTACTTCATTCAGGTTGATGATGGGAGTTCTTGATGCATATGAAGGTGCTAGTGGTCAGAAGGTGAACAAAGATAAGAGCTCTACCTATATGTACCATACTGTTGGTCAGGAATTAGTAGAAAGAGTGGCTGACATCACACAGATCTAGAGAGGCTCCTTCCCCTTTACTTATTTGGGGTGTCCTATCACCTACAAAAGAAGAAACAAAGCATAGTTTGATGATATTGTTGCCAAGGTGATGAAGCAGCTTCAGGCATGGAGAGCCAAAATGCTATCTTTTGGAGGAAGAGCCACCTTAATCTCACATGTCCTCTTGAGCATGCCTATTCACTTACTATCAGCAATGAACCCCCCAGACAGTGTGATAAATCAGCTCCACAAAATGTTTGCCAATTTCTTCTGGAACAACTCTAAAGATCATCTAGGA
Organism: Petunia x hybrida; assembly: GCA_037355625.1. Classification (NCBI taxonomy): domain Eukaryota; kingdom Viridiplantae; phylum Streptophyta; class Magnoliopsida; order Solanales; family Solanaceae; genus Petunia; species Petunia x hybrida. The sequence continues at coordinate 333,123 of JBBBVM010000360.1, forward strand.
GACATTGGTGTTATTTCCCACGATTACACCACGTTACCGTTTTAAGGACCAGTTCCTTAAAATGTGTTCATTTACTCTACGATGTGCGGAATAAAAACTGTAAGTAATTGAACACCAGATTTTAGCGTGGAAAAACCCCTAGACACGGTGGTGCAATGCAATTCCCGAAGGGAAGCTTAGCACAAACGCGGAACAAGAACAATTAAAGAAGAAGATAAAAGCAAGACAAAACTTGCTTCTTTCGAAAGAACAGAGGGGAACCTGTCCCTAAGCTCAATCAAAAGGGAGACAAGAATCACCCTAACTATGCAACAATCCTCAAGAGAACATTGCCCCTTGCAAACTGAATGATCAAGAGGAATGTTCAATCGGACTAACCGAAAGCCACAAGTCCTTAAAAGCCCTCACCGGGGTTTTGCTCACGACGGAGACAAGAAGAAATGTGCTCGGCACTTTCATTCAATTTCAATATCCAAAAACTAGCTAACTGTTTACAATGTAAGGACTAAGGTTTATATAGGAAATACTAAGGGTAAACTAGTAAATAGGTCACAGTCGACCAATGAAAATAAGCCACGCAGGACTGAGTTAAAAATGTGCTCGGCTATCTTGACTTCGGTAAGCCTGGCTTCGGTTCTTGACTTCGGTGAGCCTGGCTTCGGTTCTCTATTGCCTGCTCGAGCACATTTGTCATCGGGCGCTGATTATGTGTTCGGTTCTGCGCTGCCCGGGGCCAAGAGCTGCTGTTCAGGAACTTTATCCTCGGGCTCAAACTTGAAGATGTAGCCCTTGGTTTCATCACTTTGCGATTCCTCTTCCGAACACATGCTTCTTCCCGACATAGCCAGCTGGATGTGCATGTCATGGAGCAGCTTAGCTTGGCTTCGAGTAATTGGCCTCCTCGGTTCATCAGTCGCTGCCTTCGGTTGAAGTGTCCTCGGTTGATCAGCACTTTGGGCTGCATCATCCTCCCCTTCTTGAGAGGATTTCGTCCTCGAAATCGATTCATCCTCTGCTTCTGATGTTTGGCCTACAACACAAGGAGTCAAATCAGTAACATTGAAGGTGTTGGACACATTATACTCACCTGGGAGGTCGATGACATAAGCATTGTTGTTTATTTTGCTCAGCACTTGAAATGGACCATCCCCTCGAGGAGCCAATTTTCCTTTCCTTAGGTTCGGGAAACGTTCCTTTCGGAAGTGGACCCAAACCCAATCACCCTTCTTTAACTCCAACTTTTTTCGCCCCTTGTTTTTCTTCAAGGCAACCTTTGCATAGGCGTCCTCGAGGTTCTTCTTCACTTTCGCATGTAACTCGAGCAGAGCTTTGGCTCGGTGAGTACCTGCAAAATCGATAACAACATCTCGAGGCAACGGGGTCAGATCAAGTGGAATTAAAGGGTTAAATCCATACACACACTCGAACGGGGTCATGTTAATCATTCGATGCACCGTTCGATTGTATGCAAACTCCATCATGGGCAAACGATCAGCCCAGTTTCCAACCTTTCCTTTGGTCATTGCCCGAAGCAAAGATCCCAAGGTTCGGTTAACTACTTCGGTCTGTCCATCAGTCTGAGGATGGTGAGACGTCGAGAAAAGTAGTTTGGTGCCGAGGGCACCCCATAGACACTTCCAAAAATGACTCAAGAATTTTGTGTCCCGATCACTCACAATAGTACGAGGGACACCATGCAATTTCAACACATTGGAAACAAATAATGTAGCTACATGCTGGGCATCGTCACACTTCTTGCAAGGAATAAAATGAGCCATTTTCGAAAATCGGTCAACCACAACAAAGATGCTATCATGTCCTCCCCCCGGCCTCGGTAATCCCAAGACAAAGTCCATGGATATATCAACCCAAGGGCGATCAGGCACAGGCAACGGGGTATACAAACCATGAGGGTTGGACTTCGATTTAGCTTTCTTGCAAACGAGACAAGCGTTGCAAAGCTTTTCCACATCTCGTCGCATTTTGGGCCAATGGAACTGCTCGGTCAAGATACCAAGAGTTTTGTCGACACCGAAGTGTCCCATCAGTCCACCTGAGTGAGCTTCTCGAACCAAGAGCTCTCTCCACGATGACACTGGCACACAAACCCTCCCATTCTTGAAGAGGTAGCCATCGTGCCACTGGTATTTCTCAACCCTTCGGCCACTCAAGATCGCGTCTCGAACGCATTTTAGCTTGGGATCGTCTTCGTACATCGACTTGATGCTTTCAAATCCCATGAGCCTAGAGGCGAGAGTGGTCGCTAAAGCAAATTTCCTTGATAGCGCATCGGCCACAACATTGTCTTTTCCCTTTTTGTAATGAATTACATAGGGAAAGCTCTCAATGAATTCAACCCATTTGGCATGCCTTCGGTTCAGCTTCTCCTGACCTCGGAGATGCTTCAAGGACTCATGATCACTTCGGATCACAAACTCTCGAGGCCACAAATAATGCTGCCAATGGGCGAGTGCTCGAACGAGGGCATACAACTCTTTGTCATATGTTGAATAATTCAGAGTTGCACCCTTAAGCTTTTCGCTAAAGTAAGCGATCGGCTTCGATTCTTGCATCAGCACTCCTCCGATCCCAACTCCAGACGCATCACACTCGACTTCGAATGCTTTGCCGAAGTCAGGGAGTTGCAACAACGGGGCAGAACAAAGCCTCCGCTTCAACTCTTGGAAAGCCCTTTCTTGGGACTCTCCCCACACAAATGGATTGTCTTTCTTAACCAGCTCGGTCAAAGGAGCTGCCACGGTGCTAAAGTCACGAACAAACCTTCGGTAAAAGCTAGCTAACCCATGGAAGCTACGAACTTGAGATACCGAGGTCGGAGTTGGCCAATCTTTGATGGCTTCGACTTTTGATTCGTCGACTTCGACACCATTAACACTGACTACAAATCCAAGAAAGACTACACGATCGACACCGAAGGCGCACTTCTTGAAGTTGGCATACAACTTTTCTTCTCGAAGTTTTTCAAGCACAAGCCTTAGGTGTTCGATATGTTCATCCATGGTTCGACTGTAAACAAGTATGTCATCTAAATAAACGACAACGAACTTGTTTATGAATGGTTTGAGCACGTGGTTCATCAATCGCATGAATGTGCTCGGGGCGTTGGATAAGCCAAATGGCATTACCAACCATTCATAGAGACCGAATTTGGTCTTGAATGCGGTTTTCCACTCGTCACCGGGTTTCATTCGGATCTGGTGGTAACCGGACCTGAGATCAATCTTTGAAAAGCATGAAGAACAGCTTAATTCATCTAGCATGTCATCTAATCGAGGGATAGGATGACGATACTTTACCGTTATTTTGTTGACTGATCGACAGTCAACGCACATTCGCCATGTTCCATCCTTCTTCGGAACAAGGATAACTGGAACGGCGCAAGGACTCAAACTCTCTCGAACGAGGCCCTTGTTCAGTAATTCATCAACCTGCCTTTGGAGCTCTTTGGTGTCTTCGGGGTTACACCGGTATGCAGGTTTGTTGGGGATTTGAGATCCCGGCACGAAGTCAATTTGGTGCTCGATTCCTCTCAACGGAGGTAATCCACCTGGCATTTCCTCGGGAAACATGTCCTCGAAGTCCTGCAAAACTTTACGAACAGACAAAGGCAATGGGTTATCATTAGAAAAATCATTACTAGAGTTTAGAAAGATACCCTTGTGCACGAGGCAAATCATCATCCGACCGGGGTCGTTGCCTCGTAAGATCTCACCGGGTTGCATGATTGCACAAATTCCTTTCTCTTCGGTAGGTGAGTTTGTCTCATCGGCTCCCAATTTTGCTCCCATCGGAAGCTTAGCTTTGGCCGCTTCTTTCAATTCTTTCATCCGTTTATAGTCCTCGGAGACTTGTTTCGGAGACAATGGTTTGAGGATGAAACTCTTCCCATCAAGCTTTACGGTGTAAGTGTTGGATCTGCCATTGTGAACAGTTGTTCGGTCATATTGCCACGGTCGACCCAGTAGCAAATGACAAGCTTGCATCGGCACCACATCGAATACCATTTCATCTTGATATTCGCCGATTCTAAACTTGATCCACACTTGTTTGACAACCCTCAATTCTCCACACTCATTCAGCCATTGTAATTTGTAAGGGTGGGGATGCTTCATCGTAGGTAGTCCCATTTGTGAAACCAAAGTTTGGCTCACCACATTTGCACAGCTACCAGAGTCAATGATCATCGAACACACCTTTCCCCTCACTCGACATCGGGCATGAAAGAGGTTTTCTCTTTGGTTGTCCTCTTCTTCAAGAGTCATGCAGCTCAAATTCCTTCGAACCACAAGAAACATTTCCGGATGATCAGCTTCGGCAGCCTCATGATCATCATCAACTTCAGCTCGATCAGTCTCCTCGATAATTTCCTCCTCGGTGTCACTCGCTTTCTCATGGACGGTTCCATCTTCGAGCAGAAGCATAACTTTGCGAGTTGGACACTCTTTTGCCATGTGACCATAACCCTTGCATTTGTGACACTGAATATTTGAAGCACTAGGAGAGTTGAGTTGAACTTTACCTCCCACTTCTCTTGGTTGGTTAACGGTCACACCTCTTTCGAAGGGTCTCTTCGAATCTCGAACAGTGTTAGCACTTGTTTGGTTTGGACTTTTCCATTCTTTACCTCGGTTCAAAGGAGTAGAAGTAGTGACTCCTCGATACCGGTTTGCCTTATCGTCCTTCACCAATTTTTCAGCTTCGGTGGCAGCATCGAACAGATCTTCCAACGTGTGATACACGTGGAGTCTCAACTGAGACGACACATCCCTAGCCAAGCCATTTTTGAATCTGATAATGGCTTGCTCTTCGTCTTCGACCAGATCAAGATTCAATCGAACCTTTTCAAACTCATCGTGGTACTCTTGGACGGACTTGGACCCTTGCTTTAACTCATAGAGTTTTTGCATTTGAGTCTGCCTGTATTTGGCACTCAAGTACTTACCATCCATCGCCCTCATCAACTGTGGCCATGTATTGACTACTGGATAGTCATTTCTTCTTCTATGCCTCTTGTCAGATTCCCACCATGTTGATGCATAAGCTTCGAACGAAGCAATGGCATGGGCAGCTTTTCTCTCATCGGTCATCTCATTTGTTTCAAAGATGCGCTCCATTTTAAGCTTCCATTCAAGATACTCATCGGGATCACTAGTTCCTTTAAAGGGTGGAATAGTGATCTTGACACTGTTCAAGTTTGAGTCTCGAACAGCTCTAGCCTGCTCGGGAAACTCATCTTCTCGATCGTCAGCCTCACGCCCAATATTTCTTTCAACATTTGCGCCTCGGCCTCGACCTCGGAAATTTCCACGTCCTCGGGGAGCTTGCCTTCGTTGAGCGAATGGCGGCTCACGCTCATATTCGTCCTCGGGAAATTCCTCTTCACCAACCTCCTCGGCAACAGCTCTAAGATCTCTTCGGGCCACTGGAGGTGGTATTCTTTCTCCTCGGGGAATGCCCAAGTTTTGATAAGAAGCTTGGGGATTGCCCAAGTTAAGTTCTCTTCGAATTGCTTCACTTGTCAACTGATGTTGTCGTACAAGCTCAGCATACAGCTCAGGCTTCATCGGAGTGGATTGGCTCGTTCCCACGCCGGACCCATTCATGGCCACGGACGCGTTTCCCTGCTCGAGGTTAGCTACTCGAGCACTCACTCCTCTTACTTCGGCACTGATGCCTTGTATCGCAGCCATGAGATCGGCTAACGACAATTCAGGCTTTTCAATGCTTTTGCCATCGTTTCCAGCCATTGTACCTGCACAAGTCAAGGATCAAACAAAATGTTAGGGTTAGAAATCACCTCACACACTCCCTCACCTTTGATGGGTGGCACTCAGGTCCACTCAATTTATGGGTTCGGTTTTTTGATCACTCAAGGACTTGTTATCAGTGGCTCGTCCAATTGATCGGTCCTCTAAGATCCTTCAAGTTCGACAATAGTCACTGCCTCTTCGGGAAGAGTGAAGTGATGTTCGACTCGATGGAACGGACGCTTTTTAACTGAGCTCGGGGAGTCAAAAGAATTTCTACGAAAGTTTGGACTTCGGTCACCCCTTCGCACGAGTTCCTATCAGCTCAAATGAGTTGGTACGACCTCGAGTAGGACAATTACTCAAAAGATCCACCAATCCAGAATTTGACACGAAGAAAGTGAGAACCTAGGAGAATCTACCCTTTGATTCCCTTTGGAATCTTTTTCGATCACACCCACTTCTGTTCGTACAAAAGTGGTCCCCCTTTGGTACGGATAGGGTTTTACCTTATCCACTTTCCCTTTTCAGCCGACAATTTTCACCTGGGGCTTTGATGTTAAAATTTTAACCCCTTTCTTCTTCAATGGAACAGTGACCTTGCTCCGGCGTACGGATTCAACAGCTTCGGTTCACTGCTCACAATTCTTTCACAGATCTGGGTTGCTTTCAACTCCGGTCTTAGTAACAACGGAGGAATTCAGTCGAGTTCTTTGAGCTAAGATCCAGCTCGTTCGAGTCGTACACTGTTACGATTTGTAACAAGTTTCCGGCGTACGGACTTCGAATTGAACCCGGAACTTCGATTCTTAAGCAACAAACAAACCCAAATCACTCAAGAACCACCAATCTTCACCGGTTTCTTCCAAACACAGTGGGGTTCGAGTTCAGTCACCATTAAAGCTCAAAACAGTCCAAAAATTCACCAAGAAACCCTAGTCACGAAATCAGTACGTCGGGTATTCGTTGGAATCAGAACTCGAAGGTGAACAAGAATCCAAGATTGTTTTTCCCAAACAACCAACAATCAAACACAATTTTTGAATTTTTTCTTTTAACACTTTTTTTTTTTTTTTTTTTTTTTTTGTAAAAACACCAACAGTAACAAAACAAACAGGAACACGAAATGGAAAACAAAGACTCAACGCACGAAAATAAAGATAACTTGAACAGGATTGGGGTTGTAGAAACAAGCCCAAACCGTGCTCTGATACCAAGATGGTGCAATGCAATTCCCGAAGGGAAGCTTAGCACAAACGCGGAACAAGAACAATTAAAGAAGAAGATAAAAGCAAGACAAAACTTGCTTCTTTCGAAAGAACAGAGGGGAACCTGTCCCTAAGCTCAATCAAAAGGGAGACAAGAATCACCCTAACTATGCAACAATCCTCAAGAGAACATTGCCCCTTGCAAACTGAATGATCAAGAGGAATGTTCAATCGGACTAACCGAAAGCCACAAGTCCTTAAAAGCCCTCACCGGGGTTTTGCTCACGACGGAGACAAGAAGAAATGTGCTCGGCACTTTCATTCAATTTCAATATCCAAAAACTAGCTAACTGTTTACAATGTAAGGACTAAGGTTTATATAGGAAATACTAAGGGTAAACTAGTAAATAGGTCACAGTCGACCAATGAAAATAAGCCACGCAGGACTGAGTTAAAAATGTGCTCGGCTATCTTGACTTCGGTAAGCCTGGCTTCGGTTCTTGACTTCGGTGAGCCTGGCTTCGGTTCTCTATTGCCTGCTCGAGCACATTTGTCATCGGGCGCTGATTATGTGTTCGGTTCTGCGCTGCCCGGGGCCAAGAGCTGCTGTTCAGGAACTTTATCCTCGGGCTCAAACTTGAAAATGTAGCCCTTGGTTTCATCACTTTGCGATTCCTCTTCCGAACACATGCTTCTTCCCGACATAGCCAGCTGGATGTGCATGTCATGGAGCAGCTTAGCTTGGCTTCGAGTAATTGGCCTCCTCAGTTCATCAGTCGCTGCCTTCGGTTGAAGTGTCCTCGGTTGATCAGCACTTTGGGCTGCATCACACGGGATCAAAAAACCACGACCTACTTCTCAAGTAGGATTTCAACTTCACTATGTAAAAAGACCCACTTGGTTAAAAGACTCACTCTTACTAACCTAGGACTAACTCTAATCCTTTAGTGATCTTTCTCACGATCAGTGAAGTTGTGTCAAGTCCACGACTTGAACTACACAGTTTACAACTCAATTTTTGCTTACTACAATTGAACTAAGACTTGAACTTTTACAAGACTCAATCTAAGGAACATGTTCTTACTTAGTTCTACTGTAGCTAATGATTACACAAATAAGCTAATAATTCTTCTCAGCTTTTGCTCGATGCTCTCTCTATTTGTGTACAACTTCTATGGCTGATAAGCTCCACGTTTTATAGCCAAGAAGTCTTGATGAATAAGAATTCCAAAGCTCCCTTGACTTTGAATCCTAATTGGATTCTACCTTCTAGGATCCGAATCCTTTATCCCTTATCCTTGTGTTTATGCAATCTTTTCATATCCGTTTAGACCTGCATAATTATCAAGATAAACATTAGTATTAGGATAAATAATAATATCTTAATTAAATGATTTTGCATGAATTATCTATTCTACTTCAGTGATTCAAAGGAACGGGTCCTTTGAATCCGTTCCTCAGTCATCAGTCAAAACTCCAAGCTTTCCAAGCTAACAATTTCCCCCTTTTTGATGATGACAAATTCATACTTATAGCTTCATCTCCTTAATGTCCTGAAGTACAATTTAAGCTCAAAAAGACAATCAATCAGTGGAGAATTAATTCATCATTAAGGAACAGATTTATATTAGGTATAAAATCATGCAAAATCAGACTTACTCGCAAAATCAGACTTACTCTTCCCCCTTTTGGCATCATTGAAAAGGTTGCAAATAAAATATAACCCAAGTGTTAGAATTAATCAGCACATAGCCATTGAGGCAACTCAAAATGCAAACATACTTCAAATAAAGCAACCGCAAAACAATGATATTAGCCATCCAAGACAATTCATTTAACCAAAATATCAAAATCAGGGGATACAAGCAAGTACTACAGAATTATCCAACTACTAAAGAAGAAAAAGGCTAAGGCACTAGGCTAGGCTAGATCCCACTAGACAAAAGATGGCTAAAGGCTAAGGCTAAGGTGGTCAGGATGTGGAAGGACCAGGTCCCTGAGACTTGTGAAGCAGATCAAACATCTGCTTGAGCATTCCCTCATTGGTCTCCTTTGCTTTTGAGGCCTCTGCCTTCCAGTAATTCCTCTCCTCTTCCAACCTTGCTATCTCGACAGTCTGCATAGCAACCTGTTGCGTAAGTGCCCTTACTTTGTTGTTCAGTGGCTGCCTCCCAACACCAGCCTGTGGAGGATCAGCCTGAACTGGCAAGTCACAGTTTATCAAGGTAGCACACCCAAATTTCTCCTTCGTTGTAGCTTTCACAACCCCTTCCAAGGGAACCTTCAACTTGGCAAAAATATCAGTCAGAATGAAACCAAACGGCAGGGAGTGTTTTCTCTTCCCAGCAATCACTCTTTTTATCAGGTGGATCATAAAGCTGGGCCAATTGATCTGCTTTTCAGTGTCCAACAGTTCCATAAGGACCAGGTCCATGAAACTGGCAACTCCTCTTTTCTCCTGCCTTGGCATCACAACTTTGTTCACAAACTCAAATAAAACCTGATGCTGTGGGTGCATCTCACTCTTTTGCACTGCCCTGGGTTTTTCTTCACCATCATTCTCAGCAAACTTCCTAGTGATCTCCAGATCAGTAGGCAAGTTTGTCAAGTCAGGCCAAACAGTCTTGACATAGCTAGCATACCCAGAGGCAGGAATCCCCAGCAACTCACCAAGTTCCCTTGTATCAAATATGATGACATTGTCATTAACAGATGTAGTGATTTGATCACCTCGGATGGAACAATTCTTATAGAATTCCTGCACCATTCCCTTTGCTCACCTACCAGAGATCTTAAGGACCATGTCCCTCCAACCCTGAGCATGCAGCTTTTGCAACAACCAAACCATTCCTTCTTCTTGAACATCAGTCATGACCCTTCCTTTCAACACCTTTCTGGTCAGCATGTCATCATGAACACAGTGCACAGTCTCACTATCTTCAGCATCACTATCACTCTCATCTTCAGCAACTAACTCATCACTATCACTGGCAGAGTCTTCAGAAACAACCACTCTTTTAGAGGACCTGGTCCTCTTAACAATTTTCTCAGCAGCTTTAACTGAGCTTCTTGTCACTCTTCTCTCAGGAACTTTCCTTTTCTTTGACTGAGGTTTCTCCTCCTCAGCCTCTACCATCTCATCATCTTCAGAAAAATCAGCCAGATCAAAATCATCAATATCATCCACTTTTTCTTCCTCAACTACCTGTTTTCCTTTCCCTTTTCTGCTCCTTTCCAAGGCAGCAGCCAGTTGTTCATCAGCAGCTTTAGCAGCACTTCTTGTCCTCCTACCCCCAGAAGCAGGGGTTGAGGCAGAAGGAACAGGTCCTTTTGCCTTAGAGGAACGTTCAACTTTCTTCTTATTTTCGGGCTTATAACTATCACTTATCTTCTTCAATTTAGCAGCAATTTCTACAGTCTCATGATCATTAATGGGTCCCTTTCTAGCCAATTTTCTTTTCAGGCTCCTAATATTTATCAAATCCACTAATGGCCTATCACTGTCACTTATAGCCTCTTCAACATCTACAACATTTTCCATGGGTGCTCTAAAAGCAACCTCTGGAGACCCTGACCCCCCATGCACAGTTGCTTCCAAACTCTTAATAGGTTCCCCCTCAAGAGCAGCCCCAGACCCCTCTCCCTTTTCTTCCTCGTCTATAACCACATTCAAAGGATAGGTAAAGTTTACCTGATACTGATACAACACCATAGCACGAGATAAATCCTCAACCTGCTCAGCAATTGATTCAGCTGTGGGAACTGGTCCTTCCCCCTGAATTTCAGGTTCAGGTATTTCTCGAATTTGTTCAGGAACTTCAGGGTTTGGGTCGATGATTTCCATGGGTGAAGGAGGGTTGAGATTTTGTGGTTGTTCACCAGTGGGTGCAGATGGAGAGTTATCAGAAGAAAGAGACATTTTTGCAATTCTAATCAAAAGATAATTGACAATTCTTTCTGAAATATTGAGATTTTAGTTGATGAACAAGGTAAAATAATAATGTGGGAGAAGAAGGGTATTTATAGAGTGAATTAAGTAGTGCAATTAGAGTAGGAGACGATCAGCTTACCTCAGCACAACATGCAACGGCTAAGGACTCTTGGGAGTCTCCCGGAGAAAAAGAGCCGTTAGGCTTCAAGACACCTTTTCAGAACAGGAACTGTTCCTCCGATGGGACTCTTTTGCAATTTGGATATGGGTAGGAAACTTAGTGGGATTTTATCCTAAACACAAGTTACCTATAGCCTTTATACTCCTAAATTAATTGAATAATTACGAGTACATACCTGTTTTTAACACCATAATTCAGTGTCCTTCCAATTTGTAATTTTTGATCATCTGAAATTCTAAGAGCATAAGGGTAACATCATTCAATTTTAGCAACTCTAAATAAGATATGTAACATGAGAGTATACATTTAAGTATGAAAACTGGACTGAATGATTCATAATGACTTGAATAAAATTCATTTTAAGAGCAATTTTCTTAGCCAATTATGAAGTAAAGCATTGAAGATTTTATGTGAAATTAATCATCCCTAATTCCAATCTATTTCTTTCAAAATCATCTCTACCTAGAGCTTTAGTAAAAATGTCAGCTATTTGCTTTTCAGTAGGACAAAATGCTATGGTAATCAAACCTTTTTCATAATTGTCTCTTAGGAAATGATGTCTTATGTCAATGTGTTTAGTCCTTTTGTGATGCACTGGATTCTTTGTCATATTTATAGCACTAGTGTTATCACAGTAGATAGGAACAGTTCCTACATCAACACCAAAATCCTGTAGTTGTTGTTTGATCCATAACAACTGTGAACAACATGAAGCAGCTGCCACATATTCAGCCTCAGCAGTAGAGAGTGCCACTGAATTTTGTTTTTTAGTTCCCCAGGAAACCAAACACTCACCAAGAAAATGTGCCATACCTGAGGTGCTTTTTCTATCAACCAGGAAACATGCATAGTCAGCATCAGTATATCCAACAAGATTAAAATTACCACCTTTTGGATACCAAAGTCCCAAGGGACCTGTTCCTTTCAGATACCTCAATATTCTTTTAACAGCTTTCAAATGAGATTCCTTAGGATCTGATTAGAACCTAGCACACAAACCAACACTGAACACTATATCAGGTCTACTAGCAGTTAGATAAAGTATAGAACCTATCATGCCCCTATACAATTTTTGATCAACTGATATTCCATGTTCATCAAGATCCATTTTTGTGGCAGTGGCAATAGGTGTGTCAATTCCCTTTCCATTATCCATATCAAATCTTTTAAGTAGTTCCTTAACATACTTTTGTTGATGGATCATAGTTCCATTTGAGGTTTGCTTAATTTGTAAACCCAAAAAGAAGTTGAGTTCACCCATCATGCTCATCTCAAATTCACTCCCTATCAAGTTTGCAAATTCTTTACTTAAATTTTCACAAGTGGCACCAAAAATTATGTCATCTACATAGATTTGAACAATTAAGAGATCCTTACCTTTTTCTTTTAAGAATAAAGTACTATCAATTTTAACTCTCTTGTATCCATGCTGGAGTAGAAATTTTGATAGCCTTTCATACCATGCTCTTGGTGCCTGCTTGAGCCCATACAAGGCCTTGTCCAGCTTGTACACATGTTCAGGGAACTGTTCACTTTCAAAACCTGGAGGTTGCTTGACATATACTTCTTCTTTCAAGTAACCATTCAGAAATGCACTCTTGACATCCATTTGATGTAGAGTGAAATCCATGTATGAAGCAAAGGCTATAAGAAGTCTTATTGCTTCCAATCTTGCAACTGGAGCAAAAGTCTCATCATAGTCGATGCCCTCCTCTTGACTGTATCCCTGAACAACTAGTCTGGCCTTATTCCTTGTTACCATGCCATCCTCATCAAGTTTGTTTCTGAAAACCCATTTTGTTCCAATTATGGACCTGTTCCTTGGCTTGGGTTCCAGATGCCAAACTTGACTCCTTTGGAATTGATTCAGTTCTTCCTGCATAGCATTAATCCAATCTGCATCCTTTAGTGCTTTTTTCACATTTTTAGGTTCAACAAGAGATAAGAAGGCACTAAAGGCACACAGATTTTGATTCTTGACTGCTGATCTAGTTTGAACTCCGGCAGCCTTATCTGAGATTATTTGATCCACAGGATGTGACCTTTGATACTTGAAAGGCTTGGGTGTCAATCCATTGTCAGAAGTCCTCTGCTGAGGAACAGTTCCTGATAGAGTAGTGTTTCCAGTTTGTGAGGTGGAACCAACACTTGTTCCCCCTGTTTCAGTGCTACTCTTCTCAGTTCTGTCCTGAGGAACAGTTCCTTGCAGTTCACTTCTCATATCCAGAATCTGCATTTGTGGATTAAGTTCAAACTCTTTCAGCATTCCAATTTCTTCATCCTCCTGTACCTGTTCTTGAGTGAGACTGTCAGTTTCATCAAATTTAACATGCATGCTTTCTTCAATTTTCAATGTTTTCTTGTTAAACACCCTATAAGATTTACTATTTAAAGAATAACCAACAAATATTCCCTCATCACTTCTAGGATCAAATTTTCCTAAGGCATCCTTCCCATTGTTGTGTATGAAGCATTTGCAACCAAAAGCCCTTAGATGAGAAATGTTTGGTTTTCTTCCTTTAAGCAATTCATATGGGGTCTTTTCTATTAAAGGTCTTGTCATACATCTATTTATTATGTAGCATGCAGTATTAATAGCCTAAGCCCAAAAGTTCTGTGGAAGATTTCCAGATATCAACATAGTCCTTGCCATTTCTTCTAGAGTCCTATTTTTCCTTTCTACTACACCATTTTGTTGTGGAGTTCTAGGTGAGGAAAAATTGTGATTGATGCCATTTTCATTGCAAAAATTAGAAAACATATGATTTTCAAATTCAGTTCCATGATCTGACCTAATGGCAACAATATGGTTATCTAGAGTTCTTTGAGCTTTCTTGGCAAAAATTGAAAATGCATTAAATGCTTCTTCTTTAGATGCAAGAAATATAGTCCATGTAAATCTAGAGTAATCATCCACCAATACCATAACATACTTCTTACCTCCACGACTCATTGTTCTCATTGGACCACACAAATCCATATGGACCAGTTCCAAAGGTTTAGTGGTACTTACCTGTTTCTTTGATTTGAAGGAGGATTTTACCTGCTTCCCCCTGGCACAAGCTTCACATACCTTTTCATCATTAAACCTGATGTTAGGAAGACCTATCACCAAGTCCTTTGACACAAGTTTGTTCAATTGTGAAAGACTAGCATGTCCTAGTCTTTTGTGCCATAGGAGGGGATCATTTTGCACCACACTTAAGCAGCTCAAGCTTCCATCAGATAATGTCAGCAAGTCTACTTTGTAGATGTTTCCATGTCTGTTTCCCTGCAAAATAACCTCTCCAGAAGCTTGATTAGACACAGTGCATCCAGTAGATGAGAAATTAACATTATTACCTTTGTCACACAATTGAGATATGCTCAATAAGCAATGCTTCAGTCCATCTACTAGAAATACATTATCTATGCAGTGTGAGTCAGACTTACCTACCTTTCCAATTCCAATAATTTCCCCTTTCTTACCATTACCGAAGGAAACACTTCCTCCTTGGAAGGCTGAGAGTGAAAGGAACAGTTCCTTATGCCCTGTCATATGTCTTGAGCAACCACTGTCCATGTACCATTTGTGGTTTGTCTCCTTCACTCTAGCCTGCAAAAGAAAACTAGGGGTTAATTTTAAGAACCCAAACTAGTTTGGGTTCCTTTCCTTTTGAAAAAGGATGAATCAGATCTCTCTTAGCCCAAAATGGTAAAGGTTTCTTTGTGTGAACATCTCTCCTTTTTACAGAATGTTGAACAGGTTTGTAGGACCTATTCTTTTGTTTCACAGGATTTTGAACAGGTTTAAAGGACCTGTTCCTCTGGACAGCCATTTTTAACGATTGATAATTTTCTTTCCGGTGACCAGTGTTCCCACAGTGAGTGCATAGCCAGTTTTCAGGAAATGACAAGTACTTACTCTTTGGATCCCATTTGGATGAACTTTGTGCCTTCATGAATCCAATACCTTTCCTGTTACTGCTATGATTTTCTTGCAACCATTCTAGTGCTTCAGAAGACTTGTTCCATTCTACAGTTTTTCTTAATTCCATTTTTGTTTTAACCAAGTCTTCTTCTAAAGATCTTATCTTTTCATCTTTTTTACACAATTCATCAACTGTGTTTTTCAGTTTCTCTTCAGCAATGATCTGATGAGAATTAGCAATACCTTTACCTTTTACAACTGTTTTAACATTTTCTAATTCCTGAGCAGTTGTTTCAAGTGTGAGGACCTGTTCCTTAAGCATGCTAATCTTCCTTTCCAGAAAATCATTTTTAATTATTTCCTCTTTGCATTCTGTTTCTAAGCAGTCAACTTTATCATGCAGTTGGTGATTATCATCCCTCAGAGTTTTAAATTCATTTAGCACAATATGGAATACTTTAACCAACTTTTCTCTAGACATGCTTTTTACATCTTCTTTATGTTTAGAAACAAATACCTCAGGATCCTCTTCATTTTCTGAATCTCCAAGTGCCATTAGAGCAAGATCCTCATCCAGATCATCATCAGTTATTTCGTCTTCACTGTCTTGCCATCCTGCAACCAGCGCTTTGGGATTTCCACTTTTCTTATGGACCTGTTCCCTAGCCTTCTTTCTTTCTCAATAAATTTCTTCCTCCATTCTCCTTCCATGATTGGACATTTGCTGATGTAGTGCTCCGAGCTTCCACATTTGTGGCATTCTCCAGCCTGTTTCATGTTAGTAGACCTACCCTGTCCACTAATTTCCCTTTTCTTATTCAAATATTTCTGAACACTTTTAGCGATAAGAACCAGTTCCTTATCATCAATGCTTTTATCACCAGCTGTCAAGGCTAGGTTAGGTTCAGTTTTAACTAGTGCTCCTATGTTTTTAACCTTCTTCCTTAGTTCATAAGTCTTTAGATTACCTATAAGCTCATCTAAGGATAAAGTGGTTAAATCTTTACTTTCAATGATAGCACAAGCTTTGATCTCCCAAGAGTCTGGAAGAACCCTAGTTAAAATCTTTTCTACCCTATCTTCCACAGTTAAAACCCTTCCCAAAGAGATAAGTTCAGAGGCAATGGCATTAAATCTAGTATACATTTCAGAGATTGATTCTTCTTTTTTCATTTTAAAGCTTTCATATTCAGCATAAAGAAGTGTACCTCTGGACCTTTTTACCTGACTTGTTCCTTCGTGTGCAACTTGTAGAGCATCCCAAATCTCCTTCGCAGTGGCATACCCTCTTATCCTTGTGCATTCGTCAGGACTAAGTCCACCAACCAGCCACTTCCTTGCCTTAGCATTCTTTTCCCATTGCTTTATGTCTTCAGCATTGCATTCCTTCCTGGTTTTTGGAACATCCTTTCCATCAGCATCTTTCTTCATTGGGATCATGGGACCTTCAGTTACTATGTCCCATAATTTGTAATCTTCTGCTTGAAGGTGATCACGCATCCTCTCTTTCCACCATGAATAGTATTTCCCATTGAAGTAAGGTGCTCTCACCATTGACTGGCCCTGACTGTTCTCTCGTGATGTACTCATCTAATCCTAGGTGTTACCCTTTTCAAGGATAACCTGCTCTGATACCAATTGTTATTTCCCACGATTACACCACGTTACCGTTTTAAGGACCAGTTCCTTAAAATGTGTTCCTTTACTCTACGATGTGTGGAATAAAAACTGTAAGTAATTGAACACCAGATTTTAGCGTGGAAAAACCCCTAGACACGGGATCAAAAAACCACGACCTACTTCTCAAGTAGGATTTCAACTTCACTATGTAAAAAGACCCACTTGGTTACAAGACTCACTCTTACTAACCTAGGACTAACTCTAATCCTTTAGTGATCTTTCTCACAATCAGTGAAGGTTTGTCAAGTCCACGACTTGAACTACACAGTTTACAACTCGATTTTTGCTTACTACGACTAAGACTTGAACTTTTACAAGACTCAATCTAAGGAACATGTTCTTACTTAGTTCTACTGTAGCTAATGATTACACAAATAAGCTAATAATTCTTCTCAGCTTTTGCTCGATGCTCTCTATTTGTGTACAACTTCTATGGCTGATAAGCTCCACGTTTTATAGCCAAGAAGTCTTGATGAATAAGAATTCCAAAGCTCCCTTGACTTTGAATCCTAATTGGATTCTACCTTCTAGGATCCGAATCCTTTATCCCTTATTCTTGTGTTTATGCAATCTTTTCATATCCGTTTAGACCTGCATAATTATCAAGATAAACATTAGTATTAGGATAAATAATAATATCTTAATTAAATGATTTTGCATGAATTATCTATTCTGCTTCAGTGATTCAAAGGAACAGGTCCTTTGAATCCGTTCCTCAGTCACCAGTCAAAACTCCAAGCTTTCCAAGCTAACAATTGGGCCTCTTGGGACACTTTATGCAAGCCATTTGCTGAAGGAGGAGTGGGTTTCAAGTCCTTACATGATGTCTCTAAGGCCCTATTTTCTAAGTTATGGTGGAACTTTAGAACTAAGACCTCTTTGTGGGGTACCTTCATAGCTAACAAATATTGCAAGAAGATACACTACTCTGTGGTTCCTTACACTGATGGCTCTCCTGTCTGGCAGAAGATGCTTCAAGTTAGAGCAATGGTGGATCATGATATAGTATGGCAGGTAAGGCAAGGCTCTTCCTATTTCTGGTATGATAACTGGACTCATCTTGGTGATTTGTACTTTATAGTTCCAAGAAGTCATTACATTAGGGAAGAGTTAAATATAGTGAAAGATTTCTTTGGGGATAATGGTTGGAACCAGCACCTCCTTCAAGATGCACTGCTTGATGATCTAGCATAACATGTAGTAGACACCATTCAACCTGGTCAAGTTGAGCAGCCTAGGGATACTCCCTGGTGGGAGCTTACATCTAATGGTAAGTTCTCAGTCAAGAGTGTATTTCACTATGTTAGAGCAAAGGGAAAGGTATAGGATCTATATAAGCTAATTTGGTTGAAGGGAGTGCCATTCAAAGTGGCATTTGCACTATGGAGGGCCTGGAAGTTCAAGCTTCCTCTAGACACTGAATTGAAAAGGATGGGCTACAATTTACCTTCTAGATGTTGGTGTTGTGAACACCCAAAAGAAGAGACAAGAGAGCACCTATTTATGACAAGTTCTATTGCCAAAAATGTGTGGAGTTATTATGCAAATGCTCTTGGCTTTTTTATACACGACTGGAGGTTCAAGCAAGTGATAGAGAAGTGGTGGAGCTGCAAGAAGAAACCCTGGTTGAGGCTCCTGTGTCAAGTTGTTCCAGCTTTTGTTGTTTGGGACCTGTGGAGGAGGAGGAACACCATAGCTCATGGAGGTAAAGTATCATTTAGGAGAGTTGTTCATGAGATTTCTAGAAATCTGCATATGCTCTTGCTAGTCAGATATCCAGGTATGTTAAATGCTCCTTCTACTTAGCCTGCTTTGGTTCACTTTCTTGAAGGGTATACACAAAGGTTCAGTTACACCAAGGTGATGTGGAGACCACCACATAGTGGTATCCTAAAGTGTAACACTGATGGGGCATGTCGAGGTAATCCTGGCTTGAGTTCCTTTTGCTTTTGTTTACGCAATGACACTGGTGATCTTGTTTATGCTAAAGCCAAATTGATAGGTGAAGGCACAAATGTGAGAGCTGAGGCTGTGACAATTAGGGAGGCAATGTGCTATTGTGTTGCCAATACAGTGGGTCAAGTTATCATTGAAACTGACTCCCTTTTGCTTAAGAACATAATTGAAGGTGTGTGGGATGTTGCTTGGTCGATTGCAGGCATTGTGGAGGAAATTAACTCATTGAAGTTAGGGAGACATTTTAATGTACTTCGTGAGGGTAATATGCTAGCTGACCATTTAGCTAATGAAGCCTTTGAAATGGGGGAGAAGGAGTACTTTGGTTTTAATGAGTTGAGAGTTCAAGGGAGGAGGATAGTGAATTGGGACAAGGTCCAGTTGCCAACATATAGACCTCGATTGGTTAAGCATGGAACTGGACACATCTAAGGAGAAGGCATGTTTTTTAGCTAACATTGTTTGTTCATTTTGAAGGTTCTACACATTCATTTTGAGGGACACCACTCCTGACTTACTTAAGCTCAATAAGGAGCATTAATGTCATTTGCACTTGGTCATCTACATTTGCTCAAAAGACCCTGACCCTTGGCTGCTTTGCTTTGGTTGGGTCAAGAGCTTGCGGCTCTTCATATGGTTCTCATTGGTTCGGTTCACATTGGTTGATTTATACAAGGTCTTGTTGCTTGGTTTTGTTAGCTTTACAATGCATGTACAACTTGGCCATGACCAGACAGATTTGCTAGTGAAGCACCAGTGCTTTATGAGTATTTTAGGGGTGGAGTACTGGTGCTACACCATAGTTTTTCAAAGGAGCTTGCTTTGCTTGTGGCACACCGGTGCTCCACCATTGTGCTTTGCTGACTGTCACTCTCATTCTGAAGGCATACGATCACTTATAGGAGATGACCCCGCTGTAGCTTGGATTGCTAAACACAAACATGAATTGCACGTTCAATTAGGGGCAATGTACTTAGAGTGGCACTTGCTTGGTTACAATGGCTTATTTCTTTACGTATTGTGCTTACCATATAGTGCATCATTTGTTAAGTACTTAGTTTTTGGAAAATATATCTTCACATTGGTGGTATGATTATGCTCTCATACTCAACCCAATTGGGGATATACTACTCAAGGACTAGTACATAGGCGATCACTAGTTACTACTCTTAGTTTACACATTTTGCTTGTTTTGTTTTCTTTAGCTTGTAAAGACTTATTTATGTTTTATCTTATTAATAAAATTTGTCACTAGGCCCTGAGCCTAGTGATATTCATTAAAAAAAAGTTATCAATGATAAGCTTGTCTCCAATCAAATGATGAAGAAATCTGGCTTTGTGAGGCAAGATGACTTCGGGGCCATTGGTAGACTGAAAATAAAGCAATAAAAAGCTTCAATTAATAGGAACATAAAGTGAAATTTAAAAATAATCATAAGGATAAAAAAAATGCCATCTTTTCGGCAATAATCCATGATAAAGCATAATGCTTTAAATCATGAGGAGTCAATTTGAATGCAATCTTGGATTGTACTGCAACCAAAAGTAAGAATGTGTCAGAAGTATTCACATTATCCTGCATGTCTTAACAAACTTATTAGTAATGTAAGGCTATTAAACTATGTATAGCAAATGTATAAAAGCCTCAGGAGGCTACAAAATGCTCTCAAGGAAGTGTGCCAATATTAAACGTCTATCAACACCATAAAAAATGACGCCTTAGAGGCATTCAAATAATTACACCTTTGAGGTGACACAAATATGCCTCCGGGGCAACAAAATTACGCCTTCGAGGCATTCAAATAATTACACCTTCGAGGTGACACAAATACGCCTCCGGGGCAACAAAATTACGCCTTCAAGGCATTCAAATAACTAACACCTTCGAGGTGACACAAATACGCCTACGGGGCAAAAAAATTACGCCTTAGAGGCATTCAAATAACTAACACCTTCGAGGTGACAGAAATACGCCTCCGGGGCAACAAAATTTCTCCTTACAGGCATTCAAATAATCAACACCTTCGAGGTGACATTAATACGCCTCCGGGGCAATAAAATTTCGTCTTAGAGGCATTCAAATAATTAACACCTTCGAGGTGACACAAATACGCCTCCGGAGCAAAGGCAGGTGATGGTGGAATATATGGGTAGGATGGAGGTGGTGTTTGGTAGTAGTGGTTGTGGGTAGAAGAGTGGTCGAGTGATGCAGCAGCAAAGGAAACGTCGTCCTTCTTCTTCGATGTCCCTGTGTTACCAGCTTGTAATGCCTTGTTGGTGGCTTGTAGTGCAGCCAAACTAACAATCCTGCCAGTTTTCAATCCACCTTCAACCGTGACTCCAATCTTGATCAAATCCCCATACTTCTAGTCTTGCATATTCAGCATCTTGTCAAAGTAGACGTTTTCTTGTATGCGGATAAAATTCGCCACTATATCTGTGTCCTACATAGGAGGTTGGAGTTTAGTTCCCCACCTAGTTGCAAACTCCTTAAAGGTTTCAATGGCCTTTTTCTTCAACTTCTCCAGATAGAAACGATCAGGCATGGCGTCAGTATTGTGCCTGAAACTGTCAGCAAACTCTCCAGCCATTGCTTGCCTACTTGTCCACTTCTTTGTTTTCTGCTTTCAGTACCACACCAGTGCATCGCCCGTCAATCTACGGTTGAACAACTTCATGCAAATCTTCTCATAATGTCCAACCCCAACCAGCTTGTCCCAATAAGACCTTAAATGAGCCATCGATTCACCACTATCATCGAACATGTTAAACTTGGGTGTCTTATAACCATCAGGCAGCTTCATGTTAGGGTACATGCAGAAGTCTTCATAAGCCAGGCCTCTAGTTTCCTTGGTGCCTTGGAATTGCTTGAACTTTTGCACCAGCCACTTTACTTGCGATTTTGTGCTGTCTGAGTCTTCCCCTCTCCATGCATACATGTCATGATCTTTGGTGGTGATGGAACAATTTTGGTTTCGATAGTGAAGTTAGGAAGGTTGTTTTTTGGTGCTTTTGGTGGTGCGATGTAAGTAGGGTATGGGATGTCTTTCTCAGGGAATAATGGATCTTGGCCATGAGGGCGAGAAGTTTTGTTTGGTTCGGTGGTTCCATAAGCATGAACAAGAGGAAATTTATTTTTCAACTCAAACAGCCTTTGCTCCAGCTTAGCATATTCGTCGTATGCAACAACACCTTCACTTTCAGAGGTTTCTCTAACATTTCCAGCTTTGTCAAACTCAGCCATGATATTGCATCTCGTCCTTGTTCTTGTAGGTAAAGGGGGAAGTGTTGGAATTGATCCTCTGGATTTCAATCAGTATTGCAGCGCGGCAAGAATGCAAAAACCAAACTTAAGGGATTTGGGTCTAAAATAACAAAAAAGAATAAAAAACAATGTGAGTAAAGTGTAAGCATTAATGTTGTTACTTCGCGTCCTATTATGCAGGGGGCTCTTTTATGCCAGAGGTTGGCCTATCGATGATTCAAAGTAATGTTTGCGCCGAATACATCGTTTCGTTTGCTTGAGCGTAGTCAACACAAGTCTAAAAACCCAAAATAACGAAATTTTATTTGATTTGCTTGGCTTTATTTCAATCGCTAGCTTGAAAAGGAAAAGACAACGTTTTGACTAAACAAAAGGACAAATTGAAAAGAAAAAACGACTCGACTAAGGACGACTGGACTATGTGCCAAGCAAAGAGGTTCTTAGATCAAGCATCGGCTCCAACATCTTCTCCCTCCTCCTATTCCTCGGTTTCTTCTTTAGGTCCATTTGCTAGGTTTGCCAGTAGAGGGGCAACAAACATCTCCATAAGGTCTTTCCTTACTATCATGTCAGCCAAGGCTTTCACAAAGAACTCACAGATTTTCCCTCCTATTGTTTCCTTTTCTGGAGACAATAGTACTTTGAAGTATTCTCCCCATCCTTTGAGCACGTTTTGCAAATTCCCACCGACTTCTCAGGTCGCCACTGTCTTGCCTATCTAGTACTTGAATTCTTGTCCTTTGAATTTTTCCTTATATTGCTTTCTCATCTCCCTTTCTTGTGTTATCTTTAACTCCTTCTTATTTTTATCGAACTTATGTCGTATTCTCTTGTCCTTCTCAACAACACTTAGAGCTTCAGCTTTCCTTTTCAATGTGGTCTGTGATCGGAATTTCCCTCTATCTTCGCTGAGCCATTAAATATAGGTCAAAGTGGTACCAGGGTTTACCCTATTTTCGGCCACGGCAAAACTTCTTAGTTACCCTTTATTCCCACATCGTCAATATTGTACCAACCATCGGGTGTTCAATGTCTTTTTTGTCAACGTTGAAACTTCTTCCTTTTGTTAGCTGAGGAGTTTGCTGTGTCATTCCTACTTGCTAGAGAATTATCTGGGGAACATGTTGGTGAGTTCATTGGAATCCAATCAATGTCAAGAAAGTAGTGTCTTGACCTTGCACAGAAACATTAAAGCAAGCACAGTTTTCTATTATCCATTGCACTTCGTGTAACCCTTAAAATTTGGCGTACCATCCTCGCATATTTGCAGGGTCTTCCCATACTGTCGTCCTAGCCATGCGAGTACTATGCGAGAGGATTCCTTCAACCCTTGTCGCCCTTGGTCCTATCGGACTGATTGTAACCTTGTGTATGTGTTCTATCAACCACATTTGCAGCAAGAGGTTGCACCTTTCGAAGAAATCCCCTCCTTTTCTACATTTGGTAAGAGCCCTATAGACTTCTCCCACGATCATCGAAACCAAACACACTTGGTGGTTGTGAGCACCTTTATGCAATCCTTCAACCACCCTTCCAAACCATATGTCGATCTTTCCTTCTTTTTTGGGGAAGACCACACTTCCCACAAAAGAAATGATGAAAGCAGTAGACTCAGTCCATTCCCAATCTTGAAATTCCCATGCCCCTGTCAAATTGTGTCTAAGAGTCGGATCTCCAAATCTAGAATACAGGAACTCCAAGGTAACCTTTACATCCCGCACCCCTTCGACATAGGGATTATAAGGAGCTTGCAACAGCTCAATGAACTCGTTAGGCTCCACATCTCAGGAGTAAATCATGGTCTCGGGCCCAAGCTCTAACCCGGCCAAACCTCCAAACTCTTCTAACATTGGTGCCAACTCTAAATCATTGAAATGGAACATCGCTCTTTTATAATCCCAGAAATGTGTAGCAGCTTCGATAAAACTGGGCATAGCAGTGTCAGCCTTAAGGGCTACTAATCCTCCAAATATCTTTTGAACGTAAAACCTGTTGATTGCTGCCAAATCTTCCAACCAAAGCCTGATCAAGTAAGGAGCATGGAAGATGGTCTCAAAGTGAAGTGTACCTATTGTAGCCATAGTCTGAAAACAAGAGAGGAAAAGAAAGGATCAAAATAATCCTATAGTCTTGATCACACTCAGGCAAACGATCAATATTTTGCACTAACCTTTCTTTGAACCAATGCGAGCATGTAATTTTTTTCTTTTTCGGTTTAAATAACCCTTTTTTGTCTTTTGGATGAGTTTTGCTAATGGACTATCACGTACCAAGGATGTATAGCCTTCCTAAGCTTGAATGATTTTAAAATTAAACATGCAAATTCTATCCATTTATTCTCAACTGACCATAAAAACCATTGTACTTTATAAGCCAAGTTTAAGTACAATAGACAAAGACATTAAAAGAAAAGTTTATTCTAAAAATTTGAATCTTCAGGCATCTTTGATTCGGCGTCGGACTTCTTCAACTTCTTTTGCACATTCCCGAAGTCTAACTAAGCAACGTTCAAGTACTAACCCTCCACCTCCATCTCTTTGATTATAACTTTCATTGTATTTTTCCTCGAACACCATCTTCAGACCTTCGAGCTCTCGATCTAAGTCTTCTACCTTATTTTTGTGCCTTTTTCTCTCTTCCTTTCTCAACTTCTCGGACATATCCATTTTTCCATCAACCACTTAATCTTATATTGGTTTTCAGCTTCATTGTCTTTGGCCGCCCCAGGTACTTAGGTTTTAGAAATGGGAGCGCTTTTCATGTCATTGCTCAACCATTCCAAATAGCCAACTCCACAGCCTGCATGGTATCTGTTTAGTTCAATTAAATTTTCTTCAGTAAACCTCTTTTTATTCAACATCTTATGAATTTCTGGTACAAATGGAACTTTGTCTTGTTCGTAGTCTACTTGGAATCGGACTGTGTCTCCTACCAATGGGATATCTTGCCTTCTGCCTGCTTGTCTTAAAGCTCTACTAGGTATATAAGGCTGGAGACCACGTATACCCATAAGGACTACAAATGATTTCATCTTTAACTAGAGCAAAACCTGTGGAGAAGTAAAGTAAGAATACATCCACTGCATGTCTTCATCTTTCAAATTTTTCAACAACAGATGACACTCGTGAGTAGTGTAGTGTGCTTTGAACCTCTTGAAGCCATAGTGCTGTGCCAATATATGGTTTGAACGGTAGATGTTATAGAACTGTTGTCCTGTATTTGGTTTCTTTTGAAGGTGGTCGGTCAGCCATACTTGTAATAACAAGTTACTACCTTCAAAGTATCGAGCTCCATTCTTGCACCTTCCCAAAGCTTTAAGGATGTCAGCCGATACTGTGGGAACCATAGTGCATGTCTTCTTCTTGATACCATAGAATAATGCATGTGTGAAATGGACTATCTTTGTATTCATTTCATAGTGCATTCCTTGTGGGAATATGACAACGCCAAAGAAAACCACCGCAAATGCAAAAATCCTCTTACACTTCCAATCGTAGTATGAAGCAAACTCCGCTTTGTGATTTTCATAATTCTTTTCGTGACTGAACTTATCATACAAGTACATGCAACTGAACTTTGAGCTTTGCAAATATTTTGACACATTATTTGTCTGAAAACCGAACTCTTCGCAAAACTCCTCTTCGGTAGGTTGACGTGGTATCATAATTCTAGTGTCTTGCCATCTATATTCCTTTCGCCTCAAACCCGGATCTTCAATAAAATCTCCTATTCCCTCCAAAACTGGTGTCATTTCAAAATCTCCAAACCAAAAGACATTTCTATCAGCATCCCAAAAGCAAATAGCAGCTTCAATGATAAATCAATTGGGTTCAACATCCATTAGTGAAGGCAAATGACCCAATGTTTTACTCAATTCAAATCGACCAGCTTCCCCAAAATTTCTATACCAATCCCTTATCTCCCTTGGAATGTCAATAATCATGTCGAACCGATGGTAATCTTTATGACTCATGGTAGCCTACAAAAAGAAAACAGTTAAAGTCGACCCCTTCCAATTTTGAGAATAAATGGTATACACTTGGCATATTTAATTTTAAAATATGCACACATAGCCATGTCTAAACGCCCCTTGGAGTCAGTAACTCGTTTGGGTTTGGTATAGACATGGTGAACTACAAGACTTAGGCATGACCGGAGTCACAATTTCCTAAATGATATGATGCATGATCTTGGTAACGTCTTAACTGGGTACCACTAGACCGGTTCTTCCAAGTAGACAACTTGAAAGTTGAAAGCTTACAAACTGCCAAAAGCTTTGCTATTTGGCTTATTTTGCAAGACTTTCTCATAAGTGTTTATCTTGAGTAAGAAAAAGGCCGGCCATGGGTTCCACGCAACCGTCCCTTCCTATAGGCTCTAAGATTTAAAGGGTGTCAGGAGTGGCCGACGTTATGAAAGATAATGTCAAATAGTTTACACTATTTAAAAAAATACAATACATTGATAAATTGTGAAAATAAACAAAAGAAAACAAAAAAAAAAAAGAAACAAGTTTGTACATAGTAATAATAAATAATAAAAAATAAATAGACAATGATAAAGATAGTAAAATCCCAAAAAATGAAACCTCGTTAAGGTTAGGACTTTGAGTATTCGTAGCGGAGTCGCTATTCTGTCACACCCACATTTTGCCTAACGTGGAGCGAGTCAAACTGTCGAGTTTGACTAGGTAACTCGGTTGAGTTTGAAATTGGAGTTGCCACCTAATATAAGTTTTTCTAAGGTGTATTAGGTCACCTAAATGTCTAAGGTCGAATCTTTATTCAATCAAGGTACATTTTCAGAGATTCGAAGCAAAGAAGTCCAAGTGATTCGGGGAAGAAGGTGTTAGGCATTTCCCCAAGTCCCACAAAAAGTAGTTCTCGCCCGAGCTGTTGAAGTCAAAAGGTTATAAACAAAATATTCAAAACATTTGATGGGCAGAAATGCCTAAGTATTGGGCTTTCAGAATTTTGCATAAACGGCCTAAGCCCAATGCCTAATCGCATATTTGGCCTCAAATTTACATCCATTACGTTAACCAGATCCACATTGCAAGTAATGACCCGAATCAGTTCATTTACGCAATATTGATGATTAACATAGTTTTGCAAAAAAAGACAGTTTTAAAGAAAATATTTTTTCAGATTTTGTTACAAATAAAATTGGGGTTATTTTTAAAAAGAAATGTTAGTCATTTAGGATCGGTGTGACTTGGCATTAGTTGTCGAGCCCTAATCTTAATGACTATTTAATTTAGGGGTCAGTTTCGAAAATATATATAGCATCGGGGCTGTTTTTGAAAGAGAGGATACACAAAACACACAAATGCACATTAAGGGTCTTTGCACATAATATATAGATATGTATAAGCATGCAATATATGATTAAGTGATACATGTAACTTTAGAAAATATAGATATTAATTTTTTATAGTTGACCCAAAACTTATACTCTCATATACACTATTAGATTAGTGTATAGAAGATTAAAGTTTGTCAAAAAATATTTTAAACGCATAAAGGGCCATGTTTTCAAACCGGTTTTAGGCCCTGAATTATTTATGCAAATATGGGGCAAATTAGTTTTGCGAAAAACAGTCACAGATTAAGCAAAGAACACGTATTTAGCCCCTATTGTTAAAATTTCCAGGTTTGCACAGGATAACACACTTTAAACGTTATAACCTGAGCTTTAAGGCCTGCATACACTGATTACGTTATCACAAATCAAGTGTTATCATTGTCAAGATTCCAATCTAAACGTGTAAACTCAGAATCTCAGTTTTCAAACAAAAATATAGTTTTACTTCTCATCCAGAAATTGTCATGCAAGTTCTAACCATCAAAGATCACAACTTTTAGAGGGATAATGCAACACATAAGAGAAAGAAGGTTAAGAGAGACCCTTGGGTAGCCAAATACACAGTTCATAACTCTATAACCTATTTTAAAGTGATCGGATACAGACAGAGACAGCCCTAACAGATACACACAAAGGGAAAAACAAAAGGGGAGGGTGATGGACAAGAGACAGTACACTGTATGCACTCCAAGCAGGGCTTGTATAAACCTGATTTTCATAGATAATGAGAGCCTTTGTTAGGCTCTTTCCAATAGCCAGAACACCTGTGAACTAAACGTTGGTATAGCCTTAAGGCTATCCTCACATATGCTGCAGAAAGGGTTAGCAAGGGGGTAAATATAGAGCCCCAAAAAGATAGAACCAAGGGAGGGGCACATAGAGAACCTTAAACATAGATAGTCAGATATGAGGGCAAGTAGGAGTGAGAGCCATGTTTAGTTACCTTCTAATCAAATTAAGAACAGAAAGAAAGCAATAGTGCAGGTAATGCCAAGTTTCTCTCCGGATGAATGTCCATAAAGAGTGAAGGGGTATTCCAAAGATGAAAGACCAAAGTGTTGCCTTTTCTCTTCTGTTTTCTTTTGTATTATAAGTACATGCTTGTGTAGTGTGTTCAAAAAAGAGAAGGAAATATTTTAGCCGTGTATTGAGCGTGTTCTCTATATTGAACTCTGTCTTAGAATGAAAAATAAGTCGATGACGCAACCCAAATTGGCTTAGTTCCCAACCATCAAGAGCCAAGCTCGAGAGCACAAGGAATATAATTCAAGGGCTCCGGAAGCATCTTGAAGATCATGCATTAGTGCGCCATGGAAGGAGGACCGCTTAGGCAACAAAGGAGAGGCTCGAGAGACACATTTTGAGTCGTTTCAAGAACTCCCAGAAAGGGGCGGAGCTCCTTTTTTGAAGGGCGGGCCGCCCTCATTATGAGAGGCTCTCTGAAGTTGCAAGGGGCGGACCACCCCTGTGTTTGGGCGGACCGCCTACTCTCAGCTGGTGGGGCGCCTACTCCTGTAAGGTGGGGCACCTGTTTCCTCTAATCCGCATCAGGCGGGGCGCCTCTTTTGGCTAGGCGGGGCGCCTATTTCCGGGCTGTTTGAAGACTTGTTTTTGTGGTGTAATTCCTAATTTAGCGCTAAGTGTTTCTATTGTATGAAATATACTTAGGGGCTTTTAGTCATTTCACAATTATGTAAGGAAAAACTATATAAGTTTCCCTTAGCCATTTCATTTCATTATTAATATCGCATTAAACATAGAATTGAGAAAAAAACATTGAGAGGCTTGGCCTACGTGTTTGGAGCGTGACGCTCATGTATCCCCTACGACTTGGGAACCCGAGGATTGCTGTCTAGTATGAATGTGGGATTTGGTTCAAGTTTCTCTTCTCCCATTTGAATTCAATCCACGTATGTGAGTTTGATTCGTTCTTTCTTCTCATTTCTTGTCTCCCTAATCCTTATTTCTTATTATCCCTTTAATTGCTTGCACTCGATTATTATTTAGTTTGTTTCCGCTAGTTTAGTTTGCATCAGTTGGTATTAGAGCAAGACTCGGGTTATGTTCTTACTAACCTCGTTCCTTGTTCATCGTGTTAGTTTATTATTGTTCTTTTTGTTGTTCTTGAAGTAAAGAAAAAAAACAAAAAAAAATTATATAAGTTGAAAATTACAAAAAAATTGCTAGATGTTCTTGGTTGTGGTGATTCCTTTGTTGTTTTATATTGGGGATTGCTTGTTATTGTATTTCCGTTGATTGGGTACCCTCAAAACACGTTTTGGAGTTGAGAATCAAAAGCTTGAAAATCAAAACACCCAAAATTTGAAAAACTCCTTGAATTTGATTGAAATTTCTTGATTTACATTTGTTAATGATGTGGTGTTGATATAAATCATTGGGGATTGATTGTAGTAGTTGAAAACACATTGGGGTACCTTTGGATTGGGAAAACACTTTAAAAACATTAGAAAATGGGTGCCAAAACACCAAGAACACGTTTGCTGGACTATGCAGAAGAACACAGTAGGCAGACCGCCCACTCTAGAAGGCGGACCGCCCACTCTAGGAGGTGGACCGCCCACTTGGTTTGCTTCTCTCTGGATTTTGTCTGGGCGGACCTCGCCTTTACAGTGGCGAGGCGCCTCTTTTCCTTAAGGGTGGCCGGGTAGATTGTTCGAAGGTTTTCGTGTTTCCTTTGCTTCCGTACTTCTCGGTTAGTATTTCTAGGGTAATTGGCCTACTCGAAAGACACTAAATTTCTAGTATATTAGGAAATTCGTGCGTAGAGGAGATTAGAATTCAAAGAAGAGTCATAGAACTTTATTTGGCCTCAAGTGCGCACTTTAAATAGCCGTCCGTATATCGAGTCCCATTAACTCTATTCCGAACTAATACTTAGACATACTAGTTGTGGTCACTGTGGTTTCTAAGAGATTGAAGGCCTTGCCCATGAGTGTTCATATATTGAGTGATATATGTGAGGGAGTGATTTTTGTGAGGTTCTTTCTTTGGTGTTGCAACTACATCGGATGATGATTTTGGAGATTATGGCTCATATGGGGATGATGCGAGTTGCTATGACTCGTATTTGGATGATGGAGACTATGGTTCCTATGATGATAATGGTGGGCATTACTATGATAACTCGGCAAACCATGGCTCCTATGGTGATGAATTGGTTCACTGTGATGATTGTGAGGTTGATGAAGACTATGAAGCTTATGATGATGAATGTGTTGGTCCTTATGCTTCTAGTCAAGAATACGAAGATGGTGACGCTTCAAGGTACATTGATCCTACTTCCTCTACTTGTGATGAATTTGAACATGTTGATAGTGACATAGAGGGAATTGATGATGAAGTTGATTATACAAATTATTCATTTACATCTTCACTTGGTGTTTCTAATGGTGTACAAGGGAGTAGTAGAGGTTCTTCCATTAGTATGGGAGGAGGTGGTTGTTGTTTCATGGGAAAAAAGAAGCTTGCACCTGCTAGGTATGCTAAGCGACCTAATACTTCTAATTAACATGTGTAGGGTGGTATGAGAGATGGTCTTGCTCTTGCTACAAGGGTGTTTTATTATTCTATCAATGCCGTGAAGAGTATGGGTAGTTGTAGTGGGAGTAGTGCTCTGGCCAATGGAACCAAGGCGAGGGGTTCTTATGGGTTCCATGGCAAGGTTCCTTCCTCGACATTCAACAACACTTCTAATGTTGGAAGAGTTACGGGAAGTGGAAGTGACCCTAGCAATCTTTCTAGGAGAGGAGGGATAAGGGAGACCCAAGTTGTTGGCGTTGACACTTGTGGGCATTCAAGTTCTCTCTTGGATGCATCTCTACGAAACTTGGGTAGACGTAGGTTCATTGTCGAGGTAAATGGTATTGGATTATACTTGCTCAAGATTGGTGATACCGTTGCCAATTTCATTAGCACCTCTTTGGTCGATAGGCTGAGGAAACCATGCCATGCGCTAGAGCATCCTTATGAGTATGATGGAGTGTGGGTTTCCGAAGAGGCTCGAGTACTCATACCTCATA
Source organism: Petunia x hybrida (assembly GCA_037355625.1). Classification (NCBI taxonomy): domain Eukaryota; kingdom Viridiplantae; phylum Streptophyta; class Magnoliopsida; order Solanales; family Solanaceae; genus Petunia; species Petunia x hybrida. Next base: position 364,426 of record JBBBVM010000360.1, read on the forward strand.
GGAAATATAAATGTTATGTGTGGTGTGATGTGTATCCCATGCGTCATGTTGATGTGTGGATAGGTGAGCCATAGTTGGAAGATAATAGGTTGCAATCTAGTGCGATGAAGGATGCGTATCTTGTAGGCATAGGGGAAATGGTTTATGATTTAGTGCCTTATCGGTCAAGAGGCCAATTGCCTACTAGTACACCTTCTTTGGCTATGCAAAGGAGCAAGGAGCGGGAACTTCGTTCCATGGGTGAAATTGAGCAATCAAGAAGTCTTACAATTACAAGAAGTGGTAGGACTAGTGCAAATGAAGGGTTGACAAGTGTCAACAAGGTGAACCCGAAACCACAAGTTTCAAAGCCAAGTGGTTCACCAAGAAAGAAGAAGAAGACATCAAGTGATGAGTCTCCAAGTCCTAGATTCTGGATTGATGTTAAAAGTCCACCTACTCTAGCTATGGGTATTCTTGGGCCTCGTCCCAACTTACCTGAATATGGGAGACAAAAGATTGAGAGGAGTAAGGGAGTGACTGGTGACATTCCTCGAGTGGAAAAAAGAGAGGATGTAATGAGTGATGTGAGTTGGATGTCACCATCCGTATCTACACCCGACCTTGAAAAGAAAATGAGGGAAAAGAAAGAGGAAAAAAAATCATTGAGAGTGAGGGCACCCCTTATTCTAACCTTAAACCTTTATCTTTTTCTTCTACTTATTTGCATTCTTGTGTAGGAATTCTTGGAGACAAACAGATGGAGCCTCAATCATGTTCCAAGATGGAAAGACGAGGTGAAAGTGATTGAAAATGTAAGCTACAAGGTGGAGAAACTATTCATGACATTTCAAGTGCATTGAGTGAGCAAGATGGCCACTCAAAGGTATGTGTTAGTTCTTCTTCCCTTGAGAATGTTACTTCCTTGTCTTGTGATAGTGTTTGTGATAACTCCACACTAGTTGATGATATGTATAATTACAATGTGTTTGCAACTAGTGTAGAGCCAATTTGTCAACTTGTGAGTGAATGTGAACCACTAGTTCAGAGGGTTGAAAAGCCACATCATGATGTGAGCTCGGTTTTCATTGAACCTCTCTTTAGTGAAAATATTGTGGTTGACCTTATTTGTGAACCTTGTTATGACACCCCGCCCATATTTGAAATAGGAGAAGATGAGTATAATGAATATCCTATTCTTTCCTTTGATTGCTTACTTGATACTGGTGGTCTCTTGTGTCGTAGTGCTGATGATCGTGACCTTGAAGAGTCTCAATTGAATGAGATGGATCGAATTGTGTTCGATGATTCCTCAAGTGTATATGTCGTCTCTAGTTTGAATACTTCACCTTTGATTGCTAATGAACTTGAGAAGTGTGCCTATACTAATCCTTTGTATGAGGGCGACTTCAATGGAGATGGTGATTTGTATCAAACTAGAGTAGAGGGTGAGTTTGAACCTCCATGGATTGGAATGGTTAACTTTATAGATAATCCATTGCTTGAGACCTCCCTTGGGAGTTTGTCTATCGAGGAGGATTGTCTTGGAGGTGAATATTTAGGTGAGGAAGTACCTCTTGGTGTGTGTAATAATGCTTCTAAGAAGGGGAGTCGGGTATTTGATGTTAGTTATCATTTGAACTATCTTGCCTACTCCATTCCATATGTTGAACACACCTTGAGTGTTGAGCATGCTAAAGCCAATGTACTACCTTGTGATAAAAATACATTGAAGGCTTGGTATATTGGTCATGAGTTTAGGGATCATAGGGGTATTGATTGCTACATCTTGCATGTTCCATGTCCTAATAATTTTTTTACTTGCTCTTGTGTTGAATACACTTTTGTTTTTGAGTCAAGTACTTATTGTTTCCTTTGGAGACATAAGTGTTTTAATTGTTATTGATGCTTGGCTCTATCATAAGAGTGTGTTTTCCACACTTTTGGCACTAACCTACTCTTGTAGTGGGAAGATTTGTTTGTGCTTGTTTCGGATGTAGGCTTTGATGGTTTCATTTCGAGGACGAAATCCTTCCAAGAAGGGGAGGATGATGCAAAATTGGCTTAGTTCCCAACCATCAAGAGCCAAGCTCGAGAGCACAAGGAATATAAGTGAATAGCTCTGGAAGCGTCTTGAAGAACATACATTGCAGCGCCATGGAAGGAGGACCACTTAGGCGACAAAGGAAAGGTTCGAGAGACACATTTTGAGCTATTTTAAGAACTCCTAGGATGGGGCGGAGTGCCTCTTTTGAAGGCCGGACCGCCCTCATTTTGAGAGGCTTTCTGAAATTGCAAGGGGTGGACCGCCCTGTGTTTGGGCAGACCGCCTACTCCCAGCAGGTGGGGCGCCTACTCCTGTAAGGTGGGGCGCCTGTTTCCTCTACTCAGCATCAGGCGGGGCGCCTCTTTTGGCTAGGCGGGACTCCTATTTCCGGGCTGTTTGAAGACTTATTTTTATGGTGTAATTCCTAACTTAGCCCTAAGTGTTTCTATTGTATAAACTATACTTGGGGGGCTTTTAGTCATTTCTCAATTATGTAAGGGAAAACTATATAAGCTTCCCTTAGCCATTACATTTCATTAGTAATCTAGCATTGAACATAGAATTGAGAGAAAGACATTATGAGGGTTGGCCTTCGTGTTTGGAGCGTGACGCTCATGTATCCCCTACGACTTGGGAACCCAAGGATTGCATCGTAGTATGAACCCGGGATTTGGTTCAAGTTTCTCTTCTTTCATTTGAATTCAATCCACATATGTGAGTTTGATTCGTTCTTTCTTCTCATTTCTTGTCTCCCCAATCCTTATTTCTTGTTATCCCTTTAATTGCTTCCGCTCGATTATTGTTTAGTTGCTTCTGCTAGTTTAGATTGCATTAGTCGACTTATGTAGGTGTGAGGGGTAGAGATTTGAATTTGAGCAGCTAAAGTCAAGAAGGAAAAGTGATTGTTTTCGATAATTAAAAGGATCCCCTTAGCTACTCTTTACAAATATGGAACAATTAGAGCCCTAAACCTAAGGCAAAAAGGATCCAAAATAAGCATGATTACTTTCCTTTCACAATAACAAGGCCCAAATTCAAAAATCAGTTTGCAAAATGTATTCTAGTCTAATTTAGGTTCGAAATCCCCTTGATTGCATTAAAAGGTTCCCCTTGAACTCAAATTGATATATCAATTACTAAAACTATTTCCAATCAAATATAAATCATAAGCTAATCATAGATTTCAAATTGGACCTACTGGTCTTCCCCTAATTGTGCAAACTAAATTTCAATGCAAGCAAATCATGTGAGTATGTATTTTAACAAAATATGAGACTAGGTTCAATGAAAAATAGAATGGACGAGCTATCATGGATGCCAGGGCCTAAGTTTTTATAAAGATGACATGGAATAAACGACGAATGTGTCAAATACAAACATGCAAACGGCTCAGAGTAAAATTCAATTTAAATCAATGAATTAAGAAAAAACTACTAATAAAGTGGACTTTTACCCTAACTAATTAACAAACAGTACGCAAAAATGTTAACACACACAAAATTACGCAAGTTTCAGGCATAGATATCATGTAGGTTCGAGAATCAGTCAAAGAAAATGGTTAGAGGTTACCTTGCTTAACTTCGAAATCGTGTTGAATTAGAATCAACTCTGGTTGCCTATGTATAGGGGTTTTCCCATTTTCCGGTGGTCAGACATTAGGTTTCATTTAGCCATGGTCGAAGTTATCTTTTCGGCGATAGAGACACAGATCGATGAGAGATCGGATTTTGACCTTCGTCAAATGGAGAAATTAGCAAGGGGGTTTGTTGCGTAGATCAAAGGGAGCATTAGGATGTATTTAGTTTAGAGATTCACCGGTAGAAGTGGCCAAAAAGTGGCGTATCAGTGATGGCGTTTAGGTTTTAGTGAGAGAGAGAATATGAATGAGGGGCGGCGGGTGCGTGAGGAGGAAATGGGGGGATCTGGTAGGGTTTTGGGGGGGAGATATAATTAAAAAAAGGAAATATTATTCTCAACCATTGGATTACGCATTTGGATGGCTAGGATTGAGCCACGTAGACATGACAAGGAATTGACGTGTCTAAGTGGGTGTGAGGTGTACAAAAATGCTGAGGCGTATATATATGCGTAAAAAAGTGTATATAATATGTATAAAAGTGTATAAAATATGTAGAAAATTGTATAAAATACTCACAAAATTATAGGAAAAATTAGAAAATTAATTTTGAAGGCTAAAGGGCTAAGGAGGACTATTATTTTGAATTTTAAAATAATTTGTGCAATTTTATAAAAATAGGAGTAATTACAAAAAATTATAATTAAACATGTGAATTTTGTAAATAGCCGTAGCTTGTGCCAGTGTCTTAAAAAATAGCTTAAATGGCATGCTTGTGTGTGATAATGATTCTGAATAGGGGTCAGAGTGAAGATAGTTGTATGATTATCAGTGCAATTTCGTCTGAAAAAAGGCTATTGAAACAGGAGGGACAAAATTAGGTGTCAATACGTGCAGCCTGATCCACATGTTTTATCAATACATATAATAGTAAACAAACAATTTACGATGGACTTACGAACAAGGTGGCATAATAAGTATGCCTAAACCATCAGTTATACATGAAAAAAAAAACATGTACAAATATCCATGTGGCAAAAGACCACCAAAGGAGCGGATATAAACTACTTACCTCATTCAAAGCTCACTGGCTAATCAAAAACAATTTTCTCTTTTTGAACCACCCTAGCCTCCAAGCTCATGGGTTTTGAGAGCATTAAATTGATGTATGCTCATGACCCTAAGCTAAAGAGCATTCACGAAGCTCTTGAAAAGGGGGAAAGGGTTGAAAAATACCAATGGGTTAATGGATATATTTTTAAAAATGGTACAGTGTGTGTTCCCGAGTCCTCTTGGAGGGAATTGTTGATTCGTGAAGCTCATTGTGGGGGCTTGATGGGACACTTTGGGAGAAACAAGACCTTGGCCATTCTCATGGAGAAATTCCATTGGCCAAAGATGGGGGTTCAAGTTGAAAAGCTTTGCAAAAATTGCCTTGAGTGCAAGCATGCGAAATCTAAAGCTAACCCCCATGGTTTGTATACTCCTCTCCCCGTGCCTACTAGTCCGTGGATTGATATATCAATGGATTTTGTGATGGGATTACCACGGTCTAGGGGGGCCATGATAGCATTTATGTTTTCGTGGATAGGTTCTCCAAAATGGCTCACTTCATTCCTTGGAAGAAGTGTGATGATGCACAACATGTTGCCTCTTTGTTCATTGGCAATGTCTTGAAATTGCATGGTGTGCCTCGAACCATTGTAAGTGATAGGGACACTAAGTTCCTAAGCCACTTTTGGAGAAGTTTGTGGGGTGCCCTTGGCACCAAGCTCTTGTTTTTTACGTCCCACCACCCACAAACGGATGGGCAAACCGAGGTGGTAAACCGGACTTTGGGTGCTCTTCTAAGGGCCATGACCCGAGGTAAGGCCGGGACGTGGGTTGATAAACTTCCTCTCATGGAGTTTGCCTACAATCGTACATTGCATAGCTTTATTGGCATGACTCCATTTGAATGTGTGTATGGTTTTAATCCCTTGATTCCCCTTGATCAAACCCCTTTGCCAAGGGAAATGGTTGCTAATTTTGAAGGAAAAAGCCGAGCAAAGGCTATGATCGAACTTCATGGTAAAGCCAAGAAGAACTTGGAGGAAGCCTATGCAAAGGTTGCTTCCAAGAAGAACAAGGGAAGGAAGAAGCTTGAGCTAAAAAGGGAAGTTGGCACCCCGTGGAGATGGACCTTTTCAAGTGCTTTCCAAGATCAACAACAATGCCTATGTGATTGATCTACCCGGTAAGTACAATGTGTCAAATACTTTCAATGTGACTGACTTGACCCCTTTTGATGTAGGGGAAGCTGCTGCCGGAGAGGAGGAAGCCATGGTTTCGAGGACAAAACCTTCCCAAGAAGGGGAGGATGATGCGGGGCATACCTCAGGGCCGTTCACTAGGAGTCAAGCCAAGTTGCTTCAAGACACCCATCTTCACTTGACTTGGAGGGACACGGATGAAGGCTCCGAGAGTGGCTTGAAGATCATGCTTTTGATTGCCATGGATGGTGGATCACCTAGGCCGCTTGAAGAGGCATCCGAGGCACGTTTGGAAGCAAATCAAGAAGCTACAGGAACGGGCGGACCGCCTCTGCAAGATGGGCGGACCGCCCAGTAGGGGCGCCTAGTAGGGGCGCCTGCTTCTCTCCTTCAGCTTTCAAGGCATCAGGCGGGGCGCCTAGTTGAAGTAGGCTGAGCGCCTACTTTGTGAAGGGTTGCGGGATTCCTAGTTTTTATGCTATGTTTTGACGACTATAGCCCTATGTGGCCTTTATTTTTTTAACCCACTTAAGGGGTATTTTACAGCTTTCATTATGTGTAAGTGAAGTCTATAAATACTTCACAAAACCTCTTCAAACCTTAGCTTACCTTTGAATCTTATGAATGATGAATAGAGTTTATCTCTTTATTGAAGAAACCCTTTTCTTGGTTGCGTGAATTCACTAGTGGAACCTAGTTGAGTATTGAACCGAAAACCCGATCATTCTACTTGCGAGTCCTGGGTGCGACTCGAGGGTGGTTGCATAGTGTAGGTCCTTCTAGACGCCGATTTGGGGGTATCTCAGGACAAGTTCCCCGGGGTTACTTCGAAGGGAGTTCGAGAAGTGTCTCGCTCTCCTATCTTTATTGTTTTGTCGTATTGATCCTTATCAACGACATAATGTACATACCGCATACATAAAACACAACACAATACACACAATAGTCAGTATGCGGTGCAATGAGATGGGATGAATGTAGTACGATGCAATGCAGTCACATATGCCTGATATCTATCTCCGGCGCGGGACTCTCATCGTCTACCAGCAGGTATATCCAATAATGACTCTTCAACCGGCTCGGGACTCTGATCGATTACCGGGAAGAATATGCAATGATGACCCTTCATCAGCTCGGGACTCTCATCGATTATCAGAAAGTATATTTAATAATGACCCTTCACCGGTGCGGTACTCTCATCGCCAACCAGGAAGTATATGTAATAATGACCGTTCACCGGTGCGGGACTCTCATCACCAACCGGGAAGTATATGCAATAATGATCCTTCACCGACTCGGGACTCTCATCAATTACCAGGAAGTATATGCAATGATGACCCTTCACCGGCTCGGGACTCTCATCGATTACCGGGAAGTATATGCAACGCTCAAAACCAGAGTGCAATGCTCATAATCTCAATGTAATACCAACAACAGGACATAACATATAATATACAATGTAATTCCTAAGCTAAGGCGTAATGAGTACGCCTATCGGCAGCTACACACGTAAGGAACACGTGGTAGAAAATTCACGTGGCCAGGTGCCTCCAAAGAAATGGATACAAACACTTACCTCTTCCAAAAGTTAGCTCTACTAATCAACAACCGCTTTATCTTTTGGTTTCATTGCCAAACGACCCCACTCTATTCAATAAGCAGAAAAATATATCAAATTATGCTAACGGCTTCATTCCTCACATCTTAGGGCAATCCGGTTAGGAACCTGATACCTTATTTGCATACGCAATATGCAGGCCAGGCCTACGTACAGGGTTTAAGGTCACATAACCAAACCCAAATAAATTATATATTTATGTTGCCCATAATTCAGTGAGCACGAATATATAATCAGTTCCACTGTCGGGGTCCAATTGACCCTTTAAACTATTAATTAAACTTATTAAAACGATGTCTAATATTCCAAGTTTTACCGTTAAAACATATTCAAACACACGTAATAAATTCAAATAATGCATTAAGATCATTACTTGAATGTTTCGGGGTAATAATTCTACTATTTTCCCGGCTCTTTTCTCATTTTCTTGCAATTTTTCCTGATAATTTTCCCTGTTTCATGTTTTCTCTGATTCTGTTCATTTTCTATGTTTCTATCGATTGTGAGCTGATAATTGAGCTTTAAGCTCATCCAGCCGCCATCACTTTTGTCTTCTTTTCCTTTTTTTTTTTTTTTAATCTTTTCTCCTTTCTTTTTCTTTTTCCTTTAAAATTTACTGCTACGGTAAAAATTAAAACGGTACCCTACGATATTCAAAATAATTCCAAATTTTGCACACCAGTTATACAAAATATATATTGCATACTTGCTAAGACGGATCTCAAATCGGACTCCCGAAACTCAATATGCAAATTAAATAGAAAAAGGTCAAATTATTTAACATTCGGCATTTTATCGGAAACTAGCCGAACAACATCGAAATTCACTTTCGAAAGTTCACAAAAGTCACAAATAATCATACGAACCTAACGGCACTTTCGGATTTCGAATCGGAGCTCATTCGCCAAAACCGGGCTAGAAAATCTCTTTTTAATATTTATCGACAATAAAAACTGAAACCTTCTTTCGATGCCTACCAAACGAGGTCTGTTTTAGCTCAAATTTTTCAGACAGGTCATAACGGACATTATGAATATTTTAAAATTATCAGCACGCTAATCGGAGTCCTAACTTTCGAAACGACTAACCGATGTCATTTCATTCTCCTCCACTTAAACTCTCGTTCGTCCTCGAACAAGCTTAAGTCTAAAGCAAGATTCATGCAGATAACAAGAGAACCTGCACAACATTCATAAACTCCTCCACGGATATTATCTCATGATTACATAATCAAACTTATAACACGCACATCAAACTCTTGGAATAAAACATATCTGGATAATATGATAATACCATTGGCAGGATTATTCTGACCAAGATGATCCTTCCTCGATCACGAGAAGAGAGTTCTACATTTTTGAAGCAAAGATACACAGAACTTTGAATGGGTTAACATGATTTAGCCGATAATCACCTATTCGATATAACTTTCATTATAGAACAGGTCGATGGAACTAATAATTAGCTCACACTTGATACAATAGGTGGAGCTTTTGAAGTATCTTGTCACTACACACTACAGAAGATTTGATGCAAGGTATATTATTTCTACGAACGCACTATGGAACACCTCAGTTGTTGTTAGTGTTGTTCCGCAAGCTCCTTGTGGGAATGTAGTTACTCATATCCTAATGTATGTCAAAGGTCCATCTGAACAGAGTCTATCATATAAGGATAAGGATCATGCAAATACTACTAGCTAGTATGATGCATACCAGGAATGATCTTCAGATTAGCATCTATTTTAGGGTATTGTCTTTGAATTGGAAATATTATGACTTGAAAAAGTGAAATATTAGTGACATGTAGTTGGACCATGAGCTGAAGCAGAATGCCAGCAACAAAGTTGAATGCATGTGCACTTATAATGCTAAAGTAACTTCTCAAAGAGTTGAGGTGTGAAAGAGATATGCCAATGATGGATGGACGACAAGCTGCACTAGACCTTTATCTCTAAATTTTCATGAAGTAAAACAGTGTTAGTATTAGGATCCAGTTCTAGTTGAATACAGACAGATAGCCAGAAGAAAACTGGAGTCACCATAAAGAGTTACTACTGACAGTGTTCTTATGTATAAAGAAAGACTTTGTGTCCCTGATATTGCAGATATACGCGGACAGATTATGATAGAGGCACATTATTCCAAATGCACTATTCATCCAGGTTCGACTAAGATGTACCATGATCTTAAGCAGATTTATTGGTAGGATGGAATGAAGTGTGACATAGCAGAATTTGTAGCTCAGTGTTTTAATTGCCATCAAGTTAAACTCGTGTCATCTTTCCAGACTTTATGCTTTTAGCAGATAGGTACATATATATGATCAGATTGCCAGCTTATCTCTAGCATTAAAAGATTATTAGTGGGTTTAGCAATGATCGACACCCATTGTAGGTTTCCGTCGTGGCCCTAGGTTGGGTCGTGACAAAAGTGGTATTAGTGTCTTAGAGATTTAGTATTACCATTCAGTATTTATAGGAAGACTCCTCCACTTAAAGCACAAACTCATGCAGCTATTTGAATAGGAATAACCATCCTCGTACAGTCTGCTGGACTAAAGAAGATTTAGCTAAAAGTCGAACGTAGGCAGACCTAAGCTGCCAAACTACCCTTTCGAGTTGCCAAACAGCTGCAACTCTCGAGTTCATAACTCCATACCTTTGCCGTAAACACCACCGCCTGATGGATGGTACTTCTATTACCCTTAGAAGCCTTGAAAAAAAAAAGAAGCTTACCCGGCTATAATAACACGTACTCTGGCTCAACACATGGAACATCACAAGCGGCTACCAATCGCCCAAGCTCACAAGTGCCGGACGAAGAAGAAATGGAAATGGACCGAGGAGAGAAATAATTAGAGCGTCAGGAAGCTCATCTTCTTCTTTGCTTGGCTACTAAAGCTAGACTACTTACGACTCAGGCTAACCAAAGAATCGCAATTGAAGAAATAGACATTAATGAGCTCAATGGAGCAACACCCATATCAATTTAACCTTCCAATACGAAGGAAACTCTGACAATTTACCAGAAACCCTTTTATAATCCATATAAGCTCATGGGATAACATGACTTTACTAGCGTCTTGAACCAAGAGGAGACACGTAGATCGAGTATTACTTACTAACCACTTTACACCGGAAGAAACAATAACACTTTCTGATGGTGACGAATTAGGATCCCATTATCCTACCAACACTGAATTCCAAAGAGCTGTAGACTAACTTGACATTGTAACAGATGGAGGCACAACAAGATGTCAAGCAAACAATACCGATACTCACTCACAAATCTCTCACATTTAAACCAGATAAACTAGTAGGGTCATCACAAATGCCGGGAATAAATCATATCAGAAGCTCACCCCTCTAGCGCAACCGATTCCTAATAAAAATGACATCCAAGAAAACCATCGAAACATGATAAGACACACCATTTCCAGATCGATTGAAAGAATGAAATCTTACTCATATTTAAGAGAAGAAGAAATCTCAGGGTCTACTATATCGGATAGGTCAGCATCCCGCCAGACAAGCAGTTCATAGAACTGCCTCTGCATCTGAGCTGAGCCACTACCCTGACAATCACTTTCTGTAGAACCACTGCCACCACACTCTCAACCTCTACTGGATGGTGGCATTTCTTTTGCTGATTGAGATCTAAATGAAATCCCCTGCGACTGCGCAGATGCCTAATGACGAGAGAAAAGACGACTGCCTACTTGCCGGAGTAAGGAAGAACTCCACCAAAGATGACATGCTCGCGACAATGATTATACCTTTTTAGTGAAAATGGAAGCTGGATAGATTGTTGATAGCTACAAAGAGGAAAAACTGGGTCGGATATTGACGAACTATTGGTGCACTCTAAGAATCACGTGACACAAGCTGAGATAACCTGGAAGGTGACCTCCCAAAATAATCAGAACTCTTACCTCCAAATGAGGTACCATGGTTACCCACTAGGGCCACGGGATCTCTTGCTCTCCTGCTCTAATTCTTCCCTCTCTAGCTTATGGTATGCCTAATACCTTCAGGTGATATCAACAACAACATCAAATGAAATTCCAACCTCAATCTCTCGAGCCATCTGGGATCTCAAGGAAGGAGAAAGGTCATCAATAAATCTTTGAATCTCTCGAAAAGCTTATGGACTAGTTTTAATGCATATTCAGCCATTCTATAGAATTCAATCTCATAATCTGAAACACTAACAGGCTAACCGACAAGTTACCCTGTCCAATCCACTCAAACTGGCAACACTTTTCATCTCGCTCGCTCCTCGAAAGGAACTTTTTCATGAATCTAGAAGAAAAACTGAACCAAGTTAGCTAATGAGAGAGCAGTCCACCAATCCAGGGCTGGACCTTGAAACTGGAAAGAAGAATAATCAACACCATACCGCTTGATATAATCAAAAGCCTGAAGGATATGCTGGCATTATTTTATTTTAAAAAAATCCAGAGGTTTATCTGATGCATTGCTTAAGAATATCGGAAGGTTCAACCGCGTAAAATAATGCAACCTCTTTAGGCACTCGGACCGAACCGTTACTTCGGCTGGCTAACCAGCCAGAACAATTGGTGGCGCAACACATGCTGCTTCTAGAACATAATTTACTAGGGCAACAGCAGGGACTGGAACAGGGGCTCCCTGAGACCGAACGTCTCCATCTGCGGGAACCTGATAAGCTGCCTAGCGAATAATAGGTTCTTGCGGTATCTGCGTCACCAAGATTCTCGTAAAAGCGTCGCAGAGAGCTAAGAGAACCACAAGGCCCTGCTCCCTTGCCCATCGCAAGCTCGTACGACTGCGGCATGCGAAACTGGATCGTCAGCACGATCCACAACTCTCGGGGCTTGAGTAGCTCTAGCCCTAGGCTAGACTACTCCATCCTGAACTTCTACCGTTTGTTGACTTGTTGCATAAGGGTTCACGATTATCACGAACGAATTAACGAAAATACTTTTTCAGCCTAGACCAACGCACGATTAGAAAAGAAGGAAGTGAAACTTCCTAAATGCCATCATAGCCCCTCATAGATAAGTATGGACGTCTACGTACCCATCAGCGAGACTCTACTAGACACTATCTTATTCTGGATAGACTCTAAACCGGGTTCTGAAACCAACTGACACAAACCGGAATCCGGTTAGGCCGTGCGGGCACCCGACATCCTCCCCTAGATCCATCGGGCAAATCCTTACAGATTAAATCAGGAAAATAAATATAACAATTCACAAATAAGGACAAGACTTAAAAAAACACAGACATACTGATACCTCTAAGCTGTACAAAAGAAATTACTACTGACTACCTAACATACTAGGTTTAGGGCTATCCAGACTAGACATCTAAGAGTACAAAAGAAGACAGATACCTCATGAAGGGAGCAAATGCAACTGAAATCAAAACCAATAAACTGGTGGCCATCTGGAATAAAAGCTGGCTCACCCTAAGAGCTGAAGTCGTCTTCGCTCCTTCACAATGTGGCGAACTCAATCCTGGAGCGAACCTGCCGAAATGAAATAGATAGACAAAAACAAACAACAAACAAGAGTGAGTCAAAAGGACTCAATAAGTGGGGCAGACTAGCCACCTCAAAGAATAGCATAGCTAGCCAGGGAGAAGAAATAGATAAACAAAATTCCTCTTATTTAAATTATAAAAAGGCAGAGCCAGATAATAATTAGAAACACGTATGGAATGAAAAACTCATCAACAACCAGGAACATAAGATAACCAAAACATATAGGTATCCCGAACACATCAACAATCGGAAATACATCCTGTTGCGGCGTGCAACCCGATCCATATATTTATCCTGTTGCAGCGTGCAACCCGATCCATATATTTATAACGTTGCGGCGTGCAACCCAATCCCCGCAACCCGTAATACGAGCCAGAAATATATAGGCAAATTGAGATATGTCCACGACATAGTGTACATACCGCATACATAAAACACAACACAATACACACAATAGAAAGTATGCGGTGCAATGAGATGAGATGAGATGAATGTAGTACGATGCAATCCTATCTCCGGCGCGGGACTCTCATCTTCTACCAGGAGGTATAACAATAATGACTCTTTACCGGCTCGGAACTCTCATCGATTACTGAAAAGTATATGCAATGATGACCCTTCACCAGCTTGGGACTCTCATCGATTATCGGAAAGTATATTTAATAACGACCCTTCACCGGTGCGGGTCTCTTATCGCCAACCGGGAAGTATATGCAATGATGACCCTTCACCGGTGCGGGACTCTCATCGCCAACCGGAAATTATATGCAATAATGATCCTTCACCGGCTCGGGACTCTCATCGATTACCGGGAAGTATATGCAATGATGACCCTTCACCGGCTCGGGACTCTCATCGATTACCGGGAAGTATATGCAATGCTCAAAACCAGAGTGCAATGCTCATATGCTCAATGTAATACCAACAACACGACATAACATATAATATAAAATGTAAATCATAAGCTAAGGCGTAATGAGTACACCTATCGGCAGCTACACGCATAAGGAACACGTGGTAGAAAATCCACGAGGCCAGGTGCCTCCAAAAATGGATACAAACACTTACCTCTTCCAAAAGTTAGCTCTGCTAATCAACAACCGCTTTATCTTTTGGTTTCATTGCCAAATGACCCCACTCTATTCAATAAGCAGAAAAATATATTAAATTACGCTAACTGCTTCATTCCTCACATCTTAGGGCAATCCGGTTAGGAACCTGATACCTTATCTGCATACGCAATACGAAGGCCAGGCCTACGTACAGGGTTTAAGGTTACATAACCAAACCCCAAATAATTTACGTATTTATGTTGCCCATAATTCACTGAGTACGAATATATAATCAATTCCACTATCGGGGTCCAATCTTTAAACTTATTAAAACGAAGTATAATATTCCAAGTTTTACCGTTACAACAGATTCAAACACACGTAATAAATTCAAATAATTCATTAAGATCATTACCTGAATGTTTCGGGGTAAAAATTCTACTATTTTTCCGGCTCTTTTCTCATTTTCTAGCAATTTTTCTTGATAATTTTTCCTGTTTCACGTTTTCTCTGATTCTGTTCATTTTCTATGTTTCTATTGATTGTGAGCTGATAATTGAGCTTTAAGCTCATCCAGTCGCCATCACTTTTGTCTTCTTTTCCTTTTTCTGTCTTTTCTCCTTTTTTTTTTTCTTTTTCCTCTAAAATTTACTGGTACGGTAAAAATTAAAATGGTACGCTACGATATTTGTAATAATTCCAACTTTTGCACGCTAGTTATACAAAATATATATTGCATACTTGCTAAGACGGATCTCAAATCGGACCTCCGAAACTCAATATACAAATTAAATAGAATAAGGTCAAATTATTTAACTTTCGGCATTTTAGCGGAAACTAGTCGAACAACATCAAAATTCACTTTCGAAAGTTCACAAAAGTCACAAATAATCATACGAACCTAACGACGCTTTTGGATTTCGAATCGGAGCTCATTCGCCAAAATCGGGCTCGAAAATCTCTTTTTAATATTTATCGACAATAAAAACTGAAACCTTCTTCCGATGCCTACCAAACGAGGTCTGATTTAGCTCAAATTTTACAGACATGTCATAATGGACATTACGAATATTTTAAAATTATCGGCACACCAATCGGAGTCCTAACTTTCGAAATGACTAACAGAGGTCGTTTCATGGATTCACTGCCAAACGATCCCACTATTCAATAAGCAGAAAATTATATCAAAATAAGTCTAAAGGCTTCATTCCTTTTGTTTTAGAACAACCCGGGTAGGAACCCGACACTCGGTTCGCATAGGCAATACACAGTCCAGGCCTATGTACATGGTTCAACTAACCCTTTAAACTATCAATTTAACTTATTAGAACGATGTCTAGTATCCCGATTTTTACTGTTAAAATATGTTCACACACACGTAATAAAATGGAGTAATGAATTAACATCATTACCTGGATGTTTCCGGCTGAAATTTCTATTTTTTTCCTTCTCCTTTTCCTTCCCATCGGCTTGGCAGGCAAGCTACCTTGATCCGTCTTCGGCTTCGATTCGTTATGCTCAGAAGCTCCAACAAACCCTAAAGTCTTTTGCCGCCTAAAACTCTTCCAAGAGAGCGCTGAATCTCGAGAGTGGATGGTTGATCGCCGCCTCCTTGTCCTGGAGGCTCTCCGGGAAGCGAGTGCCGAAAAAGCCACTTTCTTAAGGCTTCAAACTGCTAGTGATTAAGACTATTATGAATGAAAAGGCAACCGTGGAGGGAGTCTCAATCGATCTTTTCTAGGATTCCTTATCACGCCACACATGGAGATAGTCGATTCAGAAACGCATTGTATGGACTAAAACAAGCAAACTCCGGCTCGAAAGTCAGGGAAGGCGGGGGCGGGCAGGAAGATAGGCTAGGCGGAGTAGTCGCTCTAGAGCAGGTTCTTCGACTAGATCAATGCATGTATGAACCCTAAAGAAATCCTGAAGGTCTAGTCGAGAAATAACCTGGCCATGTCGGATGAGCAAGATATGCGGAAGATGGGGGGCTTGCCTCCTCGTTCTTTCAACTGCCGCCTAATCTCCCAACATGCTCAAGAACCAAAAAGCCGCCCAGGCACGACTCCCCCTCTCCCCGTTCTACCGTCCAAACAGGCCGGCCGTTCTAAGTTCAACTCTCTTTTCTGGCTTTTCGTTTGTTTTCCATGTTCTCTGTTCGTGTTTCTCTATTTCTATTCGTAGTTCAAGCACAAGGTGTTTTATTCCCTTAAGCTGCCACCGCCTTTCTTACCCTTTCCATTTTTTTTCTTTTATATTTTCTTTTATTTGAAAACTTGCTCCGCAATAAAAATTAGAATAGAGCACTATGAAATTCGGAATGATTCCAAATTTCTCAAGAAAGTTATACACAATTAATGTGACGTACCCGCTAAGACCGATCTCGAATCGGATTCCCGAAGCTCAAGATATGAATTAAATGGAAAAGTTCAAATTCTTTCGTTTCTATCACTTTTACTTTAAGCTAAGGAATATATATATTCCAAACACGACCCAGATTCCAGCAAGACCGTGCGGGCACCTGACCACCTCCCCGAAACCCGTCGGCGAACTCTTATCAACTCAATTCAGAAAATAAATATAAATTAAACTCATAAATAAGAAGAAGACTTAGAAAAAAAATACAGACATACTGATACCTCTAGGCTATACAAAAGAAATTACAACTGACTACCCAACATACTAAGTTTACAGCTATCAGACTAGACATCTAAGATTACAAAAGAAAATATACGCCTCCAGAAGGGAGCAAAAGACAACTGAAATATGGTGGCCATCTTGAACAAAAGCTGGCTCACCATTACAGCTGAAGTTGTCTTTGATCCTTAACAACATGGCGAACTCAATCGCATAGTGAACCTGCCGAAATGAAATAAATAGACAAGAAACAACAAACAAGGGTGAGTCAAAAGGACTCAATAAGTGGGGCAGACTAGCCACTTCGAAGAATAGGATAGCTAGCCAGGGAGAAGAAAAGCAGATTAACCAAATTCATCTTATTTAAACTATAAAAAGGCAGAGGCAGATAATAAATGGAAACACGTCGGCAACCATAAACTCATAAACAACCAGGGACATAAGATAGGAAGAACATATAGGTATCCCGAACATATCAACAATAAGAATACATAACACAGTACTCAAACAATCGCACTATAATCACACAATACAGAGCAGCCGGTGTAATGAAATGGAGTGAATGAAATATGATGCAATGAGGTCATATGTGCCCGTATTTAAGTCCTGAAGCGAAATACTCATGCATTTGACAGGAATACAATCTAATAACCAACTGGAGTTGAATACTCCAACTGCAGGGGCTGAATACTCCTGCACCCGATATATTATAAAGCTGAGGCGGAATACTCCTGCACTCAGTATCTGACATAAGAGCGGAAAATTCTTGCTCGTGGGGCGGAATACTCATGCACTCGAGAAAATATAAAGCTGCGGTGGAATACTCCTGAACTAAGTAGCTGACATAAGAGCGGAATACTCCTGCTCATGGGGCAGAATACTCCTGCACCTGAGATAATATAAAGCTGAGGCGAAATACTCCTACACTCAGTATCTGACATCAGAGCGGAATACTCCTGCTGGTTGGGCTGAATACTCTTGCACCCGAGATAACATATAGTTGAGGCGAAATACTCCTGCACTCGCTATCTGATGTAAGAGCGGTATACTCCTGCTCGTGGGACAGAAAAATCCTGCACCCGAGATAATATAAAGCTGAGGCGGAATGCTCCTGTACTCAGTATCTGACATAGCAGCCTATAACAAGAAATAATAATGCATATGAATGCGGTATGATGCAATAATAACCCTTCACCGGTGCGGGACTCTCATCGACTACCGGGAAGTATATGTCAAGCTCACAACCAGAATAGAATGCTTCTTTGCTCAATGTAGTACCAAAAACACGACATAACATATAATATATAAAATAAATCCAAAGCTAAGGCGTAATAAGTACGCCTATCGGCAGCTACACACGTACGAAACACGTGGTAGAATATCCACAAGGCCAAATGCCTCCAAAGAAATGGATATAGTTGCTTACCGTGTTCCAAAGTTAGAAATACTACTCAATAACCACTTTATCCTTTGGATTCACTGTCAAACGATCCCACTCTATTCAATAAGCAGAAAATATATCAATATAAGGCTAAAGGCTTCATTCCTTACGTTTTAGAATAATCCGGGTAGGAACCCGACACTCGGTTCGCATAGCAATACACAGTCCAGGCCTATATACATGGTTCAAAATCACATAACAAAACCCAAAATAAATTAAATTTACCATTTGCCCATTACTCTCTGAGTACGAATATATAATTAATTTCATTATAGAGGTTTAATTAACCCTTTAAACTATCAATTTAACTTATTAGAATGATGTCAAATATCCCAATTTTTACCGTTAAAATTTGTTCACACACACATAATATAATGGAGTAATGAATCAACATTATTACCTGGACGTTTCGGGGTGAAATTTCTATTTTTTTCCTTCTCCTTTTCCTTCCCATTCACTTTTTTCTGGCTTTTCGTTTGTTTTCTACGTTCTCTGTTCGTGTTTTTCTGTTTTTGTTCGTAGTTCAAGCTCAAGGGGTTTTAATCCCTTAAGCTGCCACCGCCTTTCTTACCCTTTCCATTTATTTTTTTCTTTTATATTTTTTTTATTTGAAAACTTGCTACCGAAACAAAAATTTAAATGAGCACTCTGAAATTCGGAATGATTCCAAGTTTTTCAAGAAAGTTACACACAATTAATGTGACGTACTCGATAAGACGGATCTCGAATCAGATTCCCAAAGCTCAAGATATGAATTAAATGGAAAAGTTTAAATTCTTTCGTTTCTATCACTTTTACTTTAACCTAACGAATATATAGATTCCTGACACGACCCGGATTCTTGCTAGGTCGTGTGGGCACTCGACCACCTCCCCTAAACGCGTCGAGCGAACTCTTATCAACTATCTTCGGAAAATAAATATTAATTCAACTCATAAATAAGAAGAAGACTTAGAAAAAAAACATAGACATAATGATACCTCTAGCCTATACAAAAGTAATTACAGCTGACTACCCAACATACTAAATTTAGAGCTATCCAGACTAGACATCTAAGATTACAAAAGAATACATACGCCTCCTGAAGGGAGCAAAAAACAACTGGAATACTAGGCATAAAACTGGTGGCCATCTTGACAAAAGCTGGCTCACTTTGACAGCTGAAGTCGTCTTCGCTCCTTAACAACGTGGCGAACTTAATCCTGGAGCGAACCTGCCGAAATGAAATAAATTGACAAGAAACAACAAATAAGGGTGAGTCAAAAGGACTCATAAGTGGGACAGACTAGCCACTTCGAAGAATAGGATAGCTAGCTAGGGAGAAGAAAAGCAGATAAACCAAATCCATCTTGTTTAAACTATAAAAGGGCAAAGCCAGATAATAACTGGAAACACGTATGGAAACACAAACTCATAAACAACCAAGAACATAAGATAGGCAGAACATATAGGTATTCCCAACATATCAACAATCAGAAATACATAACACATACACAAAACATCACACTATAATCACAAAATACACAGCAGCCGGTGTAACGAAATGGAATGAATGCAATATGATGCAATGAGGTCGTATGTGCCCATAACTACGTCCCGAAGCGGAATACTCATTCATTTGACACGAATACAATCTAATAACCAACTGGAGCGGAATACTCCTTCTTCTAGGGCGGAATACTCCTACACCCGATATAATATAACGTTGAGGCGGCATACTCCTGCACTCAGTATCGGACATAAGAGCGGAATACTCCTGCCTTTGGGCAAAATACTCCTGCATTCGAGATAATATAAAGCTGAGGTGGAATACTCCTGCACTCAGTATCTGACATTAGAGGGGAATACTCCTGCTCGTGGGGCGGAATACTCCTGCACCCGAGATAATATAAAGCTGAGGCGGAATACTCCGGTACTCAGTAGGTGACATAAGAGCGGAATACTCCTGCTCGTGGGGCGGAATACTTCTGCACCTGAGATAATATAAAGCTGAGGCGGAATACTCCTGCACTCAGTATCTGACATAAGAGCGGAATACTCTTGCTTGTGGGGCAGAATACTCCTACATCCGAGATAATATAAAGTTGAGGCGGGATACTCCATCACTCCATATCTGACATAAGAGCGGAATGCTCCTACTCGTGGGGTGGAATACTCAAGCACCCGAGATTATATAAAGCTGAGGCAGAATATTCTTATACTCAGTAGCTGACATAAGAGCGGAATACTCCTGCTCGTAGGGCGGAATACTCCTGCACCCGAGATGATATAAAGCTGAGGCGGAATACTCCTACACTCAGTATCTGACATAAGAGCGAAATACTGCTACTGGTCGGGCGGAATACTCGTGCACGCGAGATAATATAAAGCTGAGGCGAAATACTCCTGCACTCACTATCTAACATAAGAGCAGAATACTCCTACTCGTGGGGCGGAATACTCCTGTACCCGAGATAATATAAAGCGGAGGCAAAATACTCCTGCACTCAGTATCTGACATAGCAGCCTATAACCAGAAAACATAATGCATATGAATGCGGTATGATGCAATAATAACCCTTCACCGGTGCGGGACTCTCATCGACTACCGAGAAATATATATCAAGCTCACAACCAGAATACAATGCTTCGATGCTCAATGTAATATCAACAACACGACATAACTTATAATATATAATATAAATCCAAAGGTAAGGCGTTATAAGTTCGCCTATCGGCAGCTACACACATAAGGAAAACGTGGTAGAATATCCACATGGTCAAATGCCTCCAAAGAAATGCATATAATTGCTTACCGTGTTCCAAAGTTAGCACTGCTACCCAATAACCGCTTTATCCTTTGGATTCACTGCCAAACGATCCCACTATATTCCATAAGCAGAAAAATATATCAAAATAAGGCTAAAGGCTTCATTCTTTACGTTTTAGAACAATCCGGGTAGGAACCCGACACTCGGTTTGCATAGGCAATACACAGTCCAGGTCTATGTACATTGTTCAAAATCGCAAAACCAAACCCAAAATAAATTACATTTACCGTTTGCCCATAACTCCCTGAGTACGAATATATAATTAATTTTATTATAGGGGTCCAATTAACCCTTTAAACTATCAATTTAACTTATTAGAACGATGTCTAGTATCCCCAATTTTTACTTTTAAAATATGTTCACACACACGTAATAAAATGGAGTAATGAATTAACATCATTACCTGGATGTTTCGGGATGAAATTTCTATTTTTTCCCTTCTCCTTTTCCTTCCCTGTCTCTCTTTTCTGGCTTTTCGTTTGTTTTCTACGTTCTCTGTTCGTGTTTCTCTGTTCCTATTCGTATTTCAAGCTCAAGGGATTTTAATCCCTTAAGCTGCCACCGCATTTCTTACTCTTTCCATTTATTTTTTTCTTTTATATTTTCTTTTATTTGAAAACTTGCTACCGCAACTAAAATTAAAATGGAGCACTATGAAATTCGGAATGATTCAAAATTTCTCAAGGAAGTTTTACAAAATTTCTGAGACGTACTCGCTAAGACGGATCTCGAATCGAATTTCTGAAGATCAAGATACCAATTAAATGGAAAAGTTCAATTTTTTTTCGATTCTATCACTTTTACTTTAAGCTAAGGAATATATATATTCCTGACACGACCCGGATTCCTGCTAGGCCGTGCGGGCACCTGACCACCTCCCCTAAACCCGTCGGGCGAATTCTTATCAACTAAATTTGGAAAATAAATATAAATTAAACTCATAAATAATAAGAAGACTTAGAAAAAAAACAAAGACATACTGATACCTCTAAGCTATACAAAAGAAATCACAGTTGATTACCCAACATACTAAGTTTAGAGCTATCCAGACTAGACATCTATGATTACAAAAGAATATATACGCCTCCTGAAGGGAGCAAAAGACAATTGAAATACTCGACATAAATTTAGTGTCCATCTTGAACAACAGCTGGCTCACCTGGACAGCTGAAGTTGTCTTCGGTCCTTAACAACGTGGCGAACTCAATCCTGGAGCGAACCTGCCGAAATAAAATAAAAAGACAAGAAACAAAAAACAAGAATGAATCAAAATGACTTAATAAGTTGGCAGACTAGCAAACTCGAAGAATAGGATAGCTAGCCAAGGAGAAGCAAAAATCAGATAAACTAAATCCATCTTATTTAAACTATAAAAAGGCAGAGCCAGATAATAACTGAAAAAATGTATGGAACCATAAACTCATAAAAAACCAGGGACATAAGATAGGAAGAACATATAGGTATCCCGAACATATCAACAATCAGAAATACATAACACATACACAAAACATCGCACTATAATCACACAATACACAACAGCCGTTGTAATGAAATGGACTGAATGCAATGTGATGCAATATGGTCACATGTGCCCGTAATTCCATCCCGAAGTGGAATACTCATGGATATGACCGGAATACAATCTAATAACCAACTGGAGTGGATTACCGCTACTCCTGAGGCGCAATACTCCTGCACCTGATATAATATAAAGTTGAGGAAGAATACTCTTGCACCCAGTATCTGACATAAGAACCGAATACTCCTGCTCGTGGAGGGTATACTCCTGCACCCGAGATAATATAAAGCTGAGGCGGAGTACTCCTGCACTCAGTATCTGACATTAGAGCGCAATACTCCTGCTTATGGGTCAGAATACTCCTGCACCCGAGATAATATAAAGCTGAGGCGGAATACTCCTGTACTCAGTGTCAGACATAAGAGCGGAATACTCCTGCTCGTGGGGCGGAATATTCCTGCACACGAGATAATATAAAGTTGAGGCAGAATATTCCTACACTCAGTATCTGACATAAGAGCGGAATACTCATGCTGGTGGGGCGGAATACTCCTGCACCCAAGATAATATAAAGCTGAGGCGGAAAACTCCTGCACTCAGTATCTGACATAGCAGCCTATAACTAGAAAATATAATAGATATGAATGCGGTATGATGCAATAACAACCCTTCACCGGCGCGGGACTCTCGTCGACTGCCGGGAAGTATATGTCAGGCTCACAAGCAGAATATAATGCTTCTATGCTCAATGTAATACCAACAACAAGACATAGCATATATTATATAATATAAATCCAAAGCTAAGGCATAATAAGTACGCCTATCGGCAGTTACACACATAGTAATAAATCCACAAGGCCAAATGCCTCCACAGAAATGAATATAATGGCTTACCGTGTTCCAAAGTTAGCACAGCTACTCAATAACCGCTTTATCCTTTGGATTTACTACCAAACGATCCCACTCTATTCAGTAAGCAGAAAAATATATCAAAATAAGGCTAAAGGCTTCATTCCTTACGTTTTAGAACAATCCGGGTAGGAACCCGATGCCTGGTTCGCATAGGCAATATACGGCCAGGCCTATGTTCATGGTTCAAAATCACATAACCAAACCCCAAATAAATTACATTTACCGTTTGCTCATAACTCCGTGAGTATGAATATATAATTAATCTCATTATTGAGGCCCAATTAACCTTTTAAACTATTGATTTAACTTATTAGAATGATGCCTAATATTCTGATTTTTACCGTTAAAATATGTTCACACACACATAATAAAATGGAGTAATGAATTAACATCATTACCTGGATGTTTCGGGATAAATTTTCTATTTTTTTCCTTCTCCTTTTCCTTCCCTTACTCTCTTTTTTTGCTTTTCGTTTGTTTTCTACATTCTCTATTTGTGTTTCTCTGCTTTTGTTTGTAGTTCAAGCTTAAGGGGTTTTAATCCCTTAAGCTGCTACCGCCTTTCTTACCCTTTCCATCTATTTTTTTTCTTTTATATTTTCTTTAATTTGAAAATTTGCTACCGCAACTAAAATTAAAACGGAGCATTATGAAATTCGGAATGATTCCAAATTTCTCAAAGAAGTTATACAAAATAAATGTGACGTACTCGCTAAGATGGATCTCGAATCAGATATTCGAAGCTCAAGATACGAATTAAATGGAAAAGTTCAAATTTTTTAACTTTCGGTATTTTAGCGGAAACTATCCGAACGACCTCAGAATTCAATTCTGAAAGTTCACAAAGCTCACAAATAATCATACGAATCAAACGACACTTTTGGATTTCGAATCTGAGCTCATTCGCCAAAATCGAGCTCGAAAATCTCTTTTTAAAATTTACCAAAATTTACCGACAACGGAAACTGAAACCTTCTTCCGATACCTATCAAACGAAGTGATTTAGTTCAAATTTTACAGAAAGGTCCGAATGGACCTTACAAAGATTTTAAAATTATCGACACCCAAATCAGAGTCCTAACTTTCAAAACGACTACCTAAGGTCGTTTCAATTCCGTAGCCACCGCCATAGATCTTTTAAATCCCAGCTCCAAATGTGACATTAAGTAGCTGATGAACCAACTCCAAGAATGTTTTGTCTCCCGATCAACCAATTCTAATGCTATTGGGTACATCTATTGATTACTATTTTCCTCAATAGCAATTAACCACTCTCATTTGCATACCCCCTTTGAAAAACACCCATCAAACCCTATTATCTTCCTACAGCCTTCTAACCACCCTCTCTTCAAATCATCAAGACACGCTTAGAAATAGACAAAGAGGTTTTTTTCAGGTTTAGATTTTGTATATGTGCTAACCCAACAAATACATCCAGGGTTAGTTTGTCTAATCATATCTGCATAGTCCAACAATCATGAAAATTCTAGCTTCCAGTCACCTATTATTTTTTTATCACTCTTAACTTGGCTCTATGCAATTATCCTACCATATACACCACACATCTCTCTTACTAGCTCTTGAATCTCCAAAATTTTGATTTGAGGCTGCCTGACTATCTCAAACCCGAATTTTCAGGCAAGAAAAATGGAAAAGCAAAATTTGTTCTTGATTGAGGTTGTACACTTGTGAACTGGATAATATGTTTTTATCATGAAGTCACCTGAATCCTTGTCATTGCTAGCATACAACTCTCAATTGCAGATCTATGACTTACATTTAACTCTCATCCTATGCTTTTCATTGGGCTTCATCCTTAGTTTCACCTTCATTTGAACATCATAGTCAGCCACATCCTCTCTAAATGAAATTACATTCTAAAAACCATCCAAAGCTAAAGCAATGAAACCTTTGCTTCTGCATCATACCTAACCTTTTTAGACTTCCTCCTAGCAGTTAAAAAAACTTCAGGTTCAGCTTCACGATCTAACTCATGCATGGTTTAGTAGATGAACCATATTTAACAGATGCATGCCATCTTTGATCATTTCCAATTCATTAGTAGTTATATTTAGGTAATAGATCCCACCCACATAAGCATACCCCAATTTTTTAGTATAATAATAAACCTCGAAAAGAGAGAGTGGTCCTTATCGATACCAAACACAACAACCCCCTTTTCCTCGACATATGTAGGGACTTTATCATTAGTTAATTTACCACCATGGTGGAATCTAGAAAATAATCACAGTTTTCATCACTGCACAAACAGTAAAGTATAATATAAAGGCTAAATGTCAAACCTTTATAGCTTCCCTACATCGTATTTAAAATATCTTAATTTCAAAAAACTCTAATTTATTCCCTAAACTATAAACACATAACAAGTGCATATTCTAGAAATAAATACACCACCATTAAGAAATAAAAGAGAAAAGTTACATGTTAAGAAGATTCAATGACAACCTAAAACTCTTCGAATTTTGTATCCCGATTCACCCGATTTCCCTTTTAAAAAGACGATTCGAAAGCCGATTAACATAAATGTATGTTGAATCGCATGTTTTTGTAGTACAATGACCATACACAAGGATTAGGTTTCTAAATGGTGTTGATTAGAGGAAAGAACTGATTAGGGGAAAAAGAAATGATTAGGAAAAAGAAACGATTGTGTTTGACTATATATTTGGTCTTTTTGTTAGTGTGAGTAAAAGTTGCCACATATTTTATTTTAATTGGTCAATTTACTCATGTGTTGTGTGGTGGTACACACGCGTGGTAGGTCTTGCATACTTTAAGCGTGGAGTGTTTAAGTGACACAACTGAAGACGACTTTAAGTGTTTAAATGGGACATGACATAGTTGAGGTGCCAAAATAAAAATAAGACCAAGTTCAGGGGCTTGTTTGGGTATTCCGCCTTATTTTAAATGTTATTACAGGAAATTTATTCACGTAAATTATGAGTTGGGTGAAAGACTTGAGATATAATTATGAATAATTGTTGGATAAATTAGATATTATCCTTTTTAAATATTATTTAAATGATAAAAATAATATTAGTTGAGAAGTGGGGTTAAATGTGCTCCATAACCACCTCGTTACGTTAGGTTTGGAGAAAATAATATTCGACTGAATCTTTTGCAAAAGTGACTTGAAAAGTTTTTAAGAAAATTACTAAGAGTTTTATACTAGTTGTGTCAGTACTAATAGATCTTTGTGAAAGTTTTTGTCAGGTATTGATAAACTATGGTATAAAACTTATCAATAAAAGATCGTACTCGTTTTCCGCCATCTAATTGGAAACAGTTTGAAAACATGAGAACGTCACAATGATTGATGACTTACATTTTTTTATTAGTTATGTGTAGTAGAAAAACTAAGTGTTGCTTTGGTTTACTTTATTTCTTTTTAATAATAGTTTAGTCAGTAATTAAGATAATCCCTGAATAATGATAAATGAAACATTGAGGGACGTATTGGATTGATAAGTACACTACATTCGTGGGTTAGAAAAATGTTATGGAATCTGTCAATATTTAGGCGTATTGCTTGAAACTTAGGCGTGGTATTGTATGTGTTTTCTTCCCCATAAAAGTTGGGTTTATCTGATGGCCATATTGTTTGATAAAATAGATACTTTTTCAATATAGTTTCTCAATTGCGCCTACCGTTGGTTTGAGTAGCAGATTATTTGGTAATGAGAATTGAAAATATTATTTTAATGGTAGTAATTATGGATTAGACTTTTTACATATTCGGTCTGCATGTATATTATATTAGTAACTTATGTTTAATTTTCTAACTCATGTAATTTGTAAAGTAGAAGGGTGCTTAGGCCTAAGTAGTTGAGCCAATAGCCTATGTTAATTATGTATTCCGTTTTTTACTTAGAGCGAGATTTTTTTGAGAGATTCGGCAGAGAAAAACGATTGTTGAGTAGTGGTTTGCTTCTTCGGATTAAGGTAAGTGGTTCTATCCCTTTTTTGTTGGAATTTATCCATGCGGAATATTCTGCATGCGTTCCTTGTACGTGCACTGCCCTAGGTGTAATCATTTACACCATTTTGTTGTGTTTGAATTTATACTTGGAATATGTGTTGTTTTTTTTAGATCGTTAAGAACATATCTGCTCCTGGTTGTTGTTACCTTGTTGTTTAACAAATTGCAAATTATATGCATGTTTGATGATATTAGTGTGGACACACATGCCGGGTTAGAGGTTTTGAGCAAGTTCTTTATAATCCGATTATTTATTACTGGCGTATGTTATTATTTCTCGGGTTCTTATATTGGCTTACAGATTTGTAGCCAAGAAATTTATGGTTACTATTCTATTTTGGACCTAGTCCACTATTATATTTTGGAGTTGGTCCACTACCTATTTTGGAGTTGGTCCATATTGATTGTCTCGGAGTTGGTCCACTATCTAGCCAATGTATTTCAGAGTTTGCCCACATATTATGTTATGCTATAGGTGAGGTTAATTGCTTATTTTCTTGATTGAGATTGGTTGATATTGATTTTGTAATTTGTGAATTACGTGAATAATTAGTTACAACTTGTTTCTTCTTCCGTTTTCTATTCTATTAATTACTTGCTTAGATTGGTTTACAATGTTTCATAGGGACTAGTCTAACTACTTATTAAGTCCTTTCAGTTTACGTAGGGCAATCCTTCGCGAAATGCCCATAGCCTTGACATTTATGACATTTAAAAGAGGAAGCACTAGGAGTATTAAGCTGAGTTTTAGAAGTACCTCCCGACCCCTTAGGATCACCCTTTTGCGTCACTTTGTCTGCTGGTTTCTTCACATCACGGCCCACACTTGCCTCCCCGGTACTCGGTGTCCTCCACGCCTTATTTCGGCTCATAGGCGTAGGAGTGGAACTACCTCTATAGCGGGCTGCCTTCTCCTCTTTAATCATCTTCTCGGCTTCAATGGCAGCCAGCAATGCATCATAAAGAGTCAAAAAAGTGTGTAGCCTCAACTGAGTAGATATGTCACGATTCAGCCCATTCTTGAACCGTATGATAGCCTTGTCCTCTTCTTCTTCTTCCATGTCAAGTGATAGCCGAATCTTCTCAAATTCATCATGATATTCTTCAACAGATTTCAGCCCTTGTTTCAAGTCATATAACCTCCGAAGTTGCTCTTGTTTGTGTTTTGGATTGACATACTTCCGGGTCATTACTTGTTTCAATTCTCTCCAGGTTATGCGCATGGGCAGATTGTGTCTCATTCTAGTTCGTTTCTCGGCCTCCCACCAAGTAGAAGCATAGGACTCAAAGGCTGCAATTGCATAGGTAGCTTTCTTCTCCTCAGTCATATCATTAATCTCAAAAATTCTCTCAACTTGACGCCTCCACTCTGAGAACTTGTCAGGATCACTAGTTCCCTTGAACGCCGGAATGGTAACCTTGACACTATTTAGGCCACTCTCACGAGCACCACGAGTTGGTTCATTATACTCCTCATAATATTCAGCATATTCATCGAATTCAGGTTCCAAATTCCTTCCACCATAGCCCCCAAAGCCCCCTCGAGGACCACGGCCAAATCCACGGCGTCTCACATTACCACGACCCCCATATGTTTGTCTTACCCTTGGTTCTCGCTGCTCGAAATCATCACCGTCATACTCCCCTAGCTCGGGTTGATCATCCTCATGGGCTGCCCGTAGTTCCCCCGCGGGTACTACGTTTCTCCGGGCAGGCATCAATGGTGGTATATTTCCCTGGGGAATGCCCAAGGTTCTCACATTACGAGCATCTCTTTCTCTCAACTCTTGTTGACGAGCTATCTCAACAAATCGTTCAGGCTTCACAGTCGAACCATCACTAGTTCCTTCCCCGGTATTTTGTTGAGCACTGGCTGATTTTTCAAGGGTTTCAACTCGTGTTCCAATGGCATCAATGGAACGTACCAGATCAGTCCTCATTGCTTTCATTTCGGCGAGAAGACTAGTCATGTCATTCTCGGAGACACCCTCACGCTTATCTGTTATTCCAGCCATGTACCTGCACAAAATCAAAGACTATAGAACGTGTTAAGGTTAGAAATTACCTTACTCGCTCCCTCACTTTGAATGACACTCGGGTTCACTCAATTTAGTGGGTAGGATCACTCACAACTCGCTCCAATTGGCTTCCTCAGAACTGATCAAGTTTCTCGATGACCTTCAAGTTCACAAGTTCACGAGTTCTCTTCGGGAAGAGTGAATCGATGTGACTCTATAGGAGGACAGCTTTTAAAGTGAGCACGGGAAGCCAAAGAATCAAACTACGAAAGTTTGAAATTCTGAGTTTTAGCACGAAGTCCTACAAGCTCAAGGATTAGTAATTAACTTAAGTAGAAGAATTACCTAAGAATTACTAATTAGAAGTAATGTTCACAAAGAAATAAGGAAATCCTACGAAAATCTGATTTTCTACCCTTAATTAGGCGCCAAGAACAAGCCCCTTTTGAGTAGGATAAGTTTTCCCTCTTTTCCCTTGCTTTCCAACCCTAATTTGGAGAACTTTTACCCCTTTTTCTACACTCCAAGGCCGAAATTTACACTCCCTTTTCCCCTAGGATCAGCAGCCCTATCACTCTCCCAAAGCTAAAGGAAAACTAATTCCCTTACTTGGAAAGTGGGTAAACTTCTCCTCTTCAAATTGGGATTTATTTCCCTCTTGAATTAGGCTTAGGGTTTCCTCCTTCTTTCTCTAATGTGCAGCCCTCCAAGCTTCTTAAACAACAAAGAAATTCAGTAATTAATCTCACCACTTCAAGAATTCAATCAAGATTGTTTCAAGAATCTTACTACACATTTTCTTTCACTTGTTTCTAACGTGTTCTAGTACTTTTGTCAAGAACTCTCAGGAACTCAATCAAGAACGTCCTAAATTGTTCAAGAACAATTCAAGAACTCAAGAAGATTAGTTCTACAAGTCCAAGAACACAGCACCTATTCAAGATTCCAAGAAACAAGGTCAAATTCTTCAAGAAACTTGACAAGATCAAACAAGGGTTTCAAGATTTCGATCCAAATCAATCAAGCATTCAATAATATCAAACCCTAGATGTCCCACAACAATACACACGACTGTTTTTGTTTCTTTTCACGTTTTTAATTTTTTTTTTTAATAAAAACGAAAATTAATGGAAACCAAGAACCTAAAACTAGGGCACGAAGAATAGGATTGGGTATGTAGAAACAAACCCTTTCCAAGCTCTGATACCAACTGATGCAATCTAAATTACGGAAGTAAGAATAAAGATAAACAGCAAGACACTAATCGAAAATTCAACAAAGGATTTAGTAGGAACTAGTCTACTCACCCCTTTGTTAGGATTCAAAGAGCACCTAAACTATACGAACTATCCTCAAGACGAACCTGTGACTTGATAACAATTCGATCAAAGAGAAAAACGTTCAAATCTGATTTCACTCAAGAAGGAACGATCTTCCAAGTTTTTGTAGGAAAAGCTCAAAGGCTGTGTTTTTACGTAATGTCTAGGAACTCCCTGAAATAATGCTAGGTAGGGGATTATATAGGTTCAGCCCCTAACACCTAAATCAACTAGGAAAAGATTAACTAAAGAAAAGCCCATAATTGGCTAAATGTCAAGCGACCACGCAGGGCCCAATAACTATGATAGTCTATGTAAAGTATCAAATAAGAGCTCGGTGAGAAGCTGCTCAAGCACCCTAAGCATAAAGCTGCGCGTTGAGTAGCTCTGCCCGTTGAGTATCTCACCGAGTAATTCTGCTCAGCCTCAACTAGTTCCAAGTGTCCCTCCTTCTCCAATGCTAATCAACGCCTCTCTTGTCATCTCTATCATGCTGCCCGCTTCTTCCATCATTGCACGATCATAGCTCTTCATCACCATCAAATGGACATCATGAAGCTCCTTAGCCTGACTCCTCGTAAATGGTCTGGAAGGCACGAACAAGGCTTGATCAGGCTGGACTGCATCATTCCCTCTAAGCCCTAGTCAACGGCAGCGTAATTGTGGAGCAAGACGTGTCTAGTTGTCTGTGGTGAGCCATCTTGTTCATCGAGGCCGCCAGCTGTAGATATTACAGTTTATCCTATTTGTTCCGTCTTCGGGGTTGTGTATATCTTTTCGACTTCTTAGATGTCTGATATGGAAACCTCTAGAGGTATGCTTGGGGCAGTTAGATGTGTGTTTTATGACAGCTTATACATTTTTTCATCTTATATGTATGTATCAATAATTTGGAACTATTTTATGTTTAATGTTAGTTTAATTGGTGTTCAAAATCAGTTGTAGGTCAAATATGTATTGAGTTTGTCTATAAGGTTCGTCTGACATGTTAAGGTGAGGTAGTCGGGTTCCTGCACAACCTAACCGAAAATTTTGGTTCGATAAAAAAAGTACTTAAAATTACATTTTTTTGGAAGAATCTTTCGATTCTAGGCAAAACTTTTGACCAATCTGATTGCATGTGCCTACATATCCGTCAAACTTCATTCATTCATAAATATTGAAAGATTTCCATATTTTGGTGTCAATGTTTTAAAACTTACAAGCAAGTTTCGACATATTTATAAATAAATTAACTTTCAACAGATCCATAAAATTTAAAATTGAGTTTTTGCCCGCTATATTAACTTGAAATGCAAGGATCTTCGTGCATACATTTAGAAATGAGAAAAATAATTAAACGACGTCATACCAAAGAGACATATGGTGAAATTTTATGGTTTGTTTAACATTCAGCACTTTCTAGCGCAATGGCCCAGAAAGTTGTTTGCCCATATGAGGTCAAAAGTTTAACACTCAAATAGACCCGTAAGTTTGCAACAAAGGCTATTTTTTAAGATTTTTTTAACCGAGGTAAAAAGTCAAACCGACCTTATAAATATCCCATTTGAACAATTTATGCTATGAGTACCATGAAAGGCCCATTAAGACTTCTGTCACGACCCAAAATCCTGGATGGTCGTGAGGGTACCCGAACAAACCCCATCGGGCGAACCCATTCGCTATATTAATAATTGACCTCAATAATATTAAAGAAATAATATAATAAAGTTCAAGTTGTGACTTTCACTATTGAAATACGCAGAATATCCCATAGCACAAACAAAAGGTCTAGTCCTCTACCATAAGCCATAAACATCTATAAGATAAATGCTGAATAAAATATCCCGAATGTCTGAAACAATAAATGACAGGAATGAAATAATAGAAAGGTGCGCCACCACGGAATGAGGATGGTTGGCTCACCGCTGATCAATAGAAAAATCTTCAACTCTGGCCACGGGGCGCGCTAGTGCTCGGAACCGTATCTGCCCGGACAGATAATTAAAAAAACAAACAAAAAAAAAAAAGAAAATAACGTAAGTCAAGAGGACTTAGTAGGTGGGTAGACTAGTTCCTACGAAAGACAGGAAACTAGCATAAGCAATAAATTAACAGAATAGAGGAGGGAGAAAAAAAAAGGAAACATGTTATAATTCGCTATTTAAATAGTCCATCCAATCACACCATTCAACATCAATAAATCTCATTCAAGAACCGACAATTAAACCCAATTAATAAACCAGCAGAATATGTGGGCTAACTCCGAAAAGATGTGATAGTAGACCAACTCCGAGGCTATCAAATGTACCAACTCTAAAATAGATAGCGGTCTAACTCCGAGGCTATCAAATAGACAAACTCCGAAACATTATCAATTGGACCAACTTCGACATATCAAAGAAATCATAAATTTTCATGTCAAACATACACATAACTTGCAATACTTTTAAACAACAACCAGGAGTAAACACAATTCAGGGAAAACAACACATATTCCAAGTAAATATTTAAACACAACGAAAAGGTCTAAAAAGTTACACCTTGGGGCAGTGCACATACAAGGAACGTATGTACAATATCCCGCGTGGACTAGTTCCACCAAAGAAAGGGATAGAACCACCTACCTCTATTTGAAGAAGCAAAACACTACTCAACAATTTTCTTTCCCTGCCGAATCTCCTCCAAACGCTCTTGCTCTAAATAAAAATGAAATAAATAATTAATGTATATATTGGTTCAAATTCCTGAATGTTGAAATATTTCCGCACCCTAAATTAATTACACTTCACTGTCACTTGCAACCCACCAGTCAAACTATAATTAATATCAATTGATACAAGTTTATATATTCCCTCATAGTAATATTATGTTCACAATAATATTCACAATGTATAATAAAAAATAATAGTACTAATAATAATAATAAATGAGAAACACTGATATGGTGTACCGTCTTAAGCAATATTACAGTGCTCTTCTAATTATTTCCATTATAGAATAAGTCATAGTCTAATCGCTAACCCTTAACTAAATCCAAAAGAAAAAAGTTATTGTAATGATTACTATAACCATTGCCTCAAAGATTCCATTTTATCACTTGTACTATATGACTATGTTAACCCACAGAAACTAAATTCAAGTCATGCATTAGACAAGATAAGAAAATTACTACCTGAAACTTATTTCACGAATGTGGAGGCCCTCACGGTAAACTTGGTAGTGCGCCCCTAATATGAAACCCTCGAGTGATTGTAAAAGCTTTAACGAAAGTTACTTCTCCTAATCCCTGATTTGTATTTTTGCAAAAACCTACATAGACTAGGAAGTAAAGCATGCCCTCCACTTAACTGCTATAAATTATTATTTTTTTCCACTTAAATACCAACTAATAAGGATAATTTCTAATTTGTCCCACGATTACTCCTAATTATATCTCTAACCCTTCTTTCAACTCATAAATTATATTGATAATTTTTCTATATTTTCAATTAAAATAAATGTACCAAAACTAAGCAAATAACAAAAAAAAAATAATTATAAAATATCGGGTCGTTACATTCTCCCCCACTTAAACTCTCGTTCGTCCTCGAACGATACTTGAAAAATCTAATTCCCATACGATGCACACGAGGCAATAGAAAAAGGTATAAGCAAATCTCAACCAGTCAAGTGTCAAGACACATACCTGGAGTCTCAAACAAGTGAGGATATTTCTCTCGTATAGTCGCCTCAATCTCCCATGTAGCCTCATCATATGTACGGTTTCTCCACTGCACCTTTACCAAGGGAATTTCTTTTGATCTCAACTTGCGAATATCCCTCTCAACTATAGCAACCGGAACCTCCTCATAAGTTAGATCCTCATCCAACTTAATTGTATTCGCCTCAATAACTTGAGTATGATCCCGAACACACTTTCGAAGCATAGAAACATGAAAAACTGGATGAACCGGCATCGAATCAGGTAAGGCAAGCTTATAAGCAACATTACCAATACGCTGAATAATCTCAAACGGGCCAATGAAACAAGGACTCAATTTTCCTTTCTTCCCAAATCTCATCACACCTCGCATCGGTGACACCTTTAAGTAAACCAAATCACCCTCCATAAATACCAAGTCCCGGGTCCTCCGATTTGCATATGATATCTGCCTACTCTGAGCAGTCCATAAGCGATCCTGAATGATCCGTACCCTATCCAAAGTCTGCTGCACATAATCTAGAACTAAAGCAATCACCTCACCAGACTCAAACCATCCCACTGGAGAGCGACACCTACGCCCGTACAATGCCTCAAACGGTGCCATCTGAATAGAAGACTGGTAGCTATTATTATAAGCGAATTCATCTAGGGGTAAATGGTCATCCCAATGACCACCAAAGTCCAGTGCTCAAGCTCTCAACATATCCTCTAGTATCTGTATAGTCTGCTCTGACTGACCATCCGTCTGTGGGTGAAATGCAGTACTAAGCTGAACCTTAGTCCCCAACTCTCGCTGAAATGACTGCCAAAACTGTGCTGTGAACTGAGAGCCTCTATCAGAAATAATAGAAAGTGGAGTACCATGCAATCGGATAATATGCTCAATAAAAATCTGAGCCAACTTCTTTGCTGAATATGTAGTCTTCACTGTAATAAAGTGAGCAGACTTGGTAAGTCTATCAACCACCACCCAAACCGAGTCATTTTGTCACAAAGTCCTAGGCAAACCAACAACAATGTCCATAGTGATCATCTCCCACTTCCACTCGGGAATAGGTAATGCCTGGGATAAACCTGCGGGTCTTCTATGCTCCTAATACCTGATTTGTATTTTTGCAAAAACCTACATAGACTATGAAGTAAAGCACGCCCTCCACTTAACTGCTATAAATTATTATTTTTTCCACTTAAATACCAACTAATGAGGGTAATTTCTAATTTGTTCCACGATTACTCCTAATTATATCTCTAACCCTTCTTTCAACTCATAAATTATATTTATAATTTTTCTATATTTTCAATTAAAATAAATGTACCAAAACTAAGGAAATAACTAAAAAAAATAATAATTATAAAATATCGGGTTATTACAACTTCGGACGAATTGCATGCGTTATGATGTGTAGTTTAAGTACCAGAACTCGATAGTGAGGCTTTGAAAATTTTATCAATATCTTCCCTCCTTAATTGGGTTACTTGCATGATATTAGAACACTGTTTATGTCTTATCCATGTTTAGGAAATCCTGGAAAATATTATGAAACGATCTTGGTCAATCGTTTCGGGAGATAGGACTCCGATTTGTGTGCCAATAATTTTAAAATCTTTGTAAGGTCCATTGGGACTTATCCGTAAAATTTGAGCTAAATCAGACCTCGCTTGGTAGGCATCGGAGGAAGATTTCAGTTTTTATTGTCGATAAATATTAAAAAGAGATTTTCGAGCTCAATTTTGGCGAATGAGCTCCGATTCAAAATTCGAAAGCGCCGTTAGGTTCGTATGATTGTTTGTAACATGTGTGAATTTTTGAAATAAATTTTGAAGTTGTTCTGCAGGTTTCGGCTAAAGTTCCAAAAATTAATAATTTGATCTTTTTCATTTTAATTCGTATCTTGAGTTTCGGGAATCTAATTTGAGATCTGCCTTAACGAGTACGTCACATAAATTTTGTAAAACTTGTATACAAAATTTGGAATTATTTCGAATCTCGTAGGTCTTCGAATCTCGTCCCGGGTCGGTGAAGGGTCACTATTGCATATACTTCCCGGTTGGCGATGAGAGTCCCGCACCGGTGAAGGGTCATTATTGCATATACTTCCCGGTAGGCGATGAGAGTCCCGAGCCAGTGAAGGGCCATTATTGCATATACTTCCCGGTAATCGATGAGAGTCCCGAGCCGGTGAAGGGTCATTATTGCTTATAGTTCCTTGTTGGCGTTGACAGTCCCGCACTGGTGAAGGATAATTGTTGCATGTACTTCCTGGTAATCGATGAGAGTTTCGAGCCAGTGAAAGGTCATTATTGCATACACATCCCGATAATCGATGAGAGTCCCGAGCCGGTGAAGGTATCAGGCACATGTGACTGCAGTACATCATACCGCATTCATCCCATCACATTGCACCGCATACTGACTAGTGTGTGACTATTGTGCTGTATTTTGTGTATGCGGCATGTATACCGGGTTATGGACATATTTCAGTTTGCCTATACGTTTCTGGCTATTTAGTGTCCTTAATTAGTTTATATATTTTAGTTATATGGATCGGGTTGCATGTCGCGACGGTATGAATATATGGATCGGGTCGCACACTGCGACAGTATAAATATATGGATCGGGTCGCACACCGTGATAGTATAAATATATGTCTTCGCGACAGTATAAATATGTGGATCGAAGGGCATGCCGCGACAGTATAAATATATGGATCGGGTGGCACGCCGCGATAGTATAAATATATATCGTCGGGACAGTATAAATATATGGATCGGGTGGCACACCGCGATAGTATAAAATATGGACCGGGTTGCATGTCGCGACAGTATATATTTCTAATTGTTTATATGTTCGGGATACTTAAAAACCTATATGTTCTCTCTATCTTTTGTCCTTTGTTATTTATGAGTTTATGATCCCATACGTGTTTCCAGTTATTATCTGGCTCTACCCTTTTTATAATTTAACTAAGAGGAATTTCGTTCATCTGTTTTGCTTCTCCCTGGCTAGCTATCCTATTCTTTGAGGTGGCTAGTCTGCCCTACTTATTGAGTCCTTTTGACTCACCCTTGTTTGTTGTTTTTCCTTGTCTATCTATTTCGTTTCGGCAGGTTCGCTCCAGGATTGAGTTTGCCACGTTGTGAAGGAGCGAAGACGACTTTAGCTGTCAGGGTGAGCCAGCTTTTATTCAGGATGGTCACCAGTTTTATGTTTATTATTTCAGTTGTATTTTGCTCCCTTCAAGAGGCATCTGTCTTCTTTCCTACTCTTAGATGTCTAGTCTGGATAGTCCTAAACCTAGTATGTTGGGTAGTCAGCTGTAATTTATTTTGTACAACTTAGAGGTATCGGTATGTCTGTACTTTTTCTAAGTCTTGTTCTTATTTATTAATTGAATTATATTAATTTTTCTAATTTAATTGGTAAGGGTTCGCCCGACGGGTCTGGGGAGGATGTCGGGTGCCCGCACAGCCTAGCCGGATTCCGAGTCGTGTCACATTATTAGCTTCACACACGTTTTCACAAATCGGTGAGAAGCTTATTCCATATCACATCTTTTACCACGTCATAAAAAAGTTGCTTGTTTGTTTTAAAAATTAGCCCTATATTTTATTAATTTGATAAAAGTTGTGAACAAATGATTTTTTTGTGATTCACACACAAGTCGATATTCCTCGAAAGTACCAGTACTTCTTGAGCACACGTCATATATTTCAAAGAAAAAAAATTAGGATGTTTAATGTATGGGGCCTTTTATCAATGCTCTAGCATAAAAAATTATATTTTTTTACAAGTCTTGGAATATCATTATAATCATATAGTAACTGGAAATAATGAAGTTTATATCAATTTGTGATATTAAAGACTATCAAAGTGGTCTAGTTATAGTAGAAGTTAATTAATTACCTAATTTTTAGATTAAGTTATTAGACTTTGTAACAAATTTTTATTTGGAAATGATTGCATGTGAAGGAAAGCCTTGGAGCAACCGGTAAAATTGTCTCCATGTGTCCTATAGGTCTCGAGTTCGAGCTATAGAAATAGAACTGATACTTGTATTAGGGTAGGCTGCGAACATCACACTCATTAGAGTGTGGCAATTTCTAGGATGCATCTTAAACATCCAGGTAATGATGTTAATTCATTATTTGAGTTTATTACGTGTGGTTGAATATATTTTAACGGTAAAAATATTGGGATATTAGACATCGTTTTAATAAGTTCAATTAATAGTTTAAAGGGTTCATTGGACCCCATACTGGAATTGATTATATATTCGTACTCAGTGAGTTATGGACAACATATACATGTAATTTATTTAGTGTTTTGTTATGTGACTTTGAACCCTGTACATAGGTCTGGCCTGCGTATTCCGTATTCAAATAGAGTATCCGGTTCCTAACCAGATTGCCCTAAGATGTAGGAAATGAAGCCTTTAGCGTAATTTGATATATTTTCTGCTTAATGAATAAGCAGGATCGTTTGGCAATGAATCAAAAGGACAAAGCAGTTGTTGAGTGGCAATAAAATGAGATAAGTGTTTGTATCCATTTCTTTGGAGGCCCTTCGCCTCGTGGATAATCTACCACGTGTTCCTTACATGTGTAGCTACTGTTAGGCGTACTTAGTACGCCTTAGCTTTGGATTTACATTATATATTATATGTTACGTCATGTTGTTGGTATTGCATTGAGGATCTGAGTATTATACTCTGGTTGTGAGTTGGCATATACTTTCCGGCTGTCGATGAGAGTCCTGCGCTGGTGATGGGTTATTATTGCATCATGTTGCATTCATATGCATTATGTTGCATTCATATGCATTACATTGCATTCATATTAGGTGCAGGAGGATTCCGCCCCAGGAGCAGGAGGATTCTGCTCCATTGCATTCATATTGGGTGCAGGAGGATTCCACCCGAGGAGCAGGAGGATTCTGCTCCATTGCATTCATATTGGGTGCAGGAGGATTCCGCCCCAGGAGCAGGAGGATTTTGCTCCAATGGATTCATATTGGGTGCAGGAGGATTCCGCTCCATTGGTTTCATATTGGGTGTAGGAGGATTCCGCCCAAGGAGCAAGAGGATTCCGCTCTATTGCATCCTATTGAGGGTAGGAGGATTCCGCCCCGGAGTAGCAGGATTCCGCTCAATCTATTTGTCACATGTGACACCATTGCATCATACTGCATTCATCCCATTTCATTGCATCGCATACTGACTATTGTGTGACTATCATGCTGTGTTTTGTGTATGCGGTATGTATACCATATTGTGGACATAATTCAGTTTGCCTATATGCTTCTGGCTCGTATTCCGGGTTGAACGCCGCAACAGTATAAATATATGGATCGGGTTGCACACCGCAATAGTATAATATATGGATCGGGTTGCACGCCGCAACAGTATAAATATATTGATCGGGCTGCACGTAGCAACAATATAAATAATGGATCGGGTTGCATGCTGCTACAGCATAAATATATGGATCGGGTTGCACGCCACAACAATATTTGCCTATAATAAGATGTATTTCTCATTGTTGATATGTTTGGGATACATATATGTTCTGTTTATCTTATGTTCCTTATTGTTTATGAGTTTTTTTTGGTTCCATACGTATTTCCAGTTATTATCTAGCTCTTTTTTTTTATATATATAATTTAAATAGTAGGAATTTGGTTTATCTGCTTCTCTTCTCCTTGCCTAGCTGTCCAGTTCTTTGAGGTGGCTAGTCTGCCCCACTTATTGAGTCCCATTGACTCACCCTTGTTTGTTGTCTGTTTCTTGTCTATCTATTTCGTTTCAGCAGGTTAGATCCAGGATTGAGTTCGCCACGTTGTGAAGGAGCGAAGACAACTTCAGCTGTCAGGGTGGGCCAGCTTTTATTCCGGATGGCCACCAGATTTATGTTTATTATTTCAGTTGTATTTTGCTCCCTTCAGGAGGTATCGGTCTTCCTTTGTAGTCTTAGATGTCTAGTCTGGATAGTCTTAAACCTAGTACGTTGGGTAGTCAACTATAATTTCTTTTGTACAGTTTAGAGGTATCAGTATGTCTGTGGTTTTTTCCTAAGTCTTTTTATTATTTATAAGTTGAATTTATATTTATTTTTCGAATTTAGTTGATAAGGATTCGCCCGACGGGTTTAGGGGAAATGGTCGGGTGCTTGCACGACCTAGCCAGAATCTGGGTCGTGTAAGTTAGTATCAGAGCCTGGGTTAGTGTCTATCCAGACTAAGACTGTGTCTAGTAGAGTCTCGTTGATGGGTACGTAGACGTCCATACTTATCTACGAGAGGCTATGATGGCATTTAGGAAGTTTCACTTCCTTCTTATCTGATCATGCGTCAGTCTAGGATGCAGAAGTATTTTTTTCGTTAATTCCTTCGTGGTAATTGTGAACCCGCATGCGACCAATTAGCAAACGATAGGAGCTCAGGACGAAGTAGTCTAGCCTGGGGCTAGAGCTACTCAAGCCCCGAGAGTTGTGGATCGTTCTGACGATCATGTTGTGCAGGCCCCAGTTGCACGAGCTCGCGATGGGCAAGGGAGCAAGGCCTTGTGGTTCCCTTGGCTCTCTATAATGCTTTTACGAGAATTTTGGCGACGCAGATACTGCAAGAACCTATTATTCGCTAGGCAGCTTATCAGGTTGCCGCATATGCAGATGTTCGGACTAAGAGAGCTCTTGTTCCAGTTCCTAATGTTTCCTCAGTAAATTATGTTCCAGAGGTTGCATGTGTTGCGCCACCAATTGTTCTGGCTTCCAGTCGAGGTAACAGTTCGGTCTGAGTGCCCAAAGAGGTTGCATTATTTTACATGGTTGAACCTTCCGATATTCTTAAGTAATGCATCAGATAAACCTCGTGATTCTTTTTAAAATAAAATGATGTCAGCGTATCCTTCAAGCTCTTGATTATATTGAGCGGTATGTTGTTGATTATTCTATTTTCTAGTTTCAGGAGTCCAACCTTGAATTGGTGGACCACTCTCTTATTAGCTAACCTGGTTCGATTTTTCTTCTAGATTCGTGGAAAAGTTCCCTTCGCGTAGCGACCGAGATGAAACGAGTCGCCAATTTGAGTTGATTAGATGGGTAGCTTGCTGGATTTTAGAATATGAGATTAAATTCTTTAGGATGGCTAGATATGCATTAGAACTAGTCCATGAACCTTCCGAGAAGGTTCGAAAATTTATTCGTGACCTTTCTCCTTCCTTGAGGTCCCTGATGGCTCGAGAGATTGAGATCGGGACTTCATTTGATGTGGTTGTTGATGTTGCTCGGAGGTATAAGGCATACCATAAGTTAGAGTGGGAAGAGTTAGAGCAAGAGAGCCAGAGATCCCACGGCTCTGGTGGGCACCATGGTACCTCATTTGGAGGTATGAGTTCTAATTATTCTGGGAGGTTACCTACGAGACTATCTCAGCTTGTAGAGCGTGATTCTCAGAGTGCGCGATTAGTTCATCAAGATTAGACTTAGTTTTCTCTTTGTAGCTTTCAACAATCTGTACAGCTTCTATTTTCAGCGAAAAGGTGTTATCATTGTCGTGAGTCTGGTTATTCTTTAAGGAGTTTTCCCTTACTCCGACAAGTAAGCAGTCATCCTTTCTCTCGTCGTCAGGCACCTACCCTGTTCCAGGGGATTTCATTTAGATCTCAATCATCTAGAGATATGCCACCATCCGATCGAGGTCAAGAGTGTGGTGGCAGTGGTTCTTCAGAATGTGATTATAAGGGTAGTAGCTCAGCTCAGCTGCCGAGTCAGTTCTATGAACTGCCAGTCTGGCAGGATGCTGAGGTATCCGATATAGTAGACCCATGTATTTCTTCTTCTATTATATGTGAGTAAGATTTGATTCTTTTAATCGGTCTGGACTTCGTTTATCGTACCATGTTTCCATGGATTCTTTGAATATCGTTTCTATCAAGAATCGGTTGTGGTTGAGGGGCGAGCTTCTGGTATGATTTATTCAGGGCATTTGTGAGACCCTACTAGTTTATCTGGTTTGAATGTGAGAGATTTTGAGTGATATGGTCTGCTTGGTATCTTGTTGTGCTACCTTCTCTTATTATGTCGAGACAGTTTACCTCTCTCTTTGGAACTCAGTGCTGGTAGGATGATGAGATCCGTATTCGTCACCATCAGAAAGTGTGATTGTTTCTTCCGTTGTAAAGTGGTTAGTAAGTAATATTCGATCTATGTATCTCTTGTTGGTTCAAAACGCTAGTAAAGTTATGTTATCCTATGAACTTGTCTAGGTTATAAAAGTGTTTTCTGATAAATTGTCAGAATTTCTTTCTTATTGGGAGATTAAATTGGCATGGACATTGTTCCGTAGAGCTCATTTAATATCTATTTCTTCAATTCATATTCTTGGCAAGCTTGACTCGGAAGTAGTCTAGTTTTGGCAGCCAAGCAAATAAGAAGATGAGCTTCCTAAGGCTTTTATTATTTCTATCCTCAGTCCATTGCCATCTCTTCTTCGTCCAGCACTAGTGAGTTTGGGCGGTTAGTAGCCGCTTGTGATATTCCATGTGTTGAGTTAGAGTGCGTGTCAAGGTAGCCGAGTAAGCACATTGTTCTGTTTTAAGGCTACTAAGGGTAACGAGATGCGTCATTTGACCTTTGAGTTGATCAATCCGGTGATACTTACGGCAAAGGTATGGAGGTATGAACTCGAATGTTGCAGCTGTTTGGCAACTCGAGAGGGTAACTTGGTAGCTCAGGTCTGAGTTGCATTATGTTTTTAGCTAAGTCTTCCTTAGTCCAGCAGACTGTGCGAGGATGGCTATTTCTATTCAAAATAACTTTATCAGTTTATGCTCTAAGTGGAGGAGTCTTCCTCCAATATTGAATCCTAATATTAAATCTCAAAGGCGTTGCTGAAGTGTGAGCTAATTCTTAATTTCATCGAACTGATCTATATCGTAAAGTATATCGACGAGGTGATTCATCGGTGGAATCATGTTAATCCATGCATAGTTTCGTGTATATTTGTTTCGAAAATATAGAACACTCCTCTCGTGATCAAGGAAGGATCAACTTAG
The DNA here is from genome assembly GCA_037355625.1 of Petunia x hybrida. NCBI lineage: Eukaryota > Viridiplantae > Streptophyta > Magnoliopsida > Solanales > Solanaceae > Petunia > Petunia x hybrida. Next base: position 407,869 of record JBBBVM010000360.1, read on the forward strand.
TCAGAATAAGCTGGGCAATAGCGTTATGATATTATCCAGCTATGTTTTTATCCAAGAGTTTGATGTGTGCGTTATAATTCTGATTTTGTAATCATGAGATAATGTTTGTGGAGTAGTTTATGAAGGTCATTCAAGTTCTCTTGATATCTGCGTGAATTTTTTTCTTTAGACTCAAGCTCGTTCGAGGACGAACGAGAGTCTAAGTGGATGAGAATGAAATGACCTTAGGTAGTTGTTTCGGGAAGTATGACCTCGATGGTCGTGCCGATAATTTGAAAATCTTCGTAAGGTCTATTAGGACCTGTCTGTAAAATTTGAGCTAAATCAGATCTCGTTTAGTACGTATCGGAAGAAGATTTCAGTTTTTATTGTCGATAAATATTAAAAAGAGATTTTCGAGCTCGATTTAGGATGAATGAACTCCGATTCAAAATCCGAAAGGGCCGTTAGGTTCGTATGATTATTTTTTACTGTTGTGAACTTTTGAAAGTGAATTTCGAAGTTGTTCGGCTAGTTTCCACTAAAATACCGAAAGTTAAATAATTTGGTGATGCCGGGCAAATTGGAGCCAAAGCGCCAACCATCAAGAGCCAAGCTCAAGAGCACAAGGAGTATACATCAAAGGCTCCCGAGGAGGATCTGAGAGTGATTTGAAGTCATGAACTTGATCACGCTTGAGGGAGGACAAACTACGGACCAAGAAGGAACATCTAGAGTCCATTTTGAGCCATTTGAAGACCTCCCAGGATGAGGCGGACCGCCTACACAAAGAGGCGGACAGCCTAAACAAAGTCAAGCTTCAGGATCCAAGGAGGCAGACCGCCTGAAGTCACTAGGCGGACCGCCTAGTTGACTGCCACTCTCTGGAAGCTGGAAACAGGTGGAGCGCCTGGAGGGGGAGGCGGACCGCCTACCCCTGTGTGTGCATTACGGGATTTTCCTTCATTTTGATGTGTATTTCCTACTTTAGCCCTAAGTGGCCTTTATTGTTTTAACCCACTTTGGGGGTATTTTAGACATTACATAGGGCATAGGAGAAGACTATAAATAGCTTCCTTAGTCTTTCATTTCATGGACACAATCTTGAATATTGAAGAAACTTGAGCAATGCTCTCATTTGAACCCTTGTTGGGAACTTGAATTCAATTGGTGGAATCCAATTTGAACTTCATCCATCTTTGATCATTCTATTTGCAAGAGCCGGGTGCCTCTAGAGGATAGTTGCATAGTATAGGTGATCCTTGACTTCACCCGGGGTGTATCGAGACGAGTTCCTCGGTGCTACTTACGTAAACGTTCAAGCCTCGTCTTGCTCTTTATCTCGATATCTTCATCGATATCGCCTATCTTGTTTTAGCTTCCGCATTTCCATATCGTCTTTAGCTTTCCGCTCGTTTTTCCCTGCATCAGTTGGTATCAGAGCACGGCTAGGCTTCGTTCTTACGAATCCTCGGTCTTGTTCTTGTTGTTGACGTGATTGTGTTGTTCGTTCTTGAAAATTTGAAGAAAACAAAAAAATTCAAAAATTTGAAAACTACAAAAAAATTGCTAGAAATCGTTCGTTGTTACGATTTTGTTGGTTTTGATTATCGGGGATTGTTTGTTTATGTATTCTCGACAATTGGGTACCAACCAAACACGTTTTGGAGTTGAAAATCAGATTTGTGAAAATCAAACCCAAAAGTTGAAATTTCACAAAATTGACTAAAACTTGTTGGATTCAAACACCCAAACATTGAAAATCATTGGGGTTTGATATATGTTTAATTCCCCGTTCTTTTGGTACCAAAATATCTTGATTTGGTGTTGTGATTCGAAAATTTGAAGAATCAAATCTCAAAATTTTCAAAACCCTTGAAACTTGGCTTCAAGAATCGAAATCGATTATTTGTTGTTTGATTGGGGTTAAAAACTATTGGGGTTTGTTTGTAATCATCCTATACACCTTTGGGTACCATTAGATTGGAAAAACAATGTGTTTTGGTTGGAAATTTGGGTGCTAAAAGATCAAAAACGTGGAGTGCAAAGCTGCAGGAAAAGCAAGTAGGCGGACCGCCTACATTTTGAGGCGGACCGCCTCCATCTGTGCAGCTCTCTGTATTTGTCCAGGCGGACCGCCCACCTGGGGAGGCGGAGCGCCTCTTTCTGGAAGCTGTCCGGATTGTAGTTTTTCGTAGGTTTTCGCTTTTTGTTGGCTTGTATCCCTTCCGGCTAGTACTTCTCAAGTAACACTCCTACTTAATTAGTACTAGTTCATTGAGCGTATAGGGTTCTCGTGCCTAGAGGAGAGTAGACCTCAAAGAAGACTCGTAGTTTGATTTTGCTTCAAGTGCGCACCTAAATAGCCTAGCGTTCATCGAGTCCCATCAATTCCACTCTTCCCGAAGAGTATTTGGTTCTTGTGAACTTGGTTGGTTATCGAGGAGGTTGTTCAACTACGAGGAAGCCATTGAATCAAGTTTGAGTGATAAACCCCCCCCACCACTAAACGAGTGAACCGAGTGACATTCAAAAAGTGAGGGAGTGAGTGAGGTTTTTACTCTAACTTCTTTCTTGTCTTTGATTGATATAGGTACATGGCCGGAGATGTGTACGATACCATTGAGGTCCCGGTAAGCACTTTGGTCAACCTCTTGGCCGAGGTGAGATCCATAAGCTCGAGGTTTGATCGCCTCAAAGAGGAATGGACCCCGAGTGTCCAAAAAGATGCCGGAGAAGGCATTAGTGAAAGGAAGTTGGGCAATCCCCAACCGTTGGGCAATCCCCAACAAGTGGGCATTCCCCACTACTTGGGCATTCCCCAAGGTGAAGGTGAGCAAGGCGATTAGCTTAAAATGACACTTGTGGTACGGAAGAGTTTGGGTGCCATGAGTCTTGAAGAGCCGGAGCATGTGCAAAGGGAGAATCTCTTCCATGCTAGGTGTCGTGTGATGGGGCAAGTGTGCTCAATGATCATCGATTCGGGAAGTTGCGCTAACATAGTAAGTGAGACTTTGATTTCCCAATTGCAATTGCCTACTATAACACATCCACATCCCTACCGGTTGCAATGGTTGAGTGAGTGTGGAGAGTTGAGGGTGGTGAAGCAAGCTTTGGTTGAGTTTGGCATTGGAAATTACCGAGATAAGGTAATGTTCGATGTAGTACCTATGCAAGCTTGCCACCTCTTGTTTGGAAGGCCATGGCAATATGATCGGAGCGTAGTGCATGATGGTAGAACCAATTCCTATACGGTCTTGCATGGTTCTAGAAAATATGTGCTCAAGCCCTTGACGCCGAAGCAAGTAAGTAATGACTAGGATTATGAGGGAGTTGAGGGAAGCGGCCAAAGCCAAGTCACCCATGGTACTTGAGCCCGGAACCAACAATCTTATGGTCATGCCCTTGCAAGTGGAGAGTGAAGCATCACCCGGACCTACAATTGGCCTTGAGCGAGAAATGAAAGAAGTGAGGGAAGAGGAAATTTTGAGTGAGAGTGAGGACACCCTTTGTTCTAAACATGATTTATCTTCTTCTCCTTCTATTTGTTTTGGCTTATGTGTAGGTACTCTTGGAGGCGAGCTAGTGGAGCCTCAACCGGATGGTAAGAAAGAAAGACAAGAGAATGGAGCTCTACATTGTGAGTTTCATGAAGGAGGACTTGAACAAGACACTTCAAGGAGTACTCACGGGAGCTACTCAAAAGTAAGTGTTTCTTCACCTTCTTGTGAACATAATCCTTCCTTGTCTTGTGAAGACTCATTGCTAGTTAGTGCTTGTAATGCATTTGATGAAATTACAACTAGTGTAGAGTCGATTGGTCAACTTGTGTTTGCTTGTGAACCAATAATAGAGAGGAATGAGAAGCCGCATCATGATGTGAGCCCGGAATTCAAAGGACCTCTCTTTATTGAAAATGTGGTAGTTGACCTTACTTGTGACCCTTGTTATGACACCCCACCCGTATTTGACAAAGGGGAAGATGAGTTATGTGACTCTACCCTTATTGAAATAATTGATTTTGGTGGATTTGTGTGTCGTAGTAAGGATGATAGTGACCTTGAGGAGTCCAAATTGCATGAATTGGACAAGGTTGTCTATGATGACTCCTCAAGTGAGGGTGATGAACCTAGCTTTGATACTATGCTTTTGCTTGACCATGAAATTGAGGTGCGTGCTTTTACTAATCCTTTGTTTGATAGCATCCTTATTTGTGGTGGTGAGTTGTATCGAGCTAGGGTTGAGAGAGAGTTGGAACCTCCGTGGTGTGAGGGATTTGATCCCATAGACAACTCTTTGTTTGAAACTTCGAGTGAGGAAGATGGTTCTTCTAGTGCCCCTACCCTTGTTAGTTTGGGTTATGATGATGAAGAGACCATTACTAATACCTTCCTTGAAAGTTTACCTTGTGAGGAGGGTTGTCTTGAGGATGAGATTAGAGGTGAGGAGGAATCTCTTAGTGTGAGTATGAGGGCTTTTAAGAAGGGGAGTGGGGTATTTGATGCTAATTGTGTATTGCACTACTTTGTCTATTCCCTCCCATATGTTAACCCCACTTTGAGAATTGAGCATGCCAAAACCATTGCGCCACATTTTGAAAATATTGCCTTGAAGGTTTGGTATGATAATCATGAGCTTAGGGGTCATAGGAACTTTGATTGCTTGATCGTGAATGTTCTATGTCCTAATGATTCCCTTGCTTGTCATGGTTGTGAGTGCTTGACACTATGGAGCCAAGGACTTGTTGTTCCCTTTGGGAACATGAGCTTCTTGATTGGTATTGATACTTGGCTCTATAATAAGAGCGAATTTTCCACCGTGCTTGCACTCACTCTTATTGGACCTACCTACTCGTGTAGTGGAGGGTCTTGGTGTGCTAATCTTGAACTTAGGGATTGTAGGGATTTTGATAGCTTAATCTTGCATGTGTCGTGCCCTATTGATCTCTTTGTTTCTTCTTGTGTTGGGAGCACTTCGTTGTTGAACCAAGTACTTGCTAGTTCCTTCGGGAACATGAGCTTCTTTGTTGCCATTGATACTTGGTTGTACCATAAGAGTGTGTTTTCCCACACTTGTTGCACTAACCTACTCTCGTAGTAGGAGTTTTGTTTTTGTTTGTGCTTGTCTTTGATTGTAGGACTTGATGGTTTGATTTCGAGGACGAAATCCTTTCAAGAAGGGGAGGATGATGCCGGGCAAATTGGAGCCAAAGCGCCAACCATCAAGAGCCAAGCTCAAGAGCACAGGGAGTATACATCAAAGGCTCCCGAGGAGGATCCGAGAGTGATTTGAAGTCATGAACTTGATCACGCTTGACGGAGGACAAACTACGGACCAAGGAGGAACATCTAGAGTCCATTTTGAGCCATTTCAAGACCTCCCAGGATGAGGCGGACCGCCTACACAAAGAGGCGGACCGCCTAAACAAAGTCAAGCTTCAGGATCCAAGGAGGCGGACCGCCTGAAGTCACTAGGCGGACCGCCTAATTGACTGCCACTCTCTGGAAGCTGGAAACAGGCGGAGCGCCTAGAGGGGGAGGCGGACCGCCTACCCCTGTGTGTGCATTACGGGATTTTCTTTCATTTTGATGTGTATTTCCTACTTTAGCCCTAAGTGGCCTTTATTGTTTTAACCCACTTTGGGGGTATTTTAGACATTACATAGGGCATAGGAGAAGACTATAAATAGCTTCCTTAGTCTTTCATTTCATGGACACAATCTTGAATATTGAAGAAACTTGAGCAATGCTCTCATTTGAACCCTTGTTGGGAACTTGAATTCAATTGGTGGAATCCAATTTGAACTTCATCCATCTTTGATCATTCTATTTGCAAGAGCCGGGTGCCTCTTGAGGATAGTTGCATAGTATAGGTGATCCTTGACTTCACCCGGGGTGTATCGAGACGAGTTCCTCGGTGCTACTTAGGTAAACGTTCAAGCCTCGTCTTGCTCTTTATCTCGATATCTTCATCGATATCGCCTATCTTGTTTTAGCTTCCGCATTTCCATATCGTCTTTAGCTTTCCGCTCGTTTTTCCCTGCATCATTTGGCCTTTTTCTATTTAATTTGCATTTTGAGTTTTGGGGATCCGATTTGAGATCCGCCTTAGCGAGTACGTCACATAAATTTTATACAACTTACTTGAGAAATTTGGAAATATTACGGATTTTGTAGGACTGTATTTTTTATTTTCATCATGAAAATATAAGAAATCATTAAACAAAACAAAAGAAAAAAAAAGAGAAAGAAAGGGATAAGAACTAACGGTGGGCGGTTGGCTAAGGATAGATTCAAGAAACGAAACAGAAACAAGAAAAATAGGAACGAGAACAGGGACAAGAAAATGGAGCCAAAAATTGAGAAAGAAGAGGAAAAAGAGAGGGAAAAAATAGAATTTTTACCCGAAATATCCAGGTAATGATGTTAATTCTTTACTTGAGTTTATTACGTGTGGTTGAATATATTTTAACAATTAAAAATTTTGATATTAGACATCATTTTAATAAGTTCAATTAATAGTTTAAACGGTTAATTGGACCCGGATACTGGAATTGATTGTATATTCGTACTCAGTGAGTTATTAGCAACATATAGATGTAATTTATTTAGAGTTTGGTTATGTGACTTTGAACCTTGTACATATGCCTGGCCTACGTATTCCGTATACGAATAGGGTATCAGGTTCCTAACCGGATTGCTCTAAGATATAAGGAATGAAGCCTTTAGCTAATTTGATATATTTTCTGCTTAATATATAAGCAGGATCCTTTGGGAATGGATCCAAAGGACAAAGCTGTTGTTGAGTGCCAGTGAAACGAGGTAAGTGTTTGTATCCATTTCTTTGGAGGCCCTTGGCCTCGTGGATAATCTACCACGTGTTCCTTACGTGTGTAGCTGCCGATAGGCGTATTCATTACGCCTTAGCTTTGGATTTACATTATATATTATATGTTACGTCACGTTGTTGGTATTGCATTGAGGATCTGAGCATTGTACTCTGGCTGTGAGTTGGCATATACTTTCCGGCTGTCGATGAGAGTCTCGTGATGGTGATGGATTATTATTGCATCATGTTACATTCATGTGCATTATGTTGCATTCATATGCATTGCGTTGCATTCATATTGGGTGCAGGAGGATTCCGCTCCAGGAGCAGGAGGATTCCGCTCTATTGCATTCATATTGGGTGCAAGAGGATTCCGCCCCAGGAGCAGGAGGATTCCACTCTATTGCATTCATATTGGGTGTAGGAGGATTTCGCCCCAGGAGCAGGAGGATTCCGCTCCATTGAATTCAGATTGGGTGCAGGAGGATTTCACCCCAGGAGCAGGAGGATTCCGCTCCATTGCATTCATTTTGGGTGCAGGAGGATTCCGATCCATTGCATCATATTGAGGGCAAGAGGATTCCGCTCCATCTATTTGGCACATGTGACACCATTGGATCATACTGCATCCATCCCATTTCCTTGCACCGTATACTGACTATTGTGTGACTATCATGTTGTGTTTTGTGTAGCGGTATAGATATCATATCGTGGACATAATTCAGTTTGCCTATATATTTTTGGCTCGTATTCCGGGTTGCATGTTGCTCCCAACGCACACGCAAGTATGCGCGGTCTACAAGTAATAAAATGATAAGTAGAGTATCGTTCCCACGAAGATTATTCAGACTGACGCTTAACAAATAATTTCTAACTACTATTCAGGAATCTTTTTCCAATAGTGAGAGTTTTTATTAACTAAGAGCAATAACTAAAATGATGAAAATTCAGTCAAGCAATGGAGCAAACGTTGATTCTAAACAATATTAAGGAGACGGTCCAGGATCAGAGTTACGAACAATCCAGTTGAGTTTTCCAATTGATTCCACTTCTTAAATCTCGGATTACTAACTAACAGAGTAAATATACCCGTGAAAACCTTTCGATTCTTCACAGTCTATGCAGGCTACTCCAATCCCTATATGTCTATGGGTTGAATCACGTGCATTAACGAATTCTGTAATTAGTTAAACTAGGCGAGCAAGTATATGTCTATCCTACTCACAAATTGGTTCCCCGATGCCCGGGTTCACAAACTAGCCCTACTCTTTCTTATTGCGTTCATAAATTCTCTCTTTCGAGTTAAATCTAAAAACTATAGATAATGCATAATTATCGAGCTTTAATAATTAAACAAGTGAAATCAAGAAAGAATAAGTAACCCGTTATGGGATTCAATTAATGGAAATCAATCTTCAAACATCAACTTTCATGAAATACTCTAACCCTAGAACGTAAGATTTAGCCACGCATACGCATAATCGCAAGGCAATGAATTGATGAAATAATGATGTAATAGATTAATAGATGAAAGAATAGGAATTAAACCCTTGTTCAATGAAGTATGGTGCTCTCAATTTGCTCTAAAGTCTGAACTCCTATCAAAAACTAAGTAAAAGAGTATTTATAGTGTTTACAAAGGCCTAGTAATAAGTTACACCTAAGTCTAGACGAAATAGGAAGTCCAAAAACACTCCAGGGGCGCTGTAGCTGGCGCCCTGCGCCCCCGAACGCGCGCACGAAGGCAGTTTACGTCGTAATCCACGCGCCTTAGCCACGCCCCGTGCTGGAAAACGTGCCAGAAGGCTGGGCACCTTAGGGGCGCGGCGCACCTAGTAACGCGCCAGGCAATATCTGCTTCTCCTTGCCCCGCAGCTCGCTTCATGTCATGCCTTCGTGTGCTCGATCCAATCCTCAATCAAATTCCAACCTTTTCTTGCTCGATCATGCTCTTTAAAGCTCCAATTGCACTTCATAATGACCTACACACATACAACACAATATCAGTGCAAAATCACATTCATTAACTAGAAACCAGGCGAATAAAATATTCAAACGTGAGTAAATATTAAGGAATTATAGGCATAAAATGCAAAACATCACCACCCCACACTTGAGCCTTTGCTCGCCCTCGAGCAATTACCAATAACTTTCCAACCTAGGTAGAACAGGTCTGCCTATGACTATGGTTGATACCGATCATTGAACAAATACATACATGACTACTATGGATCCAACAAACATGCCAAAAATTTATCAAACATCAAAACATGAGAACAACTACCCCAAAATAGCTCAAAATGCACAAACTCAACTCATTGCAACCATGCTCCCACAAACTCACACCTATCTACTTAACCAAGAAGCCACAACTTCACCTACCTCATGCAAACCGTGTGTCCTCACCAAAATGAAGCAAGAGAGTGTCCCCCAAATATCACACGTAACAATGAATATCAAGAATAGAACGGGGACAATAGCATAGAAAGAATTCACTCACTCTCATGAAAATCTCACATGTCACACACGATGTACCATAAGCTTGCCTGTAGTGTAAGACTCCACTAATGTAAGCTCACTCCAATCTGGATTAACTAGGACTTTAAAAAGGTTGTAATGTAAGCTAAGGGGCTTGTAGGATACATATGGGTAATAGTGACTACCTCCCTAAGCACTTCAATACATCACAATTAATTTCAAGCACAAATCTCATCAAAGCCACCCAATCAACAACTTTCACACACACCTTCTCAACAAGTAGCAATTTTTTCTTTTAAGTACACACTAGCAAGGATGGATATTCTTCTCTCTTTATTTCTTTTTCCATTTTTTCAGCTTTGCTTTTTTTTTCTTTTCACTTCTTTCAAAACCTTGCCAATGCTCATAATCAACTACTACACAATTCATTACATATTCCCCTCATTGGTTCCACTCAAAAACCTCCCAATATTTCAACCACAACTCCACAATAATATCACATTATCAATTGAAGTGCTTAAGGAGTAAAGGGCCAAAAGAAAGCAATTTAGAACAAGTGGGTAGGCTCGCGGTGTGGGTGCCAACAAAAAGGTCAATGAGATCACAACAATCAAGTCCAAGGTGTATATGTAAGGGTAGGCAAATCAAAAGAAGGCCTGTATCATTTCCCGACCAGAGCAAACCTAGGATTTTTCTTTGCACACACACGGGGCAAGTTCTAGACACCAATATGCAAACATGAAGTATAATAAGAATATGCCTCACAACACGCATTGCACACGATACACACAAAACGGCTCCATCACAACTCTCAATCAAGCAAATAAAGTACAACTTGTGGAAAATTAAGCACTAACGCACAAAGGTTCACAACAAAGCCAAGCGAGTGGACTCAAGCATCTCAAGGGGGTCGTTCCATTTTTTTTCTCTAGGCATGCATCACAATTTAAAACCAAAGGACACCACAAATAGCACATGCAACAAGTTCAAGTCCACCGGTATCAAAGAAATCAAAGGCACCTAGCATTCTACCTATTTCCTTCGTCTAGGGTCACCTATACTAACTATTCTAATCTGAAAAATAAAAACTACCCGATTCAAAGGCCTCCCCGTGGAAAAGAACCGAGGCCATAAGAAAAACCACGGGGTGGATGACATGTACCAGTAATAAAGACTAAAAGGAAAATCTTTTTGAATTTTTTTTCATTGGTTTTCTAATTTGTTTTTTTTTTCATATATTAAAGCAAGAAACAAATAAAAATAAAGTCAAGTGACAAAAGAAAATCCTAACGGTACATGCATCCCTAACCTCAAAAATAAAGGGGAGTTCCCCCACCCCACACTTAAAACAAGCAATGTCCTCAGTACGACAAAGAAGAAAGTGCAAGAGTAAAGGAAACTTCCCTGAAGGCCAGCCGGCCTACAATGGGTGGTGCGCTGGAGTGCGGTCCTAATCCTCCTCCTCCCTATCTTTGGAACCTCCCTCACCATCTATCTTCACAACCTCATTGTCCGGATCACGGTCAACGATGTCCGAATCAGTGTTCCCATCCTCCTCCGGGGGCAGCACCACTGCCTGAGTCATACCCAGCAGGCGTCTCGTAGACTCCAATAAAGGCATTGTGCGATCAAGTGCAGCCATATCCATGCCAGCCTGCCGGACAATGTGCTCCATCATCAAGTACTGACGTGCGGACAAGTTGGCGTCTGTGTCCCGCCACTCGTCTGCCGTCAGTCGCACTGGTGCAGCAGTGGTCATAATCTTCACCGCGGCGATATCAAAAGGCTTCTAGATGTCTGGGACAATGCGATCCCCGACCTCGTCAACAGGGACTCCACCCTACTCCAGATACCGGGTAAGAATGTTCCCAAGATATAATCGGCTACATGTCTTCGACTGCCTTTTCTCTTTCATCACCCTCAGCATGTAGTAGCCAATGTTAACCGGCCTCCCGGTCATGAAAAAGTAAATCATGCATGCCCGAGTCTTGGTGACCTCAGAATAATGAGACGAGGGCAGGATGCGTGCATTTATCAACCTCATCCACACTCGAGCTGTCTTCAAAAATTATGAAAAGAACATGTGTTTGTGTCTTCCTGTCTCAGTTCGCTCCAACCTATGAGTGGAGCTCTCACCACACAATGTCTCTCGCATAGCCTTGTAATCAGGCTTCTTAATAAAGTCCCTCAGCTCATCATAGTCGGGGTCCTCTACCCCCAAGAAAGTGTTCAATGCAGTGTGGTCCAATCTCACCTTCTCACCCCGAATAGCAACCATATCATCATCTCTCCATGCTTCATCCGGGTCCCAATTGGCATAGAGCTCCCGTACTAGGTCGAGGTTGCATGGCCCGGACTCTCAAAGACTGAGTCCCAATGCAAGGCGTGAATAGCATCACCCACACCTCGACACTTTTGCATCAATCTCCTTTTGTCAATGGCTTGCTTGGGAATATATCCTGCAAGCCTCACACTCTTGTACCAAGCTTGGCACTCACCCTTCTTCACAAAAGAGAGGCCGAATCGCGTCTTACCCCTGGGCCTTGGGATAGGCACCGCATCTTTAGTAACTTTAGCCTTGGCCTTTGGCTTGGCCTTGGCTTTGCCGGTGCCTTGCCCTTTGCCTTGCTAGATGAAGGCCCGGCTTGGAGTGATCTTTTAGGAGCCGAGGCAGAGGAAGAGCTCGGTTTTTAGGGTGTTACTACCATGGTGCCTACAACAAACAAAAATACCAATGTGAGATTTCAATTCAAGCACAATTGGTAGGACACCACCCCACACTTATCGCTCATTCTATGTATCAACAATTCAACTCATAAACACGAGCGACCCCGCACTTTAGCAAAAACTAGCATTGTACAAAATTGCCACGGTTGTGGACTTCATGATCAAGCCAGTGGGGGTTACAAAATAGCCAATTTTATACATGTGCGACACTCAATGTTCATCTTGAGCCTAAGGATATCATTGCTACTCAAGAATTCACAATGTTAGGCAATTTTCATAGTTGAGGCTTTTTAACAAACACTTGGTGTGCACAATAGTCAACTTGCAATTTCAATGGCTAAGGTAATGTGATAACCCTCCCAAATTGTTAGGAGATCCCTTTTTAAAAGTACACAAGCTAAGCATGAAGCACAATTATGAATCTAAGCAATTTAAGATCAAATTTTTAATCACAGGCTTCCATACTAATTAAGGAATTTAACATGGAAAGAGATTGTTAACTTACATGTAATGGAAAGAGAAGTGAGAGAATTACTTACTTGAAGATGTTAGATTGAGTGGAGAAGAACTTGTGATTAATTCCAAGAATTAGGAATGAGTTGGGGGAGTTTTTAGGAGTGTTTTGAGAGAAAATAATGAAGAAAAGAGGAGGGGATCGGGTAAAGAGCGGAAAAGGGGGTCTGAGTCACGGGTTAAAACCTGTTTGGACCCGAAATTTTCAAAAACTTGGCCTAGCACGGTAGGCCCCCGGCGCGCCTCAAAGGCGCTCAACTTTTTGGACAATCGGCCCAACCCGGCGCTTTGGGAGGCACGGGGCGCTTCCATCGCGCCCAAGTCTTTTGCTTCAGTGGCATCCAGGCGCGTTGGGAGGCGTCGGGCGCTCCTAAATGCGCCTGAGCAAATTTTTCGTACCAACTTGTGATTCCAAGTGCGATCCCAAGCGCAGGACATGCCTCAAAGTGTCCCATACCCCTCAATACATCAACTGCAGCTCGTTAAGCACTCCCGACACCTACAAAAACGACACCACAAAACAAAAACTACGTGACGCTATAAAATGCAAAACAACTAAACTATTAGAAGTACAAACTCGGGTTGCCTCCCGAGAAGCGCCTTATTTAACGTCGTGGCACGAGGAGTAGTAATCATGGGTCCCTCAAAGTGATGGAGGTACGATGATTTACAGAACCTCCCCAATAATGCTTCACCCTTTGGCCATTCACCAAGAACGTCTTCTCCGAATCGGGGGCTCTCAATTCAACCGCTCAATGTGCGGTAACACGAACTACTTCAAACGGCCCCGACCATCTAGACTTCAACTTGCCCGGAAATAGCTTCAACCTCGAATTAAACAACAACACCAGCTACCCGGGCTCAAACTGACGACGCTCAATGTGCTTGTCATGCCACTTCTTTGTCCGTTCTTTATACAATTTCGCATTTTTATAAGCATAGAAACTAAACTCTTCAAGTTCATGCAATTGAAGCATTCTGTTCTCACCCGCCAGTGCCATATAAAGATTTAGCTTTTGAATCGCCCAATATGCTTTATGCTCTAGCTCAACGGGCAAGTGACAGGCCTTACCATAAACAAGCCTATATGGAGAAGTTCCAATAGGCGTTTTAAATGGAGCCCGATAGGCCCAGAGAGCATCATCTAACTTCATAGCCCAATCCTTCCTCGAGGCATTCACAGTCTTCTCAAGGATTTGCTTGATCTCTCTATCAGACACTTCCACTTGGCCACTAGTTTGGGGATGATAAGCAGTTGCCACCTTGTGGCGAACCCCATACTTGGCCAACAATGTATTGAACAATCGGTTGCAAAATGAGTACCTTCATCACTGATTATAGCCCGTGGTGTCCCAAAACGAGTGAAAATATTTTTCTTCAAGAATTTCACCACCACACTCGCATCATTTGTTGGAAGGTCCACAGCCTCCACCAATTTAGATACATAATCAACTGCCACAAGAATGTATTTGTGGCCCATGGAAGGCAGGAACAGACCCAAAAAGTCAATCCCCCAACAATCAAACAGCTCAATCTCAAGGTTATTGTTCGAAGGCATCTCGTGACGCCTAGAAATAGTACCCGTTCTTTGGAAACGATCACACTGCTTAACAAAAGCATGACCATCTTTAAACAAAGTAGGGCGAAAAGAAACCAAACTGAAGTACCTTTGCAGCTGTTCGATCTCCACCAAGATGGCCACCATAAGGAGAGGAATGACAGCTCTGTAGAATTGGCTCAACTTCTTCCCTTGAAATGCATCTCCTAGCTAATTGGTCAGTGCCTATCTTCAAATAAGGCTCATTCCACACATAAAATCTGCTCTCATGAAGGAGTTTGTGCCTTTGCTCAGCTGTAGCCCCAGGAGGATACACATTACTCACAATTAAGTTCACCATATCAGCATACCATGGCACCTCGGCTGCAGCTAAAGCAAAAAGCTGCTCATCAGGGAATACCTCTTTAATCTCAGGCCCTTCATCTACATGATCTCTATTCTCCAGCCTGGACAAATGATCAGCTACTTGATTCTCAGTCCCCTTGCAATCTCGAATTTCAACATCAAACTCTTGCAATAGAACCCATCGAATTAGCCTAGGCTTGGAATCCTTCTTCTTAAACAAATAAGTAGAGTATCGTTCCCACGAGGACTATCCAGACTGACGCTTAACAAACAATTTCTAACTACTATTCAGGGATCTTTTTCCAATAGTGAGAGTTTTTATTAACTAAGAGCAATAACTAAAATGATGGAAATTCAGTCAAAAAATGGAGCAAACGTTGGTTGTAAACAATATTAAGGAGACAGTCCAGGGTCAGAGTTACGAACAATCCAGTTGAATTTTCCAATTGATTCCACTTCTTAAATCCCGGATTACTAACTAACAGAGTAAATGTACCCGTAAAAAAATTTCGATTCTTCACAGTCTATGCAGGCTACTCCAATCCCTATATGTCTATGGGTTGAATCACGTGCACGCATTAACGAATTCTGTAATTAGTTAAACTAGGCGAGAAAGTATATGTCTATCCTACTCACAAATTGGTGCCCCAATGCCCAGTTCACAAACTAGTCCTACCCTTTCTTATTGCTTTCATGTATTCCCTTTTTCGAGTTCAATCTAAAAATCATAGATAATGCATAATTATCGAGCTCTAATAATTACACAAGTGAAATCAAGAAAGAATAAGCAACCCGTTATGGGATTCAATTAATGGAAATCAATCTTCATACATCAACTTTCATGAAATACTCTAACCCTAGAACGTAAGATTTAGCCACGCATACTCATAATCGCAAGGCAATGAATTGATGAAATAATGATGTAATAGATTAATAGATGAAAGAATAGGAATTAAACCCTTGTTCAATGAAGTATGGTGCTCTCAATTTGCTCTAAAGTCTGAACTCCTATCAAAAACTAAGTAAAAGAGTATTTATAGTGTTTACAAAGGCCTAGTAATAAGTTACACCTAAGCCTAGACGAAATAGGAAGTCCAAAAACGCTCCAGGGGCGCTGTAGCTGGCGCCCCGCGCCCCCTAACCCGCGACGAAGGCAGTTTACGTCGAAATCCATGCGCCTTAGCCACGCCCCGCGCTGAAAAATGCGCCAGAAGGCTGGGCGCCTTAGGGGCGCGGCGCACCTAGTAACGCGCCAGGCAATTTCTGCTTCTCGTTGCCCCGCAGCTCGCTTCGTGTCATGCCTTCATGTGCTCGATTCAATCCTCAATTTAATTCCAACCTTTTCTTGCTCGATCGTGCTCTTTAAAGCTCCAATTATACTTCATAACGAACTACACACATACAACATAATATCAGTGTAAAATCACATTCATTAACTAGAAATCGGGCGAATAAAGTATTCAAACGTGAGGAAATATTAAGGAATTATAGGCATAAAATGCCAAACATCATTGCACGCCGCAAAAGTATAAATATATGGATTGGGTTGCACGCCACAATAGTATAAATATATAGATCGGGTTGCATGCCGCATCAGTATAAATATATGGATCGGGTTGCATGTCACAACAATATTTGCATATAATAAGATGAATATCTGATTATTGATATGTTCGGGATTCCTATATATTCTGTCTATCTTATGTTCCTTGTTGTTTATGAGTTTTTTTATGTTCCATACGTATTTTCAGTTATTATCTGGCTCTGTTTATTTTTATATAATTTAAATAAGAGGAATTAGGTTTATCTGCTTCTCTTCTCCCTGGCTAGCTATCCTATTCTTTAAGGTGGCTAGTCTGCCCCACTTATTGAGTCCTTTTGGCTTATCCTTGTTTGTTGTTTGTTTCTTGTCTATGTAAATTATTTCGGCAGGTTCGCTCCAATGATTGAGTTCGCCACGTTGTAAAGGAGCGAAGACGACTTCAGCTGTCAGGGTGAGCAAGCTATTATTCCAGATGGCCCCCAGATTTATGTTTATTATTTCAGTTGTATTTTGCTCCCTTCAGGAGGTATCTGTCTTCCGTTATACTATTAGATGTCTAATCTGGATAGCCCTAAACCTAGTACATTGGGTAGTCAGCTTTAATTTCTTTTATACAGCTTAGAGGTATCAGTATGTCTGTGGTTTTTTTCTACATCTTTTTCTTATTTATGAGTCGAATTTATATTTATTTTCCGAATTCAATTGATAAGGGTTCGCCCAACGGGCTTAGGGGATATGATCGGGTGTCTGCACGGCCTAGCCGAAATCCGGGTCATGTCAGGTAACTTATGATAAAATTGAATTGTACAGTAGATATTAACAAGACTTCTATGTAAAAAAAATGACATAGATATTATTAAACCCGATCCCACACTATCTTAACCTTCGTGGATGAGTAAGGTAGATTGATTTACATACAAGAATACTAGTCCTGCTGTTTTTTTTTTCAATTCTATTGTCCGCCTAAAAGAATTTCCTTCGAGTTTTTTCACAAAAAAAATTATAAAAAAAAAAATTCCTCTCAAAAACTTCAACTTTTATTCAAGTAAAATGCATTTTTGAATATAAATTCAACTACTAAAATTTTTTTTAACTCAACTTCAAACACTCATTTTTTCGACTTTTTATCAAATCTATGACCAAGCGCTAGCTAAATATTCGTTGTATGCAATGAAAACAACAATATATTGAAGCATTACCTTAAACAAAGTTAGTCATTAGACATATACAACTAATTTCAGTTAACCCTTATTTTCATCTTCAGAAATGTCCACACATCCAACCAAATGATATAAAGCTAGTTTGTCTAGCGTACATATATTTGATTGGTGAATGTTCTTATCAGGTTTATTTTTCGGTACTTATATAACCTAATTGAAAACCTTTAGCAATGGATAAAGTTCCAGACATTAAAGATTGAATTTTTATAACTCCAGTTCCAAGCTAGCCCAAATAAAAGAGGATAATTTTATGGATTAACTATTAGTGTAAAGATGGTCAATTACTGATCTCATCTCACAGTTCAAAATATTTGAGGCATAGTAGTTGAAGTAGTAACAAACTTTAACCGTATAAAAATTGAATTTTATAAGGTAGATAAGTGTAAAAGAGACAATCTTCACTCAAAAAAAAAGTGAATACTATGTGTTTTCTCTATTCAAGTTAGAAGTTCTTGCAGAATTTTTCAAATTTTCATTTTAAATTTGGAGTGAGTGCGATAGTACTCGTAGTTATATATAATTTCGGGCAAATTGTTGGTTGTACTAAAACAATAACTTAAGATACAAGAGGAAGATTCAAGAAGAAAAATAATGTTGGAAGCAACTAAGCAAACTTTTACGGGATAGCACTCTATCAACTTTATTCTTTATCTTTTTGTAATATTTTCTGTAATCTTGGACATAATTTGCTTCTTTTAAAATTTTACATCTTTTTTTCAATTTTGTCTCTAGAATATTATCATGAATTAAAGAATTATAAATCCTTATATTTGTTAAAGAGAAAAATTCAAAAAATTATAGTTTTGATAGAAAAGAGACATGTGAGGGACTAGAAGAGCCCTGCCACGAGAATTATTGTGACCTTTTAGAATTTTTGTTTCAAGCAATCAAGCTACAATCACAACAATAGGTTCACAAACTGTAGTATGAAACTCCCATTTACATAATATCACAAAACCAAGACTCGTAACACAATATCTACTTTATATGAGGCTTCGGCGTAGTAGGTACGCCTTATCGGCAACTACGCGCGTGAAGAATACGTGTGCATGACATCCATAAAGAAGAAAACCTCAAAGATAAGTGCCCACAGAACGAATATTTAACAATTAGCCAGAGATGGAAGAACATTACGAAATTACCCCTGGATCAGGCTTAGTCGAAAGCCAATTAATTATATTTTTCCAGACTCACCATAGTTTTACGAGTCCAAATATGCTATTAGTTTCAAAAATTAAGTCCAATTAAATTAACTTCCCCTATTTTCAAGTTAGAATTCTAAAGCTCACTTTCCCCCAAGTCTAATTCAAGGATTTCAAGCTTAAGAATCTTGAAAAAACGTAATTAACTAGCTTAGAATCAATACCTGATGATATCCCAAGATTGGATACCTTTAATTTGGCTTAGAATCAGTTTAGAAGAGAAAATATAGAGTGCGAAATGAAAGGGGTCGAAATAGACATATATATACTCCCTGACATATCTCGAATCGGATCCCAAAAAAATTAAGATTGGGCATCCACGGGAAGAGGTCGACTTCTTGACTTCCAAATTAGAGAACACTATCCAAACAACCTCAGATTTCACTTTTGAAAGCTCACACAGGTCACGAACTACAATACAAACGTAATAATACTTTCGAATTTGAATCAGATCTCATTTACTCGAATCGAGCTCGAAAAATCTTTTCGGCATTACCGACACTTAGAAATGAAATTATCATCCAAGACCTATCAAATGAGGTCCAATTGAATTCAAATTTTATGGACATGTCCTAATGGACCTTACAGAGCCTTTAAGCCTGTCGACACGCCAATTGGAGTCTTAACTCTCGAAATGAATCGCCAAGGTCATTTCATTCGTTAATACTTAGACTTTTGTTTGTCCTCGAATGAGCTAGAGTCTTTTCTTATCAGAGTACTTTATACTCGGCACGTAAAACACTTGAAACGAACCTCCAATTCCAATTGAACCATATGATAGCACCGCCACCAAGCTCATAAGGCGATATTGATAAAACAAGACTCTTAGCATAAGAGTCAGGATTACACTTAATTTATATATAGCCAATCTAAATCTTCCTCGATTTCCAGTAGGAAAACATTTTATTCTTGGACTAAAGATATACAAATGAGCTGGCATTGATCCCTTATGATCAATCCAACAAATCACCTTTCCTTTTGAATACTTCGTGATATCGAAAGATCAAAAAACTTGGAATCTAATTTACGCCTTTGTGATGCTTTCAAAAATATCAACGTCTAAGGTAGGAGGAATACTCCCTCACTTTACATATACCTATACAGTTGCTTGGAATAGAAACCATCAGAATTTCTTTAGAACGAAACTTCTTTAATATCCATGCTAAGAATCATAGCCTGGGACTTGCTAGGTTCATTTTCGAAGCATCGACACATGAAAGACCAGATGAATTGGATTAGAGGCTGACAAATTGAGTCGTTGAGACATCCTACCAATACGCTTTTTGTTACAGGAAAAGACTTATAAAATATGAAACTCAACTTACACTTCGATGATGCTTAAAAGATTTACCCTTAGTATCTACAGTTGGAGGGAGACTCCTACACTTAGAGTATGTTCACATAACTAATTGAGGACGAGTATTTTCAAGCTGCTCTTCCTTAGTCCACTCAACTAAGAAAGACTTAGCTGCTACTACATGAGCAAAACGCAACTCGGACCTGAGCTACAAGATTACACTCTCGAGTTGCCAAGGAACTACAACTCTCGAGTTCATGACTTCTAAGCCTCCACCACTGCCACTACTCCTTGATGGCTTCGATTCACGTGCCAAACGACGCTCTCCATTACCCTTAGCAGCCTTGAGTACAAGCAGAATATATTGACATGCATCCCACCTAAACATAGGACACATCACCAGTGGTTACGAATTTTCCTAAGCTTACTAGTTCCAGAAGAAGAAGAGACAGCGCTAAGCTAAGAGTAACAATGACTAGAGCTTCTAGAAACCCACTTTTCATTTACCTGACTACTAGAGCTAGACTACTTTCTGAGTCAAGCTAGTCAAAGAATTACAACAGATGAAATAGACTTTGAATGAGCTCATGGCACAACATCCATGTCAACCTATAAAGCTAATAAATAGAGAAGAAAGCTCCAACAAATTACTAGTGGACACACCGGAAAACTCCTTTCCATATCAAGGACAAGCTCATAAAATGAGATAATTATACTAATACATCAAAACAAGGCGAGATACACAGTTCAATATTTGCTCATGAATTTCTTTACGCATAAAGGAAAGCTAATACTCTCTAAGGATGACAAGTGAAAATCCCATCACTCCTCCCACTGAACCTAGAAGGAAAAATACCCAGCTTGTACAACCGCTGAGGGTGATACAATATGATGCCAATAAGGCCACATCGATACCTACTTTAAAATCCCTCATACTCAAACCAAATAGACAATGGGTCTCACCAACCCTATAAATACAACATAGCATAAACTCATTCCTTTACCCAAAAAACTATGGAAACATGTTAAGACAGATGAATTCTATATCGATCGAAAGAATCAAATATTACTCACAGATAAGGGATGAATAATTACTTGGGTCTACTACAGCGGATGCCTTAGCATCTAGCCTGACTAGGAGTGCAAAATCAACCTATGCGGTTGAGGTGCTACCCTGATCATCACCTTCTGAAAATCCACTCCCACAATGCTCTTGACCCCTGCCGAATGGTGGCATATATCTAGCTAACTGAGATCTATATGAATTCCTTGCGACTAAGCAGGTGTCTGAGGGTAAGAAGAAGGATGACTACCTCCTTTTTAGAGTAAGGTATCCTCCTAAGATGAAAAATCTCAAGACAATGATAACACCTTTTAGCTGAAAATGCACACTGGTCAGACTGCTGATAAACTTAGCCAAAAGACAGGGACTAATCCTGTCGAAATACTGGCGCATTATGAGAATCACACGGTAGAAGCTGAAATAACCTGACATGTGACCACCTACGATAATCACAACCCTTTCTCTAGACGAGGTACTATTGTGCTCACCAAGGCCATGTGTCTCTTGCTCTCTCGCTCTCTCGCTCTGACTCTTCCTACTCTAACTTACGGTACGCCTCATAACTCCGAGCATTGTCAATCGCGAAATCAATTAAAGACCTAACCTCAATTTTCCAAGCCATATAGGACATCAGAGAAAGAGAATGCCCTTCAATAGATCTCCTGACCTTCTTGGAAGACTAACGAATAAGATCTGGAGCATATCTAGCCATTTTAGGAAACATGGTCTCATATTAAGACATTGACAGGATACCTTGCCCAATCCTCTCAAACTGCCTCCACGTCTCATCTTGCTCGCTTCATTGGAGGAACTTTCACATAAATTAACGCAAAAATAAATTTCAAGTCAGCTTAGGCAAGCCCTTTCTAGCTGATAGAAGCGCGCTCAACCAATCCAAGGTTGGACCTTGAAACTTAAAGCCAGATTGATCAACACCATACCGCTCGAGGTAACCAAGAGTCTCAATGATACGCTGGAACAGATTCGAGAATTCATGAGGATTGTCTTATGAACACTGTAAGAATGTCAGGGATTAAGCTTAGTGGAATAATACAACCTTTCTTCGCTCTTGGACTGAACTGCTACCATGGCTGGTTGACCAGCCGAAACAATAGGAGGCACAAGTTCTGCTGCCTCTAGAACATGATTTACTGGTGCACTATCAGGAGCTGCAACAGGAGGTTCCTAAGCCTTAACATCAGCATCTGCGGTAGCTTGAAGAGCTGCCTGAGGAATATGAGGTCCCTTGGGCCTCTTAGTGGCTAAGAATCTTCGTGAAAGCCTCATAGAGGTCTAGAGTGATCATACAACCCGGTTTACCATATCTCACGGGAACTGGGGCTGTTGGGGCCTCAAAAGTTGCATCATCAACATGATCCATATCTCTCGGGGCCTCGACAGCTTTAGCTCTAGGATGTTCTGCTGCCTGAGGCTAAGTTCTACCTCCTCCACGTGCATAACCTCCATTCTGACAACGCGGTGCATCTGGCATAATGGATGCTGCCCACCGTACGCTAATTTTTGGCACAAGTATTCACCATCAGTATGAAGGAATTAACAAAACATATTAAATTTCCAACAAGAACACTGATGTATGATTAAGAAGCAAAGAATGTTATGTTTTTCTAAGTTCTATTACTTATTTCAAATTTATTTTGTGTTAATTAAATTTTAAAGGGCTTCGTCTGATTGGTGTAGGGGAGGATGACGAGAAATCCGAGTCGTGTCATTGTGATAGTATCCATGGAGAAAAATTTTGAATTTGAATGTATATGATGTGATAGATTAATTTACGCACAACAATACTTGTCCTGACTTTGTTTTCATTTTTCTTTTTTAAATTTTTTAAAACATGAGTCAAAGACATCAACTGCATTGTCTGCCTAGAAGAATTTTCTTGGTGTTTTTTCAAAAAAAAAAAATGAAAAAAAAATCCACTCACAAAACATCAAATGTTGTTCAAGTACATGTCGGAACGCAAATTCAATTTTAAAAAAGTAATTTTCAACTCATATTCGAACACTCGTTGTATACCAGGAAAATGAAAACAGGTTGAAGCATTATCTTAATCTATGTTAGTCATTAGACATGTATAAATTGATGTCAGTTACCCTTTATTTTCATCTCCAAAAATGGCCTCACATCAAACCAAATAATATAAAGCCAGTTTGTCCTTGGTTTGGTTCGAGAAGATTATAATGATTATTATGTTGTTGTACCACCTAAAAATTAGATATTTAGATTATCCAATTGAAAATGTATTTAATGGCACAAGAAACACTACAAGAATAAAAGCATTTAGCATACGGATATACTGTCAAGGAATGTCCTTATCAGGTTTATTTGTCAATTACTGGTAGAAGAAAATCGGTCTTCACCAAATGTTAGAAAACTTTTTAGCAATGGAAAAAGTTCCAGATAATAAAGATTGAATTTTTATAACACGAGTACCAAGTTAGCCCAAATAAAAGAGGATAAGTTGTAGAGATTAACTATTAGTATAAAAAAGGGGAGCCTTGGGGCATTTTGTTAAGTTGTCTTCGTATGACCTATTGGTCACGGGTTCAAACCGTGAAAACAGCCACTAATGCTTGCATTAGGTTAGGTTAGGTTGTGGATATCACATCCCTTGGGGTGCTACCCTTCCCCAAACCCTGCAGGAATGCATAATGCTTCGTTTATCAAATTTTCCTTTTTTAACTATTCGTATAAAGGTGGTCAATCAATGATGCCTCCGCACAATTCAAAATATTTGAGGATAGTTGTTGAAGTAGTAACAAACAAAGAAAATATAAACTTAAATTTTACAAGGTAGATGAGCTTCAACACGGCAATTTTCGCTTAAAAAAACCAGTACTATGTGTTGTCTCTTATGAAGGTTGAAGTTCTTGCCAAATTTTACAAATGTTTTTTTCTATTTGTAATTTGAAGTAAGTGCGATAAGTCTCGTATTTATTTTTTTATTTTTAGAAAATTGTTGGTTGTACAAAAACATAAACTTAAGAAACAAGGGGAATACTAAAGAAGAAGAATAAAGTTGGAAATAACTAAGGAAACTGTTTTTGTGGTAGCACTCTGTCAGCTTTATTCGTTAACTCTCTGTAATATTTTCAGTAATCTTGGACATAATTTGATTCTATTGAAATTTTACATATTTTTCAATTTTTTATATGAAATATATTCATGAACTACCAAAAAAATAAAGCTTTATTTGTTAAAGAAAAACTTTCAAAAAATTATAATTTTTGAAGAAATGACACATGTGAGAGACTAGAAGAGCCTTTTCATGATAATGATGGCGACCTTTTAGAACTTTCGTTTCTTATATTGCTTGATACCGACTAATCCTGGCAGGAAGTTCACCAGGAGATAAGTTAAAGCCTTCAACTACTTTGCATTGGTTGGAAATGTGTTGACACCTAATTTTGTCCCTCCTGTCTCAATAGTCGTTGTTCAGACAAATTGCATTAATAACCACACAATTATCCTACACTTACCCCATCTCGAGTCGTTATCTCGTGCACGTGATCCAATTAGACTATTTTTAGAAGCATTTGCACGAACGGTCGCATTTTTTACAAGACCTGCATGTCTTGCCAATATTTTTACAACTATTCCCGTTTTAAGGAGGACACCTAAATTATTTTAAAATCTAATCTAATAAAATTTTTTCTAATTATTCAGCCTTGGTAATTATTTTTCCTAATTTTACAATTTTTCATATATTTTTTACGCAGTTTATACGCATTTATACTTAATTGATATACTTTTATACATTATTTATACACCATTTATACACTATTTATACACTATTTATACACTGTTTGTACATATATATATAAAAAAAAATATATATATATATATGTACATACACGTGTGCCTACACACTCATCCCATTTTTACATCTTAACGCCTACGTGGCAGGATCCTGGCCGTCCACATGATTGATCCAACGGCCAGGATCAAAACCTCTATGTTCCTCGCCAAACGACCCCTACACTTCATCTCCTATTCCCATTTCCCCTTGTCTCACCTGATAATCACTCTCTCTCTCTCTCTCTCCTCGGCGAAATGTCACGCCACCATTGTCATTGTATTTTCTGGTCAATTTGGCCGGCAAAATTTGGGAAAAATAGCATGTTCATAACCCCCATCTCCTCCGTTACAAAACCCATACCCATTTCGTAATATTCAAGGAAGGTCCATTCTCGACCCTCGTCGATGAGGCTCTCGCTGCCGGAAAGGTCTCCGATTTTGGCCTGAAGATACCCGACTCTGATTTGAAAATGATGTTGCCACTTGAAAAGGACAAGAAATCCCCCATGCAACTTCAATTGAGATGGGTTGATTTGACCCGACTCTGATTTGAAAACGGGTAACCCTAAATCTTTCTATTTTCTTTCACTAAATTGCCTATGTGATGTTGAACTTAAAACTTGCCTAAATCTTCATGTGAATAATCATGATTTGTTACTTGTTTAATGATTAAGGTAAAAGTTCACATGATTGTTATTTCTTGTCTGACGCTGTCAAAATTCGAGTATTGTTTAAACCATCGTGTACCTGGATTCCAATGCAGTTCATATCTTATGACAGTTTGAAGCTTAACCATGTGTGACTCTTTAACTCTCTGTTGTGAACTTAAATCCTCATGAGTATGCAGTACATGTTCTAATTTCTGGTGTTAAGATTAGCCCTTGGAACCTGTTGACAATCCTATTATCATTCTATGTATATCCAGTCGACTAAATGCAATTTCTATGTGAGTATGATTTGCCTAAGATTGAAACCTAAATGGTAAACTGATTTCATGACTAATGATGATATTAATTCAGGATTTGATTGAAATATTGTTAGGAAATCAAGTGATTTCGTATCCTAAATTAGTGTAGGATATTTTGAGCCTAAATCAGTGGAATGGTATTTTGTTTATACTGATTTTGAACCTATACTTCTTTGTTGAAAAGGAGTGGGAAACCTAGTTTCCCCAGAAATCTTCCCACATAATTCTCCTTAATTTTGGGAGTCTTGATTGGTCTATGTTTTGAAAGTAAGGCAAGAAAATCTATTTAATTCCAGGAACAATATTACTTTGCCTTATTTAACATTTACCTGTCTAAATTTGAATCCCTACCCCCACACCTATATAAACCTGTTTATTTCACTATTACAGAGGACACACGGATAAAAGTATTTCCTTCTCTCTCTCTCTCTGAACAGACTGCACTGCTATACATATTAACACACTTCAAAACATACTTTTTTCTGAAAAAAGAACTGAAAAGGCAAAGGTATTGTGTCTTCACCTTTGGAACACTCCCTCATCTTTATGGGTACTTATCTGGGTAGGAGATTCTGTTCTACCGTTGCTGCTACTGCCCCTTTGTTTCTAATCTGTTTGAAAAGGTAAAACTTGTCTTGCCCCTTCACTAGTTGTTGTGCCTGGCTATTTTTTTGTTAGAACTTCATGGCATGATCCCTGTCTTTGTTTGTATCTGCTTGGGTCCTATACCTTCCTTTTTTCCTAACCATCTCTATGCAGCGTCCTGTGTGGATAGCAGGCTATACCAGGTTTTTAAGCACACATACAGGGCTTTACCTAGCTATTACTTCTCTTCTCTTCTTACCCCTTAGAAACTGCCCTTACTTGTGAAAGCATTTTTTTCAAACGCTAAGTTTGAAATTTTAGACAGGAGCTATTTGGCCATTATATGTGTTAAAACTATTTTCATTACTTTAAAGCTCTTATACACTAATCTAGTATTGTACAGGGGTGTATAAGTGATAGGGGTCGATTATACGAGTATATAAAATTTTTCTAATGTCTAAACTATTAACTACTCATGTATTTGCATGCCTATACTCATAACTATGTGCTACAACACCTCTATTTGCATTCTTGTGTTTTGTGTAACCCGCTTTTGAAAAACAGCCCCTTTATCTAAATATTTTTTAAAATTGACCCCTAAACATAAATAGCCATTAAGGTTAGGGCTCGACAATTAACGACGAGTCACACCGACCCTAAATGGCTGACATTTTGTTTTAGAAACAACATCCATTCGATTTTTTGATAAAATCTGAAGCTACTTATGAAAACTGCCTATTTCTGCAAAACTGTCCATCTGTGCAGACTGATCTAAATGTTGAAATTGCACCAGTAAGCCGAAATACAATACCCTTTGCATGTTTAACTATACTTTCGATTAAGCATTTTTGTTAGAGGCCTTGAAACGCGATTAGGTGTAAATACAGGTCATATTTGTAAAACGTAAAGCCTACTTGGTTAAACTTGCATAGATATACTTTAGTTACATAAGTGACCTTTTAAGTTAGTATAGCTTATGATAGTACTCACAACATTTCTAAGACATCCCAAAATATAGACTCGGGAGGGAACCACATTTCGTGGGACTTGGAGGAGTGCCTAACACCTTCTCCCCCGAGTCATTTTGACTTCTTACCCGTTGAATATCTGAAATCAAGACTAGTATGTTAATGAACTTGACCTTAGACGCTTAGGTGACCTAATACACCTTAGAAAACTATATTAGGTGGTGACTCCAACTTCTTGAACTCAAACGATTTACCCAGTCAAATTCGAAACCCGACTCGCTCCGAGTTGAGTCTAAAATCGGGTGTGACAGAATGGTGACTCCGCTGGGGAAACCCAAAGTCCTAACCACAACGAGTCTTTACTTTTGGGATTTATTTAATTATTATCTTGTTATTTATTATATTATGACTTTACTAACTTGGTTTCTTTTTGTTTTTCTTTTTTCCCTTTTTATTTATTCACTTGTACGAATTTGAATTTTTATGTAATTTGGAAAGCGACACTTTCAGCACATACGGGAAATTACGTGGATCCCACGGTCGCTTAACCACAAAAAACCTTTAGGAGGGACATTTTGGAATATAGTTGGTCCGTGGTACAACCAACAATTTCAAATGATCCCACCCCTTGGCCATCCACCCTGGAGAACCGTGTCTAGAATTACACCACTCTTTGAATGTAATGAGCATGCATCATATCGTAGGAGGGGATCCCCGTGAGCCATCGGTCTTCAACTTGTCCAAATTACGTGACAGGTTTTTAACCCCGAAGGGACGTGCATTTGAGAGAAAAGAAAAGAAATAGAAAAAAAAAGAGTGAAAAGAAAGTAAGACGAGAATAAAAATGCATTTTGATTCGTCCAATTATTCTCAAAAGGGGAGGGGTTTTAATCCTTTACTTTTCCTTTTCTTTATAGGTCACAATGAGTCAAAAGTTTTACCGTTTTGGGATCACTATGGGCGCACCTCCTTTGTTAACTTGTTGGTGGAGTAATTTGTCATTGGGGGAGCAAACTGAAGTACGTCAACATTTGGGTCATTTTGTTTCACTATTAGAAAGGGAGCCATGTAGAGAGATGATTGAAGCATCGGTGCCGTATTGGGATGAAGAACTGAATGTGTTTAGATTTGGGGATGTTGAGTTAACACCTTTGTTGGAAGAAACAGGAGGGTTCGTGTCACACTCGGGGTTAGACAAACATCGTTGGCAAGGGGGTCGCATGCTAGCACCTAGCTTCCCCATAGCTGAAGAGTTTCATAAAAAGTTAGGGATGGTGGCAAGCGTGAACATGAAATTTTTACAACAAAAGAAAATACCATTTTCCTATTTCTACAACCGATTTGGGTATTTAAGTGCATTCAACGACCATAAGAAAGAGTTCAAGTTCTATAATGATTAGAGGAGAGCTAGGCCACTTGCATTTGCTATTTATTTCTTAGGGGTAATGGTATTCCCCGAGAGCTCGAGTTACGACATATGTTCAAGGGTTGTCATGGTTGGCGATGCAGTATTTAGTAGAATTGATGGTTACCGTTATACCATAGCTCCTATCATAGTTGCGGACATTTATCTAGCTTTGGGTTGTTGCAAGAGGGGAGCAAAATACTTCCAAGGTTGCAATCTTCTACTACAAGTGTGGTTCAAAGAGCATTTGAGGAAGGTGAAAGGTGTGCAAGAGTTGTCTAATCCAACTGGTTCCAACTACTTGGTTGGAAAGCGATATGGGGTTTCAAAATTCAAGCAGCCAAGCAGCACAAAGAAATGGGAAAGTTGTTTGAAAACATAGCGGAGGATTTAATTCAGTGGATGTTCACTTAGTTTCCTTCATCAAACTTTATTATTAGCTCCGAGAAGGAACCATTTGTGATACTTATTGGATTGAGAGGTCTCCAATCCTACCAACCGTCGAGAGTAATGAGGCAAGTAGGGAGGAAGCAAATCATACCATTAATATCAGACACGAAGGACTATCAGTTTGATTATGTTGGAGATGTTGTTCCAAGAGTTAAGAGCATTAGAAAATCTTGGGTAGGAAGATAAGTTATGGGACAAGAATCGTTAGCATCAGACAGATACAACCCTTGATGCGAACCAAACTACAAAAGCTGGTTACGCTCTAGCATAAAAGGAAATGTGGTAGTGGGGCCAAGTCGAGGGAATGGCATAAAAGATCGTGAGGTGGAAGCTCAAATCCGATACCGAGAATTCATGTTGAAGGCTATCAAGATGGACAAAGAAAACAAAGAAGAGATCGAAATATGGAGAAAACGTTCATTAGAATTAGAGGAAAACATAGAGGAGCTGGAGACGAAACTTGAACAATGGAACTCGGAGTGTGCGGAGGTAGATATTTTATACTTGGTGGCGGCTAAAGATACTTAACCAAGGCTATGGAAGAAGTGAAGAAGATTACACGAGAAGAAAAAAAAGCCAGGTTGGAGTAGGGGACTGCTGCCTAGTCAAAGCGTCATTTTCATTTTTTTTCTTTTGTATTTTATTCTCTGAAAAAGCCATCATGTACCAATTTTCAAAATCGATTTCGGGAATTTATGAGAATAATTGGCAACAAAATGCGTATTTATTTTCTTTGCATCATGACAAACTTAGGAAGGCTATACGTCCTTGGTACGTAATAGTCCATTAGTAAGCCCACATCCAAATGTCGAAAGGGTTCTTAACCCGAAAATGACAAAATTGCATCTCTGCATGGATTCGAAGAAAGGTTTGTAAAAGATATTGATTGTCTGCTTAAACATGATCAAAACTATAAGAATGTTTTGGTCTTTACTTTTTCTTGTTTTGTTTTCAGACTATGGCTGCAACAGGTACACTCCAATTCGAGATTTTTTCCCGAACTCCTCACTTGATCAGACTTAGGTGGGAAGATTTGGCTGTTCTCAGCAAGGCTCATGTTCAAAAGGTGTTGGGAGAACTGGTGGCTCTTAAGGCCTACACTGCCATGACTGGTTTGGTTCAAAAGGTGTTGGGAGAACTGGTGGCTCTCAAGGCCTACACTGCCATGACTGGTTTGGTTGAAGCTGCTACACATTTCTGGGACTACAAAAGGGCGGTTATTCATTTCAATGGTTTGGAGTTAGCACCAATGTTAGAGAAATTCGGAGGACTAGAAAGATTAGAGCTGGGCCCGAGACTATGATATATCCCTGAGACGTGGATCCTAAGGAGTTCATTGAACTGCTGGGTGCCCCTTATGATCCATACGTCGAGGGAATGCATGATGGAAAAGTCACGTTGGGGTACTTGCATTCTAGATTTGGAGATTCGACGCTTAGGCATGATTGGACCTGAGCATGGGAGATTCAAGACTGGGAGTGGACTGAATCAAATGCTTTCATCATTGCTATTCTGGGAAGCATGGTTTTTCCCGTGAAGGAAGAAAAGATCGACATAAGGTTGGGAAGAGTAGTAGAGGGGTTACGCAAGGGTGCTCACAAGCGTTAAGTAAGCTTGGTCCCCATGATTCTGGGGGAAGTTTATAGGGCTCTAACCAAATGTAGAAGAGGAGGAAACTTTTTCGAAGGGTGCAATCTTTTATTGAAAATATGATTGATAGAGCATTTGCACAGTGTCCCTAATAGCCCGGTGGTACCAAAACCGTCATGGAAAGGAGGGATCCGCTCACATAGCACCCGTATGGCTGGAACAGCAGTATGGGATGACCCTGCAAACATGGAAGGATGGTACACAAAACTTGAAGAGCTGCAAGAAGTACAATGGGTAATTGAAAACTGTGTTGCCTTCATTGTTTCCATACAAGGTCAAGACATCACTTTCTTGACATTGATTGGATTCTGAGGAACTCATCACTATGCTCCTTTAAGGATCCTCCGGAAAGTAGGGATGACACAACAAACTCCGCAGTTGACTAAAGGAAGAAGCTTCAACATTGACAAAAAGGACATCGAACATCCGATGGTGGGGACTATATTGGCGATGTGGAAAAGAGGCTTACTATGCAGTTTTGCCGTGGCCGAGACAGTAGGGTAAACCCCGCGTCTACTCTGGTTTACGCTCAATGGCTCAGCGAAGATAATGAGAGATTCCGATCAAAGACTACACTAAAAAGGAAAACCAAAGCTCCGAGTGTTACAGAAAAATATAAGAAGCTGCGACACGAGTTCGACCAAGGTAAAAAGGAGGGAGATAAGGAGACAATACATGGATAAGATTAAAGAGGATGAATTCAAGTATTGGATAAGCAAAGTCATGGCGGCAAGACAGGCTGCTAGGAACCTACAAGATTTGCACAAAGGATGGGGAGAGTATTTTAAGGCAGTACCACTAGAAGAGAAAGAAGCAAACGAAATAGAAATATGCGAATTCTTCAAGAAAGCTCTGGGTGACATGCAAGCTGGGAAGGATCTGATGGAGATGTTCATCGATCCTCCACCCATGAGCTTGGTTCACAAGCCTAAGGAAGAAGCCAAAGAGAAGAAGGAAAAAGAAGACGTTGGAACTGATGCTTGATCTGAAGCCTCTTTGCTTGGCACGTAGTCTGGTCGTATTGAGTCGAGTCTTCTTGTCCTTTTTGTCATTGTTTTCGTTTTAATCGAGTCATTGTCTCAAATTAGTGATTGTAATAAAGCTAAGCAAATCAAATAAAATTTCGTTATTTTTGGGTTTCTACATTTGTGTTGATTATGTTTATGCAAATGAAATGATGTGTTTGGTGTAAACGTTACTTCGAATCTTCGATAGGCCTACCTCTGGCACAAAGAAGGTCCCCTACATGATAGGACGCAATTTTGTTTAAACTAACGTATACTCACATTCTTTTCTTTATTTTTGATATGTTAGAATCCCCAAAAGTTTGGTTTGTGCATTCTGGCCGCGCTGCAATACCGGTTGAGATCCAGAGAATCAATTCCGATACCTCCCTCTTTAGCGATAAGGACAAGGACAAGACATAATATCATGGCTGAGTTTGACAAAGTTGGGAATGGAACTTCTGAAAAGCAAGGTATGGTCACCTATAAAGACTATGCTAAGTTGGAACAGAGATTGTTCCAGTTGGAAAATAGGGTCCCTCTTGCCCGTGCTTATGAGATCATTGATGAGAAGATCCGCATGCAACTATTCAACAAGGTACTTCTGAAAAGTTGGGAATGGAACTTCTGAAAAGCAAGGTGTGGTCGCCTATGAAGACTATGCTAAAGATTGTTCCAGTTGGAAAATAGGGTCCCTCTTACCCATCCTCACGGTAAAGATCCACTATACCCTGAAAAAGACATTCCTTATCCTACCTATACTTTACCAGCAAAAGCACCGCAAAAAAACTTACCCCCTTTCACTGTTGAGACAAAAACCATTGCATCACCCACAAAAGATCATGACATGTATGCATGGACAAAGGAAGACTCAGACAGCACCAAGGGGCAAGTCCAATGGTTGGTGGAAAAGTTCAAACAATTCCAAGGCACATGTACGTTAGCTTACGAGGAACTCTACATGTACCCTGACTAAAAGCTGCCCGAAGGCTATAAAACGCCCAAGTTCAATATGTTTGAAGGCAGTGGTGATCCAATGGCCATTTGAGATCTTATTGTGACAAGTTGGTTGGGGTTGGACATGATGAGAAGATCCGCATGCAACTATTCAACCGCATTCTGACTGGAGATGCGTTGGTACGATACTCAAAGCAACAAACAAATAAGTGGACGTGCTGGGAAGCAATGGCTCGGGACTTCGTTGATAGTATTGGTCACAACACTGATGTCATGCCTGATCCTTTCTACTTAGAGAAGTTGAAGAAGAAGCCCTCCAAGACCGAGAATTTGCAACTAGGTGGAGGGCTGAAGCCGCTAAAGTCCAACCGCCGAGATAGTGGCAACCTTTATCTGCATACAAGAAGACGTCTACTTTGACAAGATGTTGAATTTGTAAGACAAGAAGTTTGGCTACCTGATCTAGATAGGAGATATGGCAGAAGATGGTCTGAAAACTGGTAGGATCGTTAGTTTGGCTGCACTACAAGCCACTAACAAAGCCCTGCAAACTGGGAACACAGCTACATCAAGAAAGAAGAAGGACGACGTCTCCTTCGTGGCTGCATCACTCGACCACTCTCCTACCCATAACCACTACTACCAAACACCTCCTCCATCATACCCATACATTCCACCCACACCCACCTATCCAGTTTACAATACTCAGCCCATGTTCCAAAACCCACCACCACAAAGACCACCATATCCACAAAGCCCCAACTACTGAAACACCAATGCCTATTCACCAAGGCCTTATGCCAATAACAACCCAAGACAAAAAAGAAACTGTACTCCATTAGCTGAATCCCGCACTCAGTTGTTCGAGAGACTCAAAGCAGCCGACCATATACAACCCGTACCATTCAAAATGCCTGATAGGATGACACCCTATTTTGACCAAACCAAAACCTGTGGTTATCACTCTGGAGGATCTGGTCATGATACTGAAAAGTGCTATGCCCTAAGGGACAAGATACAAGACTTGATCGATCAAAAGGTGATACACTTGAAAACTCCAAATGTGCACAACAATCCCCTGCCTAACCACGAAGACAATAGGGGTGAATCTGATCGAGTTAGATGAAGAATTCAACCTGGAGGAAACCATTATTAAAGCAAAAAAAGATACACCAGCACTTGCCTCAGTTGCTCAAGCTGCTACAGCACTAGAGCCTATCGAGGTAGAGTGGCTCCAAAATTCTATGTTGACGTAGTTCCCCCGTACAGTGACAAGGCGGTACCATGGGACTATGAAATGGAGAAGAAGAACAAATCAACAGTTGAGATTGTTGCTGCACAAGGGATGACTAGGAGTGGGAGTATTTATACTCCCGAGCATCTTGTTCAAGGTAGACGAGGCATCAGCGAGGAAGAGTCCGAAGAATCGTGGAAGAAAGCACAAGCAAAGGAATACTCCGTGGTTGAACATTCGGGCAAGACTCCCGCGCAAATCTCTGTCTTAGCTTTGCTCCTCAAATCGGAGAGCCACCGAAATTCTTTGATGAAAGTGTTGGACGAAGCACATGTTCCAATGGACACCTCGGTTGAAAACCTGGCTAGCATGGTCGGAAAAGTCATGTAGGCCAACCGATTTGCTTTTCACGAAGATGTGCTGCCACTTGAAGGGTTGAGCCACAATAAGGCTTTGCACGTTACTATCAAATGCAATGATTGGTTCGTAGGAAAAGTTCTGATCGATGGTGGTTCTGGTCTGAACATATGCCCGTTCATCACTCTGAAAAAATGGGAATTGATCAAAGCAAGATAAAAGAAAGTGACATGAGAGTGAAGGCGCTCGAAGGATCTCAAAGAAGCACCATTAGGGAAATTGACTTGACTATCATGGTCGGTCCCATGGAGTTCACTGCCGAATTTCATGTCATGGACATCTCCGCTTCTTATAACTTGTTGTTTGGATGACCTTGGATTCATATGGCTGGAGCAGTGCCTTCCACATTGTACCAATCATTGAAGTTCAAATGGGACCATAAAGAGGTGGTAGTGTTCGGTGAAGGGAACAACTCCATTTACAATGAGAAATCCATACCAGCAATCGAAGGGAATGCTCCTAATGGCCAGACCTTCTATACTGCAGAGCTCGTGGGAGCAGTGCAAGGCACTCGATGAGGATGTCGAAAAAATTACAACCTGAATTGGAATCCCACAGACACAACCCAACGAGGTTATACTGCACATTTCGCTCCCAAGTTGGTTAACACACCGCCTGGGATTGAAGAAAGGAAGAGAAGCTTTTAGAGTGCCTACTTGGACAGCCGAGGCAAAGGCTATGAAGGGAGAAACTTAGTTTGGGAACTGGTCATGTCTGATTGGGGTGTGCCCTCACGTGAATTTCGTGAGACCTTAGCAGCTAAGACAGAGAAGCGACCAATGTACTTACCTAATGCTCGTCCCAATTGGAAGCGCATCTTTAAAGAAACAAAGGGAAAGCAAGTGTGGATACCCAAGGCACCCGAACCTATGGAGGTAGTGATTGAAGAGCCACATGTGCTCCCACAACCTGCAAAATGGCCTGGAGACTGGGTCATCCGCATCATGATAAAGCAAGGCTATGAACCTGGTAAAGGTTTAGGCAAGAACCTGGATGGCATGATTGAGCCGATTAAAATTGTGATGAGGCCCGACAATGAGAAGGCTGGCGTAGGGTACATTGTGACCTACGAGAAGAGCATAGAAGAAGCATTACTGGACTCCAAGTTCTATAAGAAAAGCGCCAAGACTCTCTTACATATTTCCGTCTCATCTGGATACTTGGATGGCCGAAAAGGGGAGGTGTCCGCAACGCAAGGGGTGGAGCCAAAGATAGCTAATGCTGAAGTGGATCTACTGGCATGAGTGCAAGAACTGTTCATTTCCGACGAGGACTGCTGTGCGATTTCTGAAGAACATGTTGAACCTCCTGGCTGAAAAAGGCTAGATCTGGAGCCGCATTGAACAACTGGATCAGCAACCGGGCCCGAGCTTACCATGGACCTTGGTAGAGCTGGGGGATAGAATTTATTTTATGCTTTCTAAAATAAAACCCGACTTTGAGTCGTGGAATTTGAATTTTTCTTTCTTGTTGCACATATCTCCCTACAAAATTTTTTTTGCAAGGATTCATAAATAGAATATCGCACTATTTCCCGTTTAACTTTTTTTTAATCTTTTTATTAAGCAATATTTTATTTTTCAGCATTCAAATTAATAATCCCATTGAGTCCATAATCGCAACGTGTAATAAAAAAAATGGAGCTTGAGGAAACTGGAGTTGATTATGATGATTTTGGTGAAACCACACAAGAAGAAATTGAATTATTTGAAAATAAGCGTAAGCCAAACCTAGAGGAAATTGAGGTGATAAACCTAGGAGATGAGGAAATTGTAAAAGAGACAAGGATCAGTGTGCATCTCGCCACCGAAGATAAAAAATGGTATACTGTGTTTCTTAAAGAATATGAGGACGTATTTGCCTGGTCGTACGATGATATGACTGGCATAAGCACGGATGTGGTAGCTCACAAATCACCTATCAATTCGGGCTTTTCACCGGTCAAACAAAAGGTCCGAACTTTCAAGTCGTCAGTTTTGTTGAAGATTGGGGAAGAGGTAACCAAGCAGCTCAATGCAGGAATCTTGAAAACAGTCAAATACCCAACTTGGCTGGCCAACATTGTCCCAGATCCGAAGAAAGATGGGAAACTCCGAGTTTGTATGGATTATAGGGATCTAAATAGAGAAATCCCAAAAGATGATTTTCCTTTGCCAAATATAAACATCCTGATTGATAACTGCGCGAAACTTGAGCTACAATCCTTCGTAGACTATTTCGCCGGTTATCATCAAGTGCTCATGGATGAGGAGGATGCAGAGAAGACAGCTTTCACCACATCTTGGGGGACTTATTGCTATAAAGTTATGTCGTTTGGGTTGAAGAACGCTGGGGCAACATACATGAGAGCAATGAAAACTATGTTCCATGACCTGATGCACAAAGAGATTGAAGTCTACGTGGATGATGTGATTATCAAATCAAAGAAGAGTTCAGAGCATCTTGACAATATGCGCAAGTTTTTCGATCGCCTGCGAAAGTATAATTTGAAGCTAAATCCAGCAAAGTGTGCTTTTGGCGTTCCAGCAGGGAAGCTTCTAGGTTTCATCATCAGTAGGAGGGGTATCGAACTAGGTCCATCCAAGATTAAAGCCATCAAAGAATTGTCGTCGCCAAAAAGCAAGAAAGAGGTCATGAGCTTCCTGGGAAGGCTCAACTACATCATCCGTTTCATAGCACAATCCACTGTCATCTGCGAGCCGATCATTAAGCTACTGAAAAAAGACGCAGTGATCGAGTGGACGGAGGACTGTCAAAAAGCATTTGATCGAATAAAGGAGTACTTGTCTTGCCCACCTGTGCTAGTTCCACCCGAGCCTGGGCAACCTTTTATCTTGTACCTGTCCGTGGTAGATTCGGTATTTGGTTGTGTATTGGGGCGACATGATTCAACTGGAAGAAAGGAGACAGTAATATACTATCTAAGCAAGAAGTTTACTCCTTACGAGGCTAAGTACGCATTGTTGGAACCTACGTGTTGTGCGCTGACCTGGATAGCACAAAAGCTAAGGCACTACTTGACATCTTACTCAACATTTTTTATATCGAGGATAGATTATCTCAAGTATATCTTCCAAAAACCAATGCCTGTTGGGAAGCTGGCTGGCAAATGCTGCTCAGTGAATTAGACATCGCTTTTTTCACTCAAAAGGGGGTAAAGCTCAGGCTCTAGCCGATCATATGGCCGAGAATCCGGTGGGAGATGACTATGAACCACTGCACACTTATTTCCCCTATGAAGAAGTCATGTTCGTAGGAGAAGATATCACTGAAGAGTATGATGGTTGGAGGCTATTCTTTGATGGAGCCGTAAACTTTAAAGGAGTTGGCATTGGGGCGGTGTTAGTTTCGGAGACTGGACAACAATATCCCATCACCGCCAAACTAAGGTTCCCTTGCACCAATAACATGGCGGAATATGAAGCTTGCATTTTGGGTCTTAGGATGGTGGTAGACATGAACATACAAGAGCTGCTAGCGATCGGAGATTCTAATTTGCTGATTCACCATGTCCGAGGAGAATGGACGACAAGGACCTCCAAGATATTGCCATACCTCGAGTGCATAAAAGAGTTGAAGCAAAGGTTCAACAAGATAGAGTTCCGGCATGTACCTAGGCTACAAAACGAGTTCGCAGATGCTTTGGCTACCATATCTTCCTCAACATCCCGAAAATAACTACATTGACTTAATGCCCGTGACGGTAAGGAAGCAACTATCATATTGTTATCATGTAGAACAAGAATCAGCCGGACAATCTTGGCTCTACGACATCAAAGGGTTCCTCAAGAAGGCATTTACCCAAAG
This sequence comes from Petunia x hybrida, assembly GCA_037355625.1. Taxonomy (NCBI): domain Eukaryota; kingdom Viridiplantae; phylum Streptophyta; class Magnoliopsida; order Solanales; family Solanaceae; genus Petunia; species Petunia x hybrida. The sequence goes on from JBBBVM010000360.1 coordinate 445,882, forward strand.
GATGCAGCAAGTCTCCAAAAGAAGACACTGAGAAGGTTAGCAAATGGTTTCTTCTTGAACAGAGAAGTTTTGTACAAAAGGACACCTGATTTGGGATTGCTGAGATGTGTGGATGCCAAAGAAGCTTCTAAGTTGTTGGAAGAAATACACTCTGGAACGTGCGGCTCATATATGAATGGTTTCGTGCTTGCAAAGAAGATTCTGAGGGCTAGCTATTTCTGGATGACAGTTGAGCATGATTGTATAAAGCACGCAAGCTAATGCCACTAATGCCAAGTCCATGGAGATATGATTCAAGTGCCTCCTAATGAATTGAACGTTATGGGATCGCCCTGAACCTTTTGCTGCTTGGGGAATAGACGTCATAGGACCCATCGAGCCAGCCGCGTTCAACGGACGTCATTTCATATTGGTAGCCATTGACTATTTTACCAAATAGGTGGAAACTGCATCATACAAGAGGATATTGCGCAAGATGACAGACAATTCAAAGCAGTGGCATGAGAACCTGCCCTATGCTCTATTAGGATACCGCACCACAATGAAAACATCAACAGGGGCTACTCCTTACTTGCTGGTGTATAGAACCGAGGCAGTGATACCAACAGAAGTCGAGATACTATCTTTGAGAATCATCCAAGAGACAAAGTTTAAGGACGCCGGATGTATCAAAGGAAGAATGGAGCAATTGGCCCTCATCCACGGAAAGATACTGAATGCAGTATGTCATGGGCAATTATATCAGCGGAGAATAGCTAAAGCATTTAACAAGAAAGTTCGAGAGAGATCCTTCAAACCTGGGCAATTAGTACTGAAGAAGATATTTCCAAATCAAGCAGAGGTAAAAGGCAAATTTGCACCAAATTGGCAGGGGCCGTACATGGTTCATCGAGTTCTGAATAGAGGAGCATTGATACTGGAAGAAATGGATGGAGAAGTTTGGCCAAAACAAATCAACTCAGACGCTGTCAAAAGATACTATATAAGAGCTTGTGCTAGCAAGTGATTTCTCCATTGTGCAATACATTATGTAATCTGAACTACGTCACGACGTGATTTACCAAGTGGGATATGTAGGCAACCTACTCAAGGTTTGGTCGCATAAATATAAAAATTTCATTTTCCCATAAAGCAAACACTGGGGCAGAATTTTTTAGGAACTCTAAAAAATTCCTAGAGGACAAACTTAATTGACGTTGGGGCAGAAATTTTTGAGACCCTCTCAAAAATTTCAAACACAAACTGGGGCAGAATTTTGTGGTCGCCCTCAAAATTTATAGATGGAGTTTGGAAAAGCATGAAGAGCGGTGACTTTGGCTTTACACAACGCGAATCATGACTCAATGGGATAAAATATTTCACTTAATTTCTTTCTCATAAAAGTTTTCAAAAACATTACATTATTTACTATTTTATACATATCCCTATCAGCCCGGCCAAGGTTCCGACACTCATGGGCAGGAAGCGCGAAGAAAACAAAGAGTGCACAAACAAAGCCACCCCGCACAACACACCAATCTTTCTTTGGATGCAGGCACAAAAGATACGCAACTCGGCAACACAAGACAGACATGTTTCGACAAAGGTTATCAAATTCCTCTTATCCTATTTAAATTTGCTGAGGGTACACAGCCCGAAGCATCGATTGAGGGTACACAGCCCGATATCAATTTGTATTTAAATTTATTGAGGGTACACAACCCGAAGCGTCGATTGAGGGTACACAGCCCGAAGCGCCGGTTGAGGGTACACAGACCGATATCAATTTGCTTTTAAATTCGCTGAGGGTACACAGCCTGAATCATCGATTGAGGGTACACAACCCGATATCGATTTGCATTTAAATTTGCTGAGGGTACACAGCCTGAAGCATCGGTTGTGGGTATACAGCCCGATATCGATTTGTATTTAATTTTGCTGAGGGTAAACAACCTGAAGCGTCGGTTGAGGGTACACAGCCCGATATCTATTTTTCATTTAATATGCTGAGGGTACACAACCCGAAGCATCGGTTGAGGGTACACAACCAAATATCGATTTGCATTTAATTTTGTTGAGGGTACACAACCCGTAGCATCGATTGAGGGTACACGGCCCGATATCGATTTACATTTAAATTTTCTGAGGGTACAGAGCCCGATATCAATGCTCATTTAATTTTGCTTAGGGTAGACAGCCCGGTTGAGGGTACGCAGCCCGGTTGAGGGTACACAGCCCGATACTGATTTTCCATTTAAATTTCTTGTGGAGGATACACAACCCAATGCATCGACTAAGGATACACAACTCGATGTTGAATCTAACACATGGCACAACAAAGGACACACAGTCGGGCATAACAGACACAACTACATACGGTAAAGAATCCTGGACAGACGATCCAGCCCGACAGGAAGGTACGTTCTACATTCACTTATACATACATTATTTTGCAAACTCATCTTTACTGCAGGGTGTACACTCGGACAATGCGAACATTACAACCTAATTTCTGCACAATTTCTCTTAAGTAGTAAGCACTCCTATAGGGTCGTGAAAAAATTAGTCATTCTATCAACGTCTTTGCCCGAAGACTCTTTCATCATCCCAGGCAAAGAAGGGCAGCTGTTGGCACCTAATTTTGTCCCTCCCGTCTCAATAGCCGCTGTTGAGACAAATTGCATTTATAACCATATAATTTTCCTACACATATCCCATCTCGAGTTGTTATCTCGTGCACGTACTCCAATTAGACTATTTTTAGAAGCATTTGCACGAACGACCGTATTTTTTACAAAACCAGCATCTCTTGCCAATATTTTTACAATTACTGCCGTTTTTAGGAGGACACCTAAATTATTTTAAAATCTAATATAATAAGATTTTTCTAATTATTCAGCCTTGGTAATTATTTTTCCTAATTTTATAATTTTTCATACACATTTTTTATGCAGCTTATATTCATTTATACTCACTTTATATGCTTTTATACAATATTGATACACCATTTATAACCTATTTATACATTGTTTGTACATATATATATATATACACACACACACACACATACGTGTGCCTACACACTCATCCCATTTTTACATCTCAGCGCCCACATGGCAGGATCCTGGCCGTCCACATGATTAATCCAACGGCCAGGATCAAAACCTCCATGTTAATCGCCAAACGACCCCTAAACTTCATCTCCTATTCCTTTTTTCCCTCGCCTCACCCGATAATTACTCACTCTATCTCTCTTCTCGGCGAAATGTCACACCACCACTGTCACTATATTTTTTGGTCAATTTGGCCAGTAAAATTTGGGGAAAATAGCATGTTCGTAACCCCCATCTCCTCCGCTACAAAACCCATACCCATTTCATAATACTCAAGGAAGGTCCATTCTCGACCCTCGTCGACGGGGCTCCCGCTGTCGGAAAGGTCTCTGATTTGGCCTGAGGATACCCTAGAACGATGTTGCCACTTGAAAAGGACAAGAAATCCCCCATGCGACTTCAATTGAGACAGGTCGATTTGACCCGACTCCGAGTTGAAAATTGGTAATCCTAAATCTTTCTATTTTCTTTCACTAAATTGCCTATGTAATGTTGAACTTAAAACTTGCCAAAATCTTCATATGAATAATCATGATTTGTTACTTGTTTAACGATTAAGGTAAAAGTTCACATGATTGTTATTTCTTGTTTGACGCTGTCAAAATTCATGTATTGTTTAAACCATCTTGTGCCTAGATTCGAATGCAGTTCATATCTTATGACAGTTTGAAGTTTAACCATGTGTGACTCTTTAAATTTCTCTTATGAACTTAAATCCTCATGAGTATGCAGTACATGTTCTTATTTCTGGTTTTAAGATTAGTCCTTGGAACCTGTTGACAATCCTATGATCATTCTATGTATATCTAGTTGACTAAATGCAATTTCTATGTTAGTATGATTTGCCTAAGATTGAAACCTAAATGGTAAACAGATTTCATGACTAGTGATGATATTAATTCAGGATTTGATTGAATATTGTTAAGAAACCAAGAGATTTCGAATCCTAAATTAGTGTAGGATATTTTGAGCCTAAATCAGTGGAATGGTATTTTGTTTATACTGATTTTGAACCTGTACTTCTTTGTTGAAAAGGAGTGGGAAACCTAGTTTCCCCAGAAATCTTCCCGCATAATTCTCCTTAATTCTGGGAGTCTTGATTGGTCTATGTTTGGAAAGTAAGGTAAGAGAATCTTTTTAATTCTAGGAACAATATTACTTTGCCTTATTTAACATTTACCTGTCTAAATTTGAATCCCTACCCCCACACCTATATAAACCTGTTTATTTCATTCTTTCAGAGGATACACGGCTAAAAGTATTTCCTCCTCTCTCTCTCTGAACTCACTGCACTACTATACATATTAACACACTTCAAACATACTCTTTTCTGAAAGGAGAACTGAAAAGGCAAAGGTATTGTGCCTTCACCTCTGGAACACTCCCTCATCTTTCTGGGTACTTATCTGGGAAGGAGATATGTTCTGCCTTTGCTGCTACTATCTCATTATTTCTAATCATTTTGAAAAGGTAAAACTTGTCTTGCCCCTTCACTGGTTGTTGTGCCTGGCTATATTTTTGTTAGAACTTCATGGCATGATCCCAGTCTCTGTTTGTATTTGCTTAGGGTCCTATACCTGCCTTTTTTCCTAACCATCTCTATGCAGCATCCTGTGTGGATAGCTTATGGTTATACCAGGTTGAGTTTACAGGTATTTAAGATGAAGGCTCTGCCTATTTTGAAAGTGCAAGCCTAAATAGATTATGTTTAAGCACGCATACGGGGACTTACCTAGCTATTACAGTGTTTAAGCACGCATACGGGGCCTTACCTAGCTGTTACTTCTCTTCTGTTCTTACCCTTTAGAAACTGCCCTTACTTGTGTATATTTGTTAGGTGCCCTGCTTGTAACTTGTTTAATACAGTGAACACAGCTAGTAGGCTGTGTCTTGGGCTATTCAGGAGCCTCCTCTCAACCCCTTCTCTTATGTGTTGCATTTTTTGAAATCATCATAATATGTTCTAGATAAAATTATGTTATTTGGTCTGATTTTAAATCTGCATGTTGTGAACTACTGAACGTTAACACTACTTTTACTCTACACAGGCTTTAGAATCGAAACACTTGAAAGCATTTTTTTTAAGGCTAAGTCTGTAATTTTAGACAGGGGCTATTTGTACTATAGATGCTTAAACTGGACCGTTTCCAAAAATTCTAAGACCGCTCTGTTTGCATAAGTAATCCAGGCCCAAAACTATTTTTTTAAAATGTGGCCTTTATATGTGTTAAAACTATTTCATTAATTTAAAGCTCATATACACTAATCTAATATTGTATATGGGTATATAAGTGATAGGGGTCAATATACAAGTATATAAAAGTTTTCTAAAGTCTAAAATATTAACTACTCATGTATTTGCATGCCTATACTCATAACTATGTGCGACAGCCCCTTATTTGTATTTTTGTGCTTTGTGTAACCCTCTTTTGAAAAACAGCTCCTTTATCTAAATACTTTTCAAAACTGACCCCTAAACAAAAATACTTATTAAGGTTAGGGCTCGACAATTAATGACAAGTCACACCGATCCTAAATGGCTGACATTTTATTTTAAAAATAACACCCATTCGGTTTTTTGACAAAATCTGAAGCTATTTATGAAAATTGCCTATTTCCGCAAAACTGTCCATCTGTGCAAACTGATCTAAAATTGCACCAGTAAGCCTAAATTCAATACCCTTTGCATGTTTAACTATACTTTCGATTAGGCATTTGTGTTAGAGACCTTGAAATGCGATTAGGTGTAAATATAGATCGCATTTGTAAAACTTAAAGCCTACTTGTTTAAACTTGCATAGATATACTTTAGTTACAAAAGTGATCTTTTAAGTTAGTATAGCTTATGATAGTACTCACAACCTTACTAAGACATCCGAAAATATAGACTCGGGCGGGAACCACCTAAGTGATTGATTTTTCGATTAGGCAATCGTTGATGGTAGTAATTTGAATAATCTAGTTCAATGCAATTTTCAAATTATCCCTAAGTGATTGATTTTGTAATTTTAACTAAAAACTAATTGAGAAAATTAATCAAACACTTGGGTTGTGCACCACACCTAGATACAAACGTAAGGGTTATTCTAGTCAAGGTCTTATTGATAAATCAGTGTTAAATATGGTGCTCGACTTAGCCACCTACTTGGTCCCTGTTGAGAGCCAAGTAGCCTAACCTATTTGATCCGTTAAGATATGGATGGGTTTCTTGAAGCCCAAGCGATATTGCGCACAACTAAGGTCTATCTATTTCATTCCTCAACCTATAATCCCAAGGTAAAACAAATAACTTTAATAACGTTTAGGAGTTGTTGATTACTTAACTAATACCTTAAACCACCTGTACAAGTAAGTTAGTCGGACAATGGGCTTGGATTCATGTTTGTCTACACAAATCTTCATCTAAAGCATGATAGTAATCAAGTATGTATCATTCCAAAATATTATAACCCTAACTACAAAGACACATCTAGTTACAAGCTAGGTTAGGATTACAAGGTAGAGATATATAAATGACCTAACTTGGGCTATTTATAGTATTTATAACTTCTACTTTCGGAAATGCCCTTCTATAGATGTGTGTCTGCACATCTATAGAAATGTGAGGCCTTATGTCTACTATGTGGCTGCACAATCGGGAAAAGCAAAATGTAATCTCTTACACCTTTAGCACTTTTACAAACGCACATCTACATGTGCGGCTGCATAATCTCGGATTGCAGCTCAATATCTTCATGTGCGGCCGCACTTTGCTAATATTCCGAACTTCCCTACTTCTTGGTCACATGACTTGATTTTTGGCTTCTTTTTGGTTCCAATCTTATCCATTAGCATCCAATACCTAAAACCAAGCATATTCCATCAACTCTAAATAAAATTTGATGTTTTGAATTCAAAACACACATAAAAAAAAGTTTAAAGTCGGCTCATACCAACTTATCAAGTCGCCCAAACGTAAGTCTTTGCTTGTCCTCAAGCAAACCAAATCCTAAAAAATTCAAGTGCCTTAGCATAAAATGAGGTAAACATTTTATTTCACAATTTTCAAGCATTTAAGACTTCCGTTAGTACCAACTATCTATTAATTTTCTCATATCCATAGTCGAAAACATGTATCATTGAATATTTCACAAGTCTAAACTATGATGAAAGGATGACATTTGAGTTCATCAACAAACCCACTTGTTCATGAATCTTCATATCAAGGTAAAAATCCTACCTTTCTAATCTCCATTTGCAAGAAATACTAAGTCAATTTTTCACACATATTTTCAAGTACGGATATGGACTTATAATAACCATGCACTAAACTCTTGCAAAGAACGTTCTTGAGCCGAGCCAAAGTATCATAAGCTTGCCCTTTGACGTGAATCTGCCTTGCATAGGATAAAGTAGGACTAGATTATGTTTGTGATGTAGGATCAGGGATGGGTAGAATATAATTTTTGATATTGGTTAGCTACATTCTGTGAGCTCCACACACTTCACTCTGTTAATCTCTCCTTCTCAACTTCCTTCTTCCACCTTTTGATTCAAGTTTTCCCTTTTTTTTATCCCAAATTTCCTTAAGTTTTTCTCTCTTCTTCATTTTTGTGTTACTATAGGAAGCTTAATGAATCTTATTTAGAAGTTCTACCAATTGTAATTAAAATGGAACGGTAGAAAGGATAGGGCCCGAATGGGGTTGTCTACGTATCACACTAGGTTAATCAAATTTAAGATGAGTGCATCTCACGCGTATTTTATGATACCTATGGTTCTTATATTTTTGGATATTCTCTTTTTTTCTTCTTTTCTATTTTTATCTTAATCTTTTTCTCTTTCAAAAGGATTCCAAGTCACACTTTCCCTACTCTACTTCCCCAACATGGGAGTTTAGAGTCAATTATATTCTTCATATTATAAGGACATCGTGTTCTTCTCAAAAGGATTCAAACTCAATGAATGGATAGGATTTGTATAAGGTTTCCAAATCAAAGGTTTAAAGGACCAAATAAGGGTAGCTAGGGATTTATACATGCAATAATCATCCATTAGCTTTTCAAATTGGCTAGTAATTTGTTCGTCAAATTCACACACTTACGGTGGACTATGCACAATCATGCTGGACCTTTCATTTCAAATAGATGTTGAATATTATGGTCTTGAAGTACTTCACCCTAAGTAAACACAAGCTTATGCATTATTCGCTCCCTTGCTTCAGACAAATCCAACCAATTATTTAACATTTTTCCTACGCAAAAACCTTTCTCCAATAGCACTCTCTTGTTGTCATCACTCTTTCTTCAATATAAAGCTATGTTTGTAAGGTTGAAAATCTCATTTCTTCTTTAATTATTTCATGCTTTCCTTGCCATTACGGCTGATATTCAAAGTCGTTCAACCACTAAACCTGTCGAACTCCCAAGACACAGTAGCACCATTGTCAAAGTCATTTCGGAAAAAAGGTAAGATACTATCACAATCATAGCACTAACTTTCACTACAAGAACACATGCAATTAGCTAGGAATATGTAAAAATCTCTAGCTAATGTCATTTTAGTTAGGAAAATGACCCAGCAACATTCCCTAACTAATACGCGCCTAGCTAAATTTTACTAGAAAATTTTGTGTTATCCTTAGGTATATTAGCTAGGATATGTTGCTAGGAGTAATATCCTAGCAACTATTAGATAGGGTTTTTCCTATTTAAATTCCTAAAAGACAAAATTTCTTAGCTAGGAATATTTTCCTCGCTAATATATTAAGCTTCCTAGACTTTTCTTGAGAAAGCTTGCTATGTTCTCTTACCTAATTGCACAGTTACCCTAATATAAGTAAGACCTTGCAGAAATACAATCATAATCGTATAAGCTGACATAAAGTGAAATAAATAGCTCCTTTCAATTTCCATCTAATCATGCACATACGTTTATACACACCATTTCCAAATAGTAGATTGTATCCTTCAAAGATGAATTACATCTTTACAAGTGAAATAAATCATGTATTAAGCTCAAAATATCACCATACAATTGACATGCTTCTTGTAATGCCTTCTTTCTTTACTTCAATGCCATGTTCATCCCTTGGTGTAGAAGTGTCATCCACCTTCGCCTTAACATATTTTTGTAAATATGTTTCGAAAAAGTGGTAATTACTAATTAGTCATTCTGAATAACAAAATCAATCGAATCACAAAGAAGTCAAGAGACTAGAATTATATTTGCTCCTTCCATTTAGGTAAAATATGGTAAATCAATATTTCAATTTAGACCACATCTAAGTCGCGGTTAGCAGAGATGATTATGAAATGTATGTAGTGTTAACAAAGATTAACTTAATGCAACTCCCACAATGAACTGAATAATTATCTCAAGTTCTTTAAATGAGGTGCACAAGTGAAAGCTAAACTATTATACTAGTCAAACTTTTATAAGCAGCATTTAAATTAGAAACAACTTATGTGTAGTAAGAAATTAACCTTAGAATTGTAAGGTAGGACTCCAGTGCTCCTTTAAATATCAATGACATATCCTCCATAACTAATTCACAAATCTCCCATACTTGACAACAAACTTTGGAATAGAATTTCTAAAACTAGCACAAGCCATATTGACATATGGTAAGACAATTGACCTTGTTCATAAATCATAAGAACCTGTTAGAGGATAACCCAAGAAAAACTAAACGAGAAAAGATCACCAAACGACTATTTTACAAGTAATATGTGAAAATGTGCCACTGTCTCACTAATTGCCTTGTGAACCACTTCATCTGTATAGCATGAACCTGTGATCATCACAAAAGAAGTAACTTAGTGATTTGATCGCTCAACTATAAGATTTTTTCTGATACTAAAAAGAATACAAAGGCACATCCTTTATGATTTTAGACAATATTTCCTACTCTTCATACAGCATCTAACAAGTAACAGCACTCAGAACAACAAGGTAGCTGATAACATTTTACAAAAAGGTGTTTCCAAAATCAACTGTAGGATATTTTTGAAACATACAAAAAGCACAAGTCTTTCCAGCACGAAACATACACAGCAAAATTTACCTGTTAAAAGAACAACCGGCAGAAAATCATTACCAGTCAGTAATACCAAATGTAGCTAAATTCATTTCTAACTTTGAATACTACAACGATATATGCATATCCCCACGCTAATATATGCTAAATTGTAATATAGAAACTCCCAGAAACACATAGAAGCACTCTTATTGTTTAATCCCTATCCTAATGTATATTACATCACACAAACCTTATAATAGTGTCCTAATATATTGCTTCAACTGAAGTTTATCTGAAATCACCATTCTTAAAAGGAAGAAAATAGTCCTCTGTAGAGCCAGCAACGCCGATGATTTAATTGCATAATTATGTTCGGACAACACTATTTGAACTTATCATGTCTATATCAAAAATGAGAGTAGCTTTTCCACGGACTATACTTCTATGATCTAAAGCAAGCCTAGTTTTTTTTTTTTTTTTTTTTTTTTTAAAGTTCACATGATTAAAGGTTTGCCAAAAGACATCTAAAAGTGCAGACTTCTTCAAAATACATGTTTCTTTCACAGTGACGCTAATGTGAATAGAAATGAAACAAATCTATAGATTTGAAAACTAATTATTGCGCCAAGATTCCTAAATAATGAGAAACTACAGATTACGAAAAAATAAAAAACAAGAAAAATCTCAATTTTCAATGTTTTTCTTCTGAGTGGATAAGGCTCCCTAAAATATACAAAGCAAATAAAAAACATAAATCAATTGAATAGTCACAAAAAAATTCAAATCAAGTATAAATTTAAAACTCAACGGAAAAAGTACCTAGTCTTCCAGTCCCTACCGTTCTGATTTGATCATATACGAAGTCTACCGGTGTTACACCCCGTATGTCTAAAGTGACGTATATCATTCTAAAGACATGTTAAGAATAATTTAAGTGAGTTTAAATTCATAATAGGACCATATATGATGCTTATATATTGAATATAAAGTTTGAAAAAAATCGGATTTGAGTTGCGGAAAAACGACAAAGGAATTGCCTTATAACGAACCTTTTTCAGCAATTAATTTCGTGTGTTATATGAGGTCTTTTGGGGACATATCATATTCCAAATTGAAGGTCATGGAGTTTAGTTTCCAACACTTTTGACTGTTTGTTCAGTTCATACAACATATGGATAAAAAGATATGAGCATCAGAAGTCAGGACAGAGAAAGGGACATAAGCGCAAAAGAGGACTGAAACTGAAATATTTCAAGTATAAAAGGGAAAATTCGCCTCCATCTAGTCATATCCAGAAATCTAAAGAGAGAAACAGTGCTCTCATTATGTTTTAAGCAAATTCCATGATTTTGAAGGAAAGACGTCAATCTTAACTCAAAATTGAAGACGTATTGCGTCAAAACGCTCTACGCGATTAATGTAACGTTGTGCTACCTTCAATTTCGTCTATTGTTTGAGTTTTAGAATTACTTCATGATTAAGTAAAGTACCTAAATGTTGTATTATAGCTTGTTTAAGCTTTAGAAGGTGTGTAATCCAAGGCAAACAAGGTTTAGAAGCAGGAAACATCAAAGGTATGTAAGACTAAACCTTTCTTTTGGCAAGGCATGTATCTTTTAGCTTTTGAAGCTTTTCTTAGTTCTAAACTTAGTTCTTCTTGTGAGAAACTGGTATGGTATCAAGGAAACCTTGTATATGCTTAATTTGGTACTAAAATCCAAGGTGAAAGACGTCCGAATCAGCAAGACAAAACGTTTCAAAATCTGGAAAATCATTTTGATCTTTGGACAGCTGTTAGTATATTGATCATAACTATTTGTAAAAAATTAATATTTAGATTCTTTAAGAATCCCCAGAATCCTAAGAAATATATCTACAACTTTTATGAAGGCCATGAAGTCTATAACTTTGATCTGCACCCTCAAAACTATGATGAAATGCAGGACAATGGTACTATCCAGAAATTCTGTACATCCGTGGAATTTATACGCCGTTTGGTCATCTCATCTTGTTATCCATTTAATTTGTTTATGTTATCAGTTTATCCGGGTGCCCATTCCCCGTGTATATTATAGTGTTGGTTCTGTTTTTGTGGATCATCCAGTTTCAGAGGAAACTCTGCCGAAATTTTTATAAAAGTCAAAGAGTTAGACAAATTCTAAGTTTCAGGTTGTGTCTATAATTTCATCCAGAGTTTTCTTATCATTCCTTTGAGTCCATATATATTGGTGCCACATGTGTTTTGCCTCATAAATGCTTATGCTTATATTGTGATCAGGTTATGTGTGATTTAGAGACTACCATAGAGGCTGGACAGTGGACACACAGTCCAGTCGCGTGTGATACTACCCCGTCTGGGGGATACAGCCCCTCTGGTTCAGGCGGGAGTTGAAACACCTAGTGTGACCAGGTATGATTCACACACTCTGACTAGAGAGACTAGATATTGCAGGCTGGGGGGAATATAGCCCATAACACCAGCGAGGTTTATTATATACACGTATATAGCCACAGTATGCACTGCATGATTATACATGATGCTAGTCCAGGTTTTCAGTTACCTGATTTGGGGGGATACAGCCCATAACACAAGACATGTACTAGTTCAGATGTTCATGTACCTGATTTGGGGGGATATAGACCATAACACCAGACAGGTACCAATTCAGATAACATTTCAATTTTAGCTTAGTACCAGTTATCAGTTCTCACTTATCAGCCACCAGTTCTTAGCTTTAGGAGCAGTTGACAGTTATCAGTTCCAGTTTCTAGTTACCAGTTATAAGTCATATTGCGGTTATTTATCAATATAGTTCATCTCATTCTTCAGTTTCAGATTCAACTAGACTTCAGTTTATATTCAGATCATGTTTAGTACATTCTTCAGATTTCCAGCTATATTGCTATGCTCCAGCTCATATTTACATAATTATATTCCAGCCTTATAGTTTCAATCAGCTATGATATATTATATGCTCATGCCTTACATACTTGGTACATATCGTACTCACGCCCTTTTCTGGGGCGCTGCGTTTCATGCCGTGCAGGTGCAGATAGATCAACGCTTGGACCACGTTAGTAGGCCATCTATCAGCTATTGGAGTCACTCCGCTTATTCCCGGAGTTACTTATCTTTTGGTATGTGTACAATCAGCTAGTTTGGGTATGGCGGGGCCTTGTCGCATCCTTTGTATATTCAGTTCATCACTCTTAGAGGCCTGTAGATATGTCCCTGTGTGGTGCAGTCAGTATGTTATATATGTCAGGTTATGTTAGCCTTGTTAGCTTTTTGCATTGCATAATTCTTATCAGTTAGATTTATGTTTATTCAATTTATCAGTTATATTCATGGTTAGCATATTATCAGCAGGATTAGTGATGATCGACATTTAGTGTTGATCATCCGTCGCGACCCTAGGTTGGGTCGTGACAAAAGTGGTATCAGAGCAGTTCAATCCTAGGGTGTCTACAGGCCGTGTCTAGTAGAGTCTTGTTCAGGAGTATGTTGCACGCCATATTTTTGAACAGGAGGCTACAAGGCACTTCAGGATATTTGTCTTTCTTTCTTCTCTACATCGTGTGATAGAGCCATGATTATTGAATTTATCCCTTTAACAATAGTGTTTTTAGCGAAAGGATGCCGCCGAAGAAACTAACAGCTACCCAGAAGGGCAAGGCTATTGCCGGCCAGGGTATTAGTAGAGTGCCACTTGAAGTGGATGAGGGTGAGGAGTCCAGACATATGGCTCCATCTGAGGCCTCACATATCCCTTCAGTTCAGGGCGATATCAGAGGTACTGCAGCTGCCACACCTCCAAATTATTGACCAGTGTTGTAGTTGCTCAGAATAGACACCATAGTGCAGATGCCCGGAGATACTGGATCCAAGATCAGGGATTTTATCCGACTAGAGCCTCCATTCTTTACTGGATCCCGTACAGGAGAGGACCCTTAGGATTTTGTACTGAGGATAGTTAGGGGGTTGACGGTCATGCACGTGTCAGAGACAGAGTAAGTAGAATGAGCTGCATTTAGATTGCATGACCTAGCAGCAGGGTGGTATCAGACGTGGGAGCTACCAAAGGGCCAGATTCTACTCCGGCAACTTGGTAGGAATTCTTGGATACCTTGTTTCATCTGTATATTCCTATAGAGACATAGAGAGAACGTGCTGATCAAATCCTGACCCTGAGACAGGGAAGTTTGAGTTTAGAAGAGTATAATTATCGCTTTTATTCTTTAGCAAGGTTTGCCCCTACGGTGGTAGTGAGTATGGAGGGTAGAATTTACAGGTATGAAGTGGGACTTAGTCCACACCTGGTGAACGAGTGTATGATCATTGCTATGCAGCCAGGTATTATATCACGCATTCAGGAATTTGCTTTATCACTTAAGGAGAGGAAGCAGAAACAGAGAGCCGACAGGGATAAAGTGTTACACAACAGGAGCATATTTTCTGGTTCATTTGGAGAGACGTCTGGAGCGAGTAGACAATGGAGTGTCAGACATCCACCAGCTAGTATACCTCCACAGTCTCGTGGCCTGAGATCTGATAGACCTCCTCAGTCCACAGCTAGTCAGGCATCACAGACTTCAGGATTTCAGCGTCGTGGTACTTATATACCGGCCAGTCAATCATATCCCAGATATTCGTATTGTGGTAGACGCCACTTGGGTCCATGTTAGTTAGGAGTTGATACTTGTTATATTTATCACGAGGCAGGCCATTTCATGAGAGACTTCCCGACTAGGGGTGGTGGTGGTGCAGCCCAACCAAATAGATTAGCAATTGCTTCTTCAGCACCAGCACGCCCTTAGGGGCAAGTTCTTCAAGATAGCACCAGCAGAATAGAAAGAATTTAAGGAGCAACTGAAGGATTTATTAGATAAAACGCTCATCAGACCTAGCATTTCCCTGTGGGGTGCCCCGGTAGTATTTGTGAAAATGAAAGACAGCTCTCCATGCATGTGCATACATTACAGACAGCGGAATAAAGTCCCAATCAAGAATAAATACCCTCTGGCCAAGATTGATGACTTGTTCTACCAGCTTCAGGGTGCCAAGTGTTTCTGTGTCAGAGAATATGATATACCTAAGACTGCATTCAGGACTAGGCACGGCCATTATGAGTTTTTAGTGATGTCGTTTAGACTCACTAATGCCCCTGCAGTATTTATGGATCTGATGAACCGCGTATTCAGGCCTTATCTAGATTTATTTGTGATTATATTTATTGATGACATTCTCATCTATTTAAAGTATGAATCAGAGCATGCAGAGCACCTACGCACAGTATTGGGTACTCTTCGGGACCAGCAATTATATGCTAAGTTCTCAAAGTGTGAATTCTGGATAAATGCAGTGGCATTTTTTGGCCATATAGTTTCAGCAGAAGGAATTAAAGTAGATGGCCGGAAGATCGAGACTGTGAAGAATTGGCCCAGACCTACGACGCCAACTGAAGTACGTAGTTTTCTGGGTTTGGCATGTTATTACAGAAGGTTCGTAGAGGTTTTTTCCTCCATTGTAGCTCCACAAACTAAATTGACACAAAAAATAGCTAAATTTGAGTGGTCTGATTCTTGCGAGCACAGCTCCAGTACTTTCACTTCCAGAGGGATCTGAGGGCTATGTCATTTACTGTGACGCTTCTCGAACTGGTCTTGGTTGTGTTTGATGTAGCAAGGAAGAGTAATTGCCTATGCTTCCAGGCAGCTGAAAAAGCACGAGCAGAACTACCCTACCCATGATCTGGAGCTTGCAGCAGTCATTCATGCATTAAAGATTTGGAGACATTATTTGTACGGGGTTCATGTTGATATTTATACAGACTACAAAAGCCTCCTGTACATATTTAAGCAGAAGGAGCTAAACCTGCGACAAAGGCGATTGCTCGAGTTGCTAAAGGACCATGACATGGAAATTCTTTATCATCCAGGTAAAGCGAATGTTATCAGTTGATGCCCTTAGTCATAAGTCCATGTGTAGTTTATCGTACTTACAACCACAAAAGATAGAGTTAGCTCATACACTTCGCCAGTTGGCCAGCATGGGAGTCAGATTAATAGATTCAGAGGATGCAGGAGTTACAGTTCAGAAAGCAGCCACTACTTGCCTAGTTACAGAAGTAAAACAGCACCAGTATGAGGATCCTGTGCTAGTTGAATACAAATAGATAGCCAGAAGAAAACCGAAATTACTATACAGGTTACTAGTGATGGGGTTCTTAGGTATAAAGATAGACTTTGTGTTCTTGATGATAAGATTTACGTGGATAGATTATGTCCGAGGCATATTATTCCAGATACACTGTTAATCCAGGTTTGACTAAGATGTATCATGACCTTAAGCAGATTTATTGTTGGGACGGAATGAAGGGTGACGTAGCAGAATTTTTGGCTCAGTGTCCTAACTGCAAGTAGGTTAAAGTTGAGCATCAAAAACCTAGTGGCTTGTTACAGGAAATAGAGATTCCATCATGGAAATGGGAAGCAGTGAATATGGACTTCATTACAGGCTTGCCCCGTACGCGGAACATGTATGACTCTATTTGGGTTATAGTTGACAGGCTTACTAAATCAGCTCATTTCTTGCGTGTTAGAACTACATATACATCGGAGGATTATGCTAGACTTTATATCAGAGGGATAGTGCGCCTATATGGTATTCCAGTATCTATTATTTCAGACAGGGGCGCACCAGTTTACAGCTAATTTCTAGCGATCGTTCCAGACAGGTTTAGGGACACAGGTGAATCTAAGTACAACATTATATCCACAGACAGACGGACAGGCTGAGCGGACCATTCAGACATTAGAAGATATGCTTAGAGCTTACATGTTAGATTATGAAGGCAGCGGGAGTGATCATCTACTTTTGATAGAGTTTGCATATAATAATAGCTATCATTCTAGCATACAGATGACGCCATATGAAGCTTTGTACGGGCGCAAATGCAGGTCTCCTATAGGATAGTTCGAGGTTGGTGAGTCTCAATTGATATGTCTAGATTTAATCCAACAAGCACTTGATAAAGTCAAGGTTATCAGGGAAAGATTATTAGCAGCGAAGAGCAGACAGAAGTCCTATGCAGATAACCGACGTCGAGATTTAGAATTTCAGATTGGTGATTGGGTATTCCTGAAAGTATGACCAATGAAAGGCGTTATGAGATTCAGAAAGAAGGGAAATCTTAGCCCTAGATTCATTGGTCCATATCAGGTTATCAGGCGAGTTTGGCGTGTTGCCTATGAATTAGACCTTCCAGCAGTCCTTCAAGAGGTCCATCCAGTATTTCATGTTTCCATACTCAGAAAAATATGTCGGAGATCCTTCAATGTTGTATCAATAGATGATGTTCAGATCACAAATTAGTTGACTTATGAAGAGGTGCCAGTTGCAATTTTAGATAGATAGATTCGTCGACTAAGGACGAAAGACATTCCTTTAGTTAAGATGCTATAGTAAAACAATAATGTAGAAAAAATAATTTGGAAAGCTGAAAATGACACGAGAACCAAATATACACATCTCTTCACTACTTCAAGTATGTAACAGATCGTTGTTTAATTCTTCCACATACTTCATTTAACATACGAGGACGAATGTTCCTAACGGGGGAAGATTGTTACACCCCGTATGTCTAAAGTGACGTACATCATTTTAAAGACATTTTAAGAATGATTTAAGTGAGTTTAAAGTCATAATATGACCATATATGATGTTTATATATTGAATATAAAGTTTGGGAAAAATCGGATTTAAGTTGCAGAAAAACCGACAAAGGAATTGCCTTATAA
This sequence comes from Petunia x hybrida, assembly GCA_037355625.1. Taxonomy (NCBI): domain Eukaryota; kingdom Viridiplantae; phylum Streptophyta; class Magnoliopsida; order Solanales; family Solanaceae; genus Petunia; species Petunia x hybrida. The sequence goes on from JBBBVM010000360.1 coordinate 463,774, forward strand.
CGAAGCTTTTTCAGCAATTAATTTCGTGTGTTATATGAGGTCTTTTGGCGACATATCATATACCAAATTGAAGTTCATGGAGTTTAGTATCCAACACTTTTGACGGTTTGTTCATACAACGTATGGATAAGAAGATATGAGCATCAGAAGTCAGCCCAGAAAAAGGGACATAAGCGCAAAAGAGGGCTAAAACTGAAATGTTTCAAGTATAAAAGAAAAAATTCGCCTCCATCTCGTCATTTCAAGAAATCTAAAGAGAGAAAGAAAAATCTCATTATGTTTTAAGCAAATTTCATGATTTTGATGGAAAGACGTCAATCTTAACTCGAAATTGAAGACGGATTGCGTCAAAACGCTCTACGGATTAAGGGAACGTTATGCTACCTTCAATTTCGTCTATTGTTTGAGTTTTATAATTACTTCATGGCTAAGTAAACTACCTAAATATTGTATTATAGCTTGTTTAAGCTTTAGAAGGTGTGGAGTCCAAGGGAAACAAGGTTTAGAAGCAGGAAACATCAAAGGTATGTAAGACTAAACCTTTCTTTTGGCAAGGCGTGTATCTTTTAGCTTTTGAAGCTTTTCTTAGTTCTAAACTTAGTGCTTCTTGTGAGAAACTGGTATGGTATCAAGGAAACCTTGTATATGCTTAATTTGGTACTAAAATTCAAGGTGGAATACGTCCGAATCAGCAAGACAAAACGTTTCAAAATCTGGAAAATCATTTTGATCTTTGGACAGCTGTTAGTATATTGATCATAACTATTTGTAAAAAATTGATATTTAGATTCCTTAAGAATCCCCAGAATCCTAAGACATATATCTACAACTTTTATGAAGACCATGAAGTCTATAACTTTGATCTGCATCCTCAAAACTATGATACAATACAAGAAAATGGTACTGCCCTGAAATTCTGTACACCCGAGGAATTGATACGCCGTTTGGTCATCTCATCTTGTTATCCATTTATTTTTTTTATGTTATCAGTTTATCCGGGTACCCATTCTTGTGTATATTACAGTGCTGGTTCTGTTTTTGGGCATCATCCAGTTTTAGAGGAAACTCTGCCGAAATTTTTATAAAAGTCAAAGAGTTAGACAAATTCTAAGTTTCAGATTGTGTCTATAATTCCATCCAGAGTTTTCTTATCATTCCTTTGACTCCATATATATTGTTGCCACATATGTTATGCCTCATACATGATTATGCTTATATTGTGATCATGTTATGTGTGATTTGGAGTCCCCCATAGAGGCTGGACATTGGAATACAGTCCGGTCGCGTATGATACTACCCGTCTGGGGGATACAGCCCTCAGGTTCAGGCGGGAGTTGAAACACCTAGTGTGACCGGGTGTCATTCACACACTCTGACGAGAGAGACTAGATATTATTGGATGGGGGGGATATAGCCCATAACACCCGCTAGGTTTGTTATATATGCGTATATAGCCACAGTATGCACTGCATAATTATACATGAGGCTAGTCCAGGTTTTCAGTTACCTGATTTGGGGGGATACAGCCCATAACACTAGACAGGTACTAGTTCAGATGTTCATGTACCTGATTTGAGGGGATATAGCCCATAACACCAGACATGTACCAATTAAGATAATATTTTGGTTTTAGCTTAGTACCAGTTATCAGTTCTCAATTATCACCCACCAGTTCTTAGCTTTAGGAGCAGTTGACAGTTATCAGTTCCAGTTTCTAGTTACCAGTTATAAGTCATATTGCAGTTATTTATCAATATAGTTCATCTCATTCTTCAGTTTCAGATTCAACTAGACTTCAGTTTATATTCAGATCATGTTTAGTACATTCTTCAGATTTCCAGCTATATTGCTATGCTCCAGCTCATATTTACATAATTATATTCCAGCCTTATAGTTTCAATCAGCTATGATATATTATATGCTCATGCCTTAATACTTGGTACATATCGTACTCACGCCCTTTTCTGGGGCGCTGCGTTTCATCCCGCGCAAGTGCAGATAGATCATCGCTTGGACCACGTTAGTAGGCCATCTATCAGCTATTGGAGTAACTCCGCTTACTCCCTCACACGACCCAGAATCCAGTTAGGCCGTGCGGGCACCCGACATCCTTCCCTAGACCCGTCGGGCGAACCCTTTCCATTTAAATAAGGAAAATAAATATAATAATTCATAAATAAGGATAAGACTTAAAAAAGACACAGACACACTAATACCTCTGAGCTGCACAAAAGAATTTACAGCTGACTACCCAACATACTAGGTTTAGGGCTATCCAGACTAGACATCTAAGAGTACAAAAGAAGACAGATACCTCCTGAAGGGAGCAAAATGCAACTGAAATAACAACCTATAAACTGGTGGCCATCCGGAATAAAAGCTGGCTCGCCCTGACAGCTGAAGTCGTCTTCGCTACTTCACAATGCGGCGAACTCAATCCTGGAGCGAACCTGCCGAAACGAAATAGATAGACAAGAAACGAATAACAAACAAGGGTGAGTCAAAAGGACTCAATAAGTGGGGCAGACTAGCCACCTCAAAGAATAGGATAGCTAGCCAGGGAGAAGAAATAGATAAACCAAATTCCTCTTATTTAAATTATAAAAGACAGAGCTAGGTAATAACCGGAAACACGTATGAAACCATAAACTCAACCAGGAATACGAGCCAGACACATATCAACAAATAAGCAATGCACGTATAAGAAGAACAATAGTCATGTACCGCAAGTCTACCTAATGGTATGAAAAGAAATGAAATGAAATGAGATGAAATGAAATGAAATATAATGCAAAGGGTCACATGTGCCTGCAATCCCATCTCGAAGCGGAATACTCCTGCATTCGAGGGGAATCCAATCTGATAACCAACTGGAGCGGAATACTCCTGCTCCTGGGGCGGAATACTCCTTCACCCGATATAGTATAAACCAGAGGCGTAATACTCCTGCACTCTCTTGGGGTGGAATACTCCTGCACCTGATATAATATAAAGCTGAGGTGGAATACTCCTGCACTCAACATCTGACATAAGAGCGGAATACTCCTGCTCCTGGGGCGGAATCCTCTTACCCTCAATATGATACAATGGAGCGGAATCCTCCTGCTCCTGGGGAGAAATCCTCCTACCCTCAATATGATACAATGGAGCGGAATCCTCCTGCTCCTAGGGCGGAACACTCCTGCACTCAATATGATATGCAATGTAATGCATATGAATGACATATAATGCATATGAATGTAATGTGATGCAATAATAACCCTTCACCGGCACGGGACTCTCATCGACAGCTGGGAAGTAGATACCAACTCACAGCCAGAGTACAATGCTCAGATCCTCAATGCAACACCAAAAACAGGACATAACATATAATATACAATGTAAATCCAAAGCTAAGGCGTAAGAAGTACGCCTATCGGCAGCTACACACGTAAGGAACACGTGGTAGAAAATCCATGAGGCCAGGTGCCTCCATAGAAATGGATATAAACACTTACCTCTTCCAAAAGTTAGTACGGGTAATCAACAACCGCTTTATCCTTTGGTTTTCTTGCCAAACGATCCAACTCTTTTCAATAAGCAGAAAAATATATCAGTTTAGGCTAAAGGCTTCATTCCTCATATCTTAGGGCAATCCGGTTAGGAACTTGATACCCTATTCGCATACGCAATATGTAGGCCAGGCCTATATACAGGGTTTATGGTCATATAACCAAACCCTAAATAAATTACATTTACATGTTGCCCATAACTCCCTGAGTACGAATATATAATCAATTCTACTATCGGGGTCCAATTGACCCTTAAAACAATTAATTGAACTTATTGAAACGATGTCTAATATCCCAATTTTTACCGTAAAAATATATTGAAACACACATAATAAGCTAAGATAATAAGTTTAACATCATTACCTGGATGTTTCAGGGTGAAAATTCTATTTTTCTCCAGCTCCTTTTCCTTTCCTTTTTCAATTTTATTATATGTTTTATGTTTCCGTTTCTCTGTTTTGTTTCTCCATTTTCCTTTCTCTGTTTCAGCCTTTTTTGTCTTTTTCTCCTTTTCTTTTATTTTATTTTTTTTCGCGACGAAAATTAAAACGGTACCCTGCGATATTCAAAATAATTCCAACTTTTGCATACCAGTTATACAAAATATATATAGCATACTCGCGAAGGCGGATCTCAAATCGGGTTCCCGAAACTCAAGATGCTAATTTAAATAGAAAAAAGTCAAAATATTTAACTTTCGGCATTTTAGCGGAAACTAGCCGAACAACATCGAAATTCACTTTCGAAAGGTCATAATAGTCACAAATAATCATATGAACCTAACGACGCTTTCGGATTTCGAATCGGAGCTCATTCGCCATAACCGAGCTCGAAAATCTCTTTTTAATATTTGATAAGATCGAAACCTTCTTCCGATGCCTACCAAATGAGGTCTGATTTAGCTCAAATTTTACAGACAGGTCTTAATGGACATTACGAATATTAATGATTATCGGCACGCCAATCAGAGTCCTAACTTTCGAAACGACTGACGGAGGTCGTTTCACTCCCGGAGTTACTTATCTTTTTGTATGTGTAAAATCAGCTAGTTTGGGTATGGCGGGGCCTTATCGCATCCTTTTTATATTCAGTTCATCACTCTTAGAGGCCTATAGATATGTCCCTGTGTAGTGCAGTCAGTATGTTATGTATGTCAGCTTATGTTAGCCTTGTCAGCTTTTTGCATTGCACAATTCTTATCTGTTAGGTTTATGTTTATTCAATTTATCAGTTATATTCATGGTTAGCAGATTATCAGCAGGATTAGTGATGATCGACACTTAGTGTTGGTCATCCGTCGCGACTCTAAGTTGGGTCGTGACAAACGGTCTGTTAGTATGCCTGAGCTGTATCTTTTTGAAGCATCCAAAAAATCTGCAGCCCCCTAACTATAAAATATACACACAGAAAGAAACCCTATACATTGATAAAATATACACACAGAAAGAAACCCTATACATTGATACGGGAAAAGAAAATAGCTTACCGTAAAAGGAGACTGAAATTGGAGAGTATTTAGAAGGGAAATTGCTGGGTGAGAGAGCGCGTGATGACTTTTTGAGAGAGAGAAAATAGCAGAGTTCAAAGTGAAAAAGAATAAAGAAAAAAAAAAAAGACCGAGTTCTAATTTTTGAGACGTGGTGACTTTAATTTGAAATGACACGACCCACATTTCTGGCTAGCCCGTGCGGCACCCGACATCTTTCCCTACACACATCGGACGAACCTTTTTTAATTAACTTACTAAATAGACAAAAAACTAACATAAAATAGGAAACGAAACTCTAAAAGATATATATATATATATATATATATATATTTTTTTTTTTATATTTATATATATTAAATTTGTAATGAAGAAATTACGGCTGACTGCGTAATGTATTAGATTTAGGCTTATCCAGGTCAGACATCCTAATAGTTTAAATGAATATATACATCTCTCGAAGGGAAAAAAACTAAACTATAAAAGTAGAACTAGAACTGGTTGCCATCTTGAACAAGAGATGGCTCACCTTGACAGTTGATCATGCATTCGCTCCTCTATCTCGAGTCATATTTGATCTTGAGAAACCTGTCAAAATGAAAAACAGACATGAAACAAATAGAGGGTGACTCAAATTGACTCTGTAAGCAGAGCTAGCTAGTAACCTCGTAGAAACAGGTAATCCAGCCCGAAAAAAAAAAAAGAAACCAATAAACAATAATCACAAAAAAATAATGCGTATAACGCTTATACTAACCAACCAACACACTCTTGAAGTCATATATATAAGCAACGAATAGCCACCTTTATACACTCTCGGTACTCAAACACCTAGCCAAATCATGAATTCATGTATAAAGCACCTGTCCATCCTAATTTAATGACTCGATGTTATATAAGTATCATTTAGTTATTCCCTTAGTTTTGGTACAATTATTTCAGTCACTTTTGCAAAAGCGTCAGCCGAATATTTTTCTCAAAACCAGTTTCTACTCCAAGACCTAATGTGACGAGGCAGTTAAGAAGCACATTTAACCTCACTTCTCAACTATTATTGTTTTATCTTTTAAATACCATCTAATAAGGACAATATCTAATTGGTCCAACAATTACTCTTATTTAGATCTCCAACTCTTCACCCAACTCATAATTTACCCCAATAATTTTCCTGTAATAGCAATTAAAAATAAGGCAGAATACCCAAACAGGCCCCTGAACTTGGTCTTACTTTTATTTTATTTATTTTGGCAGCTCAACTATGCTATGTCCCATTTAAACACTTAAAGTCGTCTTCACCTCTGTCACTTAAAAAGTAAAAATTTAATGCAGGGGCCTGTTTGACGCGCGTTAATTGATTTGTAGCCGTCAAAAATAAATTCGCTGAGAAATAGCCACCTTCAGACAAATTCCAGTATAAATACTGGGGCCTTGAACAAAACTTCTTCAAAGCCCCAGTATTTATACTGGGAAGCTTCAGTAAACTAACCCTAATATAAAATACTGGGGCTTTGAACAAGTTCTGTTCAAGGCCCCAGCATTTTGTTATGTGACTTTGCATAAAGTTTCAGTCCCATAACAAAATGCTGGGGCTGTGAACAAAACTTGTTCAAAGCCCCAGTATTTTGTTAAGGGACTAGTCAGGGGTGTTTTTCCAACTCTAATGGAGCTTAAGTGTGCGCGCAAAATTTGGCTATTCTTCAATGAATTTGGAAACGATGGATAGTCCCCAATGAGCGCGTCCAAAAATGGCTAGCGATAAAAATTTCCCACTTAAACACTCGACACTGACCTATTAACATGTGTGGAAAACTTCAAAACCAGGCGCGTAAAGTGAATAAATATAGTCATTTTTCAACGGTATTATCCATTTTTGCCCTTATTTCATCTCTAAGATCTTTAAAAAGCCTTAGTCCTTCTTCCCCATCTTTATATCTTCTTCTCAAGATATTTTTTAGAATTTTCTCCGCCATTCTTTGAATTTCATTAAAAAGCTTTCATTTTTGTTTATTTTGTTTACTTTTACAAGGTTAGGACTGTTCATATCATTGTTGTTTCAATGTTGTTCCAATCTATGGGCTCCCTATAACAATGTTATTTGAAAATATGATGAAATTTCTAATTAAGAAAATCATAGACATAAGGAAATCCTGGTCGTATGTTCTACGGATACAAAGTTGATCAAGTTAGTGTTTTTTATCCTATTTTCTTGATTACATTTATTAACTAATTTTCTTGTTTATTACTACACATAATTATCGGTTGCTGTGGTGTAGTCCAAAGATGGTTGCAGGTTTTTTATGTGGTATGATGATGAAGCATCACACCAATAAAGAGAGTTATGTGGGTTTTATTAAAGAAGACAAACAAGTTGGAAGAAGAAAGAAGGCTAGCAAGAAACACTACAAAAAAGTGTATTTTAGTTGTAATTGTTTTATTTATGTTAGTGTTGTATTTTCGAGATAGATTATGTGGTTGTAGCAACTGTTGCTTCTAGTGTGTTATGTTAGTTGTAATGGTGGTTGTAATTCTATTTAAACTGTGTCACTTGTAATTCTTGTTCAATATAATTTAAAGACATTGACACATTGTCATACCCGATTTTGGACTCACCTCGAGGTGAGTCGAGTTTCGGATTTAACTGGGTGAACTCGTTTGAGTTAAGGTTTTGGAGTCACCACCTAATATAGATTCTAAGGCGTATTAGGTCACCTAAGTGTCTAGAGTCATGTTAAGTAAGTCTACTAGTCCTTTTCAGAGATTCTATGCGGGTAAGAAGTCTAAGTGACTCAGGGAAGAAGGTGTTAGGCACTTCCCCGAGTCCCACCAAAAGGTGGTTACCGTCCGAGTTTTAGTTTTGGGATCTAAGTAGTGTCTTTTATCATATGAATATCAACTTGGATTGAACATTTAAGCTAAGATATAACATGCTTATACACATACATACAAACAACTTTCACATTCGGCCTATTTTTTTAGCCTAGTCGTGTCTACGGCCTCTAACGTCAAAGCCTAATCATAAACAAAGATTATAAGTGCTCAACTTGCATACGTAGTAAATACAAAAAGGCATTTCCATAAGTAACCCGATTGGAAAATGAGTTTAGACTTAATAAGAAAATCGAAAGAGGTTTGTTTTGAAAACAAAATGTTGGCTCATTTAGGGTCGGTGAGACTCGTCATTAATTGTCGAGCCCTAACCTTAATGGCATTTTTGTGTAGGGTTCGGATTTGGAAATATTTATAGGCAAAGGGGCTGTTTTCGAAAGATGAGTTCACAGAATCACACAAGAGCAAATAAAGGCCATCGCACATAATAGTACTTATATATAAGTAGAGACATGCAATTATATGTCCTAAATGATAGTTGTAGCTTTAGAAAACTATTTTGAAGTGTACAAGTGACCCCAAGAACTTTATACACCCCTATACACTATTAGATTAGTGTATAGGAGCGTTTTAAGTGGTAAAAAATAGTTTATGCACATAAAATGGCATTTTGTTGAAAATACTTTTGGGCCCCGGTTATTTATGCAAAAAGGGGCGACTACGATTTTACACAAACAGTTCGAATTAGATACGAATGACACAAAATAACCCCTGTTCAAGTTTAATTTCCAGATTTAATTACAAAACATGCATCCAAGTTCTACTTCTATTAAAATCTTTTAAAAGACATGTTAACGGCACAAGACTAAACACTGTAAATATCTTGTTATGATTTTATAGGCATGCCAAAGAGATTAGGTCCTATTATAATGCATCACATAAGAGGGAGGTTAGGAATTGGCCCCTGATAGCCATAGTACAGTCACTCGACTGTTCCCCTGTATTAGCATAAGTACAAACAGGATCCTAATCAAATTTACATAGAAGGGGGCAGTCTCTAAGGGAAACAACATAGTCTTAGGTTCTAAACTCCCTCATTCTCAAAGGTTTTAAGATTATGTTTAGTAGCAGATCAAAACTCAAGACATCAGTGTCCCAATTCAAAAATCAACTTGAAAAGGCCCAAACACTGACCCTTTCAAGTTTCAAGAGTAACCTGTTGTCACCAACTTATAAGTTGGCCAGTTAGAGCCTTTCAAATGGCCTGCAAACACAAAGTTAGCAAAGGAAAAGGGGAAGGAGAATGACCTGAGCTAAGGTCTATGTTCAATGCAGGGGACTAGGCCTGAACCATACCTCTGTCCCTTAAAAAAAGTTAAGCAGGATCCCTATTGAATCCTCTTGTCTGAACAAGATTAAGATATTTGTTAAAAGAAAATAGGGCTCAGGCATGCAGTATTCCTCAATAGTTACAAGCACATTAGGCTCACTTAATTTAATCAGACATAGACAGACAGAAGAGATAATGTGCAGGCAAGTTTAAGTTATGCAATCACAACAGAGAAAGCAAACTAAGTAGGAAAACTAGGTATAATATGTGTAAAATATATGCAACAGTGTTCAATAGTGGAGATATACCTCTTAAGAAATAGTAATGAACAAACAAACAGGTTGTAGATGATGATAGATGCCTTCAGAAATAGAATGCAGTAGAGAAAGAAAGCAGGGTCCCTTCAATGACTTTGAATGAAAATCCAGAGAAGAGAGTAGTATGCAGTCATATGCAGTAGAATGAGTATGATTGTGTGTGGTGTGCTTTTAGGTATTTTAGTGCCTAAGCTCTGTGTAAAGAATGAGGGAATAACCAGTTTATATAGTGAGCGGTGAGGGTTAGAATTCAAACGGGAAGAAAATTCGAGATGGTAAGAGAATATTGACACTCAAAGTTGACAGGATTCAATTAGGTACTCTTTTCAAATATATATCAATCAGTCTCCCAAATTTAAGGAGAAAAGGATCCTAACCAATTATGACTCTCTTCCCTTTACCCTAACATCAGTCTAGGTTCAAATCATAGTGCATATCATGTCCTAGTTCGAAAATCAAGCTGCAAACAGGTTGTAACCACTACTGTATCAATCATCACAATCATATAATCAAGATTTCCAATTTACGCAAATCAAGGTCCTTCTAATCATGCTAAATTCAAATCACCATTTCAATTTTAAGCATACAGCCGTGAAGATTATGTATTTCGACAGAATGTGAGACTAAATACATTGTATAAAACAAACATAAGCATAATCGACTCAAGACTGCCATGGACTCTGAATTTTCAAATTGACAGAGGTGTTCTGTGAACTACAAACATGCTAAGCTTTTAGACAGATAGGAATTAAAATCAGTGTCTTAACCAGTAAAATAAGCATGGACTAATGATCATATAATTACTTGACTAATTAATTAATCAATAAGCGAACATGTTAAATTACAGAGAAACTAAGCAATCTTGGCACAGTGTCACATAGGCTCAAAGCATAGTAAAAGAGTAGGATTACCCATTTGGAATTTGAGTCGGGTCAATCTTGACCCGTTTTGATATACATAAACATGAGGGTTTTCCCCCTCCATTAAGTCACCTAAACCATTTCTTACCATATTTTCGCCGGAGCTTCGTTAACATCGATGAAATCGACGAAAGGTCAACTTCAAACCTTTGTCAAATAGCAACAAACCCATAGGGGTTTTGTAGAGGAGAGTGAGGGGATCATCGTGGTACGATTTATTCGTTGTTTCGCCGGTGGAGTTGACCGAAATCAGCCCTTGACAGTGGCGTTTAAACTGACCTAGGGTTAAGCTTCCCTCTCTCAAACCCCATCGAAAGTGTGTGGGGTGTGTCGCGGACGACGAGGGGAGTCTAAAGACACCATTTTCCCAAATTTTCACCGGCTCAAACGGCCGGAAAGATCATCGACAGAGAGGGGCGATTAAGATCGCCAAGAGAGAGAGAGTGAGTCAGGTTGAGGGTGAGAGGGGAAAGGATTTTGTGGAGTAGAAACAAAGGGAACTAATCTGGGCCATTGGATTGTCTACGTGGACGATCAGGATCGATCCACATAGGCGTGACGTGTAAAATAATAGCAGATGTGTGTGCTTTGTGTATATATATATATGGCTATGTGTACAAATATTACGTAAATAGGTATAAAATAGGCATAAAATGGTATAAAATAGATTTTAAAAGGCTTAACAATTATAGGAAAATTAGGGAATTAATTTTAAAATGTTAGGAAGGCTAAAATACCTAAAAATTGTAATTTTAAGGATTAAAATAATTTTGGAGGGTTTTGTCAAAACTAGGAGTAATTGTAGAAAATTGCAAAATAGCTATGGTTTGAGATGGTGCTTTTGAAAATAGCCTCAATTGCCAGGCTATTATGAAAGGATAATTTGAAAGGAATAGACGAGATAGGAATGGATAAGCAAGTGCGCGTAAAATTCAAGAACGGTTGATTTGGAAAATAGGAGGGACAAAATTGGGTGTCAACATCTGCCCCTCTTTGCCGTGGGATGATGAAAGAGTCTTCGGACAAAGACGTTGATAGTGCGGCCAATTTTGTCATGACTACAGAAAATCCCATGGCTTAAAAGGTTGAAAGGTGTCAGGCTGAGATGTCTGCTTTGCTCGGGGTGTATTTCTTGCGATGAAAATTTGTTTGCAATATAATGAGTGTATATACAAAACGTACCTTCTCGCCATGCTGGATTGTCTTTTCAGGATTATTGCCATATGAGATTGTGTCTGCTATGCTGTAATTGTGCGTCTTTTGCTTTCAAGTGTTAGAGTCGACATTGGGTTGTATGCCCTCCATCCGCGCATTGGCCTGTGTACCCTCCGCAAAGAAAATAAAATACAAATTGATATCGGGCTGTGTACCCTCAATCAACGCCTCGGATTGTATGCCCTCAGCTAATTTAACATGACAAATCGATATCGGGCTGTGTACCCTCAATCGACGCCTCGAGTTGTATGCCCTCAGCTAATTTAAATGAAAAATCGATATCGAGCTGTGTATCCTCAATCGACGACCTGGGTTACATGGACTCAGCTAATTTAAAATGACAAATCGATACCAGGCTGTGTACCCTCTATTGACACTTACAGTTGTATGCCCTCAGCTAATTTAAAATGACAAAACGATATCGGGCTGTGTACCCTCAATCGACGCTTCGGGTTGTATGCCTTCAGCTAATTTAAAATGACAAATCGATATCGGGCTGTGTACCCTCAATCGACGCTTCGGGTTGTATGCCCTCAGCTAATTTAAAATGACAAATCGAAATCGGGCTGTGTACCCTCAATTGACGCTTCCGGTTGTATGCCCTCAGCTTATTTAAAATGACAAATCGATATCGGGCTGTGTACCCTCAATCGACGCTTCGGGTTGTATGCCCTCAGCTAACTTAAAATGACCAATCGATATCGGGCTGTGTACCCTCAATCGACGCCTCGTGTTGTATGCCCTCAACTATTTAAAATGACAAATCGACATCGGGCTTTGTACCCTCAATCGACGCTTCGGGTTGTATGCCCTCAGCTAATTTAAAATTACAAATCCATATCGGGCTGTGTACCCTCAATCGACGCCTCGAGTTGTATGCCCTCAGCTAATTTAAAATGACAAATCGATATCGAGCTGTGTACCCTCAATCAACGCCTCAGGGTTGTATGCCCTCAACTATTTAAAATGACAAATCGACATCGGGCTTTGTACCCTCAATCGACGCTTCGGGTTGTATGCCCTCCGCTAATTTAAAATTACAAATCGATATCGGACTGTGTACCCTCAATCGACGCCTTGGGTTGTATGCCCTCAGCTAATTTAAAATGACAAATCGATATCGGGCTGTGTACCCTCAATCAACGCCTCGGGTTGTATGCCCTCAGCTAATTTAAAATGACAAACCTTTGCCAAAGATTATCTTTTTTGTTCATTGTTGATTTGAGTATCTTTCGTGCCTGCATCCAAAGAAAGATTGGTCGCCTTTACGGGGGGGGGGGGGGGGGGGGGGAGGGGGGTTTTGGTTTGCGCATTCTTGGTTTGTTTTGTGTTTGCTGTCCACAAGCGCCGGGATCTTGGCCGAGCTGATAGGGATATGCATATGATAGTATATAATGTAAATGATTTTGAAAACTTTTATAAGAAAGAAAAACAAAAATAAAATATTTTATCCCATTGAGTCACAAATCGCGTTGTGTGAGGTCAAAGTTGTCATCCTTTATGCGTTCTAGATGAATTTTGAGGGCACCCTCAAAATTCTGCCCCAGTTTGCATTTGAAATTTTTGAGCGGTCCTCAAATCTTTCTGCCCCGGTGTCAACTATATTTTTCCTTTAGGAATCTTTGAGAGTTCCTCAAAAATTCTACCCAGTGTTTGCTTTGAGGGAAAAATGAAGTTTTTATGTTTATGCGACCGAACCTTGAATAGGTTGCCTACGTATCCCACTTGGGGAATCAGGTCGTGACTTAGTTCAGAAAGAAACCATTAGCTAGCCTTCTTAGTGTTTTCTTTTGGGGGTTTGTTGCATAATTTGGATAAACGCTTTCTTTGAGAGGTCTTTTGATGTCGTAGAACCAAGTTGGTCCGTCTGATTCTTCTTCCACGTGGTAGCAGTACGCCGGTTGCTTCCTCACTGTCACGGGTATTGGATCAATGAAGTTCTTGTCTGGATATTTGATCATAGAAGATATGGTAGCCAAAGCATCTGCGAACTCATTTTGCAATCTAGGTACATGCTGGAACTCTATCTTGGTGAATCTTTGCTTCAAATCCTTTATGCATTCCAGGTATGGTAGTATCTTGGAGTTCTTCGCTGTCCATTCTCCTCGAACTTGATGAATCAGTAAGTCAGAATCTCTGATTGCCAGCAGCTCTTGTATGTTCATATCTACTGCCATCCTAAGACCCAAGATGCAGGCCTCATATTCCGCCATGTTGTTGGTTCAAGGGAACCTTAATTTGGCCGTGACTGGATTTGTTGTCCGGTCTCGGAAACTAATACCGCTCCAATGCCGACTCCTGTGAAATTGATCGCTCCATCAAAGAATAGCCTCCAACCATCATATTCTTTAGTGATCTCCTCTCCTATGAACATGACTTCTTCATCAGGGAAGTAGGTGTGCAAAGGCTCATAGTCATCTCCCACCGGGTTCTCGGCCCTATGATCAGCCAAGGCTTGAGCTTTCACCGCCTTTTGAGAGACAAAAGTGATATCGAATTCGCTGAGCAGCATTTTCCATTTAGCCAGTTTTCCAGTAGGCATTGGTTTTTGGAAAATGTACTTGAGAGGGTCCATCCTTGATATCAGCAACATTGAGTAAGATGTCAAGTAGTGTCTCAACTTTTGTGCTATCCACGTCAGTGCACAACACGTGTGCTCCAAGAATGTGTACTTGGCTTCCTAAGGAGTGAACTTCTTGCTTAGATAGTATATGGCTTGCTCCTTCCTCCCAGTCGAATCATGATGTCCCAATACACAACCAAAGGCCGAGTCTACCACGAATAGATACAAGATCAAAGGTCACCCAGGCTCAGGTGGAACCAGCACGGGCGGGCACGACAAGTATTCCTTGATCCGATCAAATGCCTATTGGCAATCCACTTTCCACTCTATCGCCTCGTCTTTCTTCAGCAACTTGATGATTTGCTCACAGATGATGGTGATGAAACGACTGATGTAATTGAGCCATGAAACGGCTGATGTAATTGAGCCTTCCAAGGAAGCTCATAACCTCTTTCTTGCTTCTTGGGGGTGGAAACTCCTTAATGGCTTTGATCTTGGAAGGATCCAACTCGATACCCCTTCTACTGACGATGAAACCCAGGAGCTTCCCTGCCGGAACACCAAAAGCACACTACGTCGGATTCAACTTCAGATTGTACTTTCACAAGCGGTCGAAGAACTTGCGCAAGTTGTCAAGATGCTCCGAACTCTTCTTTGATTTTATGATCACATCATCCACATAGACTTCAATCTCCTTGTGCATTAAGTCATGGAATATAGTTGTCATAGCCCTCATGTAAGTTGCCCCAGTATTCTTTATTCCAAATGGCATAACCTAATAGCAATAAGTTCCCCAAGAGGTGGTGAAAGCTGTCTTCTCAGCATCCTCTTCATCCATGAGCACTTGGTGATAGCCGGCGAAACAGTCTACAAAGGATTGTAGTTCATGCTTTGCACAATTGTCAGTCGGATATGTATGTTTGGTAGTGAAAAATTATCCTTCGGACTTGCTTTATTCAGATCTCTGTAGTCCATACAAACTCGAAGTTTCCCATCTTTCTTCGGCACTGGGACGATGTTGGCCAACTAAGTCGGATACTTGACTGTTTCAAGAATCCCCGTGTTGAGCTGCTTAGTCACCTCTTCACCAATTTTCAACAGAACCGATGACTTGAATGTTCGGGCCTTTTGTTTGACTAGCAAAAATCCCGGATTGATAGGTAATTTGTGAGCTACCACATCCGTGCTTATGCCAGTCATGTCATCGTACGACCAAGCAAATACGTCCTCATTTCTTTAAGAAGCTCAGTGTATCGCTTTTTATACTCGACATTGAGGTGTACACTATTCCTTGTCTCCTTCACAATTTTTTCACTTCCTAAGTTTACCACTTCAGTCTCCTCAAGATTTGGCGTAGGTTTGTATTCAAATCTTTCAAATTCTTCTTGCATAGTCTCATCAAAATCATCATAATCAGATTTAGCTTCTCCAAGTTCCATAGTTTGGTTACACGTTGCGATTGTGGACTCAATGGGTTTATTAATGCGAGTGCTGAAAAAGTAAAATATTGCAAAATTAAAAGATTAAAGCAAAAATTAAACAGGAAATGGTGCGATGTTTTATTTATGAATCCTTGCAAAACAAAGTTTGTAGGGAGACATGTGCAATAGGAAAGAGAAATGCAAACTCCACGACTCAGGATCGGGTTTTATTTTAGAAAGCATAAGAAATAAATTTTATCCCCTCAGCTCTACCAAGGTCCACGGTAAGCTCGGGCCCGGTTGCTGGTCCAGTTGTTCAATACCGCTCTAGATCTAGCCTTTGTCAGTCCAGGAGGTTCAACATGTTCTTCCAGGATCACACAACAGTCTTCATTAGCTACGAACAAATTTTGCATTCCTGCCAACAGATCCCCTTCAGCATCACCTAGTTTTGGCTCCACTTCTTGTGCTGTGGACACCTCCCCTTTTCGACCATCCAAGTATCTAGATGAGACGAAGATATGCAGGAGAGTCTTATTGCTTTTCTTATAGAACTTGAAATCCATTGATGCTTCTTCCATGTTCTTTTCATAGGTCACAATATACCCTATGCTAGCCTTCTCGTTGTCGGGCCTCATCACAATTCTGATTGGCTCGACCATACCATCCAAGTTCTTGCCCAAACCTTTGCCCGGTTCATAGCCTTGCTTGATCATGATGCTTATAACCCAGTCTCCAGGCCACTTTGCAGGTTTTGGAAGTATGTATAGCTCTTCAATCACTACCTCTATAGGTTCCAGTGCTTTGGGTATCCACACTTGCTTTCCTTTTGTTTCTTTAGAGATGCGTTTCCAATTGGGGCGAGCACTTGGTGAATACATCGACCACTTCTCAGTCTTACCTTGCAGGGTCTCACAAAATTCTCGTGATGGAACTCCCCAGTCAGACATGACTGGCTCCCAGACCAAGTTCCTTCCTTCGTAGCCTTTACCTCGGCTATGCCAATAAGCACTGTAAAAGTTCCTCTTTCTTTCTTTAACCCCACGCGGTGTGTTGACTAACTTGGGAGCGAAATGTGCAGTGTAACCTCCTTGGACCGTGCTTGCAGGATCCCAACTTGAAGTATAGTTCTTGCGGCGTCCTCCTCGGGTGCCTTGTACTGCTCCTACAAGCTCTATAGTATAGAACGTCTGCCCGTCAGGAGTATTTCCTTCGATCACTGGTATGGTTCACTCATTGTAGAAAGAATTGTTCCCTTCGCCGAACACTACTACCTCTTTGTGATCCCATTCAAACTTCAAGGTTTGGTGTAATGTAGAAGGCACCGCACCAGCCATATGGATTCAGGACCTCCCTAGTAGCAGATTGTAGGAAGCGGAAATGTCCATGACATGGAACTCGGCAGTAAACTCCATAGGGCCAACCATGATATCCAAGTCGATCTCCCTAGTGGTGCTTCTTTGTGACGCATCAAATGCCTTCACCTTCATGTCGCTTTCCCTTATCTTGCTTTGGTCAATTCCCATTCTTTTCAGAGTGATGAATAGGAATATGTTCAGGCCAGAACCTCCGTCGATCAGAACTCTTCCCACGAACCAGTCTTTGCATTTGATAGTGACGTGCAAAGCTTTGTTGTGATTCAACCCTCCAGGTTGTAGCTCATCTTTGTGAAAAGCAATTCGGTTGACCTCCATGACTTGTCCAAATTTGCTTCCAGGTTCTCAACCGAAGTGTCCACTAGAACATGTGCTTCATCCAATACCTTCATCAAAGCACTTCGGTGACCCTTCGATTTGAGGAGCAAAGCCAAAACAGAGACTTGTGCTGGATTTTTGCCCAAATGCTCAACTACGGAGTACTTCTTTTCTTGTACTTTCTTCCATAGTCCCTCGGACTCTTCCATGTTAATGCCTCGTCTCTCTTGAACTAGATGCTCAGGAGTGTAAATCCTCACACTCCTAGTCATTCCTTGTGTGGCAACACTCTAAGCTACAACCTTGTTCTTCTTCTCCCTTTCAAAGTCTCACGGCACTGCCTTGTCGCTGTATGGTGGAACCACATCGACATAGAATTTAGGAGCTACCTTATCTCAATGGGCTCCGGCGCTGTGGCGGCTTGAGCAACTGAAGCGGTTGCTGGTGCATTTTCTTTTGCCTTAACAATAGTCCCTTCTAAATTGCATTCCTCATCCACCTCAATCAGGTTCACCCTACTATTTCCATGATTAGGCAAAGGGTTGCTGTGCACATTCGGAGTCTTCAAGTGTATCAACTTTTTTTGATCAAATCTTGTATTTTGTCCCTTAACGCATAGCACTTCTCAGTATCATGACCAGGCCCTCCAGAGTGATAGGCACAGGTTTTGGTATGGTCAAAGTAAGGTGTCATTCTATCAGGCATTTTGAATGGCACGGGTTGTATGTGACCGGCTGTTTTGAGTCTCTCAAACAACTGTGTACGAGATTCAGCCAATGGAGTGTAGTTTCTTTTGGGTCTTGGATTTTTGTTGGCATGAGGCCTTGGTGAGTAAGTGTTGGTATTTCGGTAGTTAGGACTTTGGGGGTATATATCGGTCTTTTCGGTTGTGGGTTTTGGTACATGGGTTGGGTGTTATAGACTGGGCAGATGGATGGGGGTGGTATGTACGGGTAGGAGGGAGGAGGTGTTTGGTAGTAATGGTTGTGAGTAGGGGAGTGGTCAAGTGATGCGGCCACAAAGGAGACATGATCTTTCTTCTTTCTTGAGGTGGTAGTGCTGCCAACTTGTAGAGCTTTGTTAGCGGCTTGTTAATGCAGCCATGCTAACGATCCTTCCAGTCTTGAGTCCATATTCGACCATGTCGCCAATCTTGATCAATTTCCCGAACTTCTTGTCTTGCAAATTCAGCATCTTGTCAAAATAGACGTCTTCTTGTATGCGAATAAAGTCGCAACTATCTAAGCATCATCCATGGGAGGCTGAAATGTGGCGGTTTCAGCCCTCCATCTAGTTGAAAATTCTCTAAAAGTCTTAGTGGGCTTCTTCTTCAGCTTCTCTAAGTAAAACCGATCGGGTATAGCGTCAGTGTTATGCCCGAAACTGTCAAAAAAGTCTCCAGCCATTGCTTCCCAGCTCGTCCACTTCTTGGTTTGTTGCTTGGAGTACCATACTAATGCATCTCAAGTCAAACTGTGGTTGAACAGCTGCATGCGAATCTTTTTGTCATGCCCAACCCCAATCAGCTTGTCACAGTAAGATCTTAAGCAAGCCATTAGGTCTCCACTACCATCGAACATGTTGAATTTGGGTGTTTTGTAGCCTTCGGGTAGTTTCAAGTCAGGATATAAATAGAGATCCTCATAAGCTAACCCCTTAGGTTCCCTTAGCGCCTTGGAGTTGTTTGAACTTCTCAACCAGCCATTGGACTTGTTCTTTGGTGCTGTCTGGGTCTTCCTTAGTCCAGGCATTCATTTCATGGTCCTTGGTGGATGATGCCATGGTTTTGGTTTCAACAATGAAGGCGGGTATGTTGTTTTGTTGTGCTTTTGGTGGTGCAGTGTGGGTAGGGTAAGAAAGGTCTCTTTCGGGGTAAAGCGGATCTTTGCCGTGAGGGCAAGCTGTTTGGTTTGGTTCAATGATCTCATCAGTATGCGTCAGAGGAATCCTACTTTCCAATTCGAGCAACCTCTGCTCCAGCTTAGTGTAGATTTCATAAGTGGCCATGCTTTGTTTCATAAGGGGGAGGTGTTGGGATCGATCCTTTGGACCTCAACCGGTATTTCGGCATGGCCAGAATGCTCAAACCAAACATTAGGGGACTTAGGAACTGACATATCAAAACAAGAAGATAAAATGCGAGTACATGTTAGCTTAAATAAAAATAGCGTCCTATCATGCATGGGACCTCTTTTGCGCCAGAGGTGGGCCTATCGTGGATTCGAAGTAAACGTTTGCACCAAACACATCATTTCGTTTGAATAAACATGATCATCACCAATCTAAAACCTAAAAATAATAAAATTTTATTTAGTTTGCTTGGCTTTATTACAACCACTAATGACTTGATTAAGACGAAAATGACAAAAAAAGAAAGGACAAGACGACTCGACTGGACACGACTGGACGACTAGACTAGGCACCAAGCAAAAGGACTTCAGGTTCAAACATCAGCTCCAGCGTCTTCCTTTTCCTTATCCTCTTTGGCTTCCTCCTTGGGTTTGTGAACCAGACTAATGAGCGGACTATCAGCACATATTTCCAGTAAGTCTTTCCCATCCTCCATGTCACCCACAACCTTTACTAAGAACTCGCAAATTTCCAATCCTCTTGCTTCCTTCTCTTCCAGCAGTACTGACTTAAAATATTCTACCCATCCCTTGAGCAAATCTTGCAAATTCCCAGCGGCTTGCCTTGCAGTCACGACCTTGCCGGTCCAATACTTGAGTTCGTCCCCATTGATCTTATCTTTGTATTGTCTCCTAATCTCTCTTTCTTGCGTCATCCATAGCTCCTTCTTTCTTTGGTTAAACTCTTGCTTCAGCTTCTTGTATTTTTCAGCGGCATTTGGAGTTTTTGCTTTCCTTTTCAGTGTAATCTTAGATCGATACTTTGCCTTGTCTTCGTCGCGCCACTGAGGGTAGGTCAGGGTAGCTGTGGGGTTCACCCTACTGTCACGACCACGGCAAAACTACATAGTAAGCCTTTTCTCCTACATTGTCAGTATGATGAGGACCATTGGATGCTCGATGTCTTTTATGTTGACATTGAAACTTCTTCCTTCAGTTAACTGCGGAGTTTGTTGTGTAATGCCCACTTGCCGAAGGATCCTTAGAGGAACATAGCAATGAGTTCCTCGGAATCCAATCAATGTCAAGAAAGTGATGTCTTGACCTTGTATGGAGACAACGAAGCCCGCATAATTTTCAATCACCCATTGCACCTCTTGCAGTTCCTTGAGCTTGGTGTACCAACCTTCCATGTTTGCGGTGTATTCCCATGCCACTGTTCCGGCCATACAGGCGCCATGTGAATGGATTCCTCCTTGCCAAGAGGGTTCTAGTGCCACCGGACTGACAGGGACACTGTGCAAGTGCTTTGTCAACCAAATTTCCAGCAACAAGTTGCAACCTTCGAAAAAGTCTCCTCCCCTCCTACATTTAGTTAAAGCCCTATAAACTTCCCCCAAAATCATCGGAACCAAACTCATTGACGTTTGAAGGCACCTTTGCGCATCTCCCCTATTACTTTCCCTGGCCTTATGTCAATCTTGCCTCCTTTCTCGGGGAAAACCATGCTTCCAAGAAAGGCAATGATGAAAGCATTGGATTCAGTCTACTCCCAATCTTGAATCTCCCGTGCCCTATTCCATTCGTGTCTAAGTGTCGGATCTCCAAACCTAGAGTGTAAGTATTCCAACGTGACCTTCCCATCAATCACTCCCTCGGCATATGGATTATAAGGAGCTCCCAACAGTTCAATGAACTCCTTAGGCTCCACCTCTCGAGGATGAATCATGGTCTCGGGTCCAGGGTCTAACCCCGCTAATCCTCCAAATATTTCAAAAATCGGTGCCAACTCAAAACCATTGAAGTAAAACACTGCCCTTTTGTAGTCCCAGAAATGGGTAGCAGCTTCAACCAAACCAGTCACAGCAGTGTAGTTCTGAAACAACCTCGGTTAGTCGCTTCGGAAGTTAGGAATCTGATTGGTGTGCCGATAATTTTAAAATATTCGTAATGTCTAATAGGACCTATCTGTAAAATTTGAGCTAAAAATCAGACCTCTTTTGGTAGGCATCGGAAGAAGGTTTCAGTTTTTATGGTCGATAAATCTTAAAAAGAGATTTTCGAGCTCGGTTTTGGCGAATGAGCTCCGATTCAAAATTTGAAAGCGCTATTAGGTTCGTATGATTATTTGTGACTTTTCTGATTTTTCGAAAGTGAATTTCGATGTTCTTCTGCTAGTTTCCGCTAAAATGCCGAAAGTTAAATAATTTGACTTTTTCCATATAATTTGCATATTGAGTTTCAGGAGTCCGATTTGAGATCTGCCTTAGCGAGTATAGCATATATTTTGCATAACTTGTATGCAAAAGTTGGAATTATTTCGAATATCATAGGGTACCGTTTTAATTTTTGTCACGAAAAGAAAAGAGAAAAGAAAAAGAAAAAGACAAAAGACAAAAGACAAAAGAAAGAAAGGATAAGATATAAGGCAGTGGGCTTAATTATAGATATAAGTAGGATATAGAGCAAAACAGAGTCTGAGACAGAAACAAGAAAGTGCGAGAAAGCAGAGGCGAAAAAAAATTCCAGAAAATAAAAAAAGAGCCGGAAAAATAGTAGAATTTTTACCCCGAAACATTCAGTGGGATCGTTTCGCAATGAAACAAAAGGACAAAGCGGTTATTGAGTGGATGTACTAACTTTGTAACAAGGTAAGTGCTTATATCCATTTCTTTGGAGGCACTTGGCCTCATGGATTTTCTACCACGCGTTCTTTACGTGTGTAGCTGCCGATAGGCGTACTCATTATGCCTTAACTTTGAACTTACATTGTATATTATATGTTATGCTCTGTCGTTGGTATTTCATTGAGCCTATAAGAATTGCATTCTGGATTTTAGTATTGCATATACTTCCCGGTAATCGATGAGAGTCCAGAGCCGGTGAAGGGTCATTATTGCATATACTTCCCGATTGGTGATGAGAGTCCCGCACCGGTGAAGGGTCATTATCACATATACTTCCCTGTTGGCGATGAGAGTCCCGCACCAGTGAAGGGTCATTATTGCATATACCTCCCGGTTGGCGATGAGAGTCCCGCACCGGTGAAGGGTCATTAATACATATACTTCCCGGTTGGCGATGAGAGTCCCGCGCCGGTGAAGGGTCATTATTACATATACTTCCCGGTAATCGATGAGAGTCCCCAGCCGGTGAAGGGTCATCATTGTATATACTTCTCGGTAATTGATAAGAGTCCCGAGCTAGTGAAAGATCATGATCATTATTGCATATACTTCCCGGTTGGCGATGAGAGTCCGCACCGGTGAAGGATCATTATTACATATACTTCCCGATTTGCGATGAGAGTCCTGCATAGGTGAAAGGACATTACTACATATACTTCCCGGTAATCGATGAGAGTCCCGAGCCGATGAAAGATCATGATCATTATTGCATATATCTCCTGGTTGACGATGAGAGTCTCGCGCCGGAGATAGGCATCAGGCATTGCATCGTACTGCATTCATCCATCTCATTGCACCGCATACTGACTATTGTGTGCATTGGATCGGGTTGCACGTTGCAACGGTATAAATATATGGATCGGGTTGCACGTTGCAACGGTATAAATATATGGATCGGGTTGCACGTCGCAACGGTATAAATATATGAATCGGGTTGCACGCCGCAACGGTATAAATATATGGATCGGGTTGCACGTCGCAACAGTATAAATATATGGATCGGGTTGCACATCGCAACGGTATAAATATATGGATCGGGTTGCACGCCGCGATAGTATGAATATATGGATCGGGTTGCACGCCACAACAGGATGAATATATGGATCGGGTTGCACGCTGCAATAGGATGTATTGCTGATTGTTGATATGTTTGGGATACCTATATATTCTGACTATCTTACATTCCTGGTTGTTAATGAGTTTGTGATTCCATACGTGTTTCTAGTTATTATCTGGCTCTGTCTTTTCATAATTTAAATAAGAGGAATTTGGTTTATCTTTTTCTTTTCTCCCTGGCTAGCTATCCTATTCTTTGAGATGGCTAGTCTGCCCCACTTATTGAGTCCTTTTGACTCACCCTTGTTTGTTGTTTGTTCTTGTCTATTTATTTCGTTTCGGCAGGTTCGCTCAAGGATTGAGTTCGCCACGTTGTGAAAGAGAAAAGACGACTTCAGTGGTCAGGGTGAGCCAGCTTTTATTCCGGATGGCCACCAGTTTGTTGGTTATTATTTCAGTTGCATTTTGCTCCCTTCAGGAGGTATTTGCCTT
The DNA here is from genome assembly GCA_037355625.1 of Petunia x hybrida. Classification (NCBI taxonomy): domain Eukaryota; kingdom Viridiplantae; phylum Streptophyta; class Magnoliopsida; order Solanales; family Solanaceae; genus Petunia; species Petunia x hybrida. Next base: position 487,401 of record JBBBVM010000360.1, read on the forward strand.
CTTTTGTACTCTTAGATGTCTAGTCTGGATAGCCCTAAACCTAGTATGTTGGGTAGTCAGCTATAATTATTTTTGTACAGCTTAGAGGTATCAGTATGTCAGTGTTTTTTTAAGTCTTGTTCTTACTTATGAATTGAATTATATTTATTTTCCTAATTTAATTGGTAAGGGTTCGCCCGACGGGTCTAAGGGAGGATGTCGGGTGCCCGCACGGCCTAGCCGGATTTCGGGTCGTGTCAGTTGGTATCAGAGCCCGATTTAGAGTCTATCCACACTAAGACAGTGTCTAGTAGAGTCTCGCTGATAGGTACGTAGACGTCGGTACTTATCTACGAGAGGCTATGATGGCATTTAGGAAGTTTCCCTTCCTTCTTTTTTGATCGTGCATCGGTCTAGGATTCAAAAGTATTTTCGTTAATTCGTTAATTTCTTCGTGGTAATTGTGAACCTTCGTGTGACGAATCAGTATACAGTATGAGTTCAAGACGAAGCAATCTAGCCTGGGGCTAGCACTGTCGAAGCCCCGAGAGTTTTTGATCATGCTGACGATCTATTTACGGAGGTCCCAGCTGTACAAGCTCGCGATGGGCAAGAGAGCAGGACCTTATGGTTCCCTTGGCTCTCTACGATGCTTTTACGAGAATCTTGGCGATGTAGATACCGCATGAACCTCTTATTCGCTAGGCAGCTTATCAAGTTGCCGCAGATGTAGATGTTCGGTCTTAGGGAGCTCCTATTTCAGTTCTTAATATTGTCACAGTAAAGCATGTTCTGGAGGCAGCTTGTGTTGTGCCTCTAGTTATTCCGGCTGGTTAGTTAGCCTGAGTAATGGCTCGGTCCGAGTGTCCGAAGAGGCTGCGTTATTTTACCCAATTGAACCTTCTGATATTCTTAAGCAATGCATCAGATAAACCCCGTGAATTTTTTTTTTAAAAGAATGTTGTCAGGGTATTTGTATCCTTCAGGCTATTGATTATATCGAGCGACACTGTGTTGATTATTCTGCTTTCCGGTTTCAAGGTCCAGCCTTGAATTGGTGGACCGTTCTTTTATCAGCTAGGCAGGACTTGCCTAAGCTGACTTGGTGCGTGTTTTCTCGTAAATTCATGGAAAGGTTTCTTTCGCGTAGAAAACAAGATGAAAAGTGTCGCCGGTTTGAGTATATTAGACAAAGTAGCTTGTCTGTTCTAGAATATGAGATTGAATTCTATAAAATGGCTGGATATGCCTTAGAACTAGTCCATGAGCCTTTCGAGAGATTCAAAGATTTATTGATGACCTTTCTATTTCCTTGAGATCCCGATGGCTCGAAAAATTGAGGTTGGGACTTCATTTGATGTTGTTGTTGATATTGCTCAAAGGTTTTAAGCATACCATAAACTAGAGGGAGAAGAGTTAGAGCGGGAGAGCAAGAGATCTCGTGGCCCTAGTGGGTAACCATGGTACCTCATTTAGAGGTAAGAGTTCTGATTATTTTGGGAGGTCACCTTCCAGGTTATCTCAGCTTGTGTCACGTAATTCTTAGAGTGCGTCAGTAGCTCATCAATATCAGATTCAGTCTTTTCTTTATAGCTATCAAGAATCTGTCCAGTTTCCACTTTTAGCGAAAGGGGTATTAGCACTGTCATGAGTCTGGTTATCCTTTGAGAAGTTTTTCATTACTCCGGAAAGTAGGCAGTCGTCCTTTCTCTCGTCATCAGGCATCTGTGCAGTCGCAGGTGATTTCATTTAGATCTCAATCAGCCAGAGAAATGCCATCATCCAGTAGAGGTCGAGGGCGTGGTGGCAGTGGTTCTCCAGAAGGTGATTATCATGGTAGTGGCTCAGCTCAGCTGCAGAAGCAGATCTATAAACTGCTAGTCTTGCAGGATGCTGAGGTATCCGATATAGTTAAGCTCTGGGATTTCTTCTTCCCTTAAATGTGAGTAAGATTTGATTTTTTCTATCGATCTGGAAATGGTGTGTCTTATCATGTTTTTATAGTTTCCTTGGATGTCGTTTCTATTAAGAATCCGTTGCGGTAGAGGGGTGAGCTTCTCATATGATTTATTCCTGGCATTTGATGATGACCCTACTAGTTTATCTGGTTTAAATATGAGAGATTTGTGAGTGAGTATCGGTATTGCTTGGTTGGCATCTTGTTGTGCCTCATTCTGTTATAATGTCAAGTTAGTCTACCTCTCTTTGGAACTCAGTGTCAGTAGGATGATGGGATTCTTATTCGTCACCATCAGAAGGTGTCATTGTTTCTTCCGGTGTAAAGTGATTAGTTAGTAATATTGGATCTACTCATCTCCTCTTGGTTCGAAATGCTAGTGACATTATGTTATCCTATGAGCTTATCTGGGTTATAAAAGGGTTTTCTGGTAAATTATCAGATTTTCCTTCTTATTGGGAGGTTAAATTGGCATAGATGTCATTCCATAAAGCTTATTTAATGTCTATCTCTTATTGTGATTCTTTGGTTAGCCTGACTCGGAAGTATTGTAGCTTTGGGAGCCAAGTAAATAAAAAGATGAGCTTCCTGAAGCTCTAATTATTTCTATCATCAGTCCATTGCCATCTCTTTTTTGTTCGGCACTGGTGAGCTTAGGCGGTCAGTAGCATCTTATGTGTTTCCTGTCTGGAGCCAGAGTGCGTGTCAAGATAGCCGGGTATGCACATTGTTGTTTTTCAAGGCTACTAAGGGTAATGAGAGGCGTCATTTGACGTTTGATTTGATCCATCAGGCGGTGGTGCTTATAGAAAATGTATGGAGCTGTGAACTCGAGAGTTGCAGCTGTTTGGCAACTCGAGAGAGTAATTTGGTAGCTCAGATCTGAGCTGGGTTCTCTACTTAGCTAAGTCTTCCTTAATCCAGCAGGTTGTGCGAGGATGACTATTTCTATTCAAATTAGTTGTATGAGTTTATGCTCTAAATGGAGGAGCCTTCCTCCAATTGATATCGAATCATTATATTAAATACCTAAGGCATTGTTCAACCGTGAGCTAATTCTTGGTTTCATCGACCTGTTCTATATCGAAAGGTATATCGAAGAGGTGATTATCGGCTAAATCATGTTAACCAATTCAAGGTTCTGTGTATCTTTGCTTCGAAAATGTAGAGCTCTCCTCTCGTGATCGAGGAAGGATCAGCTTAGTCAGAATAAGCTGGGAAATGGTGTTATGATATTATCCAGATGTGTTTATTTCCAAGAGTTCGGTGTGCGTGTTATAATTCTGATTTTACAATCATGAGATAATATCCATGCAGTAGTTGGTGAAAGTCATTCAAGTTCTTTTGTTATTTGTGCAAACTTTTGATTAAGCTTAGGCTCGTTCGAGGACGAACGAGAGTATAAGTAGATGAGAATGAAATGACCTCGGTTAGTCGTTTCGGAAGTTAGGAATCCGATTGGTGTGCCGATAATTTTAAAATATTCATAATGTCCATTAGGACCTGTCTGTAAAATTTGAGCTAAATCAGACCTCGTTTGGTAGGCATCGGAAGAAGGTTTCAATTTTTATTGTCGATAAATATTAAAAAGAGATTTTCGAGCTCGGTTTGGGCGAATGAGCTCCGACTCGAAATTCGAAAGCGCCGTTAGGTTCATATGATTATTTGTGACTTTTCTGATCTTTCAAAAGTGAATTTCTATGTTCTTCGGCTAGTTTTCACTAAAATGCCGAAAGTTAAATAATTTGACTTTTTCCATTTAATTTGTATATTGAGTTTCGGGAGTCCGGTTTGAGATCCGCCTTAGCGAGTATGCTATATATATTTTGTATAACTTGTATGCAAACGTGGGAATTATTTCGAATATCGTAGGGTACCGTTTTAATTTTTGTCACGAAAAGAAAAGAAAATAAAAGAAAAGAGAAAAGAAAAAGACAAAAGACAAAAGAAAGAAAGGATAAGATATAATGCAGTGGGCTTAATTATAGATATAAGTAGGATAGAGAGCAAAACTGAGTCTGTGACGGAAACAAGCAAGTGCGAGAATGTAGAGGCGATAAAAATACCAGAAAATGAGAAAAGAGCCGGAAAAATAGTAGAATTTTTATCCCGAAACATTCAGTGGGATCGTTTGGCAATGATACCAAAGGACAAAGCGGTTATTGAGTGGATGTACTAACTTTGTAACAAGGTAAGTGTTTATATCCATTTCTTTGGAGGCACTTGGCCTCGTGGATTTTCTACCACGTGTTCCTTACGTGTGTAGCTGCCGATAGGCGTACTCATTACGCCTTAGCTTTGAATTTACATTGTACATTATATGTTATGCTCTGTCGTTGGTATTGCATTGAGCATGTGAGAATTGCACTCTGGTTTTTAGCATTGCATATACTTCCTGGTAATCAATAAGAGTCCTGAGCCGGTGAAGGGTCATTATTGCATATACTTCCTGGTTGGCGATGAGAGTCTCGCACCGGTGAAGGGTCATTTTTACATATACTTCCCGGTTGGCGATGAGAGTCCCGCACCGGTGAAGGGTCATTAATGCATATACTTCCCGGTTGGCACTTCCTGGTTGGCGATGAGAGTCCCGCACCGGTGAAGGGTCATTATTGCATATACTTCCCGGTTTGCGATGAGAGTCCTGCACCGGTGAAGGGTCATTATTACATATACTTCCCGGTAATCAATGAGAGTCCCGAGCCGATGAAGGGTTATCATTGCATATACTTGCCGGTAATCGATGAGAGTCCCGAGCCGGTGAAAGATCATGATCATTATTGCATATACTTCGCGGTAGGCGATGAGAGTCTCGCATCGGTGAAGGGTCATTATTACATATACTTCCCGGTTAGCGATGAGAGTCCCGCACTGATAAGGGAAAAACTACGGAAGCGATAAATGATGATAAAGAACGAGACGCAACAAGAACACTTACGAAGTAGCACCAAGGAACGAGTCTTGATACACCCTCGATTCGAGTCAAGAAGTACCTACGGTATGACTCTACCCTCAAGAGACACTCGGCTCAAGAAAATAGAGTGATCGAAGAGGATTGAAAAACAACTTGGATTCATCCAATTGATTCAAGCCAAATTTGGTTACAAGTGTTTGGGAGCAATGCTCTTTAATTCAATGTTCAAGGTGAGTTAATGGCAATAAATGATGAGGGTGTTATTTATAGCACCCTTCTACAACCTAGTGAAATGTCATTTAAGCCCTTAGCTAGATAGAAATACATTAGAACTAGCTAGGGTCAAAATAGGAAGTTTACACAAAAATATAGCCAAATCAGCGTTTTGGACGCTCCACCCTGGAGCTGGGCGCTCCGCCTGGTGGAAGCATGACCCAGGCGCTCCGCCTAGGGTCAGGCGCTCCGCCTGGTGAGCTCCACTGTCAAAAGTGAGCTAGGCGCTCCGCCCAGTGGCTGCCCATTTTGAGCGCTCCGCCTAAGGTGCTGGGCGCTCCGCCTGGGGCCTGAAGCTTTCCATTCCTCCTTCCAACGAGCTCAAGTGTATGGCCTTCCAATGGCCTCCGGAGCTCGTATCATCAATGCCCCTCCGAATCAAGTATAAGTGAGCATCATGAAGTGCTTTAGCTTGGCTTCTCGTAAAGGGTCTTGTGGTGGTGGTTTGCCCCGCATCATCCTCCCCTTCTTGAGAAGATTTCGTCCTCGAAATTGTAGCATCAACGTCCACGACATTGTCCTCCACGGCATCATCTCCTACATCAAAAGGAGCCAAGTCACTAACATTAAAAGTGTTTGAAATAGTGTACTCACTTGGCAAATCGATCACATATGCGTTGTTGTTGATCTTGGATAGCACTTGGAAGGGTCCATCTCCCTGGGGTGCCAACTTCCCTTTTCTAAGGTTTGGAAACCTCTCTTTGCGGAAGTGCACCCACACCCAATCTCCTTTCTTGAGTTCCAACTTCTTCCTCCCCTTGTTCTTCTTGAGGGAAACCTTGTCATAGGCTTCCTCCAATCTCTACCTTGCTTTGGCATGGATTTCAAGCATAGCTTTAGCTCGGTTTTCACCTTCAAAATTAACAACCATTTCCTTGGGCAAAGGGGTTAGATCAAGTGGAATCAAAGGATTAAAACCATAGATGCACTCAAACGGAGTCAAGCCAATCATGCTATGCAATGTACGGTTATAAGCAAACTCCATAAGAGGCAACTTGTCAACCCACGTCCCGGCCTTACCTCGGGTCATGGCTCTAAGAAGAGCACCCAAGGTTCGGTTCACCACTTCGGTTTGACCATCCGTTTGGGGGTGGTGGGACGTAGAAAACAACTTGGTGCCAAGAGCACCCCAAAGACACCTCCAAAAATGGCTAAGGAACTTAGAGTCCCTATCACTCACAATTGTTTGAGGCACACCATGCAACTTTAACACATTATCAATGAACAAAGAAGCTACATGTTGTGCATCATGACTCTTTTTACAAGGAATAAAGTGAGCCATTTTGGAGAACCGATCCACGACAACATAAATGCTATCGTGTCCCCCTTTAGACCGTGGCAAACCCATAACAAAATCCATCGAAATGTCCATCCACGGGCTAGTAGGAATAGGGAGGGGAGTATACAAACCATGGGAGTTAGATTTTGACTTAGCATACTTGCAATCCAAGCAAGTGTTGCAAAGTCTCTCAACTTGCACACCCATCTTTGGCCAATGGAATTGCTCCATGAGAATGGCCAAGGTTTTGTTCCTCCCAAAGTGACCCATCAAGCCCCCACAATGTGCTTCACGAACAAGCAACTCCCTCCATGAGGACTCGGGCACACAAACTCTTCCATTTTTAAAAATATAGCCATCAACCCATTGGTATTTCTCCACCCTCTTCCCACTCACTAGAGCATCATGAATGCTCTTGAACTTTGGGTCATGTTCGTACAAAGATTTTATACTCTCAAAACCCATAAGTCTAGAAGCAAGAGTGGTAGCAAGGGCAAACTTTCTAGAAAGCGCATCGGCTACAACATTGTTCTTACCCCTTTTGTAATGAATTACATAAGGGAAGGACTCAATGAACTCCACCCACTTGGCATGTCTTTTGTTCAACTTCTCTTGGCCTCTTAGATGCTTGAGTGACTCATGGTCACTCTTGATCACAAATTCTCGAGGCCATAGATAGTGTTGCCAATGGGCTAGAACTCTCACGAGGGCATACAACTCCTTGTCATACGTAGAGTAATTCAAGGTTGCGCCTTTCAACTTCTCGCTAAAGTAAGCAACGGGCTTCCCTTCTTGCATGAGAACACCCCCAATACCCACCCCCGAGGCATCACATTCCACCTCAAAAGCCTTCCCAAAGTCGGGCAATTGCAACAACGGGGCGGTACTTAACCTACTTTTCAACTCTTGGAAAGCCTTCTCTTGCGGCTCTCCCCAAACAAAAGACTTGTCCTTTTTCACCAACTCGGTGAGTGGTGCGGCAATGGTGCTAAAGTCTCTAACAAAGCGCCTATAGAAACTAGCAAGGCCATGAAAACTCCTCACATGAGAAACGGTGGTGGGAGTAGGCCAATCTCTAATGGCTTCAACTTTGGACTCATCAACTTCTACACCATTGACACTAACAACAAAGCCCAAAAAGACAACCTTTTCAACGCAAAAGGCACACTTCTTAAAGTTGGCATAGAGCTTTTCGGCTCGTAGCACTTCAAGGACTTGATTCAAGTGGCCAACGTGGTCGCCTATAGACTTGCTATAGATCAATATGTCATCAAAGTAGACGACCACGAACTTGTTGATGAAGGGTTTTAGCACATGGTTCATCAATCTCATGAAAGTACTAGGTGCGTTGGAGAGGCCAAAGGGCATCACCAACCATTCATATAGACCAAACTTGGTCTTGAATGCGGTTTTCCATTCATCACCGGGTTTCATTCGGATTTGATGGTAACCGGACCTAAGATCTATTTTTGAAAAGATGCTAGAACCACTAAGCTCATCTAACATATCATCCAAACGAGGTATGGGATGTCGATACTTTACCGTGATCTTGTTGACCGCTCGACAATCCACACACATTCTCCAAGTGCCATCCTTCTTCGGTACAAGGATCACGGGCACGGCACAAGGGCTCAAGCTCTCCCTCACCAAGCCTTTGGTAAGCAACTCATCAATTTGCTTTTGTAGCTCCCTTGTGTCCTCGGGGTTGCTTCTATATGCCGGCTTGTTTGGAATTTGAGATCCTGGGACAAAATCAATTTGATGTTCAATACCCCTCAACGGAGGTAACCCATCCGGCATCTCCTCCGGGAACATGTCCTCATAGACCTTCAAAACATTTTCAATGGCACTAGGCAAAGGGTTAGGGTTAGATAAATAATCACTTTCGGAATTTAAAACCATACCTTTGTGCACTAGGCATATGAGCATCTTGATGCCATCATTACCTTTCAAGATCTCACCCGGTTGCATCATGGCACACATGCGACCGGTGGAAGATGGTGGAGTCTCGGCCAAAGGTTTGGCCACAACCGGGGACTTGGCCTTAGCCGCTTCCCTCAACTCTTTCATGCGCCGATAGTCTTCACTTACTTGCTTTGGGGACAAGGGTGTGAGCACAAATTTCTTCCCCTCATGTCTAACCGTGTAAGTGTTGGCCCGGCCATCATGAACCACTTGTTTGTCGTATTACCACGGCCTACTAAATAAAAGGTGGCAAGCTTGCATTGGCACCACGTCAAACATGTGTTCATCTTGATAGTTCCCAATCTTGAATCTAATCAAGACTTGCTTCACTACCCTCAATTCCCCACACTCGCTCAACCATTGCAAACAGTAGGGACTAGGGTGCTTTAGGGTTGTCAATTTTAATTGTGAGACCAACGTTTGACTCACCACATTCGCACAACTACCCGAATCAATGATCATGGAACACACTTGCCCCTTCACTCTACACCGAGCATGGAACAAGTTTTCCCTTTGTTCATCTTCCCTCTCTTCACTCAACATGGTTCCCAAAATTCGACGGACCACAAGGAACATATTAGGATCATCCCCCTCCGTCGCTCTCTCCACTCCCTCGCCCTCAACTTCCTCACTCTCCTCCTCCACATCTCCCTCGGACTCACTTTCCCCCTCATAGACCAACCCATCATCCATCACAATCATGGTTTTCCGGGTAGGGCACTCTTTGGCAAAGTGACCGTAACCCTTGCATTTATGGCATTGGAAAGAAGAAGAAGAAGGAGTATTTAAAGTAGTTTTAGAATTACCTCCAACCTCTTTGTGGTCGCTTCTCGGGGTAGCCTTCTCAAAAGGCTTCTTCACTTCTCGACTCCCACTTGCACCACTTGTGTATGGGGTCTTCCATTCTTTTGGGCGAGTTGTTGGAGTGGTAGTGGTGGTACTCCTATAGCGAGGAGCCTTTTCTTCTTTGAGCCACTTCTCGGCCGCAACCGCGGCATCACACACATCTTGTAGAGAGTGGAAAATGTGTAGCCTCAATTGGGAAGCAATCTCCCTACTCAAGTCACTTTTGAAACGGATGATAGCTTGTTCCTCATCCTCCGTTTCCATATCAAGAACCATCCGGTTTTTCTCAAAGTCATTGAAATATTCATCCACGGACTTGTAGCCTTGTTTCAATTCATAGAGCCTTTTGAGTTGCTCTTGTCGATACTTGGGAGTCACATATTTGTTGTTTATTACTTCTTTCAACTCTTCCCAAGTGATGTTCATCCGCAACCCAAGTCGTCTCCTTGATCGCTTCATGGATTCCCACCATGTAGAGGAATAGGATTCAAAGGAAGCAATGGCATATGTAGCCTTCTTCTCCTCGGACATATCATTCGTGTCAAAGACCCGCTCCAATTGGACCTTCCACTAGAAGAACGCCTCCGGATCACTAGTTCCCTTGAAAGGTGGGATAGTGATCTTCACACTATTGAGGTTAGTGTCACGACCCCCACGATCTGGTCCCGGTTGACCCCCGTAGTAGTCTTCAACCTCATCATACTCCCGTCTCAAGTCCCTTCCCATGAAAGCCCTTGGAGGTCCTCGACCTCGCCCACGACCTCCATCTATTCCTCAGCCTCCGTTCATCGCCCTCTTATGTGGATAGTGAGCATCAAAATCATCATCTAAGCCGAGACCCTCCCCTTCTTGAGCTTCATCAACTTTCTCAAGAGGAACCACATTTCTTCGGGGCCTTAAGAGTGGGACATCTCCTTGGGGATTGCCCAAGGGTTAGGGAGTGCCCAACGATCTTTCTCTAGCAAGTGCCTCATCCCTCAACCGTTGTCGACGAACTAAATCCGCATATTGGTCCGGTTTCATGATTGAATCATCACTTGTGCCTTCATTGGCATCTTTTTGGACACTCGGGGTCCTTTCCTTTTCAAAGACTTCCATTCTAAGGTTCAAAGTTTTCACCTCGGCCAATAGACTAGCGAAGACGTCAACAGGAACCTCAATGGTATTTTTGGCCTTCTCGTCCGCCATTGAACCTACAACAATCAAAAACAAGTAAAGAGATTAGAGTAAAAGTCCTCACTCACTCCCTCACTTTTTGCTTGTCGCTCGGGTTCACTCAAGTTGGGGTTAGGTTCACTAAAGCTTGAGATCAACGGTGTCCTCATAGTTGCGTAGCTTCCTCGAGAATCACTCCAATTCACAAGAACTAAATGCTCTTCGGGAAGAGTGGAATTAATGGGACTCGATTAACGCTAAGCTTTTTAGTGAGCACTTGGAAGCAAGCAATTAACTATGAGTCTTCTTTGAATTCTACTTCTCCTCTAGGCACGATATTCCTAATCGCTCAATGAATTAGTACTAATCGAGTAAGAGTATTACTCTCAAAGTACTAACCGGAAGCAACGTAAACAAACAAACACGAAAACCTAACGAAATCAACTACCCGGACCCCTTCAGGAATCTGGGCGGTCCGCCTGGTCAGTGGGGCGGTCTGCCAGGAAATTGTCACAAATCAGCAGTGAGGTCGGGCGGGCGCTCCGCCCAGAGTGTGGGCGCTCCGCCCAGAGCTTTGCTTCAGCTTTTCAAAAACTCGTTTTTGGTCGAATTTGACACAATTTTTCCAACGATTTCAAGTTGTTTTTGATACTGAATGATACCCAAACTTGTTTCAAGCTATAACAAACAAACCTCAATGGTTTAATTCAACAAACAACCAACAAACAACTTGTTTCAAGGATTTGGAGCAAATTCTTCAAAATTTTTCAAGAACATCAAGATTTCAAAAATTCGATTTTCGTTCCGCTACTCCGAATGATGTTATGGGGGTATCAAAATGACGGGATAACTATAAGGAACAATCCCCGATACCAAACAAACAAGAATTCATAACATCTAATAAGTTTTAGTCAATTTTGTGAAATTTCAACTTTTGGGTTTGATTTTCACAAATTTGATTTTCACCTCCAAAACGTGTTTTGTTGGTACCCAATTGTCGAGAATACGTAAACAAACAATCCCCGATAATCAAAACCAACAAAATCGTAACAACCAACGATTTCTAGCAAATTTTTGGTGTTTTCAAATTTTTGAATTTTTTAGTTTTCTTCAAGTTTTTCAAGAACAACAATAAGAACAATACTAAGGCACGATAATAACACTACGAACAAGGAACGAGGGTTTGTAGAAACAACACCCGAGCCTTGCTCTGATACCAACTGATAAGGGAAAAACTACGAAAGCGATAAATGATGATAAAGAACGAGACGCAACAAGAACACTTACGAAGTAGCACCAAGGAACGAGTCTTGATACACCCTCGATTCGAGTCAAGTAGCACCTACGCTATGCAACTATCCTCAAGAGACACTCGGCTCAAGCAAATAGAGTGATCGAAGAGGATTGAAAAGCAACTTGGATTCATCCAATTGATTCAAGCCAAATTTGGTTACATGTGTTTGGGAGCAATGCTCTTTAATTCAATGTTCAAGGTGAGTTAATGGCAATAAATGATGAAGGGTGTTATTTATAGCACCCTTCTACAACCTAGTGAAATGTCATTTAAGCCCTTAGCTAGATAGAAATACATTAGAACTAGCTAGGGTCAAAATAGGAAGTTTACACAAAAATATAGCCAATTCAGCGCTTTGGGCGCTCCACCCTGGAGCTGGGCGCTCCGCCTGGTGGAAGCATGACCCAGGCGCTCCGCCTAGGGTCAGGCGCTCCGCCTGGTGAGCTCCACTGTCAAAAGTGAGCTAGGCGCTCCGCCCAGTGGCTGGGCGCTCCGCCCAGTGGCTGCCCATTTTGGGCGCTCCGCCTAAGGTGCTGGGCGCTCTGCCTGGGGCCTGAAGCTTTCCATTCCTCCTTCCAACGAGCTCAAGTGTATGGTCTTCCAATGGCCTCCGGAGCTCGTATCATCAACGCCCCTCCGAATCAAGTATAAGTGAGCATCATGAAGTGCTTTAGCTTGGCTTCTCGTAAAGGGTCTTGTGGTGGTGGTTTGCCCCGCATCACGCACCGGTGAAGGGTCATTATTACATATACTTCCCGGTAATCGATGAGAGTCCCGTGCCGGTGAAAGATCATGATCATTATTGCATATATCTCCTGGTAGACGATGAGAGTCCCGTGCCGGAGATAGGCATCAGGCATATGTGACTGCATTGCATCGTACTGCATTCATCCATCTCATTGCACCGCATACTGACTATTGTGTGTATTGTGTTGTGTTTTATGTATGTGGTATGTACACTATGTCGTGGACATATCTCAGTTTGGCTATATATTTCTAGGTCGCATTCTGGGTTGCGGGGATTGGGTTGCACGTTGCCACGGTATAAATATATGGATAGGGTTGCACGTCGCAACGGTATAAATATATGAATCGGGTTGCACGCCGCAACGGTATAAATATATGGATCGGGTTGCACGTCACAATGGTATAAATATATGGATCGGGTTGCACGTCGCAGCAGTATAAATATATAGATCGGGTTGCACGCCGCGATAGTATAAATATATGGATCGGGTTGCATGCCACAACAGGATGAATATATGGATCGGGTTGCACGCCGCAACAGGATGTATTGCTGATTGTTGATATGTTTGGGATACCTATATATTCTGACTATCTTACATTCCTGGTTGTTAATGAGTTTGTGATTCCATACGTGTTTCTAGTTATTATCTGGCTCTGAAAAATTTAAATAAGAGGAATTTGGTTTATCTTTTTCTTTTCTCCCTGGCTAGCTATCCTATTCTTTGGGGTGGCTAGTCTGCCCCACTTATTGACTCCTTTTGACTCACCCTTGTTTGTTGTTTGTTCTTGTCTATTTATTTCGTTTCGGCAGGTTCGCTCCAGGATTGCGTTCGCCACGTTGTGAAAGAGCAAAGACGACTTCAGCGGTCAGGGTGATCCAGCTTTTATCCCGGATGGCCACCAGTTTATTGGTTATTATGTCATTTGCATTTTGCTCCCTTCAGGAGGTATTTGCCTTCTTTTGTACTCTTAGATGTCTAGTCTGGATAGCCCTAAACCTAGTATGTTGGGTAGTCAGCTATAATTGTTTTTGTACAGCTTAGAGGTATCAGTATGTCAGTGTTTTTTTAAGTCTTGTTCTTACTTATGAATTGAATTATATTTATTTTCCTAATTTAATTGGTAAGGGTTCGCCCGACGGGTCTAAGGGAGGATGTCGGGTGCCCGCACGGCCTAGCCGGATTTCGGGTCATGTTAAGTTCTTGAGAGCTATCAATTCCCCCAACATCTTCTGAACATGAGCTTTGCTGACAACGGCCAAATCCTCCCACCAAAGTCTATTCAAGTGGGGAGGTCGGGTAACGATCTCAAATTGGAGAGTGCCTTTTGAAGCCATAGTCATAAATCAAAACAAGAAAAGGTAAAGACCAAAATATTCTTATAGTTTTGATCATGTTTAAACAGACAATCAATATTTTGTGAAAACGTTTCTTCGAATCAATGCAGAGATGCAATTTTTCACTTTTCGGGTTAAAACCCTTTTGGACATTTGGCGTAGGTTTACTAATGGACTATTACGTGCCAAGGACGTATAGCCTTCCTAGGTTTGTCATTATGCAAAAAGAATAAATATGCATTTTATGGCCAATTATTCTCATAAATTCCCCAAAATTTATAAATCCGTACATGACGATAGTTTTGGAAAAGTAAAAATACAACAGAAGAAATGAAAATGACACTTTGACTAGGCAACACACTTCTTTTCCATCTTGGCCTTCTTTGCTTTTCGTGTAATTTCCTTGACTTCTTGCATGGCTTTGATTAAGTATCCTTTGGCTGCTACCAAGTGTAAAATGTCTACCTCTGCGAACTCTGAATTCCATTGCTCAAGTTTTGTTTCAAATGCCCCTATCTTTCCTTCTAGTTCTAATGTACGCTTCTTCCACACTTCGATCTCTTCTTTGTTTTCCTTATCGATCTTGACTGAACTCCCGGTACCGGATTTGAGCCTCTGCTTCACGATCTCTTACGTTGTTCCCACGACTCGGTCCTACAACCACATTTCCCTTCACACTATAGCACAACCAGGTTTTGTAGTTTGGTTCGCATCCAGCATTGTATCAATCAGGTGCTAGAGAGGCTTCTTGCATGACTTTTCTCCCTACCCATGAATTCCTAATGCTCTTGACTCTTGGAACAACGTCTTCAGTGTAGTCAAATTTATAGTCTTTTGTGTCCGGTATCAATGGTATGATTTGCTTCCGCCCTGCTTGCCTCATTACTCTCAATGGTTGGTAAGGTTGAAGGCCTCTTAACCCCATAAGTATCACAAAAGATGCCTTCTCAGAACTAATGATGAAATCTAACGAAGGAAACCAAGTGAACATCCACTGAATTGAGTCCTCTGTTATGCTTTCGAACAATTTTACCCACTTCTCTGTGTTGCTTTGCTGCTTGAATTCTGAAACCCCATACCGTTCTCAAATCAAATAGTTGTAACCAGCTGGTTTGGACAAGGCTTGCACACCTCTTTCTTTTCTTAAATATTCTTTGTACCACGCTTGCAATAGAAGATTACATCCTTGAAAGTATTTCGCTCCTCTTTTCAACAACTCAAAGACCGATAAATGTCTGCTACTATCATAGGAACTATGGTATAGCGATAACCATCAATTCTGTTGAACACTGCATCGACAACCATGACAAGTCTTGAACATATGTCGTGATTTGGATCCTCGGGGAAAACCATAGCTCCTAAGAAATAGATGGCGAATGCAAGTGGTCTAACCCTCCTCCAATCACCATAGGACTTGAACTCCCTCTTATGACTATCATATGCCTTCAAATGCCCAAACCGAGTGTGAAAATAAGAAAAGGGGATCTTTCTTTGTTGTAAAAATCCCACGTCCACACTTGCTACAGTTCCTAATTTCTTGCGAAACTCGTCAGCTGTGGGGACGCTAGGTGCTAGTATGCGACCCCCTTTCCAACGATGTTTGTCTAACCCCGAGTGTCATACAAAACCCCCATATTTCTTCCAATAAAGGTGTTAATTCAATGTCCCCAAACCTAAACACGTTCAATTCTTCATCCCAAAATGACACCGCTGCTTCGATCATCTTCTTACACGGTTCCCTTTCTAACAGCGAAACCAAATGACCCAAGTGTTGACGTACTTCAGTTTGCTCTCCCAATGACAGTTTGCTCCACCAACTAGTTAACAAAGGAGGTGCGCCCATAGTCATTCCAAAATGATGGAATTTTTGACTCATTGTGACCTAAAAAAAAAAAAGAAGAAATAAAATTTTTTTTAAAAAACATCCCCTTTTGAGAATAATTGAACAAATCAAAATGCGTTTCCATCTCGTATCACTCTTTTTTTCTTTTTCTCTCAAACGCACATAATCATGTCCAAACGTCCCTTTGGGGTCGGATAACCCGTTTAGGTAGTTTGGACAAGTTGAAAACTAGTCGGCTCACGGGGAGCATCTCCCACGGCATGATGCATCATTACAATAATAGAATGGTGTAATTCTAGACACGGTTCCCCAAGGCGGACGGCCAAGGAGTGGAATCATTTGAAATTGTTGGCTGTACCACGGACCAACTATATTCCAACATGTCCCTCTTAAAAGGTATTTTAGTGGTGAAGCGACCATGGGATCCACGTAATCGCCGTGTGTGTGTGAAATGTCGTTTCCCAGGAATGGAGAATATGATATGCAAAATGTCACATAAATAATTTAATAAATAAATAAAGTAAAAGAAAATAAAGAAAAAGGAAACCAAGTTAGTACACCAATAATGATAATGAATAAAAAAATGATAATTTAATAAATCCCAAAAAATAAAGACTCGTTGTGGTCGTATGTTCTACGGATACAAAGTTGATCAAGAGTGTTTTTTATCCTATTTTCTTGATTACTTTTATTAACTAATTTTCTTCTTTAGTACTACACATAATTATCGGTTGTTGTGGTGTAGTCCAAAGGTGGTTGCAGGTTTTTTATGTGGTATGATGATGAAGCATCATACCAATAAAGAGAGTTATGTGGGTTTTATTAAAGAAGACAAACAAGTTGAAAGAAGAAAGAAGGCTAGCAAGAAACTCTACAAAGAAGTGTATTTTAGTTGTAATTGTTTTGTTTATGTTAGTGTTGTATTTTCGGGATAGATTATGTGGTTGTAGCAGCTGTTGCTTCTAGTGTGTAATGTTAGTTGTAATTGTGGTTGTAATTCTATTTAAATTGTGTCACTTGTAATTCTTGTTCAATATAAATGAAAGACATTGACACATTGTCATACCCGATTTTGGACTCAACTCGAGGCGAGTCGGATTTGGATTTGACTGGGTGAACTCGTTTGAGTTAAGGTTTTGGAGTCACCACCTAATATAGATTCTAAGGCGTTTTAGGTCACCTAAGTGTCTAGAGTTATGTTAAGTATGTCTACTAATCATTTTCAGAGATTCTATGCGGGTAAGAAGTCCAAGTGACTCAGGGAAGAAGGTGTTAGGCACTTCCCCGAGTCCCACCAAAAGATGGTTACTGTCCGAGTCTTAGTTTTGGGATCTAAGTAGTGTCTATTATCATATGAATACCAGCTTGGATTTAACATTTAAGCTAAGATATAACATGCTTATACACACACATACAAACAACTTTCACATTCGGCCAAGGTTTTGAGCCTAGTCGTGTCTACGGCCTCTAACGTCAAAGCCTAATCATAAACAAAGATTATAAGTGCTCAACTTGCATACGTAGTAAATACAAAAAGGCGTTTGCATAAGTAACCTGATTGGCAAATGAGTTTAGATTTAATAAGAAAATCGAAAGAGGTTTGTTTTGAAAACAAAATGTTTGCTCATTTAGCATCGGTGAGATTCGTCATTAACTGTCGAGTCCTAACCTTAATGGCCTTTTTGTGTATGGTTCGGATTTGGAAATATTTATAGGCAAAGGGGCTGTTTTCGAAAGAAAAGTTCACAGAAGCACACAAGAGCAAATAAAGGCCATCATACATAATAGATTAGTGTATAGAAGCGTTTATTCACTATTAGATTAGTGTATAGAAGCGTTTTAAGTGGTAAAAATAGTTTATGCACATTAAAGGGCGTTTTGTTGAAAATACTTTTGGGCCCCGGTTATTTATGCAAAAAGGGGCGACTGCAATTTTACACCAACAGTCTGAATTAGATACGAATGACATAAAATAGTCCCTGTTCAAGTTTAATTTCTAGATTTAATTACAAAACATGCATCCCAGTTCTACTTTTGTTAAAATCTTTTTAAAGACATGTTAATGGCACAAGACTAAAAACTGTAAACATCTTGTTATGATTTTATAGGCATGCCAAAGAGATTAGGTCCTATTATGATGCATCACATAAGAGGGAGGTTAGGAATTGGCCCCTGATATCCATAATACAGTCACTCGACTGTTGCCCTATATTAGCATAAGTACAAAATGGATCCTAATCAAATTTACATACAAGGGCCAGTCTCTAAGGGAAGCAACATTGTCTTAGGTTCTAAAGTCCCCCATTTTCAAAGTTTTTAAGATTATTTTAGTAAAGCAGATCAAAACTCAAGACATCAGTATCCCAATTCCAAAATCAACTTGAAAAGGCCCAAACACGGACCCTTTCAAGTTTCAAGAGTAACCTGTAGTCACCAACTTATAACTTGGCCAGTTAGAGCCTTTCAAATGGCCTGCAAACACAAAGTTAGCAAAGGAAAAGGGGAAGGAGAATAACCTGAGCTAAGGTATATGTTCAATGCAGGGGATTAGGCCTAAACCTTACCCCTGTCCCTTACAAAAAGATAAGTAGGATCCCTATTGAATCCTCTTGTCTGAACAAGATTAAGATATTTGTTAAAAGAAAAAAGGGCTCAGGCGTGCAGTATTCCTCAATAGTTACAAGCACATTAGGCTCACTTAATTTAATCAGACATAGACAGACAGAGGAGATAATGTGCAGGCAAGTTTAAGTTATGCAATCACAACAGAGAAAGCAAACAAGTAGGAAAACCAGGCATAACAGGTGTAAAATATATGCAACAGTGTTCAACAGGGGAGATATACCTCTTGAGAAATAGTAATGAACAAACAAACAGGATGTAGATGATTGTATATGCCTTCAGAAATAGAATCCAGTAGAGAAAGAGAGCAGGGTCCCTTCAATGACTTTGAAAGAAAATCCAGAGAAGAGAGTAGTATGCAGTAGAATGAGTATGCCTGTGTGTGGTGTGCTTTTAGGTAATTTAGTGCCTAAGCTCTGTGTAAAGAATGAGGGAATAACCAGTTTATATAGTGAGGTGTGAAGGTTAGAATTCAAACGGGAAGAAGATTCGAGATGGTAAGAGAATATTGACTCTCAAAGTTGACAGGATTCAATTCGGTACTCTTTCCAATTATAGATCAATTAGTCTCCCAAATTTAAGGAGAACAGGATCCTAACCAATTATGACTCTCTTCCCTTTACTCTAACAACAGTCTAGGTTCAAATCATAGTGCATAACATGTCCTAGTTCGAACATCATGCTGCAAACAGGTTGTAACCACTACTGTATCAATCATCACAATCATATAATCAAGATTTACAATTTAAGCAAATCAAGGTCCTTCTAATCATGCTAAATTCAAATCATTATTTCAATTTTCAGCAGACGGTCGTGAAGATTATGTATTTCAACAGAATGGAGACTACATACATTGTATCACACAAACATAAACATAATCGACTCAAGACTGCCCTGGACTCTAAATTTTCAAATTGACAGAGGTGTTCTGTGAACTACAAACATGCTAAGCTTTAGACAGATAGAAATTCAAATCAGTGTCTCAACTAGTAAAACAAGCATGGACTAATGATCATATAATTTTTTGACTAATTACTTAATCAATAAGCGAACATGTTAAATTACAGAGAAACTAAGAAATCTAGGCACAGTGTCACATAGGCTTAAAGCATGGTAAAAGAGTAGGATTACCCGTTTGGAATTCGAGTCTGGTCAATCTTGACCCGTTTTGATTTACGTAAATATGAGGGTTTTTTCCCCCTCCATTTAGTCACATAAACCAGTTCTTACCACATTTTCGTCGGAGCTGTGTCAACATCGATGAAATCGATGAAAGGTCAAGTTCAAACCTTTGTCGAATAGCAACAAACCCGTAGGGGTTTTGTAGAGGAGAGTGAGGGGATCATTGTGGTATAATTTATTTGTCGTTTCGCCGGTGGAGTTGACCAAAATCAGCCCTTGACAGTGCCGTTTCAACTGACCTAGGGTTAAGCTTCCTTCGCTCAAACACCATCGAAAGTGTGTGGGGTCTGTCGCGGACGACGAGGGGAGTCTAAGACACCATTTTCCCTAATTTTCACCGGCTCAAACGGCCCAAAAGATCATCGACAGAGAGGTCGATTGAGATCACCAAGAGAGAGAGAGAGAGAGATAATGAGAGAGAGAGAGAGTCCGATCGAGGGTGAGAGGGGAAAGGGTTTTGTGGGGTAGAAACAAAGGGAACTAATCTGGGCCATTGGATTGTCTACGTGGATGATCAGGATTGATCCACGTAGGCGTGACGTGTAAAATAATAGCTGATGTGTGTGCTTTGTGTATATATATGTGGATATGTGTATAAATATTACGTAAATAGGTATAAAATAGGCTTAAAATGGTATAAAATGGATTATAAAAGGTTTAAAATTGTAGGAAAATTAGGAAATTAATTTTAAAATGTTAGGAAGGCTTAAATGCCTAAAAATTGTAATTGTGAGGCTTAAAACAATTTTGGAGGGTTTTGTCAAAAATAGGAGTAATTGTAGAAAATTGCAAACTAGCTATGGTTTGAGACGGTGATTTTTAAAATGGCCTCAATTGCCAGGCTATTATGAGAGGATAATTTGAAAGGAATAGACGAGGTAGGAATGGATGCGCAGGTGCGTGTAAAATTCAAGAACGGTTGATTTTGAAAATAGGAGGGACAAAATTGGGTGTCAACACACATTTTAAAACACAATGGGAATAAGGCATACCGACGAGCATACATTAGATGACTCATAATTGAGCTTCAAAAGAACATTGTCAAAGCATCACAAACTGCTTGTAGCACGTGCCAAATCCAAAATGCATTCGTTTACAGTAGCCTTAAGGTTTGTTCTAGAAATACTAAGAAATGCAACATCCTAGATTAAGAAAAAAGTGCAACATTAGATTAGCATTAACAACTACCTAGACATACTACATCCTAAGTCAAATCTGGCTTGCTTGAGTTTAATTGTAGAACCGCTTGATTGAGATGAAGTCACCACTCTCTTGAAGGTTGCATTTCTCTGATGTTGTAGTTGATTAGAGCTAATTCAATCCCTTCCCTTACATTTAAGACGAGGTGGTCTAAATCCAGTATCAACGTTCCTAGCTGCTGCATTCTTCAAATTTTCACCTTCTCTTATAACTCTCTCTGATCGACTTCCAGGATACAATATTTAGGTAAGAGCATTAGTATATATTCCAAAATTTTAAAAATATAATAGAGCATACACATGGTTAACTTACGTTTAAGACTGTTTTTCCACTTGTTGGATCAATGTAGCATCAAAATCCAACTGTTTTTCCCCTGTTTTGAACACTTGGACCAACACCCCTTCCTCTTTTCTAGCCTACTGTAGGTTATTCAGTAGCAACACGAGTAGGAATTCCCCTGCCCAAGCCTCTCGCTCTTCCTCCTACAATGGTTCCCCTCCCTAATCACGTTTCTCCTACACTTGTTCCCCTGCCTAATCCCCTATCTCCTACACTTGTTCCCTTACCTAATCCCTTTATTCCTTGACTGGTTCCCCCTCTCTAACTTCTTATCCTAAACTAGTTCCCCTCTCTAATCCTCTTCCCCTTCATCCAGTAGATGTAGGTTTGACAGGCGTGGGAACTCTGGATGTATCATCACAAAGAAAGGCAGGTAGTATAGTAACGACATGTACTTGAGACCTTGGAACACTTTAACCAATTCTAGATAGAACACTAGCAGCAGCTCATCGTCGCGTTGCTGGATCTCAAAGATGTCTTCCATGCATTTCTCTTGTTTGCGGGCTATAAAATGCGCCTCTTGAATAGATCTTGCATCTGTGTGAATGACTCGATTGATCTCAATGTTAGTTGCGTGTACCATGTAAGGGAAACTTTTGTTATGGTCGAGTCGAACCTCTTCACTAGAGCAGATTGGGTTTATTCTTCATAAATCTCGTTGCTCTTGATTGTTGTATAATAAGTTGTGATATGCTTGAAACGACCTTAGGCAGTCGTTTCGGAAGTTAGGTCTCCGATTGGCGTACCGATAATTTTAAAAGCTTTGTAATGTCAATTAGGACCTGTCTGTAAAATTTGAGCTAAATCAAACCTCGTTTGGCAGGCATCGGAAGAAGGCTTCAGTTTTTATTGTCGATAAATAATAAAAAGAGGTTTTCGAGCTCAATTTTGGTGAATGAGCTTTTGATTCAAAATTCGAAAGCGACGTTAGGTTCGTATGATTATTTGTGACATGTGTGAACTTTCGAAAGTAAATTTCGAGGTTGTTCGGCTAGTTTCCGCTAAAATGCCGAAAGTTATATAATTTGACCATTTTTCCATTTAATTTGCATATTGAGTTTCGGGAGTCCGATTTGAGATCCGCCTTAGCAAGTGTGTAACATATATTTTGTATAACTTGTATACAAAAGTTAAAATTAGTTCGAGTATCATAGGGTACCGTTTTAATTTTCGATTAAGAAAAGAAAATATAAAAGTAAAAGAAAATAAAATAAAAGTAAAAGGAAAAAGGAAGGCAGGCGGTGGGCTGACTGTGGGATAAAATCCCAAGGCTTAAGTGATAGATATAGAAACAGAAAGAAATGAAAAGCGAAGAAGAGGACATGGCGCAGAGAGAAAAGAAAAATACCAAAAAATGAGAAAAGAGCCGGACAAAAGTAGAATTTTCTCCCCGAAACATTCAGGTAATGATCTTAATGCATTATTTTAGTTTATTACGTGTGTTTAAATATGTTTTGACGGTAAAAATTGGGATATTATACATAATTTTAATAAGTTCAATTAATAGTTTAAAGGGTCAATTGGAGCCCGATAAAAGAATTAATTATATATTCGTACTCAGTGAGTTATGAGGAACATATAAATATAATTTATTTAGGGTTTGGTTATATGACCTTAAACCCTGTACATAGGCCTGGCTACATATTGCGTATGCGAATAGGGTATCAGGTTCCTAACTGGATTGCCCTAAGACGTAAGGAATGAAGCCTTCAGCCTTATGTGACATATTTTTATGCTTATTGAACACAGTGGGATCGTTTGGCAATGCATTCAAAGGACAAAGCAGTTGTTGAGTAACTCTGCTAACTTTGTAACAAGGTAAGTATTTGTATCCATTTCTTTGGAGACACCTAGCCTCGTTGATTTGCTACCACGTGTTCCTTACGAGTGTAGCTGCCGATAGGCGTACTCATTACGCCTTAGCTTTGGATTTATATTGTATATTATTCATTATCCCTAGTTGTTGGTATTGCATTGAGCATATGAGCATTGCATTCTGGCCATGGGTTGCTATATCATTTACTGAGTGAAGGAGTATTCCGCCTTTGGTTTATATTA
Organism: Petunia x hybrida; assembly: GCA_037355625.1. NCBI lineage: Eukaryota > Viridiplantae > Streptophyta > Magnoliopsida > Solanales > Solanaceae > Petunia > Petunia x hybrida. The sequence continues at coordinate 510,390 of JBBBVM010000360.1, forward strand.
TATAGGAGCAGGAGGATTCCGCCCTAGGAGCAGGAGGATTCCGCTCCATTGCATTATGTTGAGGGTAGGAGGATACCGCCCTAGGAGCAGGAGGATTCCACTCAATTGCCTCATACTGAAGGCAGGAGGATTCCGCCCTAGGAGTAGGAGGATTTCACTCCATTCATTTGGCACATGTGACCCTTTGCATCATATTTCATTTCATCTCATTCCATTTCATTTTATACCATTGTGTAGACTTGTGGTACATGACTACTGTTCTGCTTATACGTGCATTGCTTATTTGTTGATATGTTTCTGGCTCGTATTCCTGGTTGAGTTTGTCGTTTTATATGTATTTCCGGTTGTTATCTCGCTCTGCCTTTATATAATTTAAATAAGAGGAATTTGGTTTATTTGTTTCTTCTCCCTGGCTAGCTATCCTATTCTTTGAGGTGGCTCGTCTGCCCCACTTATTGAATCCTTTTGACTCACCCTTGTTTGTTGTTTGTTTCTTGTCTATCTATTTTGTTTCGGCAGGTTCGCTCCAGGATTGAGTTCGCCATGTTATGAAGGAGCGAAGATGACTTCAGCTGTCAGGGTGAGCCAGCTTTTATTTCGGATGGCAACCAGTTTATTGTTTATTATTTTAGTTGCAGTTTGCTCCCTTCAGGAGGTATCTGTCTTCTTTTATACTCTTAGATGTCTAGTTTGGATAGCCCTAAACCCAGTATGTTGGGTAGTCAGCTATAATTTCTTTTGTACAGCTTAGAGATATCAGTATGTATGTATTTTTTTAAGTCTTTTCCTTATTTATGAATTGTTATATTTAGTTTCCTAATTTAATTGGTAAGGGTTCTCCCAATGGGTCTAAGGGAGGATGTCGGGTGCCCGCACGGCCTAACCGGATTCCGGATCGTGTCAGTTGGTATCAGAGCCCGGTTTAGAGTTTATCCAGACTAAGACAGTATCTAGTAGAGTCTCGCTGATGGGTACGTCGACGTCCGTGCTTATCTACGAGAGGCTATTATGGCATTTAGGAAGTTTCACTTCCTTCATTTCTGATCGTGCGTCGGTCTAGGATTCAAAAGTAATTACGTTAATTCGTTAATTCCTTCTTGGTAATTGTGAACCCTCGTGTGACAAATCAGCAAACGGCATGAGTTCAAGACGAAGCAGTCTAGCCTGGGACTAGCACTGACGAAGGCCCAAGAGTTTTGATCGTGCCGACGATCTAGTTACGGAGGTCCCAGCCGTACGACCTCGCGATGGGAAAGGGAGCAGGGCCTTGTGGTTCCCTTGGCTCTCTACGATGCTTTCACGAGAATCTTGGTGACGCAGATACTGCAAAAACCTATTATTCGCTAGGTAGCTTATCAGGTTGCTGCAGATGCAGATGTTCGGTCTCAGGGAGCTCCTATTCCAGTTCTTAATATTGTCGCAGTAAAGTATGTTCCAGAGGCAGCATGGGTTGTGCCTCCAGATGTTATGGCTGGTTAGGCAACTGAGGTAATTATTAGGTCTGAGTGCTTAAAGAGGTTGCATTATTTTACGCGGTTGAACATCCCGATAATCCCAAGAAATGCATTAGATAATCCATGTGTAAGTTTTTAAAATAAAATGATGTCAATGTATCCTTCAGACTCTTGATTATATCGAGCGGTATGGTGTTGATTATTCTGCTTTCCTGTTTCAGGGGTCCAGCCTTGAATTGCTGGACCGATTTCTTATTAGCTAACTTGGCTCGATTTTTCTTCTAGATTCGTGGAAAAGTTCTTTTCGAGTAGCGAGCGAGATGAAAAGTATTGCGAGTTTGAGTGGATTGGACAGGGTAGCCTATCGGTTAGCCTGTTGGTGTTTCAGAATATGAGATTGAATTCTATAGAATGGCTGAATATGTATTAGAACTAGTCCATGAGCATTTCGACAGATTCAATGATTTATTGTTGACCTTTCTCCTTCCTTGAGATCCAGATGGCTCGAAAAACTGAGGTTAGAACTTCATTTGATGTCGTTGTTGATATTGCTCAAAGGTATTAGGCATACCATAAGTTAGAGCAGGAGAGCAAGAGATCCCACGGCCCTGGTGGGCACCATACCTTCTATGGAGGTAAGAGTTCTGATTATTTTGGGAGGTCACCTTCCATGTTATCTCAACTTGTGTCACGTAATTCTTAGAGTGTGCCAGTAGCTCGTCAAGATCAAATTCAGTATTTTGTTTACAGCTATCAACAATCTTTCCAGCTTCCATTTTCCAGCAAAAAGGTGGTATCATTGTCGTGAATCTGGTTATCCTTTGAGGAGTTTTCCCTTACTCCGACAAGTAGGCAGTCGTCATTTCTCCTGTCGTCAGGCACCTGCACAGTCGCAGGGGATTTCTTTTAGATCTCAATCTGCCAGCAAAATGCCACCATCCAATAGAGGTCGAGAGCGTGGTGGCAGTAGTTCTTCAGAAGGTGATTATAAGGGTAGTAGCTCAGGTCAGCTGTAGAGGCAGTTCTATGAACTGCCAGTCTGGTAGGAATATCTGATGTAGTACACCCATGTAATTCTTCTTCCATTATATGTGAGTAAGATTTGATTCTTCCGATCGTTCTGAACTTCGTTTATCTTACCATGTTTCCATGGCTTCCTTAGATATTGTTTCTATTAAGAATCGTTTGCGGTAGAGGGGTGAGCTTCTAGTATGATTTATTCAGGGAATTTGTGAGACCCTATTAGTTTATTTCATTTAAATGTGAGAGATTTGGGAGTGAGTGTCAGTATTGTCTGCTTGGCATCTTATGACGCCACCTTCTGTTATTATGTCAATTCAGTTTACCTCTCTCCTCGAAATTCAATATTGGTAGGATAATGAGATTCTAATTCGTCACCATCAGAAAGTGTTATCATTTCTACAGGTGCAAAGTGATTAGTAAGTAATATTCGATCTACGTATCTCCTCTTGGTTCAAAACGCTAGTAAAGTCATGTTATCCTATGAGCTTGTCTGGGTTATAAAAGGGTTTCTGGTAAATTGTCCGAGTTTCCTTCTTATTGGGAGGTCAAATTGGCATGGATGTTGTTCCATAAAGCTCATTTAATATCTATGTCTTCAATTACGATTCTTGGGCTACTTTGACTCGTAAGTAGTCTAGCTTTGGTAGCCAAGCAAATAAGAAGATGAGCTTCCTGAAGCTCTAATTATTTCTATCCTCGGTCCATTTCCATTTCTTCTTCGTCCGGCACTAGTAAGCTTAGGCGGTTGGTAGCCGCTTGTGATGTTCCGTGTGTTGAGCCAGAGTACGTGTTATTGCAGCCAGGTAAGCATATTATTGTTTTTCAAGGCTTCTAACGGTAATAGAAGTACCATCCATCAGGCGGTGGTGTTTGCGGCAAAGGTATGGAGTTGTGAACTCGAGAGTTGCAGGTGTTTGGCAACTCGAAAGGGTAGTTGGTAGCTTAGGTCTGCCTACGTTCAACTTTTAACTAAATCTTCTTTAGTCCAGCAGACTGTGCGAGGATGGTTATTCCCATTCAAATAGCTGCATGAGTTTGTGCTTTAAGTGGAGGAGTCTTCCTCCAAATATTGAATGGTAATACTAAATCTCTAAGGCGTTGATACCACTTTTGTCAAGACCCAACCTAGGGCCACGACAGAAACCTACAATGAATGTCGATCATTGCCAAACCCTCTAATAATCTATTAATGCTAGAGATAAGCTGGCAACATGATCATATATACGTGCCTATCTGCTGAAAGCATAAAGTCTGGAAAGATGACACGACTTTAACTTGCTGGAAATTAGAACACTGAGCCACAAATTCTGCTATGTCACACTTCATTCCGTCCCACCAATAAATCTGCTTAAGATCATGGTACATCTTAGTCGAACCTGGATGAATACTATATTTCCTCTGTCATAATCTAACCACGTAAATCTGCAACATCAGGGACATAAAGTCTATCTTTATACATGAGAACACCGTCAGTAGTAACCCTGTATGGTGACTCCGATTTTCTTCCGGCTATCTGTCTGTATTCAACTAGTACTGGATCCTTATACTGACGTTGTTTTACTTCATGGAAATTTAGGGTTAAAGGTCTAGTGCAGCTTATCGTCCATCCATCATTGGTATATCTCCTTCACACCTCAACTCTTTGAGAAGTTACTTTAGCGTTATAAGTGCACATGTAATCAACTTTGTTGCTGGTATTCTGCCTCAGCTCATGGTCAAACTACATATCTCTTTTATTTTTACTTTCAATCTTTTTAATATCCAAATTGGATTCGACTGAATTACCTGGGATCCCTGTGCCCACAAGAAATCGCGGAGCCCGAATCGGATTTTTTGAGGAACGCTCCCCTACCAATGTATTTTTACATCCCACAGCTTCATTTATCAAAGAATGACTCTGGTTATCAAATGATACTAGATCTGAGCATGCTACGCGTCATCGGGCCATCGCCTCATTACCTTCTTCGCGCAACATCCAACCCGTAATCGCAACGACCCAATTGCAAGAGAGGATATATATTATTTATATATGTTCGCGATAGAGAATTATCAGATATCAGAAAAGTCTGGTCATAATATTTCCAATTCAAAGACAATACCTTGAAGTAGATGTTCAGTCTGGAGATCATTACTGGTCAGCATCATACTATCCAATAGTATTTGCATGATCCTTATCGTTATATGATAGACCCTGTTCAGATGAACCTTTGACATACATTAGGATACGAGTAACTACATTCCCACGAGGAGCTTCCGGAACAACACTAACATCAACTGAGATGTTGTATAGTTCGTTCGTAAAAATAATATAGCTTGCATCAAATTTTCTATAGTGTGTAGTGACAAGGCACTTCAAAAGCTCCCCTATTGTATCAAGCGTGAGCTAATTCTTAGTTCCATCGACCTGTTCTATATCGAAAGGTATATCAAAGAGGTGATTATCGGCTGAATCATGTTAACCTATTCAAAGTTCTGTGTATCTTTGCTTCGAAAATGTAGAACTCTCTTCTCGTAATCGAGGAAGGATCAGCTTAGTCAGAAAAAGCTGTGCAATGGTATTATTATATTATTCAGATATAATTTATTCCAAAATTACGATGTGTGTAATATAATTCTGATCCTGTAATCAGGAGATAAGGCCCGTGGAGTAGCTTATGAAGGTCGTGCAAGTTTTCTTGTTACCTGTGCGAATTTTTTTTTTTTTTTAGACTTAGGCTCGTTCGAGGACGAACGAGAGTTTAAGTAGAGGAAAATGAAACGACCTTGGTAGTCGTTTCAGAAGTTAGGACTCCGATTGGCGCGCCGATAATTTTAAAACTTTGTAATGTCTATTAGGACCTGTCTGTAAAAGTTAAATCAGACCTCGTTTGGTAGGCATCGGAAGAAGGTTTCAGTTTTTATTGTCGATAAATATTATAAAGAAATTTTCGAGCTCAATTTTGGCGAATGACCTCCGATTCAAAATTCGAAAGCACCGTTAGGTTCGTATGATTATTTGTGACATGTGTGAACTTTCAAAAGTAAATTTCGAGGTTGTTCGACTAGTTTCCGCTAAAATGCCGAAACTTATATAATTTGATCTTTTTTTAATTTAATTTGCATATTTAGTTTCGGGAGTCCAATTTGAGATCTATCTTAGCAAGTATGTTACATATATTTTGAATAACTTGTATGCAAAAGTTGGAATTATTTCGAGTATCATAGGGTTCCGTTTTAATTTTTAATAAAGAAAAGAAAATATAAAAGTAAAAGAAAATAAAAGAAAATAAAATCAAAGTAAAAGGAAAAGGAAGGCAAGCAGTGGGTTGACCTTGGGATAAAATCCCAAGGCGTAAGTGATAGATACAGAAACAGAAAGAAATGAAAAGCGAAGAAGCAGAAATGACGTAGAGGGAAAAGAAAAATACTAGAAAAAGAGAAAAGAGCTGGAGAAAAACAGAATTTACACCCCGAAATATTCAGGTAATGATTGTTACGCATTATTTTAGTTTAGTACGTGTGTTTAAATATTTTGACGATAAAAATTGGGATATTAGACATCGTTTTAATAAGTTCAATTATTAGTTTAAAGGGTCAATTAGACCCCGATAATGGAATTAATTATAAATTCGTACTCAGGAGTTATGGGCAACATATAAATGTAATTTATTTAGGGTTTGGTTATAAGACCTTAAACCCTGTATATATGCCTGCCCTACGCATTGCGGATGCGAATAGGGTATCAGGCTCCTAACTGGATTGCCCTAAGATGTAAGGAATGAATCCTTCAGCCTTATGTGATATATTGTTCTGCTTATTAAACACAGTGGGATCATTTGGCAATGAATTCAAAGGACAAAACGGTTGTTGAGTAACTGTTCTAACTTTGTAACAAGGTAAGCGTTTGTATCCTTTTCTTTGGAGGCACCTGGCATCGTTAATTTTCTACCACGTGTTCCTTACGTGTGTAGCTGCCGATGTGCGTACTCATTACAACTTACCTTTGGATTTATATGGTATATTATGTGTTATCCCCGATTTTTGGTATTGCATTGAGCATATGAGTGTTGCATTCTGGCCATGGGTTGCTATATCATTTACTGAGTGCAGGTTTATTCCGCCTCTAGTTTATATTATGTAGGAGCAGGAAGATTCTGCTCCATTGCATCATATCGAGGGCAGGAGGATTTCGCTCCACTGTATTATATTGAGGGTAGGAGGATTCTGCCCTAGGAGCAGGAGGATTCCGCTCCATTGCATTACATTGAGGGTAGGAGGATTCCGTCTTAGGATCAGGAGGATTCCGCTCCATTGCATCATACCTATGGCAGGAGGATTCCGCCCTAGGAGCAAGAGGATTCCACTCCATTCATTTGGCACATGTCACCCTTTGCATCATATTTCATTTCATCTCATTCCATTTCATTTCATACCATTGCGTAGACTTGTAATACATGACTACTGTTCTGCTTATATGTGCATTGCTTATTTGTTGATATGTTTTTGGCTCGTATTCCTAGTTGTGTTTATGGTTCCATACGTATTTTCGGTTGTTATTTGGCTCTACCTTTTTATAATTTAAATAAGAGGAATTTGGTTTATCTGTTTCTTCTCCCTGGCTAGTTATCCTATTCTTTGAGGTGGCTAGTCTGCCCCACTTATTGAGTCCTTTTGACTCACCCTTGTTTGTTGTTTGTTTCTTGTCTATCTATTTCGTTTCGGCAGGTTTCCTCCAGGATTGAGTTCGCCATGTTGTGAAGGGGCGAAGACGATTTCAGCTGTCAGGGTGGGCCAGCTTTTATTCCGGATGGCCACCAGTTTATTGTTTATTATTTCAGTTGCAGTTTGCTCCCTTCAGGAGGTATCTGTCTTCCTTTGTACTCTTAGATGTCTAGTCTGGATAGCCCATAAACCCAGTATGTTGGGTAGTCGGCTATAATTTCTTTTGTACAGCTTAGAGATATCAGTATGTTTGTATTTTTTTAAGTCTTGTCCTTATTTATAAATTGTTATATTTATTTTCCAAATTTAATTGGTAAGGGTTTGCCTGACGGGTCTAGGGGAGGATGTCAGGTGCACGCACGGCCTAACCTGATTTCGGGTCGTGTCAATGCTCATCTGGATCAGTGGTTCCGTTGTACTTAATGTTATCTAACAGGTGGAAGTTTTTAGGTACGCGGACTGGTGTGACACTTATTTTGTATACATGTTTGTAAAACCTTTGCTCATCTATGGTGGTAATCTAGGTGGAGCGCCCGGTATGTTATCGATCCGACCGTGGATGACATTCAGCTCCTTCAGAATGTCCTGAATGACAGGTGTTCCTTCGAGACTATGGTTGCTATCTACCATAGAGCTTCCACGAACGGTCTCTATGTTGAGCCTTCGATTGGGAATAGAAGCTGGTGACTCGTTCATGTGTGTGGGTCCCCACGGGAATGTTGGCCTCTGGGACGAACTACCGAAGATCGGTCCCAACTTCTGAACCATGTTTTCGACCAAGTTGGCTGAGTTTGGCTCTTCTCATTCCACCTGAGTTTTGAAGAGACCAGCAAGGAAATCTTTGAGTTTGGAGTTACTTCCGCGTGGTTGATCATCTTCGCCGTCACTACCTATAGAGATCGAATCTCAGGTAGGGTCCTTTGGCTGTCCGGTTAGATCACTTGGATACTTTGCAGAGTTGTCTACTGCATTAGCAGTGTTCTTTGGAACGCTATGATTGTCGTCCGACATGTCTGTGCTTTTCCTTCGGAGAAACCTCTAATTTCATTGGCCCCACAGTGTGCGCCAAACTACTTATGCCTTTAATTGGTCATATAGGTTACATTAAATTTATGAAAGCGTCACAAGCAATACGGTAAATACGCAGGAAAGTAAGTAAAAACTAAGAGAAGAGCAATAAGAAAAAAAGTAAATAATCTTATTCCTTGAGAATAGTCGGATTATGTGTGAATTTCTTGATTTTACAGCACAATATAATGAAGGGTATTTAAAGCTATGATTTATCCAGTCCTAATTATGGTAAAATACAAAGACTAATAAGGTTATGGGCCTAATAACTCAATATGGTGGTATATACTAAATCCTTACTAGGAGACTGTAACCTCTAAGGCGGCGGGATGTATACCTTGCTTCCTATGGCCCGTGCTGGCTGAGCGACCGTAGCTTAAGGAGTAGGCGTGTATCCTCTACACCTGGTGACTTGTAAGCTAAGTTTAGTCTCGCTAGCTGAACTCGTATTCCGTAATCATAGCTGGAGTATTTCTGTTCACACAGTTCCAAAGTGGTTTCTTGACACCAATCTGTGAGATAACATTAGGTAATGATTCTAAATCATCTAGTTTCTTTAATTCAAGGGTTGGGAGTTTGAATTTCTTGGATTTAGCATTGGAAAGGTTCGAACCCTAATTTGGCTAATTGGGGAAAATTGTCGATTTGAACTCAATTATGGAAAGTAATGGTATAAGTGGACCCATGGGATTGTGAGGAGTCCGGAAATATAAAATTTATGTGTTTTCAGCTAGGTCCAGCCTAGAGGTATTTTGATAATTTTCCTTCTTTCTTCTTCAAAAAGTTAAATGTTCTTTCTTCGCACACTTATAAGGGAAATAATGTTTCTTTTGATCAGTAAGGATTTATTTTGAGAGGTATAAGAAGGGAAAGGAGGTCGGTAAGTAATTTATTTGACCTGAGACTTGAGGTAACATAATATATCCATTTCTTTGACGGGGTGTACTTCGTACGCCACAGCTGCGAAACACATTAATATGTTATGTTTTCTGGTTATGGGCTACTATGTCATATACTGAGTGCAGAAGTATTCCTCCTCAGTTTTATATTATATCGGGTGCAAGAGTATTCCGCCCAAAAGTAGGAGTATTTTGCTCCACTTTGTTATCAAATAGTACTCCCGCCAACTACATGAGTATTTCGCTTTGGGATGGGATAACGGGCACATGTGACCCTATTGCATCATATTTCATTTTTATTTTATACCATTATGTGTGTTGACTTGCCGTACATGACTATTGCCTTGATTATCTGTGCATTGCTTATTTGTTGGTTGTTGTTTGGTTTTGTTTCCCTACCTTGCTTGCTTGCCTGTTATTCGAGTTAGTTAGCTATTCCTCAATTACCGAGTCCTTATGAATCACTCCCTATCAGTTTCTTGTGTTTTCTTTTTGTTTCGGAAAATTTCGCTCCAGGACCTAACACACAGCGTGAGTGAGGAGCAACACGTATTCAGCTGTCTATGCTGAGCCTGCTTGTTCTTTGAGGAGATGTACATATTTTTGGACCTCATAGATGTCTGATCTGGAAACTTCTTCACCTATGTATTTTGGGTATTTATCTGTATTATTCCAACAGATTGTGTGTGTGTGTATATATATATATATATATCTTATATATGTCAATCCTTTTAAGTTATCTTGTATTGTTAATGTTAGATTCATTTTGTTTTCAAATAATTCTACGTCATTTATATTTATTTAGTCGATAGAGTACGCCTGGAAGGTCTAAGGGAAGTACTCAGGTGCCCGCACGGCCTAGCCAAAAATTTGGGTCGTATCATATTTCTAACACAATTGGATGCTTTTCGATTCAAAAATAAAAATAAAAGTTTCTTAACAACCTCCCACTAAAAAAATTATATGAATAAACTAAAATTTGTAAAGGATTGCAAAACCATAAGTACATTCTAGCATACGATATGTGTTTGAAAAATGAAACGATCTCAGCTAGTTATTTCAGGAGTTAGGACTTTGATTAGTGTACTGACAGTCTTAAAAGATAGTAAGGGCCATTAGGACGTTTCTGCAATGTTTGAACTAAATCGAACCTCGTTTGGTAGATCTTTAGAGAAAGTTTCAGTTTCAGTTGTCAGAAACGCTTAAAAGAGGTTTTTGAGCTCGATTTGTGCAAATGAGCTCCGATTCAAAATTTGAAAGCGGTGCTAGGTTCGTATGATCATTTATGACCAGCGTGAACTTTTGGAAGTGAATTTTGAGATCGTTCGGATAATTTTTTTCGCTAAAGCTCTAAAAGCTAAGAATTTGACCTCTTTCCGTGGGACCGATATATTGTGTTTTAGGGATCCGATTCGAGATCTGTCAGTGCGAGTACATCATATAAGTGTTTCTATAACTTGTGTGCAAAATTTTGGCAATTTTTTTTATGGTCCTGTTTGAACCTGAAACCTCTCCCCAATTGTTGGTGCATATTCTGGTACTAAAACATGTTACAGAGGGTATAAAAGTCTCGTTTATTCGGCTATTTCAATTCTAACTCAGTTCAATCAAGTCTAGGTCAGCTCTAAAGAAAAGTACCAAATCGTGGATTTTTATCACGTATCAATCCTACATTATTCAATTGCATAATTCATGATTCTTGAGTTAGAATTTCTTGAAATTAAATTAGGAAAATTGGGTGAGAACCCTAAAGTTTAAAAAATTGAGAAATTTGATGATATTGAATTCGAATATGAAAATTAATAATATTATAGGTCTTATGGGACTCTGGGGAGTCTGTTCATGCCTAAAATTGTACGTCTTGGTTAAACAATTAATTATGAATGAGGTCACAAGGAATATGGTAAATTACGATGGAAAACGTAAATAAATGCGATGAAACTAAAGACAAGTAATTAAGCAAGAAATAATAGAAAAAATAACGTAATTCTTATTCCTTAAAAGTAACAAAGTTCGGTGGCGAATCGCATGTTGTGTTATACAGTAGAATGTCAGGAGGGGTATTCATAGTAGTGATACTCACTCCTACATAAGGTAAAATACAAATATTAATACCTACAAATCAAGGTGGCGGTATACTAAACCCTAACTAGGAGACTATAAACCCTAAGTGATTGGATGTGTGCCCTGCGCCCTATGAACAAACTGCCTAAATGGTCGTTGGCTCTAGGAGCGGGTGTGTATCCTCAGTGCCCGATGACTTGTAGGTTAAATCTAGTCTTGCCAGCTGGACACTTATCCAGCTAACAATAGGCGGCGTATTTTTTACCACGCAGTCAGTCCCCCCACTTGCTGAGTGCTAATGCAAGCAGTCAGAAAGTGAAAGTGGCTCGGATATGAAAAGATATCTCACTGAATCCTCGAGACTCGCAGTCTCTTTGATCAACAATGATATTGATTTCTTCGAGAGCTTCACGTGCTTACTTCTGATTGGTTGATGCTGATCACGCGCACCTTTTTCAGAAACTGCCATTAACTGCTCTGAATTGTTTCACATTTATATTGATAATGATGCTTGACTGTTTCATGCTCCATACTTATCCCTTTTTGCCTATAATTAGTGACTTGATGACACTGGGAAAATCATAAACTTCTCTTCAGAAAATAATTCAATCTTTTAGCAATTTCTCATGATAGCGAGAAGCTTTTCTTCCAATAAAAATGTTCGCCTTTGATCCTGGTTTAATATTCCTAGAAGTTCTTCTTCGTTTCGAATGGATGACACTCAAGAGATTTATAGGAGGAAACTCATCTGCAGTTATCCTTTTTTCTCTCTTCATCCATGAAGGAATGAATGAAGTCCCTGATTGTGAGGTTTGACCCGGATTCTAATGATGTCCTTCGAGATACCTTCATTGTTTCACGTGCACTGATTACGGTGCGCTCATTTTCTAACACAATGGTTGTTGTGATATTCTTCTTGTCATGTGGGGTAAGGATGCTTAGCCCTTTCAGCTTCCATGCGACTTCTCCGCCAGGATGCATTGTGTGTCCAGGCCACTTCTTCAATGGTACTGGGCTGGTGATCCACCGCTTGGCTCCATTTCATGGCATACAAAAGGATATAGCTTCACAGAAGCGGGTGACTAAGGTTTCACTGAGCTTCGAAGTCCTCCGTGGTTCATGGCTTTCACCTTGGTTATCTGCTACAGCTGAACTGCTATTGTAACGCTTCTTCAGTCATTAGGTGTGGGACATGTGAGGGAAGAGGCTCCTCCGTGGTAGGTTCCCAACTCAAGCCTTTCCGCTCTCGGTTAACTTGTTTTTGTGCTTGAAGATCTGTGGGGCTGTGCAGTCCGGTTTGAGCAGTTGAGGTTGAAGCGGATGGTCAAGCTTTGCTGCTAGTCTTATAGTTTCTCTTCACGTTAAACAGACGAGATGGGGGAAGGTCAGACCTGTACTCAGATGCTATCGGGATCCCTTGCTTTGATCAAGAAGACAGGCTTTCGCTATTTCAGCGGTCGTATGCTTTGAAGGGATACTCAGGCCGACATATCTCAAGCTGCAAAATAAAATAAAAAAAGAACTCCGGATTGTTTACGGCTTGTAGATACAATCCAGATGAAGGATCTTCAGCCATGTGAATCCCGAGGAGGTCATTGTTTTTAGTGTTCCCTTTTTTTTTCTATAATTGTTATAAGTAAATGTTGTATTCAGGAAGACCTAAATGTGTATTATGAGTCTACGAGCTGTTTGTCATTAATGAAATGAATGTTCATCAATATGTCATACGTACTTGTGTTATTACGCGTTTCGTAATGTGTGACCAAGAAGTATGCTTATGCACCTCATATTAGATGGCTTCTAGTGGTACTGACTGTTCTAGTTGTTTAAGAACGTGTGAAATTGTGTTTGCCTTGAGCAATTACGTCTTTTGTGCACCGATAGACGACAGCTAGGTTTCATCCATAGTAGATGGCTGTTTACGCCCACAATGGGACAACTTTAGCCCGTGTGGAAATGGTCATTTTTCGCTCTGAAACATAACGTCTTCGCTTAGTTACTCGACTATTTAAGACTTTCTGGAACTACGCAGAGAGGCCTCCCAATCGATGTGCATGTGAAATTGTCGATTTAACAAGATCAATGCTCGATTAATGCTTAGTGGCTGAGCTAGACGTGGTCAAACTCTAAGCTACCAGTGTACTGTACTTTTTTTAGCGAAAAGTGAGTGTAATTTAACTTAGGTTTTGCCAGGGCTATGAATAGTTGGATCTAAATAAATGAGTAAATCTGACTAAGTAAGATAGTAGTTTTATTGATAAAAGAGGCGCGGAGCCTGAGATGCTGTGGGTGAAAACCCATAACATGTCTGATAAATACCGTAATTAAAAGGAAATAACATAAGCAAAGTAAATGTTTTCTCAAGCAAAAGTACTTCATGTTCGATCCTTCAAAGATTCGGGGGGTATTTGGTTGGGCTTCCCTGTTTAAGGGTGCTGAGCCTTGAAAGTTATCCCCCGGGTCATTGACGACCCTGTGGTTCAACCCCTCGCCGATCAAGCAGTAGTGAACTGCCTGTTTCCGAAAGTATATACTTTTCGACTTGTTTTCAGCAAGATCTTCTTTACTCAGATAGTTGACAAGCACATCACGCTGCCCTATAAAGATCCTGAATCTGGAACTTCAAGGTTCATCAGGCTTGCGGGGGTTAGCTCAACTATCATCTGCCAATCGTACAAATCCTCAGATTCTTCGGCGTCTCCTGAGATCGCTTCTTGGTGAATGAATTACCACGCATGAAAATTTTTCAGGATTGCCCTGATTTTCTTCTTTCGACCTGGCTCGCAGATGTCCTCGGCTGAGAAGATCTCCCTTAGTTGATTAACCATTAGGTGACATTTATTGTACAGGCTGATCTCCTTGGCCTCCAGTGAGTATGCTAAATCAAGAGCTTGAATTTTGGATTCACACTCTGCTTCATTGTCACCAATTTTTGTGGCTGTTGACACCAATTTTGTCCCTCCTATTTCCATAGCAATTTTTGATAAAATTTCACCGATTATCATGCTATTAACCTTATCATCTTCATTTAAACTTCTGTTCAAAATCCTTATTCACACAAGCACGCCAATTATTTCTTTTTTAAAGGGCACCAACACAAACTACAACTATTTACAATATTTGCACGTCCAACTATGAATTTTTACAATTACCATTATTTTCATAAAATTACTCAAAATTATTTTAAAATCCCCAATAATATTTTCTACATTTCCTTGATCATTTCAGCATTTTAAATTAATTTTTCAATTTTATACGCATTTTACATGCATTTTATACACATTTTTAGGTATTTATACGTATTTTATACATATTTTATACACTTTATACACACTTTGCACGTATACACCTCACATCCCACCACCTGTACACATCCACCCCATGTCACGCCTACATGGCCTCATCTCTATCGTCCAAGTGTCTGATCGAACGGCCAGGAATTAACCTTCCATTTTTAATTACACATCAACCCCCAAACTATAACCCTATTCGCTCATTTCTACACAAAATCCTCGCCGCCCTATCCCTTACTCTCTCTCTCTCTTTCTCTCTCTCTCTCTCTCACCAAAACCCAAGCACATCACCGTCCATGGCCATTTTCGGCCACCTCCGACCACCTAACACCAAACAAATTATATTTTCTTACTCCCGTCACTTTCCGCAACAAAACCCCTATGATGATTTTCCCAAATGATGAGGTCAAGAACGCAACCCTTCATCGACCACCACTATCCCCGGAAAATAAACTCTGCCAGTATCTCTACAAGATCTAAGTGTTACAACCTATTGGAGGGAAAAACACTCGTGCATATGCAATCGAAAACAGGTCAAGATCGACCCGGTTCTAATTCAAAATGGAAAACCCTTTCCTTTTTTACAGTTCTTGAACCGTTATGTGATACCTTTGCTTGAATTTGGTTAGTTACTGTGCATTAGCATGTTTGGTTGATTAATTGTTACATGTCGATTAATTGGGGCAAAGTCCATATGATTACGGATTTTTGTTTAAACTCACTGAACATTGCTTAGAACTTTTCATGTGTTTTAGATTTGATACGTTCGTAGCTTAGGTTCTATGTCATCTTCATTATGTTTAAGTTGAGAATCTATGATTAGTTTGGGAATTGATTTCATGTAATGTATTCAGTCACTTATTCTTCTCAAATACACAATTTTCATGAATACATAATTTGCTTAGTTAAAAATTTGAAAGGTGATTTGATTTGCACAATTAGGGGAGGCCTAATTTGTTCAAATTGAAACTTGTGATTGGTACTTGAATGGAAAACTATTTCAGTGAATTGATAGAGTATCAGTTTGGAGATTGCTTGAAATCTGTTAAAGTAATCATGGGATTCCGGATCACAAATTATGTTATAGTATTCTTGTGAATTGATTATGGAACATAGACCTTATTATTGCCTTGGGGGGGGGGGGGTAATTATATTGTAAGAAACTTGTTTTGCCTTAATTTTAGGACCATGACTGATCTATGTTTGGAAAGTTTACCAAGGGTATCCTCTTTAATTCTGGAAAACAATATCATTACTCGTTTGAATTCAAATCCCCACTCATCACACCTATGTAAACCTGCCTGTTTTTCATTCTAGGACACAACAACACACACATTGAAACACATAGACTACTGAAAGCATTCTCTCCTCTCCCTCTCTTGATCACTCACTGCTTTACAGAAAATAAGAGACCTTCACCTTCACTGGTGAAAAGTTCTCCTTGCTGCATCCATACTGCTTTTACTCTTCTCATTTGTTAAAAAAGTTCTAAGGTAGTAATCTATAAACCTTTTCTTTCTTTGAAACCTGATTGTTTGTTGTGTAAATTGCATGTCCTTTGTGACTATTTAGGCCTTCTAGGCCTCCCCTGCTAACTATTCTATGTAGTTTATTTCTGATAGGTTTCCAAGCTATACCATGTTTAGCTTACCATTCATTAGGTTTTTACTATGGCCTCTTTTAACATAAGTATAAACAGTGCAGGCCATACGCTAAGTGTTCACAGGGCAATGCCTCTTGTCCTTTTTTTCTCTACTATGTTTAGACTCCCCTCTGTGTTGAATTTTTTAGGAGTCCCTATTTGTACCTAAATTACATGGAAACAGGCTTGATGTTCGATTACATAACATTGAGTTAAGTAAACAACCATCTAGGGGCCTTGCCTAAACCTTTACTCCCTTGTGTGCTTGCATCATACCATGTATACAAGACTTTTGCATGTTAAGTTGAGAAAATGTAGTGATTAAACTTGTATAACAGTGTCCAATGGAATGCTTGACAGTTTACCCGTATGAAATTTGAAATCCGGGAATTTTTCTAAATAGGGGCCATATGTGTGATCCTTGTCTATTCTAAACTATTTTTTGTAAAAGCTAAGACTCCCCTATTGCATTTATGATACAGGCCCAATCCCTATTTTTAAAACTATCTTATTTAAGTGTTTAAACTTATTTTTGCTAAAAGTTTACATCTCCTATGTATTAACCTAATAGTGTATAGGGGAGTATATACTTAGGGATTGATTATACAATATATGTGTTTTTTTTTTAAATTAACTTGCATCTATGTGTGGAAGCCTTTATTGGCATTTATGTGCTTTGTGTCCCCTAATTTCGAAACAACCTACTTATATATATTCTTTTGAAAAACCAACTCGGAAAACAAAAGCTATTAGGGCTAGTATTTGACAATTAATGTCAAAACACCCTTGACCCGGAATGGCTAACATTTCCTGAACATAATAACCACAAGTTGGTTTTTGTGTATTTGAAAAAATATTTTCAAAATCTGCCCGCATTTACAAACTGATCCAATTTGCAGATATATGCAATTAGACTATTTTTCGTTGTTTCATGCAATTTTAACCATGTTGGAATCAAAATGTTTAATCCATTGCCAAATATGCGATTAGGCAATGGGCTTAGGCCGTATTTGCAAAAGTTCGAATGGCCCATATCTGTGTTTAACTATATACAGCTGCCTACTTTATTCTTTTGCACAAATGACTCTTTCGCTTGCTTGACTTCGACCATTAAGCCTTAGATTTAGAAAATGACCTTAGGATTGAAATTTTCCTTTAGACTTAAAATTAGTTACTTATATCCTTATCACCCTTTTCAATTTAACATCCCAAAATTAAAACTCGGGCGGGAAGCACCTTTCGTGAGACTTGGAAAGTGCCTAATACCTTCTTCCCGAGTCACTAGGACTTCTTACCCGTAGAATCTCTTTAAGCACGACTCCGGGAGTAAATTGTGACCCTTAGACATTTTAGGTGACCTAATACATCTTAGACAACTTATTAGGTGGCGACTCCAAAACAAACTCAACCGAGTTACCTAGTCAAACTCGATTCTTGACTCACTCCGAGTTAGGAAAAAAGGAGTGTCGACAGAATGGCAACTCCGCTGGGGATACTCAAAGTCCTAACCACAACGGGTTCTAATTTTGGAATATTTTTTATTGTTATTGGTTAATTTTTCCTTTTAGTATTATTATTATTAATATTGGACTAATTTTTTTTCATTCATCCTTTATTATTATTATATTTTGTATGAATATTTTGTAATATTGTTCTCACTCATAATTCTCTACTCTTTGAAACCGAAACTTGCATACACACAAATAATTACGTGGATGACTTTGGGTGCACCTCCTATGTTGACACGTTGGTGGAGTAGTTTTTCATTGCCTGAATAGACGAAAGTGCGTAAACACTTGGGGCATTTGGTATCTTTGTTAGAACATAGCCTTGTGGGGAAATGATCAAAGCATTAGTGTCATTTTTGGATGAAAAACTCAATGTCTTTAGATTTGGGGACATAGAGTTAACACCTTTGTTGGAAGAAATAGGGGGATTCATATCAAATTCAAGTTTAGAAAAGCATCAGTGGCAAGGGGGTCGCATTTTAGCTCTTGGCGTCCCTACACCTGGAGAATTCCATGACAAACTTGGGATGATGGCAAACGTTGATGTAGGATTTTTACAACAAACGAAGATACCCTTTTTTTCTCTCTACAACTGGTATGGGTGTTTGGGTGCTTTTGATGATCGTGAAAAGAGTTCAAATTCCATGGTGATTCGAGGAAAGCTAGACCATTTTCATTTGCTGTCAGTTTCTTTGGAATTATGGTATTTTCTGAGAGCTCGGATGACAGCATATGTTCGAGGCTTGTCATGGTTACCGATGCAGTATTCAATGGGATTGGTGGTTATCGGTATACAATCGTTTCTATGATCGTGGCAGACATTTACCGGGCTTTATGTTGTTGCAAGAAGGGAGAGAAATACTTCCAAGGGTGTAATCTTCTACTGCAAGCATGGTTTAAGGAACATTTGAGGAAAGCTGGAGGTTCGCAAGAATTATCCAAGCCAGCTGGTTCAAACTACTTACTTGGAGATCGCTATGAGGGTCCGAAAAACTTAAGCAACCAAGCAACAAAGAAAAATGGGTGAAATTGTTTGAAAATATGACAGATAACTCAATTCAATGGATGTTCACTTGGTTTCCTTCACCAAATTTTATCATCGGTGCTGAAAAGGCATCATTTTTAATACTAATGGGATTGAGAGGCCTCTAACTTTACCTACAACTAAGGGTAATGAGGCAAGCGGGAAAAAAGCAGATCGTGGCACTAGTACCAGACACAAAGGCGTATCAGTTTGACTACACTGAAGACATTTTCCCGAGAGTCAAAAGCAATCAGAAAATCCTTGGAAGGTAGGGATGTCACGGGTGAGAAGTCAATAGCACCTGACAGATATAACGCTGGTTGCGAACCAAATTACATCTGTTAGTTGCGCTCCAGTATAAAAGGAAATGCTTTGGTCAGCCGTGCCGAGGGAAAGACATAAGGGACCGAGAAATGGAGGCTCAAATTCAATACTGTGACTTCATGCTGATAGCCATAAAAATAGTCAAAGAAAATAAGGAAGAGATTGAGACATGGAAGAAACATACATTGGAGTTAGAATAAAAAGGGGAGACGTTGGGGACGAAACTTGAACAATAGAACTCCGAATGTGACGCAATGGATAACTTGCACTTGGTTGCAGTCAAGGGATACTTAATCTAGGCTATGGAAGAAATCAGAGAGGTTGCACGTGACGCAATGAAAATTATCCATTTCATGTTGGATTTAAATCATTCTCTCGAGGTGGAAGACAACTCGAGTACTATGAGTGTGAATGCTGATATGACTCCAAAAGATCCGGATCAAGCAAACAGAACACATCCTCGCTAATCCATGTAGCATCATGCGGTGGAATAATTTTTCCATTGAACCAAGTATCTGCGTGAACCACCACTGGAAGAACCTATGATCTCGTCAGTAAGCACATCTACAATCTGAGATGGAGCCTTGAAAGGCGGAGGCCTAGGATCTTGAGTACCTGCGGAGACACTAGATAAAGAGAGGGGAGGCTCAAAAGGTACCTCAGTAAGGAGTCAAATCTTCCACATTAAAAACTGCACTAATAGTCATATGGTTAGGAAAATCCACAAAGTAAGCATTAGGTCCCAATTTCTTTAAAATAGGGAATGCATCCATAGCACGGGCATGGAGTTTCTTAAAGGTATTTCTTGGCAAACGTTCAGGACGAATTCGAATCATGACATAGTCTCTTAAATTAAAGTCTTTAGTCCTACGATGCACATCAGATGCTAATTTATATTCAGCATTATGCATAGCAATCTTTTGCCTATTCTCTGTGTGTAAATCTCGAATATGGATAGCAAAAGTCTTAGCAGATGGTGAAATATGTGTATGAGAGGTTTGTGGTGAAAGATCAATATGAGAGCAAGGAGAATATCCATACGCAATCTCAAATGGACTTTTTCCAGTGGACCTATATTGTAGGTAAACTCAACCAATGGTAATGCTAAGTCCCAGTTCCCACGTTTGTCCCCAACAACACATCAAAGCAAGTCACCTAAACTTTGGTTAAATACCTCGGTTTGTCCATCCGTTTGACGATGAAATGTATATGAGAACTTTAGTTGTGTATGACAAAGTCTCCACAGTGTCCGCCAATAGTGGCCAACAAACCTAACATCTCTATCAGAAACTATGGATGTGGGCAAACCATGAAGCTTGATGACCTCCCTAAAGATTAATTTGGCAACATGAGAGCCATCTGTAGTTATATTTCATGGAATAAAGTAGGCCATTTTGGAAAATCTATCCATAATGTCTAAAACAGAGTTATGACTCCTAGTAGTGCGTGGAAAGCCTAAGACAAAGTCCATGGTAATATATTTCCATGGTTCATGTGGGACTGGAAGAGGAGTGTAAAGACCAGCGTTATGCTTCCTACGTTTTGCTAGTTGACATGTACGACACTAGGGTACAATCCTAGCGAGATCTCTTCTAAGGGATGACCAATAAAACCTATCAGCTACTAAGGAAATGGTCTTATCTCGGCCTAAATGACCACCCAATCCTCCAGCAGGCATCTCCTAAATTAAAAAATCTCTAAATGAGGTACGAGGAATTCACAACTTAGAACCTTTGAAGAGATAACCATCTCGCAAGATAAAGTCCCCAAAATCCATTGAAAGATACAACCAAAGTCAGGGCAAGATGGATAATCATCTTTCAACCTATCAAATCTCACAACATCTACCTTAAGTGTGTGAAGAAGGGTAATGACACGACTAAGAGCATCAACAACCTTATTCTGAACCCCAGATTTGTGTTTAAGGAAAAATAAAAACTCATTGATGTATTCAATCCACCTACCATACTTAGGATCTAAATTTGCTCGGGAATTGAAATACTTAAGGGCTTGATGAATAGAAAATAGGACAAAGTCCTTAGGAAGGAGGTAGTATCTCCTCGACATGAACAACAACGTAAAGTTCTGTACCATATGTTGAGGATCAAAACCTATTTTGCTTTGCATCACTAGGCTTTTCACTAAAGAAGGCTATATGATGTCCCTCCTGGCTCAACACACCACTAATCCCAACCCAGAAGCATCACAAGACACTTCATAAACTTTGTCAAAGTTAGGGTGCCGAAGAACAAGGGCAGTGGAAATCTTATCCTTGATAAGAAAGCTCTAGAAGCCTTGGGGGTCCAAGTGAAGACTCCCTTTTTCATGCTATCAGTTATTGGAGCCATGAGAGCACTAAAGTTCCTAACAAACCAACGATAGAAATAGGCTAAACCATTGAAACTACGAGCTTGAGAAATGGTTTTGGGCTCAAGCCAATCCCTTATAGCCCTAACCTTATCAGGATCAACAGATATTTCTTGTCCAGATTGTCATGAATCCTAAGAAGAGAACTTGAGGCTGAAGAAAATAATACTTTTTAAGGTTAGCATAAAATTTAGCCTCCTAAGAACCAAAAAAACATTGTGAAGATGCGATAGGTGTTCCTTCCTAGAATTAATATAAACTAGGATGTCATCAAAGTAGACCACTAAAAACTTCCTTATAAATTGTTGAAGAACATGGTTCATAACATGCATGAAGGTACAAGAAGCATTGGAGAGACAAAAAGGCATGACAACCCATTCAAACAAGCCGTCTTGGGTTTTGAAGCAGTTTTCGACTCATCCCCCAGGCGAACTTGAATTTGGTGATAGCCACTACGCAAATTTATCTTAGATTACGAACAAGAGCCAGCTAGCATAGCTAGTAGATCTTCAAGCCTAGGAATGGGAAACCTATACTTGATGGAGATTCTGTTAATGTCCATACTATCAATGCACATCCTCCATGAACTATCTTTCTTGGGGGTAAGGAGGCAGGGAAAGCACAAGGGCTAAGATTATGTTTAACAAATCCCTTAGCTAATAGCTCCTCAACTTGTTTGTTTAGTTCAGCTCATTCTATAGGATTCATCCTATAGTAAGGCAAGTTTGGAAGTTGAGAACAAGGGATAAATTCAATAGCATGCTGAATGTCCCTAAGAGGAGGTAGCTCACTAGGAAGTTCCTCAGGCACGACATCTGCAAATTTATAAAGGAGTGGGTGCACTTCTTGAGGATAGGACAAACTAGAAGCGGATGAAGATAACAGAGAATCTTTGGCATCAAGGGCTACACAAAATCCAGTTTCAATAGAAGCCATTCTTAGTACAATGGATGTAACAAGATGTAAGCACATAGGAACAGGGATTTGGGAGGCTGACTCACTTTTGGACCTAGGAATGAGCTTGTGAGGCTTAGCAGGTTGTACAGTGATTGTTTTACCCTTAAAATTAAAGGAGTAAGTGTTCTCACTACCATGGTTAATGGCTTCTTTATCAAATAACCAAGGTCGGCCAAAGAGTATATGGGGAAACATCCATAAGTAACACATTACAATACTCGTCATTGTGGTATGGACCTATTTCAATAGGAATAAGACACTTTTTGGTAACTGGTAGGGTAATTTTGTTCACCCAAGCAACCTTGAAAGGGTTAGGCTGGGGCTCTACTTTCAAATTAAGACGGTCTATAGCACCCTTAGTATTGACGTTCATACAACTACCCCCATCAATTACAAGTTTAACAGACTTATCGTTACTCTTTCAAATGGCAGAAAAGATGGATGTACTTTCCATTCATTATCTAATACCTGGGTAGCTAAGACACACCTAACCACATTTATGTAGGTTTTGTCCCCAAGGTCATAATCTAGATCAACCTCATCCCCACAAAATTCCTCGGGTTCAACTAAGATTTCTTCATCACTTTGAACTCCTCAGAAACTAATCCTATTTCTAATGTACGATGTGGACACTGAGACGTAATATGACCCTTGTCATGACAGTGATTGCAACTTAAATTTGGATTACGAATGCGAGAATTGTTAGAAGACCCTTTGGATGGAGGGTTGGAGGATATGGAAAATGACTGTGGAGGAACAAAAGTGCTAACCTCTCTTTGTCTAGGGATAGCTGGAGTATCGACTCGATTCTGACAGGATTCTCCATCTTGAAATGACCCTCGACGGATGAATGAAACTTTGAAATATTTCTCAAGCTCTAAGGCTTTTTAGTCTACATCCTCGACACAATCAGGGGGATAAAGATTAACTTCCTTTTTAATGTCTGGACGAAGCCCATATATGAACCTAGATACAGTGACATAGGTGGGTTCTGTTAGCTCATCATAAGTTGTAGATAAAGGAAATGGGTCATGTACCCGGTCACACTAGAGTTCAATTACCTAAGGTTAAGAATTTGATCTATGAGTTGGGACATGAAAGAGAAAGGAACAAACTGTTGTTTAAGTTTGGCTTTCATTTCAGCCCACCGAGTAATTGTTGATTGACCTAGATGCTCTATCTCTCTAGTAACATTTTCCAAACATTTCTTAGCACTTCCAACTAGTTTCATTTTAGCAAAGCGAACACGAGAAATGTCAGGCATGTTGTACCACTTAATGTAGTCCTCTAAGTTATCTACCCAATCAAGAACCAGGTTGGGGTCTAGCTTTCTATCAAAACTGGGTACTTCCACCTTGACCTTTCATGTAAGGTCATTGTGGTCCTCATAGGTTCTCTGAGGTGGTGATGTTCTATCAGACCTAAGAGTTCTCCTATTAGGATATAAGTCCTATCTTGGTCAAAGAAAGAAGGATTATCACCTAGTGGATAGTGTTTGGTGTTATACAGACGCCTACCCCTAAATTAATCTTCCTCCAAATGAAAGTCATCTTCATCTATAGGAGCTTTGGGTGGGACAAAAGAGCATGATTAATGATGAGGGTTGACTGAAGGACGGACAGACAAACTTGACTGATAGTGAGGATTAACCTTAGTGTGGGTCAGACTAGGAAGATTAGGTAAAAGACAATTTGTTGGGGCATTTAGTTGGCCTTCAGTGGACCCTACATAAAAGTGGGACACTTTTGATGGGTCATTATTACCAATAGGTTGCTTGCCTTTAACAATTACTATCAATTGATCCATTTGTTCTTGGAGTTGTTTAAAGCCATTTTTGAGATATGATAGATCATCTACTCGCACTTTAAGATTTTTAAGGTCACGAAAAATCTCAATATCAACTTTGGAAGAAATAGCTTCATTTTGTTTCAGTATTTTTGGAAGTTGGGGGTATGGTGAAAACACGGAGATAAGGCACAAAGTATGAATAATGCACCAGGAAAGTTTCCAAAAAAGATTGGCGGGGTCACAATGTGATGCGGGGCAAATCGAGCAACCATCCAAAAGCACCATCCAAGGCCAAGGAAGAGCTTATGCATTGGAACGCCATGGAACGAGGAGCATCCGAGACACATTTCGAGGCGTTTGAAGGAGTCAGGGAAAGAGGCGGACCGCCCACTTACTAGGTGGACCGCCCCCTCAAGTCTCTGAAGTTTTATGGGCTGTCCGCCCCTGTACAGATGCGGGGAGCCTGCTCAGCAGTGAGGAGCAACTAGGCGGGGCGCCTACTTTGGTAAAGTATGACAGGGATTCTAATTTTTATATTATGTAATTCTTATTATTGCCCTACGTGGCCTATGAATTTAGAATCTACTTTAAGGGTACTTTAGGGCTTTCATTATGTTTAGATGAGGCCTATAAATACTCCACTAGTCTTTCCATTTCCTTAGTTAGCTTTGATAAATGATTGAACAAACTTTCAAGAGAAAGAGTCTGTTTGAATGAATGAAAAAACCCTTTGTTGGTATGAGTCTTCTAGGTGAGCTAGTTGATCCCCAAACCCTCCTAATCAGTCTTCTTGTGAGTTCTGGGTGTAACTCGAGGGTAATTGCTTAGCATAGGCGTATCTTGACACCGATACGAGGGTTTCACGGAACAAGTTCTCCGTGGATGCCTTGTAGGGAGTTCGAGATGAGTCTCGCTCCTTTATCTTTTTTTATCATTTTTATTTTGATCCTTATCATCTTGGTATCAGAGCAAGGCTTGGGTTTTGTTTCTACAAACTGCCGACCCTTGATTCTTCGTGCTAGGTCGGTTTCTATCTTAGTTTCTTGTTTTTTGTTATTGAAAAGAAGAAAAACACAAAAAAAAAAAAAAAAAATAGAAACGTTGAAAAACACCAAAAAAAAAAATTTGATCGTATGTCCTTGGTTTGATGGACCCGTTGTGTGATTGATATTGGGGTTTGTTCCTTGTTGGAGACCCATCATTTTGGTACCAACAACTCTCGATTTGGAGTTGTAAAACAAGATTTGAAAATTTGAAACCCTTTGAAGATTTGAAAATTTGAAGCCATAGCTATGAACCTGATGAACATGGTGAATTGGTTGTTTTGATTGGGGTTTGATAAATGTTATTGGGGTTTGATTATTGTGATTGAAAACACATTTGGGTATCTTCAGATTGCTAAAACAACGTGAGATTTGTTGGATTTTTTGGTGCTAAAATCAAGAAACATGTTGTTGAACTGTGCTGAAAGTTGCAGTAGGCGGGGCGCCTAAACACTGAGGCGGACCGCCCACTTGGGCCACCTACTTTTCAGGTGGAACGCCCACTTCCCTCTACAGAGAACCAGGCGGACCGCCTACTTGAAAGAGGTGGGGCACCTACTTTTCTGGAAGTGTGTTTTGGGTAGTTTCTTCTAGGTTCTCTTGTTTCATAGCTTGCATACCATCTAACTAGTAATTCCCTAAGTAAATTTCTTACTTAGTTGGTACTAGTCTTTGAAGCTTTTAGGCAACTCGAGCCTAGATAGGAGATTAGAATTCGAAGAAGACTCGTAGTATTCTTTGATTCAAGTCCTCACATTAAAGTGCTTATCGTCCAATAGAGTCATATTAACTCCACTCATCCCAGAGTACACTTGACTTGTGAATTGAGCGATTGAGTTGTGGTTCGTTGATCAACTACGTGAAGCTTCTAGACTCAAACTTGAGTGAAATATCCACCACCACTAAACGAGTGACCCGAGTGCTATACACGTGAAGGTGTGAGGTGTTTTCACTAGCATTTGTTGATTTTGTAGGTACAATGGCAAATGATAGAGATGATTCCGTTATGAATGCCTTGGCCACCATTATGGCTAAGTTGGAGGACATCAACTTGAGGCTTGAGACCGTTGAAAGAAGGCCCCTGAGCGTCCCTCTTGAATCTGGAGAAGGCACAAGTCATAGCACTTCTATGACTCCCGGACAGTTTGCGGAGATAGCCAAGAGATATGAGTTAAGGAGTGATGTTGCTCCACAAGAGTGAGTGTTGGGCAATCCCCAACAAATGGGCAATCCCCACAACTTGGGAAATCCCAAGGAAATGCTTCACATTCAAGATCCGTCAGATTTGTTCCACCCCTTGAGCAAGTTGTTGAGGCTCAAGAAGGGGAGGAAGCCGAGTATGGTGATGAGGCCTATGGTTGTGATGCTCATTATCAACCGACGCGAGGTATGAATTGGGGTCGAAATGTGGATAGGGGTAGAGGCCGAGGTCGAGGGCCACCTATGAGATTTGATGGAAGGAATGCTAGGAGGAAATATATTGCTTATGATGATCACTATGGAGGCCAACCGGATCCTATCCATGGGGTACGTTACAACAACGACCTCAATAGTGTTAAACTCAACCTTCCACCTTTTAAGGGAACTTTTGATCCAGAGGCATGCATGGAATGGGTACTACTCATGGAGAGAGTGTTTGACACCAATGAGATGACCGAGGAGAACAAAGGCGCCTATGTTATTTCTACCTTTGAGGCCTATGCTTCTACTTGGTGGGAGTCCATGAAGAGGTCAAGAAGAAGAATGAATGTGCATGTAAATATGACTTGGGAAGAATTGAAAGTTCTTATGAATATTAAATATGTGACTCCAAGGTATCGTCAAGAGAAACTCAAGAAGCTTTATTATCTAAAGCAAGGTGTCAAGACGGTTCATGAGTACTATGATGAATTTGAGAAGACTCGGATGGCATTGGATATGGATAACGAGGGTGAAGAAGAAGCCATGATCCATTTCAAGAATGGCTTAAGCTATGGTATAGCTCCTCAATTGAGGTTGCATCATTATCTCTCACCTCAAGATATGTTTGAAGCCGCAATTGATGCCAAAAATTGGCTTAAGGGAGCAAAATCCAAAGGCAATACTCCTAGTTCCACAAGCAAGCCAAAGCAGTGGAAGACTCCTAATGCAAACTTTTTAAGTGCAAGTGCTAGCAAAGAAGTGAAGAAGCCATACGAGAAGACTACACCACACTTGGAAGGTACTTCTAAAACTCGTTTGAGCAATCCTACTTCTACTTCTAATCAATGCTATAAGTGCAAAGGCTATGGTCATTTTGCTAGGGATTGTCCTACAAAAAGAACCATGGTCGTGGTTCGTAATTTGGTTTATGAGCAAGATAGTGAACCCGAAGATGAGGGAGTAGAGGGAGATGAGGAAGTTGTTTGTAAGGAGGACATAGAAGGAGATGATGATCCTCAACTATTCTTGGTGGTTAGGAGGAGCTTGAGTACCATTTTCATGGTAGAGGAGGTGGAAAATGATCAAAGAGAAAACCTCTTTCATGCTAGATGTCGTGTGATGGGGCAAGTGTGCTCAATGGTTGTTGATTCGGGGAGTTGTGCCAACATAGTGAGCCAATCCT
Organism: Petunia x hybrida; assembly: GCA_037355625.1. Classification (NCBI taxonomy): domain Eukaryota; kingdom Viridiplantae; phylum Streptophyta; class Magnoliopsida; order Solanales; family Solanaceae; genus Petunia; species Petunia x hybrida. Next base: position 538,129 of record JBBBVM010000360.1, read on the forward strand.
TGATTTCCCTATTGAAATTACCCACTCTAAAACATCCAAAACCATATTGTTTATAATGGCTTAGTGAGTGTGGTGAACTAAAGTTGGTAAAACAAGTGTTGATAGAGTTTAGCATTGGGAACTATAAGGATAAGATCATGTTTGACATGGTCCCAATGCAAGCTTGCCATCTTTTTTTCGGGAGACAATGGCAATATGATAGATGTGCGGTGCATGATGGTCGGACCAACTCCTACACGGTCAAGAAAGATGGGAGGAAGTATGTTCTTAAACCATTGACTCCAAGGCAAGTAAGGGAAGACTACAAGCGAATGAAGGAGTTGAGGGAGGCGGCTAAAGCAAAGTCACTCATTGTACTTGAACCCGAGGCAAACAATCTTATTGTCTTGCCATTGCATGATGAAAGTGAGAGTCACTCCACTTAAAATGAGAGAGAAAAGAAATTGAGAAGTGAGGGAGTGACCGGTGACAATACAAGAGATGAAAAATGAGAGGAATTGAGGAGTGATCTGAGCAGATTGTCACCACAAACTTTACTTGACCTTGAGGGAAAAATGAAAGAAATGAGAGGTGAGGAAAGAAAAATTGAGAGTGAGATTACCCATTGTTCTAACAATTCTCCATCTTCTACCTTTTCTTGTGTTAGTTCTTGTGTAGGTACATTTGGAGACAAACCGTTGGAGCCTCAACCATGCGCTTGGAAAGAAAGACAAGAGGAGGAAAATTCTCAATGTAAGCTTCATGAAGAAGGAGTTGCATATGACACTTCAAGCCTTGTGAGTGATCAAGGAAGTACTACAAATGTAAGTGTTAATTCACCTTTTCGTGAGCCTACTAGCTATTTGTCTTGTGATGACTCAACACTAGTTGGTGTTATTGATGCATCTAGTGAGTATATCACTAGTGGAGAGTCTAGTTGTCAATTTGAGTGTGCTTGTGAAACACTAGTTGAGAGAAATGCCAAGCCACATCATGATGTGAGCTCATTGTTTTGTGAATCTCTCTCGAGTGTAGATTTGAAAGTTGACAATGATTTTGACCTTTGCTATGACACACCACCAATCTTTGACAAAGGGGAAGATGAGATAGTTGATAATACCCTTATTGATATGCTTCTATTTGGTGGGTCTATGTGTTGTGGTGAGGTTGGTAGTGGCCTTGAGGAGTCCAAATTGAATGAATTAGACAAGGTTGTCTATGATGGCTCCTCAAGTGAACCTAGTATTGATAACTTGTCTATGCTTGATCATGATATTGAGATACATGCTTATACTAATCCATTGTTTGAAGGCATCCTCATTAGTGGTAATGACTTGTATCGGACTAGGGTGAATAGTAAAATGGAACCCCCATGGTGCGAAGGATTTGATTCCTTAGGCAACCCATTGTTTGAGAATTTGGGTGAGGTAGATGGTTCTTTGAGTGACCCTACTATTGCTTGTTTGGGTCATGATGAAGACGAGACTATTATCAATACCTTTCTTGATAGTTTGTCTTTTGGGAAGGGTTGCTTTGGTGATAACATGAGAGGTGAAGAGGATCCCTTGGTGTGAGTAAGTATGCTCTAAAGAAGGGGAGTGAAGTACTTGATACTACTTGTAGGTTGAGTTGTTTGACTCACTCCACTCCACATATTAATCATACATGAAGGATTGATTTGTGTGTTGATCTTGAGCTTAAGGTTCAAGGGGATTTTGGTAGTTTGATCTTACATTTCCCATGTCCCCATGACCTATTTGCTCATTGTTGTATTGAGTTCATGTCGTTATTTAACCAAGTATTTGTTGTTCTCCTTTGAGACTTGATATTTGTGCTTATTATTGATGCTTGGTTATACCACAAGAGTGTGTTTTCCACACTTCTTGCACTAACCTACTTTTGAAGTAAGAAGTTTATTTGTGTTTGCTTGTCGTTGCTTGTAGGTCCTAAGCTCCATGCTCATGCAAGGGAGATCTTGGAAGAAGCCTATGTCAATGTGACGATTAAGAAGGACAAAGAAGGAGAGTGTTGGCCACCCCGAGGAGTTTTTGATGCCATGAGAGACCACGCCTTGATTTCGAGGACGAAATTTTGTCAAGAAGGGGAGGATGATGCGGGCAAAATCGAGCAACCATCCAAAAGCACCATCCAAGGCCAAGGAAGAACTTATGCATTGGAACGCCATAGAACGAGGAGCATCCGAGACATATTTCGAGGCGTTTCAAGGAGTCAGGGAAAGAGGCAGACCGCCCACTTACTAGGCCCGCCCCCTCAAGTCTCTGAAGTTTTATGGGCGGTCCGCCCCTTTACAGAGGTGGGGCGCCTACTCTGCAGTGAGGAGCAACTAGGCAGGGCGCCTACTTTGCTGAAGAATGATGGGGATTCTAATTTTGATACTATGAAATTCCTCTTATAGCCCTACGTGGCCTATGAATTTAGAATCTACTTTAAGGGTACTTTAGGGCTTTCATTATGTCTAGATGAGGCCTATAAATACTCCACTAGTCTTTTAATTTCTTTAGTTAGCTTTGATGAATGATTGAACAAACTTTCAAGAGAAAGAGTCTGTTTGAATGAATGAAAAACGCTTTGTTGGTTTGAGTCTTGTAGTTGAGCTAGTTGATCCCCAAACCGTCCTGATCATTCTACTTGCAAGTTCTGGGTGTAACTCGAGGGTAGTTACTTAGCGTAGGCGTATCTTGACACCGATACGATGGTTTCACGGAAAGAGTTCTCCGTGGATACCTTGTAGGGAGTTCGAGACGAGTCTCGCTCCTTTATCTTTATTTATCATCTTTATATTGATTCTTATCACAATGGTCCCACTTAAAAACCAGACTCCTTAGGCAAGTAGCAGCCTTTTTGACAAAACTTTCCTAGACATGCACTAATCTCTAACTGTGTGACTCAATTGATGTTTTTTTGGGTTTTTTTTTTTTTTTGATTTTATAGAGGAAAGAAATGTAGGATGAACACTCTGAGAATGACTACATATTACTATTTATAATAGAAAATATAAACTAATATCTAAGTGCACACAAAGAACTAAAAATATTAGTGTAAAGACTAAACTACTGATTTTTTTTTTTTAATAATTAGGAATAACTTTTTTTTTTTGGAGTTTTCAGAAAAAAAATTAGTGGATCACCTTACACATGAATATTAACCAAGTATTAAGTGAAAAGACGAGTACCTTACAGTGGTCCAAAATCTCACTTCTAGCAGTGTCTTGTAGGACCTCCGCACTGTCTTCAACTTCCAAAGCTTCAATAATTGAGTGTAATACCAAAGATTTTTTTTTCTTTCTAGCAAACCTTCAAATTCAGTGGTATAAAAATAGTTTATTATCTTAGTAGGTGGTGAGTATTTTTATAGTACTACAAAATATAGTTGGACCAAAAACCTTAAGCTCCGATACCAATATTGATGTAGCACCACAAGAAAGAATTGAGAGTTGGGAGAAAATCATAGAAAAAGAGAAGAAATAAGAGAGAAAATGAGAGATCAACTTTTATTCATCAAAATGAGGTGCTTTACAATGAACCTGGAAGGCCCTATATACCTAATACTAGGTAAAATTTATCTCTAACTAGGAGATAAAAATAAAATCAAAATATGATAAAAATAAAATCTAAGAAAAGATAATGATAATAATAAAATCTATCCTGGAAGATAATTATTCTAAATTAATAAAATAAAATAAAATAGAAAATTATCCATTTCATTTTGGATTTACATCAATTATTAGATTAGTGTATAGGAGATGTGAGTTTTGAACAAAATCAGTTTAAACACATAGAAGGGCTAGATTTTAAAACAGGCGTTTGGGCCCATATTAATGAAAAAGGGGCAGTTTTACTTTTGCAAAAATTGATCCAGTTTCAGACAGTTAGCGCACAAAGGCCCCCGTTTGTCAAATTATCCAGGTTTTACACGAAGAACAAATAGGACACCACATAATTAATTCTGAAAAAAAAAAATTAACATATCGGAAAAGATGCTGTTATGCACTTTAACTATCATTTACTTAGATTTCATGAAATTTCCTCATTTTAATAAAATATGATGCAAACAAGTAAAGAGGTAAGGTGAAAGAGATGCCCTTGGACAGCCATAGACTTAGCCTATTTCCATGCCACCTATTTTAAAGCACTTTACACACAGGGAATCCTAGTAAATACAACGCATAGGGGAGTCTAACAGAGTAAGAAAGAAACAAGAAGGAGTGCCTCTATGAGCACTTAGTATAGGGGTTGGACTGCCTATACATATGTCAACAGGGACCATAGTTAAACTATTATGAATGATCATGAAGCACCTACATATTAGAAACTGGTATAGCCTATAGGCTATCCAAAATAGGTTGCAATACGAGGTTAGCAAGGAAGGCCTGGCAGGCCTAAAACAAGCATGTCACACAGTTAACATAAAAGGAGATATCATGTCTTCAGTGAGAGGAAAAGGGATGATATTACTACCTTAAGACTTTTGAGAAGAGAAAACAGTATAAATGCAGAAAAGAGAGAGGGAGAGCTTGCACCAGTGAGGTGAAGACCTCTGACTTTCTAGAACAATGGAGGATCAGAAGAGAGAGAGAGAGAGAGAGAGAGAGAGTATGCGTTCAGTGTGTGTGCGGTATGTTCTCTATGTTTCTGTGTGAATATCATGTGTGTCTAAGTGTGCCAAAGTCCAGTTTATATAGGCATAACATTGGGCCTTTTCAAATTCAAATCCCAATGTGAAAAGTAGTAAAACGTAAAGAAGGAAAGAGGAGATCATGCTATCAATCAAAAGGAATTAAATTCTAATATATCTTCCTTAAATAAAGCTAGTTCAAAAATCAGGGAAGGGTGGGAAGGTTTACTTTTCGGATTTAGCAAAGGTTCTCATTGTATATTGCTATGTATAGTTCAAGTAGGGTCCTAAAATTAAGTGATAAGACCCAAACCCCCTCAAGACCTTTCACTCGGAGTCAAGCCAAGTTGATCCAAGATACCCATCTTCACTTGATATGGAAGGGCATGGAAGAAGGCCCCAAGAGCGACATCAAGGCCATGCTTTTGTGTGCCATGGATGGAGGACCTCCTAGTACACTTGGAGAAGCATCCGGAGCATGTTTGGAAGCAACTCAAGAGGCCACAGGAACAGGCGGACCGCCTACTCAACTAGGCCGGCCGCCTCGTTTTTTATCACTCTCTGGATCTCCAACCAGGCGGCGCCGCCTCTGCAGAGGACTCAGGACAGGCGGACCGCCTACTCCCTAGAAGGCTGGGGCGCCTGCTTCAACTAGGCTGAGCGCCTACTCCAAGAAGGCTGTGCGCCTACTTGGGGCGCCTAGTGTGCTGAACGTTGCGGGATTCCTAGTTTATTTGCTATGTTTTGGACAACTATAGCCCTATGAGGCCTTTATTGTTTTAACCCACTTTAGGGGTATTTTTGAGTTTTCATTACATGTAAGTGAAGTCTATAAATACTTCACAAACCTATTCAAACCTCAGCTTACCTTTGAATCTTATGAATGATGAATAGAGTTTATCTCTTTTTATGAAGAAACCCTTTCTTGGTTGCTTGAATTCACTAGTGGAACCTAGTTGAGTCTTGAACCGAAAACTCGATCATTCTATTTGCGAGTCCCAAGTGTGACTCGAGGGTAGTTGCATAGCGTAGGTCCTCCTTGACGCCGATACGAGGGCATCACGGAACAAGTTCTCCGTGGTTACTTCGTAGGGAGTTCGAGTAGTGTCTCGCTCCTATCTTTACTTTCCGCGTATTGATTTTGATCCTTATCATCTTGGTATCAGAGCAAGGCTCGGGTTTTTTTTCTACAAACCCCCGACCCTTGATTCTTCGTGCCTAGGTTGGTTTCTATCTTAGGTTCTTATTTGTTGTTGAAGAAAAGAAGAAAACACAAAAAAATAGAAAAAGTTGAAAAACACAAAGAAATATGAACATGGATTCTTGGTTTGTTGGACCCATTGCGTGATTGTTATTGAGGTTTGTTCCTTGTTGGAAACCCGTTCTTTTGGTACCCTAAGCATCAAATTTGGAGTAGAAACACAAGAATTGAAATTTGAAACCCCTTTGAAATTTTGAAATTTTGAAACCCTAAGCTTGAAGATGATGAACATGGAAAATTGATTGTTTTTGATTGGGGTTTGATCAAAGTTGTTGGGGTTGGTTCTTTGTGATTGAAACAACATTGGGGTACCTTTGAATTGCTAAAACAACGTGTGGATTGATGAATTTTTGGGTGCAAAACCAAGAAAATCGTGTTTGAAACTGTGCTGAAACCTGCAGTAGGCGGAGCGCCTAGTAAAACGGGCGGACCGCCTGATTTTTGCTTGCTCTCTGGACTTTACAAAGGCGGACCGCCTACTTAGAGTAGGCTGACCGCCTACTCCCCACTGCAGGCACTAGGCGGACCCCCTAGTCCAAACAGGTGGGGCGCCTACTTCCTGAAGAGTTGGGAATCGGGTAGTTTCTCTAGGTTCGCTTGTTTTGTTGTTTGCATTGCTTCTAATTAGTATTATTAGAGTATAATCCTACTCGATTAGTACTAATTACTTCGAGCTACTAGGATCATCGTGCCTTAGAACGGAGACTAGAACTCAAAGAAGACCCGTAGTGCCTTTTGACTCAAGTCCTCACTCAAAGTGCTTAGCGTTCCAATCGAGTCCAATTAACTCCACTCACCCCGGAGTACATTTGGCTTTTGAGTCGAGTGATTAAGTTTAGGTTTACTATTCAACTTCGTGAAGCTTTGAGCTCAAGCAAGAGTGAAATAGCCATCACCACCATACGAGTGATCCGAGTGAACACAAGTGAGGGAGTGAGTGAGGTGTTTTGACTAACTCTTGTTTCTTTCTTTGTAGGTACAATGGCCAACGAAGGTCAAGATTTCATAAAGGAGGCCTTGGCTAGCCTTCTTGCCAAGATGGATGTCATGACTCAAAGGATTGAGTCACTTGAAAAGGGTGCCTCAAGTACCTAAGGTGACCAAGGGACCCCGAGTGTCCCAATTGAAAAGGGGACCCCGAGTGTCCAAATTGAGGCCGGTGAAGGCTCGAGTAGCCCTACCTTTACCCCGGAGCAAGTTGTTGAATTGCTCAATCAACAATGGGTAAAGGAAGACCGAGAGAGAATTGAACGAATGGGCATTCCCCGTATCTTGGATAATCCCCCAAGACACATCCCATTACCAAGACCCATCCGAAACGTGCAACCTCTTGAGCAAGTCGATGAAGCTCAAGAAGGGGAGGAAGTTGATTATGGTGACGATGTGTATGGTTTTGATGATAGCTTTCAACCGAGACGAGGTATGAATTGGGGTCGTAATGTGGATCGAGGTAGGGGCCGAGGTCGAGGGCCACCTATGGGATATGTTGGAGGGAATTTGGTGTGAATGAAGACCACTATGGGGGCCAACCGGAGCCATTCCGTGGGGGTCGTGACAACAACAACAATCTTAATAGTGTGAAGATCACTATTCCTCCTTTCAAAGGAAGTAGTGATCCGGTGGAGTACCTTGATTGGAAGTTGTCCATGGAACGTATATTTGACACCAACGATATGCCCGAAGTGAAGAAGACCAAGTATGCTATCTCTACCTTTGAGTCCTTTGCTTCTACTTGGTGGGAGTCGGTAAAGAGGAGTAGAAGGAGGATGGGGATGGTTATTAATCTTACTTGGGATGAGTTGATCCGTGTGATGAATGAAAAGTACTTGACCAACCAATACCGAGTGGAACAACAAAAGCGTCTCTATGAATTGAAACAAGGTTCCAAGTCGGTTGGGGAGTACTTCAATGAGTTTGAACAAGTCCGGATGACTCTAGACTTGGATAAGGAAGACAATGAGACGGCCATGATCCGTTTCAAAGGGGGCTTAAACCGAGACATAGCTTCACTTTTGAAGTTTCACAAGTACAATGATCACTACAAGCTATATGAGGATGCGGTTGAAGCCGAGAAGTGGCTCAAAGAGGAGAAATCCTTTCGTTACAAGAGTAGTGCTACTACTCCATTGAACAAGCCAAAGGATTGGAAATCTCCTACAACTAATGCCAAATTCCCAAGTGCAAGTGGTCCAAGTGCTAGCAAGGAGGTGAAGAGGCCTTTTGAAAGGTCGACACAGCCCGTGGGAGGTAATTCTAGAACTCACTTGAGTAATCCAATCTCTTATTCTACTCAATGCTTTAAGTGTAAGGGTTATGGTCATCTCTCTAAAGATTGCCCTACCCGAAAAACTATGGTTCTTGTTGGTGACTTGGTCTATGAGCAAGATAGTGAACCCGAGGAAGAAGAGGGAGTAGAGGGTGATGAGGAAGGAGATGATGGGGAGATTGTCATGGGAGAAGATGATGAAGCCCATGCCTTCCTTGTTGTGAGGAGGAGTCTAGGAGCCATGTGTGTGGAGGATGTTGAGACCTTGCAAAGAGAGAACCTCTTTCATTCCAAATGCCGAGTCATGGGTCTCGTTTGCTCTATGACCATTGACTCGGGAAGTTGTGCTAATGTTATTAGCCAAACACTAGTTGCCCAATTGAAATTACCTACCTTGAAACACCCAAATCCTTATAGACTACAATGGCTTAGTGAGTGTGGTGAGTTGAGGGTGGTTAAGCAATGTTTGATCAAGTTCAAGATTGGGAACTATGTGGATGAGCACATGTTCGATGTCGTGCCTATGCAAGCATGCCACCTACTCTTTGGTAGGCCTTGGAAATTTGATCGACGTGTGGTTCATAATGGTCATGCCAACACCTATACGGTGACGCATGAAGGGAAAAAGTTTGTGCTCCAACCCTTGACTCCCAAACAAGTGAGCGATGATTACAAACGAAAGTGGGAGTTGAGAGAAGCGGCAAAGGCTAAGTCGGTGGTTGAGACTAGCCCTTTGTCCAAAAGCTTGGTGGCAATCCCACCAACTTCTACCGGTGGCATATGTGCCATGATGCAACCGGGCGAGATCCTAAAGGGAAATAATGGCAACAAGCTTCTCATATGCCTAGTGCACAAAGGTATGGTCCTAAACTCTAATTGTGATTTTTCTTCTAACCCTTTGCCTAGTATATTTGAGAATGTTTTGAAGGATTTTGGTGACATGTTCCCGGATGAGATGCCGGATGGATTACCGCCTTTAAGGGGTATTGAGCACCAAATCGACTTTGTCCCGGGATCCCAAATCCCGAACAAACCGGCCTATAGGAGCAATCCGGAAGACACAAGAGAATTGCAAAGGCAAGTTGATGAATTGCTCACTAAAGGCTTGGTGAGGGAAAGCTTGAGTCCTTGTGCCGTGCCCGTGATCCTTGTTCCCAAAAAGGACGGCACTTGGAGAATGTGTGTTGATTGTCGGGCCGTGAACAAAATAACGGTAAAGTACCGTCACCCTATTCCCCGACTTGATGATATGTTAGATGAATTAAGTGGTTCATGTGTGTTTAGCAAAATTGACCTTAGGTCCGGCTACCATCAAATCCGGATGAAACCCGGTGATGAATGGAAAACCGCATTCAAGACCAAGTTTGGTCTCTATGAATGGTTGGTGATGCCCTTTGGGCTCTCCAATGCACCTAGCACTTTTATAAGGCTAATGAACCATGTTTTAAAGCCATTCATCAACAAGTTTGTGGTCGTCTATTTTGACGATATATTGATCTATAGCAAATCAATAGACGACCATGTTGATCACCTTAGGCTAGTGCTTGAAAAGTTGAGAGCCGAAAAGCTCTATGCTAATTTTAAAAAGTGTGCCTTTGGTGTTGAGAAGGTGGTCTTCCTTGGGTTTGTTGTGAGTGCCCAAGGAGTGGAGGTGGATGAGTCTAAGGTAGAGGCCATACGTGATTGGCCTACTCCTACTACCGTGACTCAAGTGAGGAGCTTTCATGGTCTCGCAAGCTTTTATAGGCGATTTGTGAAGGACTTTAGCTCCATTGCCGCTCCACTCACCGAATTGGTAAAGAAAGACCAACCGTTTGTTTGGGGAGAGCCTCAAGAGAAGGCCTTCCATGAGTTGAAAAGTAGGTTGAGTACCGCCCCCCTATTGAAATTGCCCGACTTCGGAAAGGCATTTGAGGTTGAATGTGATGCCTCGGGGGTGGGAATTGGTGGTGTCTTAATGCAAGATAGCAAACCCATCGCCTACTTTAGTGAGAAGTTGAAAGGGGCCTCCTTGAACTATTCTACATATGACAAGGAGTTGTATGCCCTTGTGAGAGCCCTTGCCCATTGGCAACACTATCTTTGGCCTCGTGAGTTTGTAATCAAGAGTGACCATGAGTCACTCAAGCATTTGAGAGGCCAAGAGAAGCTCAATAAGAGACATGCCAAGTGGGTTGAATTCATTGAGTCCTTTCCCTATGTGATCCAATACAAGAAAGGGAAGGACAATGTTGTGGCGGATGCACTTTCGAGAAAGTTTGCTCTAGCCACCACTCTCACCTCTAAGCTCATGGGTTTTGAGAGCATTAAATTGATGTATGCTCATGACCCAAAGCTAAAGAGTGTCCATGAAACTCTAGAGAAAGGGGAGAGAGTTGACAAATACCAATGGGTTGATGGTTATATCTTCAAAAATGGTAGGGTGTGCATACCGGAGTCCTCTTGGAGAGAGTTGCTTGTGCACGAGGCACATTGCGGGGGACTCATGGGACATTTTGGCACAAGAAAGACCTTAGCCATTCTTCAAGAACAATTCTATTGGCCAAAGATGAGGGTGCATGTGGAAAAGTTTTGCACTAATTGCCTTGAGTGCAAACGTGCCAAATCTAAAGCCCACCCTCATGGGTTGTATACCCCTCTCCCCGTACCTACTAGTCCATGGTTGGATATCTCAATGGATTTTGTGATGGGATTACCAAGGACTAGAGGGGGCCATGATAGCATTTATGTTGTTGTGGATAGGTTCTCCAAAATGGCTCATTTCATTCCATGCAAGAAATGTGATGATGCACAACATGTTGCAACTTTGTTTATTGAAAATGTTTTGAAGTTGCATGGCGTGCCTCAAACCATAGTGAGTGATAGGGACACTAAGTTCCTAAGTCATTTTTGGAGGTGTTTATGGGGTGCTTTAGGCACCAAGCTCTTGTTCTCCACGTCCCACCACCCCCAAACCGATGGGCAAACGGAAGTGGTAAACTGAACCTTGGGTGCTCTTCTTAGAGCCATGACCCGAGGTAAGGCCGGGACATGGATTGATCGTCTACCTCTTATGGAGTTTGCCTACAATCGCACATTGCATAGCATGATAGGCATGACTCCATTCTAGTGTGTCTATGGATTTAACCCCTTGATTCCCCTTGATCTAACCCCTTTGCCAAGGGAAATGGTTGTTAATTTTGAAGGTAAAGCTAGAGCCAAGGCTTTGGTTGAACTCCATGCAAAGGCGAAGAAGAATTTGGAGGAAGCTTATGCTAAGGTTGCCTCCAAGAAAAACAAAGGACGCAAGAAGGTGGAACTCAAGAAGGGTGACTATGTGTGGGTGCACTTCCAGAAAGAAAGGTTTCCAAGCCTTAGGAAAGGGAAGTTGGCACCCCGAGGAGATGGCCCATTCCAAGTGCTCTCGGAGATAAACAACAATTCCTATGTGGTCGACTTGCCAAGTGAGTATCAAGTTTCTAATACTTTCGATGTTTGTGACTTGGTTCCTTTGGATGTAGGTAATGAAGAGGTCGTGCATAATGATGAAGGGGTCGTGGATGATGCTTCAATTTCGAGGACGAAATCCTCTCAAGAAGGGGAGGATGATAAGACCCAAACCCCCTCAAGACCTTTCACTCGGAGTCAAGCCAAGTTGATCCAAGATACCCATCTTCACTTGACATGGAAGGGCATGGAAGAAGGCCCCAAGAGCGACTTGAAGACCATGCTTTTGTGTGCCATGGATGGAGGACCTCCTAGTACACTTGGAGAAGCATCCGGAGCATGTTTGGAAGCAACTCAAGAGGCCACAGGAACAGGCGGACCGCCTACTCAACTAGGCCGGCCGCCTAGTTTTTGATCACTCTCTGGATCTCCAACCAGGCGGCGCCGCCTCTGCAGAGGACTCAGGACAGGCAGACCGCCTACTCCCTAGAAGGCTGGGGCGCCTGCTTCAACTAGGCTGAGCGCCTACTCCTAGAAGGCTGGGCGCCTACTTGGGGCGCCTAGTGTGCTGAAGGTTGCGGGATTCCTAGTTTATTTGCTATGTTTTGGACAACTATAGCCCTATGAGGCCTTTATTGTTTTAACCCACTTTAGGGGTATTTTTGAGTTTTCATTACATGTAAGTGAAGCCTATAAATACTTCACAAACCTATTCAAACCTCAGCTTACCTTTGAATCTTATGAATGATGAATAGAGTTTATCTCTTTTTATGAAGAAACCCTTTCTTGGTTGCTTGAATTCACTAGTGGAACCTAGTTGAGTCTTGAACCGAAAACCCGATCATTCTATTTGCGAGTCCCAAGTGTGACTCGAGGGTAGTTGCATAGCGTAGGTCCTCCTTGACGCCGATACGAGGGTATCACGGAACAAGTTCTCCGTGGCTACTTCGTAGGGAGTTCGAGTAGTGTCTCGCTCCTATCTTTACTTTCCGCGTATTGATTTTGATCCTTATCATTAAGGTAAGTCACATCGGCAAGATTCTGGATAAAAAAACCTTCTACTCTTTGTTTATAATGGAGTCCAGGTTCTAGAAACCAGTGCACAAGGATAGTCTAGACTATTTTAGGCTCGAAATCCCTTGATCAGCTTAAAAAGTTTCAATCAAATTTTAAATTGATGTTATATCCATTACTAGAACAGATTCCCATTCTATTCCCAATCAAAGAGTTTAAATTAAGCAAATCAAGATTCCTTAATCATGTAAATCAAATTACCATCCCAGTTTAAGATTCAAAATCACTGATTACTTTAACAGCATTTCAATCAATCTTTAACTGATATTCTACAAATCATAAGAAAATTTTAGCATCCAGATTTCAAGCTTAAACAATCATATTTACACGAGGTAGTTAAATGAGTAGTTGCAGTATACATAGGGCAATCATGGTTTCACAAGCTGTATATGTATCAAATTCAGGCATTCAAAAGGTTCAGAACAATGTCCAATTTATCAGTGAGTTAAAACAAAAACAAATGATCGCATAAGCTTTGCCCTAATCAGTTGTCATGTAACAATCATTTAACTAAGCATACAAATATGTAATCAACTAGCAAAATTAACCAAATAAGTCATAGGTGTCACATAGGGTTTCAAAAGTAATAAAAAGAAAGAATTACCTATTTTTGTTATTAGATCGTACCGGTTCCAACATGTTTCAGCTAAGGACTTCCCTTTTCGGATTTAATTTTCCATCTAAAATGTAAAAAGGGTCCTCATTTTAACGTATCTCAACCATCGTCTTAGTTTTCCGGTAACAACGACGGAGGTTAATGAGGGGTCGAGTTATGCCCTTCATCGTTTGGGGAAATTACCATGGGTGCTATGTTGCGGACAACGGGAGGAGCAAGAAAATGTATTTGGTTTTGAGATATCGCTAGCGAGAATGGCCCGAAAAGGACATGACAATGGCGGACTAGGGTTCTGAGATGAGAGAGAACTGAGAGGGGAGGGCAGCGGGTATTTTTTACGGAAATGAGGGGGATTAGGGTTTCAGGGGTTAATGGGTAATTAAAAATAGAAATTATGTTTGAGTTGGACAGCAAAGATGTGGCCACGTATGCTCACGTGGATCAGATGTGGGTGTATGTGGCATGTGATCTGTATAAATGTGTTGAAGTGTATATAATGTGTATAAAATAGTATAAAATAGGTATAAATGTGCATAAAATTGCGTATAAAATTATAGAAAACTACAAAATTAATATTATAATGTCAAAATGATTTAAAAATATAGAAGATATCATTAGGAAATTTAAAATAATTTAAACAATTTTGTTGAAAATAGAAATAATTGTGAAATTCGTAATCTAATGTGCACATTTTCTAAATAGCCGTAATTTGTGATGGTCTCTTTTAAAAAATAGCCTAATTGGCGTCCATGTCTGAACTGGATTTTGAATAGGGGTCAGAGTGAAGATAATTGTGTGGTTATCAGTCTAATTTTGTCGTAAAATGGCTATTGAAAATGGAGGGACAAAATTGAGTGTCAACAGCTGCCCCACTTCGCCCGGGGAGGATGAAAAGAGTCTTCAGGCAAAGACGTTGACAGAGCGGCCAATTTTTTCATGACTCTTGCAAAGTTATTTGAAATTCTGAGGGCTTCTGTAAAATGGTAGTTTATTGAGCTGCCAGATTGTGTCCTGCAATAAAAGTGAGCTTTTGCTAATAATAGTTGTAAGTGTAAAAATAGACTTCCCTGTCGTTGGTTCGTCTTGCCCGTGCCTCTCGTAAAAAGACCTATGTGCTCGTCAGCACTGCTACTACTTCCTCGTAAAGAGAACCTACTGCTACTACCTCTCGTCGTGACATGTTTGCCTCCTCGTAAAGAGAACCTATTGCTCGTCAGCACTGCTATTGCCTCCTCGTAATGAGAACTTATTGCTACTGCCTCTCATCGCAAGATGGTTTACTTGTCGCGTCGGGCTGTGTACCCTGCGAAAAAAAGCTAAAGTAAAGCGCAAAAATATGATGCTATTGTTTTGTCTGCAATATTGTTAGGAAGGTTGTCGTGCCTTCGTTTCTATAGTGCCTGCATTCAAAGGAAAATTTGTGAGTTGCGGGGGAAAGGTTTAATTTGTGCATTCTTTGTCTGCTCCGCACCTTCTTCTTGTAGGTTCTTTTGTGAATGTCAGGACCTTAGTCAAGCTAATGGGGATACATAAGGAAAGAAAGAAAATAAATTCAAGTATTTGCAATATTGTAAGAAAAATGCGCTTTATTCCATTGAATCGTAGACTGCATTGTGTAATATAGGTACAATATTGCAACTGTTGTTTTTTGGACCATACTAGAACTTTTCTTCCGACCTCAAAATTCTGCCCCAGTTTCTGCACTTTGCCTTCTCTTGAAATTTTTGAGCGGATCTCAAAAATTTCTGCCCTAATGTCGATTCCGTCTGTCCTTTTAAATTTTTTGAAAGGTCCTCAAAAATTCTGCCCCAGCGTCTACTTCGTGGGGAAAATAAATTTTGCATTGGTGTGACCGAACCTTGGGGTAGGTTGCCTACGTATCCCAGCTCGGGGAATCAGGTCGTAACGTAGTTCCAGATTACAAGAGACATTGCATAAGTAGTAAGGCTTTGAGCTAGTGCAAATATTTAGACATAGTATCTCTTGATAGCGTCTGCATTGATAGGTTTCGAACGAATATATCCATCCATTTCTGCTAAAGCCTCCAGTCAAGACTCGATGAACCATGTACGGCCCTTGCCAATTTGTCACGAAATTGCCTTTTGCCTCTTCTTGATTAGGGAATATATTCTTTAATACCAGTTTTCCCGGCTTGAAAGGTCGTACCCAGACTTTCTTGTTAAATGCCTTTTCCATTCTTTCCTAATCCAACTGCCCGTGACATATTGCGTTCATTCTTTTGCCATCAATGAGCGCTAGCTGCTCCATCCTTGTATTAATCCATTCAGCATCTTTCAGTTCTACCTGTATGATTCTTAGAGAAGGTATCTCGACCTCTGCTGGTATTACTGCTTCAGTCCCATAGACTAATAGGTATGGAGTGGCTCCCGTGGATATCCTGACAGTTGTGTGGTACCCCCAATAGTGCATAAAGTAGACTTTCATGCCATTGCTTCGAATTATCAATCATCTTGCACAGTATTTTCTTGATATTCTTGTTGGCTGCCTCAACTGCTCCATTCATCTGAGGTCTATATGAAGTAGAATTACGGTGCTTGATCTTGAATATGTCACAGGTTGCTTTCATCAAGTCACTATTGAGATTGGACCCATTGTCAGTGATGATTGACTCGGGAATGCCAAACCGATAAATCATTTTGTCACAGACGAAATCTGCTACAACTTTCTTCATTACCGACTTGTATGATGCGGCTTCTACCTGTTTAGAAAAGATGATGCGGGGCAAATCGAGCAACCATCCAGAGTAGCATCCAAGGCCAAGGAAGAGCATTTCAAGATCATGCATTGGAACACCATGGAAGGAGGAGCATCTGGGACACATTTCGAGGCGTTTCAAGAAGCCAAAGGAAGAGGCAGACCACCCACTTTACTAGGCAGACCGCCCCCTCAACTCTCTGAAGTTCACTATTCTCCAGTGAAATTCAGCATTTGGGCAACTAGGCGGGGCACCTACTTTATGGGCGGGGCGCCTACTTACTGAATTGCATGACGGGAATTCTATTTTTAATGCTATGTAATTTCTATTCTAGCCCTACGTGGCTTCTATCCTTTTAGCCCACTTTAGGGGTCTTTTAGACTTTATATTACATGTGTGAGGCACCTATAAAAGGGCCCTTAGCTTTTCAATTTACTTAGTTAACTTTGATGAATGAAGAACATGAGAGCAATGCCCCTTTATTGAATGATACCTTTTGTTTGGGACTTGAATCTTCCAATGGACCTAGTTGACCTTCAACCCCGCCCCGATCATTCTATTTTTGAGTCCCAAGTGTTACTCGAGGGTAGTTGCATAGTGTTAGGCAACTCTTGACCCATCGATGGTTTCACGGAACAAGTTCTCCGTGGATACCTCGTAGGGAGTTCGAGACGAGTCTCGCTCATATCATTTTTCTTGTCTTTATTTCGATCTGTATCATCTTGGTATCAGATCAAGGCTCTGGATTTATTTCTACAAACCCTCGACCCTTGTTTTTCATGCCTAAGTTGGTTTTTATCTTTGTTTCTTGTTTGTTATTATTGAGAATGAAGAAAACAAAAAAAAAAAATTGAAAAATATGAAAATCCAAAAATTTGACATATCTTGTTGGTGTGATTGATTCTTTATACGGTGTTATTGGAGATTGATCCTTGTTGAAAACCCACCTTTTTAATGCCTAAATCTCATAGTTTGGATTGGTACTACGGATTTTGAAGATTTGAAATCCCTTTTTTCCTTAAACCCTTGTTCTTGAGTTCATGTCTTGATTCTTGGGTTTGGTTGATTGTTGGTTGTGAAATTGATATCGAGGTTTGATCTATACCGAAAAACTAACCATTTGGTACCAATTTTGTGAGATTTGGAGTTGTATAACATCAAAAATGAAGAATCAAAAATCATTTTGAAACCCTTTTGAAAACTCACTTTGAATCTTTAGAATTTGATTGTTTTTTATAGGGGTTTGATAAAAATCATTGGGGTTTGATTATTGTGGTTGAAAACACGATTGGGTACCTTCGGATTGGCAAAAAATCTTGAAAATTGTTGGATTTTTGGGTTCTAAAACCAAGAAACACGAAGTTGGACTGTGCTGAAGAACACAGTAAGTGGGGCGCCTAAACATATAGGCGGACCGCCCACTTTTGGTGACCTCTCTGAACTTTGGGAGGCGGGGCACCTAGTAACAGAGGTGGACCACCCACGTCCCTCTGCAGAAATTAGGGCGGACCGCCCACTGGGGAAAGGGTGTGGCGCCTGTTTTTGGGAGGTGTTGGCTTGGGTAGTTTTTCCTAGGTTCTCTTGTTTCTTTGCTTGCATAACATCTAACTAGTATTTGTTTAAGTAACCTTCCTACTTAATTAGTACTAGACATTGAGCTTTTAGGAACCTCGTTCCTAGTTAGGAGAGTAGAATTCGAAGAAGCCCCGTAGAATATTTTAACTCAAGTCTTCACTTTAAAGAGCTTATAGTCCATTGAGTCACATAAACTCCACTCACCCCGGAGTACACTTGACTTTTGGATTGAGTGATTGAGTTGAGGATTGTTGTTCAACTACATTAAGCTTCTAGGTTCACCCCGGAGTACACTTGACTTTTGGATTGAGTGAAATATCCACAACCACTAAACGAGTGAACCGAGTGATACACAAAGTGAGGGTGTGTGTAAGGTGATTTCACTAAGGTTTGTTCATTTTGTAGGTACAATGGCAAATGAGGGAGACGATCCCGTTAAGAATGCCTTGGCCACCATCATGGCCAAGTTGGAGGACATAACCTCGGGGCTTGAGACCGTTGAAAGAAGGACCCCGAGCGTCCCTCTTGAATCCGGAGAAGGCAAAAGTCATAGCACTCCTATGACTCCCGGACACTTTGTGGAGATAGCCAAGAAATATGAGGTAAAGGATGATGTAACTCCAAGAGGGTGTGTGTTGGGAAATCCCCAACAAGTGGGCATTCCCCTCAACTTGAGCAATCCCCAAGGAAATGCTCCACTTCCAAGACCCGTTCGAAATGTTCAACCACTTGAGCAAATTAGTGAGGCTCAAGAAGGGGAGGAAGCCGAGTATGGAGATGATGGATATGGCTATGATGCTCACTATCAACCTAGGCGAGGAATGAATTGGGGTCATAATGTGGATAGGCGTAGAGGCCGAGGTCGAGAGCCACCCATGGGGTATGTTGGAGGGAATGCTAGGAGGGATTATTGTGTTTATAAAGACCACTATAGAGGCCAATCAGAGCCTTACCATTGAGCTCGTGACAATAATAACCACAATAGTGTTAAGCTCAATCTTCCAACCTTTAAGGGAACTTGTAATCCGGAAGCATACATGGAATGGGTACTACTCATGGAGAGAGTGTTGACACCAATGAGATGATCGAGGAGAAGAAAGGCACCTATGCTATTTCAAAATTTGAGGCCTATGCTTCTACATGGTGGGAGTCTATGAAGAGGTCAAGAAGAAGGATGCGAGTGCACGTGAATGTGACTTGGGATGAGTTGAAAGGTCTCATGAATACCAAGTATGTGACTCCAAGGTATCGTCAAGAGCGACTTAAGAAGCTTTATGAGCTAAGCAAGGTGTCAAGACGGTTCATCAGTACTATGATGAATTTGAAAAGATCCGAATGCTTTGGATATGGATACCGAAAGTGAAGAACAAGTCGTGATCCGCTTCAAGAATGGCTTGAGCTATGGTATAGCTTCTCAATTGAGATTGCATGTTTATCTCTCACTTCAAGATATCTTTGAAGCCGTAATTGAAGCTGAGAATTGGCTTAAGGGAGAGAAGTCCAAGAGCAACACTCCTACTCCCATGAGCGAGCCAAAGGAGTGGAAGACTCCAAATGCAAATTTTCCAAGTGCAAGTGGTGCAAGTGCTAGTAGAGAAATGAAGAAGCCATATGAGAAGTCTACACCACATGTGGAAGGTAATTCTAAAACTCGCTTGAGCAACCCTACTTCTACTGCTACTCAATGCTATCAGTGCAAGGGCTATGGTCATTTTGCTAGATATTGTCCTACTCGAAAGACCATGGTTGTGATAGGTAATTTGGTGTATGAACAAGATAGTGAACCCGAGGATTGGGGAGTAGAGAGAGATGAAGAAGTTGCTTTTGAAGAGGCTACTGAAGAAGGAGAAGATCCTCAATTGTTACCATATTAATGGAAGAGGAGATGGAGTACCATATTCATGGAAGAGGATATGGAAAATGATCAAAGAGAAAACCTTTTTCATGCGAGATGTCGTGTGATGGGGCAAGTGTGCTCAATGGTTGTTGACTCGGGAAGTTGTGCCAACATAGCGAGCCAAACTTTGATTTTCCAATTGAAATTACCCACTCTAAAGCATCCAAAACCATACCGTTTACAATGGCTAAGTGAGTATGGTGAAACAAGTGTTGATAGAGTTTAGCATTAGGAACTATAAAGATAAAATCATGTTTGATGTGGTCCCGATGCAAGCTTGCCATCTTTTGTTTTGGAGACCATGGCAATATGATAGGTGTGTGGTACATGATGGTTGGACCAACTCCTATATGGTCAAGCAAGATGGAAAGAAGTATGTTCTTAAACCTTTGTCCCCAAGGCAAGTAAGGGAAGACTACAAGTGTATGAGGGAGTTGAGGGAAGCGGCTAAAGCAAAGTCACCTACTGTACTTGAGCCCCAAGAAAACAATCTTATTGTCTTACCATTGCATGATGAAAGTGAGAGTCACTCTACTTCAAATGATGATAATCTTGAGTCTCATCCCATTGTACTTGAAAATGAGAGACAAGAGAAAGAGAGAAGTGAGGGAGTGACCGGTGACAATCCAAAAGAGGAAAGAGGAGAGGATTTGAGGAGTGGTGTGAGTGGTTTGTCACCACAAACTACACTTGACATAGAGGGAAAATTGAGAGAAAAGAGAGGTGAGGAAAGAGAATTTGAGAGTGAGAGCACCCATTGTTCTAACTATTCTTCATCTTTTACCTTTTCTTGTATTAGCTCTTGTGTAGGTACATTTGAAGGCAAGCAATTGGAGCCTCAACCATGTGCTTGGAAGGAAAGACAAGAGGAGGAAAATCTTCAATGTAAGCCTTGTGAGTGATCAAGGAAGTGCTTCAAATGTAAGTGTTGCTTCATCTTTTCATGAGCCTGCTAGTTACTTGTCTTGTGATGACTCAACACTTGTTGGTGTTTGTGACGCATCTAGTGAATATGCCACTAGAGAAGAGTCTAGTAGTCAACTTGTGTGTGATTGTGTATCACTAGTGGAGAAAGATGCTATGCCACATCATGATGTGAGCTCGTTGTTCAACGAACCTCTCCCTAGTGTAGACTCGATGGTTGACTTTGAATGTAATCTTTGCTATGACACACCACGAATCTTTGACAAAGGGGAAGATGAGATAGTTGATCATACCCTTATTGATATGCTTCTACTAGGTAGGCTTATGTGTTATAGTGAGGATGGTAATGACCTTGCGGAGTCCGAATTGCATGAATCGGACAAGGATGTCTATGATGAATCCTCAAGTGAGAGAAATGAACCTAGTGTTGATGTCTTGCCTAAGCTTAATCATGAAATTGAGATGCATGTTTTTACTAATCCATTGTTTGAAGGCATCCTCATTTGTTGTAGTGACTTGTATCGGACTAGGGTTGGTAGTAAAATGGAACCTCCGTGGTGTGAAGGGTTTGACTCCTTAGGCAACCCATTATGTGAGAACTTAAGTGAGATAAATGACTCTTGGAGTGACCCTAATATTTCTTGTTGGGGTTATGATGACGAAGAAGCCATCATCAATACCTTCCTTGAGAGCTTGTCTTTTGAGAAGGGTTGCTTAGGTGATGAAATTGGAGGTGAAGAGGAATCCCTTAGTGTGAGTGAGTTTGCTCTAAAGAAGGGGAGTGGAGTATTTTATGCTACTTGTAGGTTGGGTTATTTGACTCACTCCACTCCACATGTTGATCACACTTTGAGGATGGATTGGTGTGTTGATCGTGAACTTAAGGTGCAAGGGGATTTTGATTGCTTGATCTTGCATTTTCTATGTCCCCATGTCCTATTTGCTCATTCTTATGTTGAGTGCATGTTTCCATTAAACCAAGTACTTGATGATCTCCTTGGAGACTTGATTTTTGTGCTTATTATTGATGCTTGGTTATACCACAAGACTGTGTTTTCCACACTTCTTGCACTAACCTACTTTCGAAGTAGGAAGCTTTGTGCTTGCTTGTCGTTGCTTGTAGGTCCTAAGCTCCATGCTAAGGCAAGGGAGTCCTTGGAAGAAGCCTATGTCAAAGTGACGTTCAAGAAAGTCAAAGGAGGAGAGCATTGGCCACCCCGAGAAGTTGATGATGTTATGAGAAAGCACGCCTTGATTTCGAGAACGAAATCTTCTCAAGAAGGGGAGGATGAGAGCACGCCTTGATTTTGAGGACGAAATCTTCTCAAGAAGGGGAGGATGATGCGGGTCAAATCGAGCAACCATCCAAGGCCCAAGGAAGAGCATTTCAAGATCATGGATTGGAACACCATGGAAGGAGGAGCATCCGGGACACATTTCGAGGCGTTCTAAGAAGCCACAGGAAGAGGCGGACCGCCCACTTTACTAGGCGGACTGCCCCCTCAACTCTCTGAAGTTCACTAGGTGGTCCGCCCCTGTGCAGAGGCGGGGCTCCTACTTTATGGGTGGGGTGCCTACTTACTGAATTGCATGATGGAAATTCTATTTATAATGCTATGCAATTCCTATTCTAGCCCTACATTGCTTCTATCCTTTTAGCCCACTTTTAGGGTCTTTTAGACTATATATTACATGTGTGAGTCACCTATAAAAGGGCCCTTAGTCTTTCATTTTACTTAGTTAACTTTGATGATTGAAGAACATGAGAGCAACGCTCCTTTATTGAATGAAACCTTTTGTTTGGGACTTGAATCTTCTAGTGGACCTAGTTGACCTTTAACCCCGCCCCGTTCATTCTATTTGCGAGTCCCAAGTGTGACTCGAGAGTAGTTGCATAGCGTTAGGCAACTCTTGACCCGAATAGAGGGTTTCACGGAACAAGTTCTCCGTGGATACCTCGTAGGAAGTTCGAGACGAGTCTCGCTCCTATCGTTTTTCTTGTCTTTATTTTGATCCGTAAAAGTAGTCATTAGCTACTAGTATGAATCGATGCCCATTTGATGCAGCAGGTTCAATTGGTCCTATAACATCCATTCCCTAGGCGGCGAAAGGCTAAGGTGATCCCATAACATTCAACTCGCTGGGAGGTACCCGAATCATATCTTTGTGGACTTGGCATTGATGAAATTTCTTCGCGTGCTTTATGAAGTCATGTACCATAGTCATTGTTGACACCCAATTTAGACCCTCTTTTTCTATAGATTGGCTATTTTTAACATAAAGGTGCAGTATTGACTATTTGACAAAATGTGCATTAGAAAGCATGCATTTATTTGTGTTATCCCCTATTTATGCAGTATATATTTAATTGTGGCTATACAATACCATTTTATCATGTAGACTAGTTCTTAAATATACATCAAAATTGCAGCTATTTGTGCAATTTACTGCATTTATAATATTTGATAATTTTTTGTGACTATTTATGTATAATCATTTTCAATTTGACCAAATATCTTTATGTGCGTTTTTCTTTTTCTTTATATATATTTATTTACTTTGCACGTTTAATTAAAATATTTTCCTAAGTAGAATATCCGATTCAATCTACTCCATATTCATTTCAACTTTAATTTTTCTTGAGTTTAAGTAAATTTCCAAATTTCATCACATATATCACAAGAGAATTTCTTTTTCTTCTTCTTTTATTAAAATTTCCTTAAAGTTGAACTTAGACAAAAGGTTAGTCCAAATACGTCCTCTATCTTTTTGAATTTTTGAAAGAAAATCCTTATTGTATAAAATTCCAAAATGTTACTCCCCTCCTAGAAAAGTATATCCTTCCAGTCATCTTTTCTCCTTCAATTACTCATCTGAATCCCCTAATTGTCTCCTCCATGATCTGATCCCTAAACTTGGGGAATTACCCAACATCTCTTAAGCTTGGCTATATATACAGTAGCAAGGGGAGACCATTGCGGACACCAGTGATACAAGACACATATACTTTCACATCAGATACCCATCAATTATACAGACATTCTCCTTTGTCTTCTTCTTCAAACTCCAAAACATACACGCACACATAACAATAACCCTTTTTCCTCTTCAACCATCCTCTCCCTTTCCCTTTTTATGCAGAGAAATCAACAAAGGCCAAGGACCGTTCATACACGCGCCCAGATATACACACACAATCAGTACATACAAGACGCACATATGCAGATCTAAAAAAGGAGTGGACCGGGACTGGGATTCGGGGGAAACAATGACAGTGGTGTGAAATGCTACTACCACCAGTTACGAACAGGAGGAACCATCACCGGTAATGGTGGTGATGCCACCGGTGATAACAGTGATAGTAGTGAGACTGGTGTTCAGTGCTCGTTCTTAGCTGGAAACTTCATTTGTATCTGCATCGTACTTCTCTGATCTGTTATCGAAATTGAAAGGGGAATGGCGGAGTTGTAGCGGCGCCATTGATCGGCAGCCGCTCCTCCTCCTCTGTGCTTGGTTGGTGTCGCCGTTGCCTCACCGAAAATCTTAAATGACTATCGATGCTCTTTTCGATGTTTGTTTGGGTTCACTGATAGTTGTCTCTCCAACTAGCGACATTGACTGTCGCTTTGCCTTGACCAATCAATTTATTTGTCATGATTCTGCTGCTAATGGTTTATTGAGTTTTTTTGCAGATTCAAACCCTATGCTATACTATATCGCTTGCAAATTGTTCTACTGTGGCCTGCAATGTTTGTAGCTGCTAGCCTATGAAAATTACTAGTTTCAAGGCTTACAGACTGATTTGAACAGATACTACGGCCAATGACGTTTGGAGGCCAATACAAGTCTCGTCCCGCATTTACCGTCCCTTGCGTGTCACGAAAACCAAACAAAAAAAGGCGATGATGATGAGTATACACTTTGCAAAATGAGCAGAGTGTATAGGACCGGTACCTGGCATTGCAATACGGCCGGCCACCGTTGTTTGCAGCCATACCGATGTCCTTAAACCTCTACCCGATACGACGAAATCTGAACCTAAATCTTTAAAAAAATAATCTATTTTTCCTTTATTATCTTTTACTATTATTATTATTATTACTCTACTACTTATTATCATTATTCTTATTATTATTTTATTATTATTGTACTAATTCATTTTTCTCATTTTTTGCGAGGTATTTTTTGGCGAAATTCGTTAAAGGAAGACATTATTGGAAAATATGAATATTTTGAATATTATCATCATTTTCTATACCTTTTTTTTATTTCATTACTTATATTTTCTATATTGACATACTAACGAATTTATTTTAATTATCAGGTACAATCCTACAAAGAGGAAGTCTTTGGCGAAGATGAATATTTATTGCTTATATAATTATTTGTACCTAAATCGTCTATTATGGTAGAGTTAATTTTGATTGACTTTAGTTTGAATCCCAATTGTTAGTTCAGCAACTTTAGTTTGAATCCCAATTGTTAGTTCGGCCGGGAACCACACTTGGTAGAATCTTAGAGGTACCTAACAGCTTCCTCTTGGGTTAATCTGAACCCCTACCTAGAATATTTAGTTCGCATGACCATCTTTTTGGAGTTAATATTAAAATTAGCTTGAAAGAAAATAGGTGCCCTAATACGCCTAGTTAAAAAATATGTTAGGTGTCGACTCCAAGTCTTTACCCCTGAGTTCCAATAAGTCGAGATTTTTTGCGACTCCGTTGGAGATCTCTAAGGTTCTAACCATAACAGACTTCTAATTGAGTTTTTTTTCATTTATTTTCTTTTTTTATTATTTCTCGAAACTAAAATTTCTTTTTTTTTTTCTTTTGCAAGTTTGAAGCTTAACTTTCTATTTCATTAGAATTTTCTTTTGTCTATTATTTTTAATCATATCCGCCACTTTGGAAAGTTTGCTCTGTGCTTTATTTGAAAGACGGTTGCGTCGGTTTGACGGCCATTATTACTCCTACAAAACACAACTATGGAAAAGTTTTGGGATAGGTCGAGTCCGTGGTACAACCGATAGTTCCAAACTTTTTCACTTCCAAACAGTCCACTTGGGAGAACCTTATCTAAACTTTACTCCATTATGAGCATTCATCGCATTCCATGTTGTAAATTCTTTTTCACATCATCGTTTTAAATTATCTTTCATGATTATCTCATTTTCGGAACTAACTTGTTTCTTTTGCTATCCCTTTTTTCTTCCCTTTTATTAAACTTATTTTATTTTAAACTTATTTTATTTCAACTTGTGCATATTTTAAACTCTTGCATTTTGCTCATACGCCCGCCACTCTTGGCAACTTCAAAATCGTGCGTTGATAACACGGTGGTTACAACCGCTTCTTTCCTCACAAAATTTCATGTTAGGGGGAACGACTTCGAATGTAGTTGGTCCGAGACGTTCCCACTTCCGAGTTGTCCGCTCGGGAGGATAATAAAACTCAGACTAAGTCAACACAGCTCTTAGTGGTGACTCTAATATCATTAGTCGACTTGTTCTCAAGTCTGATAGGCCAACATGTTCAAACAATCTGAACGGGTTTTTGACCCCCAAAGAGCGTTAAACATGATTTATTGGCATATAATTAAAGGATTGAACGTGCAAATGTGGATCCTTTATTGGAATTATTTTGCATTCAATGTCATTCAAATGCACAAATGGAAACCAAAGCGGCATCAAAGCCCAAATTGAATCGAAAACGACTAAATGGTTGGAATTATTCTGTATTCAATGTCATTCAAAGGCACGAAGGTAACCTAAGAGGTATTAAAAACCCAAATTGAATCGGAAACGACCGTTCATTCCCAAAGGATTGGAATCATTCTTTATTCAATGCTATTCAAATGAACAAAAGGTAATCGACAAGGCATTAAACACCCAATTTAAAGCAGAAATGACCGCTTGACAGACGGGATGACACATAATGTGCATTTATCCTTTAGGCATTATATAAAGACTTGCCATCCGTAGTTTGTTAAAAGTCCATTAGCAACTTTCGTCTAAAGTATCTAAAGGGTTCTCAACCCACAACAACACATCTCTTAATATTCTCTGTTGCATTATTTTCAAAAGCTTGTGCCACACGTTGATTATTTGTTTGCAATAAAGCGAATTTGACATGGTTGTTGAAACCCCTCAGTTGCTAAGAGATTGGTGGGAAACTTAAGAATAGATCAACAAAATCAAGTCAAAATGGTGTTGGAGAATCTAATTTCACTAATGGAGCACAGTACAGTAAAAGGGATAGTAGAAGCAGCAGTACACTATTGGGATACGGACCGAGCGGTTTTCTACTTTGGAAGTGTAGAGTTGACACCGTTGCTGGAAGAAATAGGTGGATTGACTCAACTCCCATTTGATGGTGATGAGGTGTTGATGTCTAAGAACATTGCATCCAAGGAGTTTCGAAATGATAGGTTTTAAGCCGGAATTAAGCACATACAGCATGAGACAGTCGGGAATATCTCTGACTTCTGTCTACATCAAATTTGGATACAGAGAGGTATTTCAAGAATTCAAAAATAATTTCAGCATTAACCAGGCAGATTGGCAAGAGTAGAGGGTACTCGATTTTCTCACTAGCTTGATGCGGGGCAAACCACCACCACAAGACCCTTTACGAGAAGCCAAGCCAAAGCACTTTATGATGCTCACTTATACTTGATTCGGAGGGGCGTTGATGATACGAGCTCCGGAGGTCATTGGAAGATCATACACTTGAGTTCGTTGGAAGGAGGAATGGAAAGCTTCAGGCCCCAGGCGGAGCGCCCAGCACCTTAGGCGGAGCGCCCAGCTCACTTGACAGTGGAGCTCACCAGGCGGAGCGCCTGACCCCTAGGCGAAGCGCCTGGGTCATGCTTCCACCAGGCGGAGCGCCCAGCTCCAGGGTGGAGCGCCCAAAATGCTGAATTGCCCATCTTTTTGTGTAAACTTCCTATTTTGACCCTAGGTAGTTCTATTGTATTTCTATCTAGCTAAGGGCTTAAATGACATTTCACTAGGTTGTAGAAGGGTGCTATAAATAACACCCTTCATCATTTATTTCCATTTGCATTACCTTGAATATTGAACTGATGAGCATTGCTCCCAAACACTTGTAACAAATTTTGGCTTGAATCAATTGGATGAATCCAAGTTGCTTTTCAATCTCTTCGATCACTCTATTTGCTTGAGCCGAGTGTCTCTTGAGGATAGTTGCATAGCGTAGGTGCTTCTTGACTCAAATCGAGGGTGTATCAAGACTCATTCCTTGGTGCTACTTCGTAAGTGCTATTGTTGCGTCTCGTTCTTTATCATCGTTTATCGCTTCCGTAGTTTTCCCCTTATCAATTGGTATCAGAGCAAGGCTCGGGTGTTGTTTCTACAAACCCTCGTTCCTTGTTCGTAGTGTTATTATCGTGCCTTAGTATTGTTCTTGTTGTTGTTCTTGAAAAACTTGAAGAAAACAAAAAAATTCAAAAATTTGAAAATACCAAAAATTTGCTAGAAATCATTGGTTGTTACGATTTTGTTGGTTTTGATTATCGAGGATTTTTTGTTTATGTATTCTCGACAATTGGGTACCAACAAAACACGTTTTGGAGTTGTGAATCAAATTTGTGAAAATCAAACTCAAAAGTTGAAATTTCACAAAATTTACTAAAACTTGTTGGATGTTATGAATTCTTGATTGTTTGGTATCGGGGATTGTTCCTTATAGTTACCCCGTCGTTTTGATAACCCCATAACATCATTTGGAGTAGCGGAATGAAAATCGAATTTTTGAAATCTTGAAGTTCTTGAAAATTTTTGAAGAACTTGCTCCAAATCCTTGAAACAAGTTGATTGTTGGTTGTTTGTTGAATTAAACCATTGGGGTTTGTTATTCTAGCATAAAAACAAGTTTGGAAATCATTCAATATCAAAAACACCTTGGATTTGTTGGAAAAATTGCTTGAAAACACCAAAATCACGTTTTGGTGAAGGAGTGGAAACAGGTCCAGGCGGAGCGCCCCACCCCTGGGCGGACCGCCTCCCCCTCCCCACTGCCTAAACTTGACAAATCCCAGGCGGACCGCCCGAAATCCTGAAGGGTTCCGGGTAGTTGATTTCGTTAGGTTTTCGTGTTTGTTTGTTTACGTTGCTTCCGGTTAGTACTTTGAGAGTAATACTCCTACTCTATTAGTACTAATTCATTGAGCGATTAGGAACATCGTGCCTAGAGGAGAAGTAGAATTCAAAGAAGACTCATAGTTAATTGCTTGCTTCCAAGTGCTCACTAAAAAGCTTAGCATTAATCGAGTCCCATTAATTCCACTCTTCCCGAAGAGCATTTAGTTCTTGAGAATTGGAGTGATTCTCAAGGAAGCTACGCACCTACGAGGACGCCGTTGATCTCAAGCTTGTGTGAACCTAACCCACCTTGAGTGAACCCGAGCGACAAGCAAAAGTGAGGGAGTGAGTGAGGACTTTACTCTAATCTCTTTACTTGTTTTTTATTGTTGTAGGTACAATGGCGGACGAGAAGGCCAAAAATACCATTGAGGTTCCCGTTGACGTCTTGGCTAGTCTATTGGCCGAGGTGAAAACCTTGAACCTTAAGATGGAAGCCTTTGAAAAGGAAAGGACCCCGAGTGTCCAAAAAGATGCCAATGAAGGCACAAGTGATGATTCAATCATGAAACCGGACCAATATGCGGAGTTAGTTTGTCGACAACGGTTGAGGGATGAGGCTCTTGCTAGAGAAAGATCGTTGGGCACTCCCCAACCCTTAGGCAATCCCCAAGGAGATGTCCTACTCTTAAGGCCCCGAAGAAATGTGGTTCCTCTTGAGCAAGTTGATGAAGCTCAAGAAGGGGAGGGTCTCGGTTTAGATGATGATTTTGATGCTCACTATCCGAATAGGAGGGCGATGAACGGAGGCCGAGGAATAGATGGAGGTCGAGGGCGAGGTCGAGGACCTCCAAGGGCTTTTATGGGAAGGGACTTGAGATGGGAGTATGATGAGGTTGAAGACTACTACGGGGGTCAACCGGGACCACATCGTGGGGATCGTGACACTAACCTCAATAGTGTGAAGATCACTATCCCACCTTTCAAAGGGACTAGTGATCCGGAGGCGTTCTTAGAGTGGAAGGTTCAATTGGAGCGGGTCTTTGACATGAATGATATGTCCGAGGAGAAGAAGGCTACATATGCCATTGCTTCCTTTGAATCTTATGCCTCTACATGGTGGGAATCCATCAAGCGATCAAGGAGACGACTTGGGTTGCGGATGAACATCACTTGGGAAGAGTTGAAAGAAGTAATGAACAACAAATATGTGACTCCCAAGTATCGGCAAGAGCAACTCAAAAGGCTTTATGAACTGAAACAAGGCTACAAGTCCGTTGATGAATATTTCAACGACTTTGAGAAGAACCGGATGGCTCTCTATATGGAAACGGAGGATGAGGAACAAGATATCATCCGTTTCAAGAGTGGCTTGAGTCGGGAGATTGCTTCCCAATTGAGGCTACACATCTTCCACTCTCTACAAGATGTGTGTGATGCCGCGGTTGAGGCCGAGAAGTGGCTCAAAGAAGAGAAGGCTCCTCGCTATAGGAGTACCACCACTACCACTCCAACAAATCACCCCAAAGAATGGAAGACCCCATACACAAGTGGTGCAAGTGGGAGTCGAGAAGTGAAGAAGCCTTTTGAGAAGGCTACCCCGAGAAGCGACCACAAAGAGGTTAGAGGTAATTCTATACTTTAAATACTCATTCTTCTTCTTCTTCTTTCCAATGCCATAAATGCAAGGGTTATGGCCACTTTGCCAAAGAGTGCCCTACCCGGAAAACAATGATTGTGATGGATGATGGGTTGGTCTATGAGGGGGAAAGTGAGTCCGAGAGAGATGTTGAGGAGGAGAGTGAGGAAGTTGAGGGTGAGGGTGAAGAGAGAGCGACGGAGGGGGATGATCCTAATATGTTCCTTGTGGTTCGTCGAATTTTGGGAACCATGGTGAGTGAAGAGAGGGAAGATGAACAAAGGGAAAACTTGTTCCATGCTCGGTGTAGAGTAAAGGGACAAGTGTGTTCCATGATCATTGATTCAGGTAGTTGTGCGAATGTGGTGAGTCAATCGTTGGTCTCACAATTGAAATTGACTACCCTAAAGCACCCTAGTCCCTACCGTTTGTAATGGTTGAGCGAGTGTGGGGAATTGAGGGTAGTGAAGCAAGTCTTGATTAGATTCAAGATTGGGAACTATCAAGATGAACACATGTTTGACGTGGTGCCAATTCAAGCTTGCCACCTTTTATTTTGTAGGCCGTGGCAATACGACAAACAAGTGGTTCATGATGGCCGGGCCAACACTTACACGGTTAGACGTGACGGGAAGAAGTTTGTGCTCACACCCTTGTCCCCAAAGCAAGTAAGTGAAGACTATCAGCGCATGAAAGAGTTGAGGGAAGCGGCTAAGGCCAAGTCCCCGGTTGTGGCCAAATCTTTGGCCGAGACTCCACCATCTTCCACCGGTCGCATGTGTGCCATGATAAAACCGGGTGAGATCTTGAAAGGTAATGATGGCACCAAGATGCTCATATGCCTAGTGCACAAAGGTATGGTTTTAAATTTCGAAAGTGATTATTTATCTAACCCTAACCCTTTGCCTAGTGCCATTGAAAATGTTTTGAAGGTCTATGAGGACATGTTCCCGGATGAGATGCCGGATGGATTACCTCCTTTGAGGGGTATTGAACATCAAATTGACTTTTTCCCGGTATCTCAAATTCCCAACAAGCCAGCATATAGAAGCAACCCCGAGGTCACAAGGGAGCTCCAAAAGCAAATTGATGAGTTGCTTACCAAAGGCTTGGTGAGGGAGAGCTTGAGCCCTTGTGCCGTGCCCGTGATCCTCGTTCCAAAGAAGGATGGAACTTGGAGGATGTGTGTAGATTGTCGAGCGGTCAACAAGATCACGGTAAAGTATCGACACCCCATACCTCGTTTGGATGATATGTTAGATGAGCTTAGTGGTTCTAGCATCTTTTCAAAAATAGATCTTAGGTCCGGTTACCATCAAATCTGACTGAAACCCGCTGATGAATGGAAAACCGCATTCAAGACCAAGTTTGGTCTATATGAATGGTTGGTGATGCCCTTTGGCCTCTCCTACGCACCTAGTACTGTCATGAGATTAATGAACCATGTGCTAAAACCCTTCATCAACAAGTTCGTGGTCGTCTACTTTGATGACATATTGATCTATAGCAAGTCTATAGGCGACCATGTTGGCCACTTGAATCAAGTCCTTGAAGTGCTACGAGCCGAAAAGCTCTATGCCAACTTTAAGAAGTATGCCTTTTGTGTTGAAAAGGTTGTCTTTTTGGGCTTTGTTGTTAGTGCCAATGGTGTAGAAGTTGATGATTCCAAAGTTGAAGCCATTAGAGATTGGCCTACTCCCACAACCGTCTCTCATGTGAGGAGTTTCCATGGCCTTGCTAGTTTCTATAGGCGCTTTGTTAGAGACTTTAGCACTATTGCCGCACCACTCACCGAGTTTGTGAAAAAGGACAAATCCTTTGTGTGGGGAGAGCCGCAAGAGAAGGCTTTCCAAGAGTTGAAAAGTAGGTTAAGTACCGCCCCGTTGTTGCAATTGCCCGACTTTGGGAAGGCTTTTGAGGTAGAATGTGATGCCTCGGGGTGGGTATTGGGGGTGTTCTCATGCAAGAAGGGAAACCCGTTGCCTACTTTAGTGAGAAGTTAAAGGGCGCAACCTTGAATTACTCTACGTATGACAAGGAGTTGTATGCCCTTGTGAGAGCTCTAGCCCATTGGCAACACTATCTATGGCCTCGGGAATTTGTGATCAAAGTGACCATGAGTCACTCAAGTATCTAAGAGGCCAAGAGAAGTTGAACAAAAGACATGCCAAGTGGGTGGAGTTCATTGAGTCCTTCCCTTATGTAGTTCATTACAAAAAGGGTAAGGACAATGTTGTAGCCGATGCGCTTTCTAGGAAGTTCGCCCTTGCTACCACTCTTTCTTCTAGACTTATGGGTTTTGAGAGTGTAAAATCTTTGTATGAACATGACCCAAAGTTCAAGAGCATTCATGATGCTCTAGTGAGTAGGAAGAGGGTGGAGAAATACCAATGGGTTGATGGCTACATTTTTAAAAATGGAAGAGTTTGCGTGCCCGAGTCCTCATGGAGGGAATTGCTTGTTCGTGAAACACATTGTGGGGGCTTGATGGGTCACTTTGGGAGGAACAAAACCTTGGCCATTCTTATGGAGCAATTCCATTGGCCAAAGATGGGTGTGCAAGTTGAGAGACTTTGCAACACTTTCTTGGATTGCAAGTATGCTAAGTCCAAATCTAATTCCCATGGTTTGTATACTCCCCTCCCTATTCCTACTAGCCCGTGGATGGACATTTCGATGGATTTTGTTATGGGTTTGCCACGGTCTAAAGGGGGACACGATAGCATTTATGTTGTCGTGGATCGGTTCTCCAAAGTGGCTCACTTTATTCCTTGCAAAAAGAGTCATGATGCACAACATGTAGCTTCTTTGTTCATTGATAATGTGTTAAAGTTGCATGGTGTGCCTCAAACAATTGTGAGTGATAGGGACTCTAAGTTCCTTAGCCATTTTTGGAGGTGTCTCTGGGGTGCTCTTGGCACCAAGTTGTTGATTTCTACGTCCCACCACCCCCAAACGGATGGTCAAACCGAAGTGGTGAACCGAACCTTGGGTGCTCTTCTTAGAGCCATGACCCGAGGTAAGGCCGGGACGTGGGTTGACAAGTTGCCTCTTATGGAGTTTGCTTATAACCGTACATTGCATAGCATGATTGGCTTGACTCCGTTTGAGTGCGTCTATGGTTTTAATCCTTTGATTCCACTTGATCTAACCCCTTTGCCCAAGGAAATGGTTGTTAATTTTGAAGGTGAAAACCGAGCTAAAGCCATGCTTGAAATCCATGCCAAAGCGAGGAAGAGATTGGAGGAAGCCTATGACAAGGTTGCCCTCAAGAGGAACAAGGGGAGGAAGAAGTTGGAACTCAAGAAAGGAGATTGGGTGTGGGTGTACTTCCGCAAAGAGAGGTTTCCAAACCTTCAAAAAGGGAAGTTGGCACCCCGGGGAGATGGACCCTTCCAAGTGCTATCCAAGATCAACAACAACGCATATGTGATCGATTTGCCAAGTCAGTACACTATTTCAAACACTTTTAATGTTAGTGACTTGGCTCCTTTTGATGTAGGTGATGATGCCGTGGAGGACAATGTCGTGGAGGTTGATGCTACAATTTTGAGGACGAAATCTTCTCAAGAAGGGGAGGATGATGCGGGGCAAACCACCACCACAAGACCCTTTACGAGAAGCCAAGCCAAAGCACTTCATGATGCTCACTTATACTTGATTCGGAGGGGCGTTGATGATACGAGCTTCGGAGGTCATTGGAAGATCATACACTTCAGTTCGTTGGAAGGAGGAATGGAAAGCTTCAGGCCCCAGGCGGAGCGCCCAGCACCTTAGGCGGAGCGCCCAGCTCACTTGACAGTGGAGCTCACCAGGCGGAGCGCCTGACCCCTAGGCGGAGCGCCTGGGTCATGCTTCCAGCAGGCGGAGCGCCCAGCTCCTGGCTGGAGCGCCCAAAATGCTGAATTGCCCATCTTTTTGTGTAAACTTCCTATTTTGACCCTAGCTAGTTCTATTGTATTTCTATCTAGCTAAGGGCTTAAATGACATTTCACTAGGTTGTAGAAGGGTGCTATAAATAAAACCCTTCATCATTTATTGCCATTTACATTACCTTGAATATTGAATTGATGAGCATTGCTCCCAAACACTTGTAACCAATTTGGGCTTGAATCAATTGGATGAATCCAAGTTGGTTTTCAATCCTCTTCGATCACTCTATTTGCTTGAGCCGAGTGTCTCTTGAGGATAGTTGCATAGCGTAGGTGCTTCTTGACTCGAATCGAGGGTGTATCAAGACTCGTTCCTTGGTGCTACTTCGTAAGTGTTCTTGTTGCGTCTCGTTCTTTATCATCATTTATCGCTTCCGTAGTTTTCCCCTTATCACAGCTTCTTAGGGACTGTCGTGTTTCCAGAACAAAAAAGATGAGTTGACATTTGCATGGTATCAATTGCCGATGCCCTACTCAAGGATTTCGACAAGAAATACAGTTTGGTACCTATGATCATTGCAAAACTTTACCGAGCTTTACAAAGATACAAGAAGGGTGTTGGTTTCTCCAAAGGTTGCAATTTGCTTTTACAAATTTGGCTGATGGAGCATTTGCAAAAGATGAATAGCACAGAGCAAGCTTTCTATTCCATACCAAGAGAAAATTATATCTTGACTCATACTACCCGTATGGGCAATGCTCTCGAGAAACGGGACCAGCCAACAACTGCCAAGGGATGGCACCACATGCTTACTCAGTTGACATCAGAAAACATACAATGGATATTTGATTACTTTCCTAGCACAACAGTAATCACAAGATCCGAAAGAGCTTCTTTTCTTTATTTTAGTGGGCTTTAGAGGAGTTTACCCATACACTCCTTTAAGGGTACTTAGACAAGCATGGAGAAAACAGACTGTACCTTAAATTGCAAACATTAGAAGTTTGAAAGCAGATATCTTCAGAGGAGTGACACCGTTCAAAGACAAGATATTACAACTTTGGAAAGAAAAAAACAAATGGGATTTGAAGACTATTGGACGAGACATGTTTAATGCAGGCTATGATTAAGATTATCCAGACTGGCTAAGGAAAGACATAGCAAAGGTAGTTCAACCAAGAGAAACAAGAAAAAGGAAAAGAATTGCTGATGAATTAGAATCTGAGTGAAAGAGGCTACACAAACAACTGGCAAGTGAAAAAGCATAGTTTTGTCGAAGCAAAAAACAAAGAAAAAGACAAATGGTGCAATAAGGAAGAACTCCTGACAAAACGCATAGAGTCTATCGGTGTATGGGCTAGCGAAGGAATGGACTCTGTAGCTGATAAAAGCATAGAGGAGAAAGGAAGGAAGGCTTGGGAAATATTGAAAAACTTTATATTCGACATATCCCGGCTCTTAACTGACGCAGACAGTATCATCTTCCAAGGAGACTCGTCAGGGGCATGTTCGTCTAATGAAGATTCGCCCGAAGAGGAAGAAGATGAATCTTCTGAGGATGGTGCTCGCTCAGGCCATGATTTGATTTCCTAGCGATGTTTAGTCCTTTCCTTCTCTTACGTTGTTTCAATATCAACCATTGCAATAAAGACCAATGTTCGATAAATGCAATATTCTCTTTTAGACTCTGCATTTTGTAGCAAATCAAATGATACATGTGGCACAAAATGCTTTCCAAATCATCATGCATAAAGCGCTCATAGGATACATTTTTATTTGCTAGGTGTGCATTACATGAATTT
This sequence comes from Petunia x hybrida, assembly GCA_037355625.1. Taxonomy (NCBI): domain Eukaryota; kingdom Viridiplantae; phylum Streptophyta; class Magnoliopsida; order Solanales; family Solanaceae; genus Petunia; species Petunia x hybrida. The sequence continues at coordinate 573,913 of JBBBVM010000360.1, forward strand.
GCTTGATTTCTCTAGGTCTCTTTCTACCTAAGTCAATCTCTTCCCAAATCCAATCTCCTATCAAGGAACCTTATTTCCCTACTCTATGCCTAAATCCTGATATCAGAAATCTTTCGCATGTCTTGATAATTCCCTATCCCTGACGAACTCAAAAACCTATTATCCAAAAGGTTGGCTTAAGTTGAATACCAAGGCAGAAGATTTGGTTAAGCAAAGTGCACTTATCAGGGATTTTCAAAATAAGAAGAGTTTGTAATAGCAGGCACTACACACACAAAGCGAAAAATTGACAGGGCAAGAGATTTGTTGGTCAAACTCAAAGGCACACATGACTTACCAAAATACTTCATTTAGACACAATGTCTGAGGATCATTTTGTCGGTCTAGTCCATATTGTAATACATTTAAAGCAATCCAAAATATTTCCAAACTTGCACCTATTCATGGCCAAAAAGACGTTCAAAGGATTATCACAAGGCAATAAGGAAGTGAGAAATGATCGCAACCAGTTTGATGATACAAAAGTGTAAGCATAACAACCAAAATTAGCAGGCTGATTCAATTTGGAAAAGAATGCAAAGGCGCAATGACAAAAATTCCATTATATGACGGAGCTAGAAACTCTTGCTGAGTATTGAAAGCATATCCCTATCAATTAACAAGTGTGGGACAAGACGATGAACTTAAGATGAAGCTATTACAAGGCCATGAATTAATTTGATACAAAAAAGGGGCAGACAGATTTCTTGGAGCGATTTTGGTCAAAAGCTTTATTTGAATAAATTTTCATGACAACAACTACATTGAGCAAGGAATACAATATGGTCAACCTCTAAAACGGTCTTGTCTGAAGCAGCGATCCAAGAATATACATGATACGCCGGGATCGGTCTCTTGGCAACAAAATTACCTGACAAGCAAAATTTGAGGCAAAGATTGAATTGCAGCAGTTGGTTGACAAGTATGAGGGACATTGAGTATCTCTCTCAAAGACACCCGGGCATCATGACACATAAATTTGTAAGAAAGGATGGCAAATCCACTAACGTCTTGGTGTTCGAAAAAAGCCAACTTCCTTTTCAATCATATATATACCCCTTACCCGAAATCTTTGTCAAATTTTGATTGAGATCTAACCAGACCCATCTCCTTCTTAAGCAAGCATCAATCATTTAACCAAAATCCTTGTCGTGACTGCTACATAAAGAACTCAAGCAATCTTTTGGAATCTCTATATACTTTTTTTTATAATCTCCAAATTCAAGTGTTAATCTATCATCCGCGGTCTAGGCATCCTCTTAAGCTTTACGCGTTGTTCTTCTTTGCTAATGTGCTAACGCAGTTTTGCTGCAGCTTTGCATTTAAACATTGAGATTGGTCAAGAATCTGCATTCACAGAAAGCCGAAATGGCAAGCCAAGGTGAATACATTTACTTCTGAAATAAAGTCTTTTGAACCACCAGCATATGACATTCTAACAATCCCAACACCATACAACTTGTAGCACGGACGAACAAAATCAGTTAGAACTCTACTCACACAATAGTTGTAACAAAGAAATCCAATCACTATACACCCGAACTCATACATCACCCAAACTCACATAATAAACAGCTTCCCCTCTGTCATAACCTTATCAGGCTCCACACAATCAAGGACAGACGAAAAGACAAAATCTCACACATTTACTCGTTTAGCTCAATAAAAAGTTATTGCAACAACAAACTACTCCCTAGATACCCTTTCTGAAACTCGATCCAACAAAGATCTACACTAATCACTCAAACATTCAATACTATGACATCGCAAAATACTCAACACTGAAACACAAAATTCAGAGTCTGATTGACAAAGGCAAGACAATGATACAATTAGAACCAACAAATGGAGCTTGCAACTTTCAAGCCACAAATGTATTGTCTATACACACCAATCCATCAAAGTTAGCTCCATGACTTTTTGAAAATAAAAGCACGAAACATGAAGACACCCCAGCACAACCCCAGACAAATACAATTTTGGACAGCCTCCAAATCCAATAAATCCAACCTCAGTCTGAGAATGCAAGTATCCACACAATAAGAGTCATCAAGATATCCAATCGTCACACTAAAATATGAATGGAGATTCAAGCTAATACATTGGTGTTCAATGCAATGCAACCACTTTGTTTCGACTAATGAATCTTTCTTTGACAGCAGACCTTTAAGCACAAACCCAAGATTTGAAGGTAATCACAACAGACATGATAGCACTTTAGCCACGTAAGGCTTACAATATGATGACTAGCCACGTCAGGCTAAAAATATGACGATTAGCCACGTCAGGCTTAGAATATGATGATCAGTCCTGTCCGGCTTAAAATAGGATAAATTCATATATTTTTTTTTGCAGGCACCACTACAATTGTCTCATCCTCCTTAGAATTGGACATACACACATATTTTATGTTTGTTTTTCAGGCACTACTATAATATGATGATATATCAAATACAATAAACTGGGGCAGGATTTTTGAGAATCTCCTCAAAAAATCCAAAAAGACGCAAGCTGACACTAGGGCAGAAATTTTTGAGATTCTCTAAAAAATTTCAAGAGAGACGAAGTACAAAATTTGGAATTCATCGAAGAAAGCTTGACAAGGCCCAAGATTCATGAAAGAAGGCACTACAAGAGTAAGGCACGGAACAGATAAAGAATGCACAAATCAAACAATCCCCCCGCAACTCAGAAAATATTTCTTTGAGAGCAGGCATTACGAAAGTTGAAACACAACGACCTTCTTAGCAACATTGCAAACATGATAATGTCATTTTATTTTTAGCACTTTCCTTTACTTTTTGCTCGTATGGTACATAGCCTGACGCGACAGGCACTTTACCTTTTGTTCGCAGGGTACACAACCCGACGAGACAGGCACTTTACTTTTTGTTAGCATGGTACACAGCCCGACCCGACAGACAAATAGCTCCCGACGAGCAGGCAAATATCTCCTGACGAGAGGCACTTAGTAGCTCCTGACGAGCAGGCAAATAGCTCCCGACGAGAAAGAAAATATCTCCTGACGAGAGGCACTTAGTATCTCCTGACGAGCAGGTAAATAGCTCTCAACGAGCAGGCAAATATCTCCTGACGAGAGGTACTTAGCAGTTCCTGACGAACAGGATAATATCTCCTGACGAGAGGCACTTAGTAGCTCTTGACGAGTAGGCAAATATCTCCCGACAAGAGGCAATTCTTTTCTTCTCTTGCACTATATTTTGGTTCGCAGGGTACACAGCCCGACGCGACAAGCATACATATCGTGACGAGAGGCGGTAACAGTAGGTCCTTTTTACAAAGAGGCAGTAGCAGTTTTCTTTTCATGCAAGTAGGTCCTTTTACAAGGAGGCAGTAGCAGTGTTGACGAGCACATAGGTCTCTTTACGAGAGGCACTGACAAGACGATCCAACGATAGGAGAGTCTACCTTACATTTATAAATATTATTTGCAACAAGCTCATCATTATTACAGAAAACAGCGTGATAGTGTCCCAGGGTATACAGCCGGACACGACAAACAATTATCTCCTGACAAGACGCACCTAAATGAATATACCCAGAGGAGAAGCATATATTTCCTAACACTAAAAGCACCTAGAAATAGACTAGACAACTACGTGACAAAGGAGAGCTCAACTCTATAGGGTTGTTTACTTTATCAATATCTTTGGTTGCACTTATCCTACTTTTGTTGCAGGACACTCTCCGACCCCTTGACATACCCCTTGACAAACCCCTGCTCCATTTCACATACCCTTGCACTTGCTCCACAGAAAATCACTATCGCACATGAATTTGTGCAACCACAAATCCTCAAATGCATATTATGCACCATTCTGGAACACCATTCAACAAGCTTAATCTCACAGACAATGCTTTTGCTATACCCAGAAACTATCTATTTTTGCCGAAATCCAAAGCACTCAAATCTATATTTCCATACTCGCACAAGTGATCCATCTAATCTTTCGTTCCTGATTTGATGCCAGTTTGTGTTCCTTCCTATTCAAGCCTATCTGTGTCAATCGTGCGTTTATTCGTGCTTAATTGGGCCCATCTGTTTGAATCGTGCATACTTATTGTGCTTTACTTCTAAATATTCTCCAGCTCATTCAAGACAATATTGAAGGCATGACCCATTTATCGAGATGAAGTGGAAACTATGTCCGTGTAAACTCCTCTTTATGGGTGTGTCGTGCACCACATCTTCAATTCTAGGATGATTACAAGCTCTTTTCCCACGCTCGTTCTATTGACGATATCTCGTCTTCGATAGTGCCTCTGCTTTATTCTTCAATCATTTATCTCGCCAAGAGGCAAAGCATACACAAATTTGAACTTCACATACTTGGACAAGTTCACTCTTGACACCTCAATCGTGCGTCATAAACATCACACATGCAACATGCCATTCTAGAACTACACACGGCCTGATTCTCGTGAAACTCGAGATATGTAGGCAACTCAGAGACCGGGGTTCGGCCGAAAATAGCATAAAACTCTCATTTTCCTCTCCACCGTTTGCCTGCCAGTCGTGACAAAATTTGCTACTCTGTCAACTATCTTTGCTTGAAGATTCTTTTCATCACCCCCGGGCAAAGAGGGGCAGCTGTCGACACCCAATTTTGGTCTTCTTTTTTCTATAAATTGGCTATATATAACATAAAGGTGCAGTATTGACTATTTGACAAAATGTGCATTAGAAAGCATGCATTTACTTGTGTTATCCTCCTATTTATACAGTATATATTTAATAGTGGCTATACAATACAATTTTATCATGTTAGGCTATTTGTTAGATATATATCAAAACTGCAGCTATTTGTGCAATTTTCTGCATTTATAATATTTGATAATTATTTGTGACTCCTTATATATGATCAATTTCAATTTGACCAAATTTCTTTATTATGTGAAATTTTGTTTTCTTTATATATATTTATTTACTTTGCACCTTTAGTTAAAATATTAGCATAAATAGAATATCCTATCCAATTTTCCACTCCATATTCATTTGAAATTGAATTTTTCTTTATTTGAATAAATTTTCAAATTTCATCACATATATTTCAAGAGAATTTCTTTTTCTTCTTCTTTTATTAAAAATCCCTTAAAGTTGAATCTAGACAAAAGGTTAGTCCAAATACATCCTCTATCTTTTTGAATTTTTGAAAGAAAATCCTTATTGTATAAAATTCTAAAATGTTACTCCCCCCCCCCCCCCCCCCAGAAAAGTATATCCTTCCATTCATCTTTTCTCCTTCAATTACTCATCTGAATCCCCTAATTGTCTTCTCCATGATCTGATCCCTAAACTTGGGGAATTACCCAACATCTCTTAAGCTTGGCTACATATACAGTAGCAAGGAGAGACAATTACGGACACCAGTGATATAAGACACATATACTTTCACATCAGATACCCATCAATTATACAGACATTCTCCTTTGTCTTCTTCTTCAAACTCCAAACATACACGCACACATAACAATAACCCTTTTTTTCTCTTCAACCATCCTCTCCCTTTCCCTTTGTTAGGTTGCGACTCCAAGTCTTTACACGTGAATTCCAATAAGTTGAGCCATGTTTCGAATCCTGACTTGGTTCGGGGAAATATGGGGTGTCGATAGTCATCCAGAAATACCCTGCTCTTAAGATCTACTTTGCGAGCAGGAAGTCATTCATGTGTGGACCGCACATCCCGGCGTGCACTTCTTCTAACAATCTTGCGGCTTTCTTTGCATCTACACATCTTAGCAAACCCAAATCAAGCATTCTTTTGTATAAAACTTCACCATTCAAGAAGAAACCATTTGCCAATCTCCTTAACATCTTCTTCTAAAGGCTTGTAATATTCTGTAGATAAATGTTATCTTTGAGGAAATTCTTGATGTCATGGAACCATGACTTTCCGTCCAACTCTTCTTCTGCATGAAAACACTATGCTGGTTGTTCTTTTACTGATTAAGGTATATCATCAATATAGTTCTTGTTCAGATGCTGGATCATAGAGGATATGTGATGTAGTAAATCAAACGCGGAAAGTAAAAGATAGGAACGAGACGTATCTCGATCACAAATCTCAAGTAGCAACGGAGAACTTGTTCCGTTACACCCCGAGAGGAGGTCAAGAACATCTACGCTAGGCAACTACCCTCGAGCTAACGTGAGCACGCAAGTAGAATGGTCGGGGGGGATTGGAATTCATCTAGATCCGCTAGAGGAAGAACAAGTCCCATTCAAGGTTTCATTCAATAAGAATTCTTCAACACAAAGTGTATTTTTAATCATCAAGGTAAGCTAATGAAAATAACAAGCAATCTAGCTATTTATAGGTGTTTTTAGACACCATATAAAAGGTCTAATATGCCCACACTTAGGCTTAGGAATAAAGGACCACCTAGGGTCAAAATAGTCTTAACATAGCTAGGAATCACGTGCCTCAGCAATCCGGGCGGAGCGCCCACGAAAACAAGCAGTGGGGTGGCCTAGGCGGGGCGCCCAGAATTGGGGCGGAGCGCCTCAGCCTAGGCTTCTTCAGGTGGAGCGCCTGGAATGCCAGGCGGGGCGCCGAAAGCACTGGGCTGCTCCTCTTGTGCTCTAATCACCCGGTACGGCCTCCAATCGCTTCCTTCTTCTAGGCCCTTCCTCACCAAGTGTAGGTGTACTCCTTGGACCTCCCTAGCTTGGCTCTGAGTGAAGGGTCTCGTGGTTTGCCCGGCATCATCCTCCCCTTCTTGACAAGATTTCGTCCTCGAAGTTGAAGCATTATCATCCACGACCTCTTCATCACCTACATCCATAGGAACCAAGTCACAAACATTGAAAGTATTAGACACTTGATACTCACTTGGTAAGTCGACCACATAGGCGTTGTTGTTTATCTTTGAAAGCACTTGGAATGGGCCATCTCCACGGGGTGCCAACTTCCCTTTCCTAAGGTTTGGAAACCTTTCTCTCCGGAAGTGCACCCACACATAGTCACCCTTCTTGAGTACCACCTTCTTGCGTCCCTTGTTTTTCTTGGATGCTACCTTTGCATAAGCTTCCTCCAAGTTCTTCTTCGCCTTAGCATGTAGCTCCATCAAGGCCTTGGCTCTAGCTTTACCTTCAAAATTAACAACCATTTCCCTTGGCAAAGGGGTTAGATCAAGGGGAATCAAGGGGTTAAAACCATAGACACACTCGAATGGAGTCATGCCAATCATCCGATGCACGGTTCGATTGTAGGCAAACTCCATAAGAGGTAGCTTATCTATCCAAGTCCCATCCTTACCTCGGGTCATGGCTCTAAGAAGAGCACCCAAGGTTCGGTTCACCACTTCGGTTTGTCCATCGGTTTGGGGGTGGTGGGACGTAGAAAACAAGAGTTTGGTGCCAAGGACACCCCATAAACTCCTCCAAAAATGACTTAGGAACTTAGTGTCTCTATCACTCACTATAGTTTGAGGCACACCATGCAATTTCAAGACATTATCAATAAACAAGGTAGCAACATGTTGTGCATCATCACATTTTCGACAAGGAATGAAATGAGCCATTTTGGAGAATCTATCCACAACAACATAAATGCTATCATGGCCCCCCCCCTAGTAGGTACGGGGAGTGGGGTATACAAACCATGGGGGTTCGATTTGGACTTAGCAACTTTGCACTCAAGACAAGAGTTGCAAAGTCTCTCATCATGGGTCCCCATTTTTGGCCAATGGAATTGTTCCCGAAGGATGGCCAAGGTCTTGTCCCTACCAAAGTGACCCATGAGTCCTCCACAATGTGCCTCTTGCACAAGCAATTCCCTCCATGAGGACTCGGGTATGCACACTTTACCATTCTTAAAGATATATCCATTAACCCATTGGTATTTCTCAACACTCTCCCCCTTTTCTAGAGCTTCATGGATGCTCTTGAGCTTCGGGTCATGAGCATACATCAATTTAATGCTTTCAAAACCCATAAGCTTAGAGGTGAGAGTGGTGGCTAGAGCAAACTTTCTCGAAAGCGCATCCGCCACAACATTGTCTTTCCCTTTCATGTATTGGATCACATAGGGAAAAGACTCAGTGAATTCAACCCACTTGGCATGTCTCTTATTGAGCTTCTCTTGGCCTCTCAAATGCTTGAGTGACTCATGGTCACTCTTGATTACAAACTCACGAGGCCAAAGGTAGTGTTGCCAAGGGGCAAGGGCTCTCACAAGGGCATACAACTCCTTGTCATACGTAGAGTAATTCTAGGAGGCCCCTTTCAACTTCTCACTAAAGTAGGCGATGGGTTTGCTATCTTGCATTAAAACACAACCAATTCCCACCCCGAGGCATCACATTCAACCTCAAATGCCTTTCCGAAGTCGGGCAATTGCAATAGAGGGACAGTACTCAACCTACTTTTCAACTCATGGAAGGCCTTCTCTTGAGGCTCTCCCCAAACAAAAGGTTGGTCCTTCTTCACCAAATCGGTGAGTGGAGCGGCAATGGAGCTAAAGTCTTTCACAAATCGTCTATAAAAGCTCGCAAGACCATGAAAGCTCCTCACTTGAGTCACGGTAATAGGAGTAGGCCAATCACGTATGGCCTCTACCTTAGACTCATCCACCTCCACTCCTTGGGCACTCACAACAAACCCAAGGAAGACTACCTTCTCAACACCAAAGGCACACTTTTTAAAATTAGCATAGAGCTTTTCGGCTCTCAACTTTTCAAGCACTTGCGTAAGGTGATCAACATGGTCGTCTATTGATTTGCTATAGATCAATATATCGTCAAAGTAGACGACCACAAACTTGTTGATGAATGGCTTTAGAACATGGTTCATTAGCCTCATGAAAGTGCTAGGTGCATTGGAGAGCCCAAAGGGCATCACCAACCATTCATAGAGACCAAATTTGGTCTTGAATGTGGTTTTCCATTCATCACCGGGTTTCATCCGGATTTGATGGTAGCCGGACCTAAGGTCAATTTTGCTAAGCACACATGAACCACTCAATTCATCTAACATATCATCAAGTCGGAGAATGGGATGACGGTACTTTACCGTTATTTTGTTCACGGCCCGACAATCAACGCACATCCTCCAAGTGCCGTCCTTTTTGGGAACAAGGATCACGGGTACGGCACAAGGACTCAAGCTCTCCCTCACCAAGCCTTTAGTGAGCAATTCATCAACTTGCCTTTGCAATTCTCTTGTATCCTCCGGATTGCTCCTATAAGCCGGCTTGTTTGGGATTTGAGATCCCGGGACAAAGTCTATTTGATGTTCAATACCCCTCAAAGGAGGCAACCCATCCGGCATCTCATCCGGGAACATGTCCCCAAAATCCTTCAAGACATTCTCAAACACACTAGGCAAAGGATTAGAAGAAAAATCACAATTAGAGTTAAGGATCATACCTTTGTGCACTAGGCATAGGAGAAACTTGGTGCCATCATTTCCTTTTAAGATCTCGCCCGGTTGCATTATGGCACAAATTCCACCGGAAGAAGAAGAAGTTGGGATTGCCACCATGCTTTTGGACAAAGGGCTAGTCTCAATGATTGACTTTGCCTTTGCCACCTCCCTCAACTCCCTCATCCTATTGTAGTCATCGCTCACTTGTTTGGGAGTTAAGGGCTTCAACACAAATTTCCTTCCTTCATGTTGGAGCGTGTAAGTGTTGACACGCCCGTCATGAACCGCTTGTCGATCAAATTGCCAAGGCCTTCCAAAGAGAAGGTGGCAAGCTTGCATAGGCACAACGTCGAACAAGTGTTCATCAACATAACTACCCATTTTGAACTTGATCATTGCTTGTTTCACTACCTTTAGATCCCCACATTCACTAAGCCATTGCAATCGATATGGCTTGGGATGCTTCACGGTAGGCAACTTCAATTGGGTTATAAGAGATTGACTCACAACATTAGCACAACTCCCGGAGTCAATGATCATAGAGCATACAACACCCTTAACACGACACCTAGCATGGAAAAGGTTTTCTCTTTGCAAGGTTTCACCATCCTCCACAATCATAGCTCCTAGGCTCCTCCTCACAACTAGAAAAGTATGAGGTTCCTCATCCTCCACCGTGTCATCTTGATCATCCTCCTCTACTCCCTCATCTCCCTCTACTCCCTCATCATCCTCCGGTTCACTCTCTTGTTCGTATGCATTTTCACCAACAAGAACCATGGTCCTCTTCGTAGGACACTCCTTAGCAAAGTGTCCATACCCCTTGCATTTGTGACATTGAATGGAAGAAGAAGTAGGAGTATTCAATTGGGTTTTAGAATTACCTCCCACATTGGGTGTGTACTTCTCAAACGGCTTCTTCACATCTTTGCTAGCACTTGCTCCACTAGGGCCACTTGTATTTGTGAATTTTGCATTGGGAGTAGGATTTTTCCAATCCTTTGACTTGTTCATGGAAGTAGAAGTGTTGCTCTTGTAACGGTTGGACTTCTCTTTTTCAAGCCATTGCTCGGCTTGAATAGCGGCATCAAGGACTTCTTGAAGTGAAAGATAAGCATGCAATCTCAATTGTGAAGCTATACCATAGCTCAAACCATTCATGAAACGGATCACGGCTTGCTCCTCATCTTCGGTGTCCATTGTTGACACCCAATTTTATCCCGGATTTTAATTAAAAGTATAATAATTTTAATAATTAAGTTCAATTTTGAAGATTGTAAATAAATAGCTAATTTTAAAGGGAAATGACCAAAATCGCAAGTCATCCATTCATTTGCAGTGCATTATATAATTAATTGTTTAATTTAATTAAAGAGCTAAATCCGTTCTTAAATTGCAATTTAGGATTGTTTTTGCAAAGCCCATATTACACAAAAGCCCCAGCCCATTAATCATTATTCTTCCTTTTATCCAAAACCCTACACCTATACATACTCCTTTATCTAAAACCCTAGCACACAACACTATTCATCATTCCCACAACCCCAAAATTTTCAGATCTATACCCCTCCACAAAGACAACTCATCTCCAACGGCTCTCTCTCTCATTTTTCCTCACCATTACACCCCAAAAGGCCCCTTTCTTCTTAAACACGACAACAACAGTGAGGGACACACAGCACACGACATATACACACGCAAATCGAACAGAAACAGAGGGGTTTCGAGCCCCAATTCTTGTTGAGGTTATAGATCTGAAAGAAGAAAGGGAGATCGGGACATGGAGTTGTGAATAAGGAAATGAACGATATTGGAAACGGAAAGTAGAAGTGATGCTGCGAGCTTCACCGGAGTCATGCCGGGAAACTTCGCCGGTAGTCGCTCCTCTCCGTATGTCGATGGTGTTATCGTTTTTTTTTTTTGTTTCATTGTCTGGTTTTGCTCTGTTTCGCCGTTATCGTTGTCCCACCGGAAAACACCGTCGCTGGCACCCATTTTGTGCCGTTGTTCTGCTATATCGCTGACCATCGTTTTCCGTTTGTCTTGTCCATTGTTCTCTAAGCCTATTACTGAAATTAAAGACTAAAAGAGGTGGGGATCGGAGTCGCAGCGGCGCCATCGTGGTTGAGTGGCGTTGCTCCTCCTTCTCCTTCGTATTGGGCTGTTACTCTGGTGTTTCGCCGATGCCTTGGTCCTGAGCGTAGCTCGTGAGGCCTTTGAATTTTGTGGCGCAGATCTGTTAGCGATTTTGAAATCGCTTTGCTCTTTTTGGCATCTTGAGTTTGCTGCATTATTATTGTTCTGGTTGTTGCTATGTTTTCTTGCTTGTTTCTCGCAGGACCAGTTATTTGGGGTTTTGGAAGACTTCCATCTTGTCCCTGTCACTACGGTTGACTGTAGCGTTCTTGAATTTCTAAGATGTTCATTGACACACGCTATACTTGGTTCCTTGATAACTTGTATTTGTTGATACCTACAGTTGCTGGACTATTAATTAGCCCGTGCAAGTATTGAACTTGAGGCACTATAGACTGATTTGAACTCGATACTACACCCCGGGCCGATGAAAATACACATACACGTATTGAGGCCTCGGGGTTGATTCGAACACGATACTACACTTGAACCGTCCCGTTCCCGTGTCCCTAAAGCAAAAGGCGATGATGAATGCATTTTAACGCTAAGCAAATTGAATAGAGTAGTGGGTTTGGTGCTTTGGCACGGCAACACGGCCCGGGCTCCGTGTTTGCAACCGTACCAAATCCCGAGCCTCTATTCGACCCGCCATGCAAACCTGAGCCTAAATTTTGCAAAAACAAAACCCCTTTATTATTATTATTATTATTATTATTATTATTCTATTATTATTATTATTATTATTGTTATTATTATTACTATATATTTTATTATTATTACTTTATTACTTTAGTATTATTATTCTATTTTCATTAGTTATTACACTTTATTATCGTACTAATCCAATTTTATTTGTTTGTTTTGCGAGGTATGTTTTGGCATGAACTCCACGGGATCGAGTTGGTAAAACTCAATTGGGGATTGCTTGCATTGCATTGGAGCCGTTTGGGTTCAAGTCGGGGCTCAAGCTTCAAGAAAGCGATAGGAAAATTTTAAAAAAGTGCTTTGTTGAGCCATGTGATGTTTTAGGCTCATGGGCATAAATGTATAAAATTAAATAAATTCAAGGCTCCCGCGAGTTTGCCAATTTCCGGGTTCTTCTTCTAAACCCCCTCTTTTCCCATCCTTAGAAATTGCATGTCTTTAGGAATTCCCCGTAGATAATTAATTGTTATTGAATAATTTGTTTGATTGTTTATGAATGAATGATTAGTCAGTTATTGAGTTATTTTGTGAATATTTTATTTTTTTTAGAATTGCCATTTTATTTATGAATTGTGAACCCTTTTAGTTAAATAGCGCGTGCAAGCCGAAAATGATTAAGCAAATAACTTGGTTTTAAATTCAATAAATTGCAACTTCTTTCAATTAATTAGATTTTCTATGCTAGCAAAATTGTAACTCTTTTTCAAGTCTAAGTTCATTTAAATCCCTATTCCTTTAAAGCAATTTAATGTAACTTTGGAATTTCGACATTAATTTTAAGACTTTTAGATTAATTTTTGAAAGTTTCCTTTATTTAAGTTATTTTGTGAAAACCGAAGGATTAACCACATTTTGTGGATTTTCGAAAGTGCTTTCAAATTGAAACCTTCTTTCGAAAATAATTGAACCTCTTACTTAGAATCTCTGAAAAGACCATTTTCCTTAAAACGGAGTGCTTGCACACACTATTTAATTAATTGGTTCCTAATTCCCTAAATTAGGTGGCGACTCCAAAGAAAACCCTTTGGAGTCCCATATTGTTGAACATTATACCCGAAACCTATCTTTTCTTTAAAGAAAGGGTAATTTTTGGGGTTCAACATCCATATCCAAGGCCATTCGAGTTCTTTCAAACTCATCAAAGTATTCATGCACCGTCTTGACACCTTGCTTCAACTCATAAAGTTTCTTGAGTTGCTCTTGCCGATATCTAGGAGTGATGTACTTGATACTCATGATACCCTTCAAGTCATTCCAACCCACATTCACGGGAACCCCCGCTCTCCTCCTTGATCTCTTGACGGACTCCCACCAAGTAGATGCATAGGATTCAAAGGATGTAATAGCATAGGTACCTTTCTTCTCATCGGTCATCTCATTTGTGTCAAACAATCTTTCCATGTGTAGCACCCATTCTATGTAAGCCGCCGGATCACAATTCCCTTTAAAGGGTGGGAGATTAAGCTTCACACTATTGATGTTGGTGTTGTCACGACCGCCACGGAAAGGCTCCGGTTGGCCCCCATAGTGATCTTCATTCACACCATACTCCCTTCTCGCATTCCCTCCAACATAACCCATAGGTGGCCCTCGACCTCGGCCCCTACCTCTATCCACATTTCGACCCCAATTCATACCTCGCCTTGGTTGAAAGTGATCATCAAACCCATACATATCATCACCATAATCGGCTTCCTCCCCTTCTTGAGCTTCATCTACTTGCTCAAGAGGTTGCACATTTCGGACGGGTCTCGGTAGTGGAATGTTTCTTGGGGGGTTATCCAAGATACGGGGAATGCCCGTTCGTTGGTTATTGCCCAACACTTGATCAAGTCTCTCTCGCTCCTCCTTTGCCCGTTGTTGATTGAGCAATTCAATGACATGGCTAACTTGCTCCGGGGTAAAGTTAGGAGTACTTGAGACTTCAACTTGGACACTCGGGGTCCCTTTCTCGGCTTGGACACTCGGGGTCCCTTTCTCCGATGGGACATTAGAAGTCCCTTGCTCAACTAGAGCACTAGAGTTCACCCTCTCGAGGCTTTCAATCCTCAAGTTCATACTATCCAATTTGGCGAGGATAGTAGCAAGGGCACTCTTTGCAAAATCATCTCCTTCGGAAGACATTGTACCTACACAAGTAGCAAACGTTAGTAAACAACCTCACACACCCTCACTTGAGATCACTCGGCTCTCTCGTATAGTGACGGTGGGTATTTCACTCGACTTGTGGTTCCAAAGCATCACGTAGATGAGTAGCAATTCCTCAACTCAACCAAACTATTCACGAGTCAAGCACACTCGGGGTGACTGGAGTTAGAAGGACTCAATGAAAGCTAGGCACTTTGAAGTGGGGACTTGAATCAAAAAGAGTCTAGGATTCTTCTTGGAATTCTACTCTCCAACTAATGCACGAATCAACCTAAAAGCAATGAAAGATTAGTGCTAATTAAGTAGAAAGATTACTTAGATAGGCACTAATAAGAGATTAGGCAACAAAGAACAAGCAATCCTAGAAGAAACTACCCAAAAACAACCCTTCAGGATGTTAGGCGGAGTGCCCAAGACATGGGGCGGAGCGCCTGAAAATTTGGTCAGTGAGGTCAGGCAGGTGGGGCGCCTGGGGTTCAGGCGGAGCGCCTGGAGCAAGAACAAGTCAGGCGGGGCGCCCAAACTTTAGGCTGAGCGCCTGGACGAAGAACACCTGGGTTTCCACTCCGTGTTCTTCGTTTTCAATCCAATTTCTAGGCCGATTCCAAGGTGTTTTGGCCAAATCCAAGGTACCCAAAGTTGCTCCTTGATACAACCTACAATCCCCAATCAATTTCACACCCAAACAACCAACAAATAATGCTCAATCAAGATTCAAAGTTTTCAAGTTTGGGGTATCAACATGGGTTTCAAGGTTCAAAAGTGGGTTTCGATTCTTCAAAAACTATGTTACCGAACTCCGAATCACACGATTCTTGTTGCAAATTGTTCGGTTTTCAATAGAGATCAATCCCCAATAATCAATTCCAAAACCCCATAAACACACAACCCAAAATCAATCAATTTCCTCAAGAACAAGGGTTTGGTAGGGTTTTTCAACAATTGGGGTTTTCAAATTTCAATTCAATCCAATCCCAACAAATTTGGTACCCAATCGTCAAGTTTTCAACAAGGATCAATAATCTATAACACCCACTTCAAGAATCACAAACACCAAAAAGTTACACCAATTTTTGAATTTTTCAATTTTTCAATTTTTTTTGTAATTTTCTTTTTGCAATAACTTCAACAACAAGAAATTTAAGCAAACTAACCTAAGCACGAAGAATCAAGGGTCGGGGTTCGTAGGAACGATACCCGAACCTTGCTCTGATACCAAATGATGTAGGAAATCAAACGCGGAAAGTAAAAGATAGGAACGAGACGTATCTCGATCACAAATCTCAAGTAGCAACGGAGAACTTGTTCCGTTACACCCCGAGAGGAGGTCAAGAACACCTACGCTAGGCAACTACCCTCGAGCTAACGTGAGCACGCAAGTAGAATGGTCGGGGGGGATTGGAATTCATCTAGATCCGCTAGAGGAAGAACAAGTCCCATTCAAGGTTTCTTTCAATAAGAATTCTTCAACACAAAGTGTATTTTTAATCATCAAGGTAAGCTAATGAAAATAACAAGCAATCTAGCTATTTATAGGTGTTTTTAGACACCATATGAAAGGTCTAATATGCCCACACTTAGGCTTAGGAATAAAGGACCACGTAGGGTCAAAATAGTCTTAACATAGCTAGGAATCACGTGCCTTAGCAATCCGGGCGGAGCGCCCAAGATTGGGGCGGAGCGCCCACGAAAACAAGCAGTGGGGTGGCCTAGGCGGGGCACCCAGAATTGGGGCGGAGTGCCTCAGCCTAGGCTTCTTCAGGCGGAGCGCCTAGAATGCCAGGCGGGGCGCCCAAAGCACTGGGCTGCTCCTCTTGTGCTCTAATCACCCGGTACGGCCTCCAATCGCTTCCTTCTTCTAGGCCCTTCCTCACCAAGTGTAGGTGTACTCCTTGGACCTCCCTAGCTTGGCTCCGAGTGAAGGGTCTCGTGGTTTGCCCGGCATCAATATGGTACCCAAGGCGTCTGCGAACTCATTCTGCAACCTAGGCATGTGCCGAAATTCGAACTTGGTGAACCTCTGCTTTAATTCTTTTATGCACTCCAGGATAGGCAATATCTTGGAATTCTTCATTGTCCATTCACCTCAAACTTGATGGATTAACAGATCGGAATCTCCGATTACTACTAATTCTTGTATATTCATGACTACCGCTATTTTAAGCCCCTTGATGCAAGCATCATATTCTGCCATGTTATTGGTGCAAGGAAACCTGAGTTTGGCTGTGTCTGGAGAATGTTGGCTCGAATTCTGACTCCCTTGAAATTTACTGCTCCATCGAAGAATAGTCTCCAACTATCATACTCTTCTGCAATGTCTTCTCCAACGAACATGACCTCCTCGTCTGGGAAGTAAGTGTGCAAAGGATCATAATCATTATCTACAGGATTCTCGAACATATGATCTGCTAAGGCTTGAGCTTTCATCGCCTTCTGAGTAACAAAGGTGATGTCAAATTCACTGAGTAGCGTTTGCCATTTGGCCAATTTCCTGGTAGGCATTGGCTTCTGGAAGATATACTTGAGAGGGTCCATTCTTGATATCAACAAGGTTGCATAGGATGTTAGGTAGTGTCTCAGCTTTTGTGTTATCCAAGTCAATGCACAATAGGTGCATTCCAGCAACGTATATTTAGCCTCATAAGGAGTGAACTTCTTACTTAGGTAATATACCGCTTATTTTTTTCTTCCTAATGAGTCATGCTGTCTCAATACACATCCGGATGCTGAATCAACCACAGACAGGTACAATATAAAATGTCGACTGGGTTCAGGTGGAACCAATAAAGGCGGGCAAGACAGGTACTCCTTTATCCTGTCGAATTCTATCTGGAAGTCTTCTGTCCACTCAATTGCTGCATCTTTATTCAGTAATTTGGAGATTGGCTCACAAATGACAGTGGACTGAGCTATGAATCGACTGATGTAGTTAAGTCGTCCCAAGAAACTCATGACGTCTTTCTTACTCTTCGGCGGTGGAAATTCCTTGATGGTTTTTAATCTTAACTTGATCCTACTCAATGCCTCTTCTGCTGACTATGAAACCCAATAGCTTGCTAGCTTGGACACCGAAAGCACACTTTGCGAGATTCAGCTTCAGGTTATATCTACACAAGCGATTGAAGAACTTGGCGCATATTGTCTAGATGATCCGAGCTTTTCCTTGACTTAATAATCACGTCATCCACATGTACTTCGACCTCTTTGTGCATCAAATCATGGAACATGGTAGTCATCGCCCTCATGTAAGTAGCTCCGACATTTTTTAGACCAAACGGCATCACCTTGTAGCAGTAAGTTCCCCAAGAGGTACTGAAAGTTGTCTTATCTGCATCATCCTCATCCATGAACACTTGATGATAACCTGCGAAGCAATCTATGAAAGATTGTAGCTCATGCTTTGCACAGTTATCAATCAAGATGTGCATATTCGGCAAAGGAAAGTCATCATTTGGGCTTGCTTTGTTCAGGTCCCGGTAATCTACACAAACTCTGGTTTTCCTATCTTTCTTTGGCACTGGAACAATGTTGGCTTCGTATTTGACTGTTTTCAGGATCCCTGCATTGAGCTATTTGGTCACTTCTTCTCCAATTTTCACCAAAGTTGATGATTTGAAAGTCCGAGCCTTTTTCTTAACTAGCGGGAAGCCTGGATTAATGGGCAATTTCTGTGTCACAACATATGTGCTTATGCCGGTCATGTCATCATACGACCATGCAAATGCGTCCTCATACTCCTTAAGTAATTTAATGTACTGCTTTCTAACCTTTGGGGTGAGATGCACATTACTTCTCGTTTCTTTCGCTGTTTTGTCATCGCCCAGATTTACCACTTCGGTCTCTTCTAAATTTGGTTGGGCTTATTTTCGAATCTCTCAATTGCTTCTTGTATTGCCTCATCAAACTCATCATAATCTAGATCATATTCCTTAAAATCAGTGGTTTCGTTACATGTTGCAGTTGCGGATTCATTGGAATTACTAGGTTGAATGCTGAAAAATAAAATAATGCGTAATTAAAAGGTTAAAAATAAAATAAAAGAGAAAAAAAATGATGCTTTTATTTATGAATCCAGGAAAATGCAAATCCCACGACTCGGGTTTGGGTTTTATTTTAGATATCATGAAAAAAAACTGATCCCCCAGCTCTACCAAGGTCCACGATATGCTCGGGCTAGGTTGTTGGTCTAATTGTCCAGTGCAACTCCAGATTCAGCTTTTGTAAGACAAGGAGGTTCAACATGCTCTTCTAGGATCACACAACAGTCTTCGTCAGATAGGAACAGCTTCTGCATACGTACCAGTAAATCCTCTTCAGTATCAGCGGCCTCTTATTCATCCTTTTGTATTGCTAACACCTCCCCCCGCGACCGTCTAAGTAGCAAGACGAAATAAAAATATGCAGCAGATATTTGATACATCTTTTGTAGTACTTGAAATCCAACAAGGTTTCTTCCATATCCTTCTCATAAATCATGAAGTATCCTATGCCAGATTTTTCCTCGTCGGGTTTCATCACGATTCGAATGGGCTCTTTCATGCCATCCAAGTTCTTACCTAAACCTTTTCCCAGTTCATAGCCTTGCTTCAACATGATGCCTATCACCCAATCTCCGGGCCACTTTGCTAGTTGCGGGAGTATGTATGGTTTCTCAGCTTCTTCGGGCTTAGGCTCGGTATTTTAGGTATCCACACTTTCCTTCCCCTTATTACTTTAGAAATGTGTTTCCAATCAGGACGCATATTCGTTGGGTATGCAGGCTGTGCCTTGGCATGTGTGATTTCACGAAACTCCCTTGAAGGTACACCCCAATTAGATATCACAGGCTCCCAGACCAAGTCTCTCCGTTCATAGCCTTTGCCTCGACAATGCCAGTAAGCACTGTAAAAATTTCTCTTATTTTCAGTCCCTTCCGGTGCGTTGACGATTTAAGGAGCGAAGTGTGCAGAATACCCTCTTTGAAATGTGTCAACGTTTCCCCTATAACCATTGCGGTCCCACTTCTTGTTGTAATTCTTGTGACATTCTCTTAGACTACCGTGAACTGCTCCCTCTAGCTCTACAATGTAGAAAACCTGCCCACCGAGAGTGTTTCCCTCAATTGTTGGGATTGTTTGCTTATTGTAGATGGAGTTTCTCACTTCCGAGAATACCTCGACCTCTTTGTCGTCCCACTCGAATTTCACTTTCTAGTGCAGGCTGGAAGGTACTGCCCCAGCCATATAAATCCAGCGTCTTCCTAAAAGTAGGTTGTATGAAGCTGAAATGTCCATGACGTGGAATTCAGCAGTGAACTCAATAGGTCCCACCATAATGGTTAGGTCGATCTCCTCAATAGTGCTTCTTTGTGAACCATCGAATGCCTTCACCTTTATGTAACTTTCTCTAATATCGCTTTCGTCAATTCCCATTCTTTTTCATGTAATGAACGAGCATATGTTCAAACCAGATCCTCCTTCAATCAGGATTCTTCTACGAACCAATCTTTGCACTTGATAGTGACGTGTAAAAACTTGTTATACCCAAGTCCCTCTAGCGGTATCTCATCTGCGTGACAAGTGATTCAGTTGGATTCCATGACTTTTCCAACCATGCTTGCCAGTTTCTCAACAGTGGTGTCTACTGGTACATGTGCTTCATCCAACACTTTCATCAAAGCATTCTGATGACTCTATGCTTTCAAGAGTAGAGCCAGAACAGAGATTTGTGCAGAGTTTTACCCAAGTGCTCCACCACAGAGTATTCTTTCGCCTGAACCGTCTTCCACAACTCTTTGGACTCCTCTTCATTGATCCCTCTTCTGCCTTGCATGAGATGCTCGAGAGTGTAGATCCCACCACCTCTGGTCATTTCTTGTACTGCAACGAACTCGACAACCGTCTTTCCTTTCTTCTCTACTTTGCAATCCCATGGTACTGCTATGTTATTGTTGGGAGGGACTACATCCACATAGAACCTCGGAGCCACTTCCACTTTGATAGGACCAAATGCCTCGGCAGCTTGGGCAACGAAAGCAAATGCTGGTGCAGCTTCTTTTGCCTTAAATCCACATTAAATCTTGTATTTTGTCCCTCAAAGCAAAGCATCTTTCAGTGTCATGGCCAGGTCCTCCAGAGTTGTAGGAACAAGGTTTAGATTGATCAAAGAATGGTGAAATCTTGTCAGTCATGCTAAATGCAATGGGATATATGTGGTCTGCTGCCTTGAGTCTTTCGAATAATTGAGTTCGAGATTCAGCCAAATGGGTGTAGTTTCTTTTGGGTTTTTGGTTATTATCTGGGCAGGGTCTTGGTGATTAGGTGTTGGTGTTTCTGTCATTTGGGTTTGGTGAATATGGTGGTCTTTGTGTAGGTGGGTTTTGGAAGGCAGGTTGTGTGTTATATACTAGGTAAGTGGGTGATGGTGGAGCATATAGTTATGGAGGATGTGGTGTTTGGTAGTAATGGTTGTGGATAGGAGCATGGTAGAGGGAGGCAGTGACGAAACAGACATCATCTTTCTTTTTCTTGGTTATTCCTATGCTACCTATTTGCAGTGCCTTGTTAGTAGCTTGCACCGTAGCCAAGCTAACAATCTTTCCAATTTTCAACCCTTCTTCAACAATGTCACCGATCCTGATCAAATCTCCAAACTTTTTATCCTCCATGTTCAACATCTTGTGGAAGAACACGTCCTCTTATATGCGGATAAAGGTAGCCACTGTCTCCATATCATCCATGGGTGGTTGGACCTTCGCAGCTTCAGCTCTCCATCTTATGGAAAATTCCCTGAAGGTTTCAGTAGGCTTTTTCTTCAGCTTCTCCAAATAGAATTGATCAGGCATGGCATCAGTGTTATGCCCTAAACTGTTAACAAAATCTCCGGCCATTGTTTCCCAACTGGTCCACTTCTTTGACTGCTATTTAGAATAACATATTAAGGTGTCACCTGTCAAACTATGGTTGAACTACATCCGGATTTTTTCCTCATGTCCAACCCTAACAAAATTGTCACAGTAAGACCTCAAATGAGCCATCAGGTCACCGCTGCCATCGAACAGATTGAATTTGGGTGTCTTGTAACCATTGGGCAACTTCAAATTAGGATAAAGGCATATATCTTTGTAAGCCAAGCCCCTAGTCTCCTTGCTCACTTGAAATTTCTTTAACTTTTCTACCAACCATTTGACTTACTTTTTGGTTTTGTATGCGTCCTCCCCTATCCATCCATACATGTCGTGACCTTTGGTGGTTGAAGTGATAGGTTTGGTTTCAGCAGTGAAAGTAGGGAATTGAATAGGAGGTTGTTTTGTGGTGATTTTGGTGGTGCGACATAGGTAGGGTATGGGATATCTTTTTCGGGAAATAAAGGATCTTTGCCGTGAGGGCGGGTAGGTTTGTTTGGGCCAAAGGCTCCATCAGCACAGACAGGGGGAACTATGTTCTCCAGTTCAAACAACCATTTCTCCAGCTTCGCATACTCCTCATATGCAACCACACCCTGCTTTCCAGGAGTCCCTCCAATAATGGAATTGGTTGCAGTTCCGTCAACTTTGTCAAACTCAGCCATGATATTTCATCTCATCCTTATCCTTATAGGTAAAGGGGGAGGTGTTGAAATTGACCCTCTGGATCTCAATTGGTACTACTGCGTGGCCAGAATACAAAAACTAACCTTCGAGGATTGGGAGTAAAATAACCTTAAAAACAGCCAAAGACAAATGTAAGTAGAGTGTTAATATCATGTGATCGTGTCCTATTATGTAGGGGACATCTTTTATGCCAGAGGTAGGCCTATCGATGATTTGAAGTAACGTTTGTGTCGACTACATCGTTTCATTTGCTTGAAAATAATCAAAACAAGTTTATAAACCCAAAAATGAAGAAATTTTATTTGATTTGCTTGGCTTTATTCCAAACACCAAATTTGCAAAAAGACAACGACTCAACTTGGACAAAAAGAACAACTTGACTGGGAAAGTGAAAAACGAGTCAACTGGGAAAGAGAAAGACGACTCGACTACGTGCCAAGCAAAGTGGTTCTCTTGATCAAACATCAACTTTGACATCTTCTTCCTCATTTTCTTTCTCAAATTCCTCATTTGGTTCATTTTCCAAGCTCTCTAGTGGAGGGATGATGAATATTTCTATAAGGTATTTCCTATCACGCATGTCACCCAAAGCTTTTGTAAAGAACTCGCAAATCTCTGTTCTCATTGTTCCCTTCTCTGCCATAAGTACCATTTTGAAATGTTCTGCCCAACCTTTGAGGAGATCCTACAAACTTCCGGCGACTTGTCTGGCTGCCAGTGTCTTGTGTATCCAAAATTTACCTTCGTCCCCTTTCATCTTGTCTTTTGTGTTGCCTTCTCATTTCCCTCTCTTGTGTTGCTCGTAGTTCTTTTCTCTTTTGTCCAAGCTTATTTCGCATCCTTTTATACTTTTCTTAGAGACTTGGAGCTTCAGCTTTCCTTGTCAAGTAATCTTTGATTGGAATCTTTTCCTATCTTCTTCAAGCCAATGAGGATAGGCCAGTGCGGTGCCGGGATTCACCCTATTGTCTCCACCAGGATGACACTCCATAGTTGCTCTCTTTTCCCACATCATCAATATTGCATCAACCATTGGGCATTCAATGTCACTCATATCGGCATTGAAACTCCTTCCTTTTGTCAATTGTGGGAGCCGCTGTGTCATTCCCACCTGCCTAAGGATTCTTAAGAGAACAGAGTAATGAGTCCATCGGAACCCGATGAGGCACAATTTTCTATTACCCACTGCACACTTTGCAACTCCTCGAAATTGGTGCACAACCCATGCATGCCTGTATGTTTTTTCCATGGTACATCGTCCATCATGCGGATACCATGTGTAATGATGCCATCAATCCTTAGCACCATTGGTGCGAATGGGCTTATTATGATCTTATGCAGATGTTCCATCAACCACATCTGTAGCAAGAAGTTGCTTCCTTTAAAGAAGTCTGCACCCTTTCTACACTATGTTAAAGCTCTATAAATTTCACCCACGATCATCAGATCAAACTTACTTGGCGCCTGTGGGCACCTCTTCGCAAACCTTAAACTCCCATCTCATCCTTATGTCAATCTTTCCTTCTTTTTTAGGGAAAATTACGCTTCCTAAAAAAGCAATGGTTAAAGCTGTAGATTCGATCCATTCCCAATCTTGAATTTCTGATGCCCCTTGCATATTGTGCCGAAGAGTCATGTCCCTAAACTTTAGAATACAAAAACTCCATAGTAACCTTTGCATCTTGCACACCCTTGAAGTATAGTGCATAGGGAACTTGTAGAAGTTCGAAGAATTCTCTAGGTTTCACTTCCCGAGGGTAAATCATGGTCTCGGGTCCAGGTGTCAACCCTGCTAAACCTCCAATTTCTTCCAGCATTGGTGCCAGTTGTATGCCAATAAAGTGAAACACCGCCCTTTTGTAGTCCCAAAAATTACTAGCCGCTTCAACCAGACCCGGTATCGTTGTGTGCCCGGTAAGGGATACCAAGTCCCCTAACATATTTCTTACATGCACTCTGCTAGCCACGGCCAAATCATCTTACCAAACCCTAATCAGATAATGAGTTTGGAAGACAATGTCAAAATGGAGCATAGCTCTTCAAGTCATAGTCTGAGAACAAAACAAAACAAAAAGACAAAAATAATCCTATTGTTTTTTACCACGCTCAAGCAAACGATCAATATTTGGTGCAAACATTTCCTCAAATCCATGCAGGGATGCAATTTTGTCATTTTTGGATCATGGACCCTTCCGACGTTTGGATGAGGTTTACTAATGTACTATAACGTGCCTAGGACGTATAGCCTTCCTAGGTTTTTGATGATGCAAGAGAAAATTTGTACGCATTTTGTTTCCAATTGTTCTCATAATTTCCCCAAAATAACTTTTAAAAATTCAATACGTGAAGACTCTTTTGAAAACATAAAAATACAAAAGAAATAACAATGACACTAGACTAATTAGCATGCACCTTCTCCAGCCTGTCTCTCTTTGCTTCACGTGCAACCTCTTTGATTTCTTCCATTGCTTTGGTTAAGTATCCCTTTGTTGCAACCAGACGCAAGATGTCCACCGTGTCACATTCAGAATTCTATTGTTCAAGATTTGTCCCCAATGCCTCCACCTTTTCTTCTAATTCCAATGCATGTTTCTTCCATGTCTCAATCTTTTCCTTGTTTTCCTTATCTATTTTTATGGCTTTCATCATGAACTCACGGTATCGAATTTGAACCTCCACTTCTCGATCTCTTATGTCCTTCCCTAGGCATGGCCTGACCAGCACATTTCCTTTTATGCTGGAACGCAGCCAACTAATGTAGTTTGGCTCGCAACTGGTATTGTATCTGTCTAGTGCTAATGACTTCTCCCCCATGACTTGTCTACCTTCCCAAGATTTCTTGATGCTTTTGACTCTCAGGACAATGTCTTCAGTGTAGTAAAACTGGTACGCCTTTGCGTCTGGTACAAGTGGCACGATCTGCTTTCTTCCTGCCTGCCTCATTACCCTTAGTGGTTGATAGGGTTAGAGAACTCTCAATCCTATGAGTTCAAAAAAGGATGCCTTTTCAGAGCTAATGATAGAATCTAGTGAGGGAAACCAAGTGAACATCAATTTATTTGAGTCGTCTGTCATGTTTTTAAATAACTTCACCCACTTTTTTGTGCTACTCGGTTATTTAAGTTTTGGACCCCCATACCACTCACTGACCAAGTAATTCGAACCGGTTGGCCTGGACAATTCTTGTGAGCCTCCAATTTTTCTCAAATTTTCCTTGAACCAGGCTTGTAATAGAATTTTACACCCTTGAAAATATTTTGCTCCCCTTTTACAACAACCCAAAGCTTGAAAAATATCTGCCACGATCATAGAGCCGATAGTGTAGCGATAACCACCAATCCCGTTGAACACTGCATCAGTAACCATGACAAGTCTTGAAAATATGTTGTGGTCCGAGCTCTCAGGAAATTCCATTAATCCAAAGAAACAAACAACGAATGCAAATGTTCTAGCCCTCCTCAAGTCATTATATGATTTTAATTCTTTTTTATGGTCATCAAAAGCACCCAAATACCCGAACCTGTTATAGAGATAGGAAAATGGTATTTTCTTTTTTCGCAAAAACTCCACCTCGACGCTTGCTACCATCTCCACTTTGTCACGAAACTCTCTAGCTGTAGGGACATCGGGAGCTAAAATACGACTCCCTTGCCACTGATGCTTATCCAAACCCCAATTTGATATGAATCCCCCTATTTTTTCTAACAAAGGCGTTAACTCGATGTCCCCGAATCTAAAAACGTTTAATTTATCGTGCCAAAATGACACCGATGCTTCGATCATTTCCCGACAAGGCTACAGTTCTAGTAAAGACACCAAATGCCCCAAATGTTTACGTACCTCTGTTTGTTCACCCATTGACAAGTTACCCCACCAATGGTCGGCGTAGGAGGTGCACCCAAAGTCATCCCGAACCAGTGGAATTTCTAACTCATGACAACCTATAAAGAAATAGAAAAACTAAACAAATAATAATTCCCAACCCATTTGAGAACAATTAGACAATCAAAATTTTTACTCATTTTCACCTCTCCTTTTCTTCTCTCTTTCTTTTTTCGTTTCTTTCTTTTCTTTTCTCTCAAATGCACATAGACATGTTCAAACGTCCTTTCGGGGTTAAAAACCCCATCGAGTTGTATGAACAAGTTAAAAAGTAGCCGGCCTAAGGGAAATACTTCCTACGACATGATGCATGCATAGTACATTTCAAGAGGGGGTAATTCTAGACACGGTTCCCTAGGCAAACGGCCAAGAGGTGGGGACGTTTAGAATTATTGGTTGTACCATGGACCAACTATATTCCAACCGTTACCCCTAAAGATTTTTTCTTTAGGGTGAAACGACCGTGGGATCCACGTAATCGTTTGTGTGTGTGCAACTGTTAATTTTTCAAGAGTGGAGGAGTATTAGTGAGAAATATCATAATATTACAAAATATTTCATTATAATAGAGAAATAAAAAAACAAAAAAAAAATGAAACAAATTAGTCCAATAATAATAATGATAATAAGCAAAATAAGGAAATTAGTCCAATAATATGAATAGTAGCAATAAAATCCCAAAATAAAAACCCGTCGTGGTTAGGACTTGAATATTCCCAGAGGAGTCGCCATTCTGTTGCACCCCCTTCTTTTCTTAACTTGGAGTGAGTCATGGTTCAGGTTGGATAAGGTAACTCGGTTGAGTTGGCTTTGGAGTCAGCACCTATTAAAGTATTCTAAGGTGTATTAGGTCACCTAAAACGTTTAAGGGTCATTGATTTACTCCGGGAGTCATACTTACAGATATTCTAAAAGTAAGAAGTCTAAATGACTCGGGGAAGAAGGTATCAGGCACTTCCCCAAGTCCCACAAAAGGTGGTTCCCGCCTGAGTTTCAATTTTGGGATATTTTAAAAAATATTGTAAAATTAGAAGGGACTAATTTCAAGTATAAAAGGGCAATTGTAATTCTAGAATCAATTATAAGCTAAAAAGTTGAAGTCTAGCAAACAACATGGTCATTTTATGTAAACTAGGCAATGGTGTATATAGTTATAGCGCATTTGGGCCTTTCAAAATTTGTAGAGACAATATAAACCCTATGCCTAATCCCACGTTTAGCTACAAATTCAACACTTTAACTTCAACAGAAGGCCAAATTTGCAAGAAGTATTTAAAAACAGTTTGCTTGTGCAAATTCAGTATTTGGACTATTTGCAAAAGTAGGTAAGTATTCAAAAAGTTTTTAAATTGACACAAAAACCAACTTGTGGTTAATATGTCAAAAAAGATTAGCCATTCCGGGTCGGCGTGATTTGACATTAATTATCAAACCCTAACCATAATGGCTATTTTGCTTTAGAGGCCAGTTTTGAAAATATATATATAAATAAATAAGTAGGTTGTTTTTTGAAAGAGGGGTACACAAAGCACACAAATGCAAACAAGAGCTTTCATACATATATAGGCATGCAAAACATGTTTAAGTGATCCAAAGAAGTTTTAGAAAATATATACAGATTTTACAGTTGACCCCCTAAACTTATACTCCCGTATACACTATTAGATTAGTGTATAGGAGATGTAAGTTTTGAAAAATGAGTTTAAACACATAGAAGAGCCAGATTGTAAAAATATGTGTTTGGGCCCGTAGTAATGCAAAAGGAGCAATTTTGCTTTTACGAAAAATGATCCAGCTTCGGACAGTTAGCGCCCAAAGGCCCCTGTTTGTCAAATTTTCCAGACACCATTGCATTAATTTTGAAAAAAATTGTAACATATCGGAAAATATGAAGTTATAGCTTTAATTATCATTTACTTAGATTTCATGTAAGTTCCTCATTTTAATAAAATATGATGCAAACAAGTAAAGAGGTAAGGTGAAATAGATGCCCCTGGACATCCATAGACATAGCCTATTGACATAACACCTGTTTTAAAGAACATTACACACGGGGAATCCTAGCGAATATAACATATTGGGGAGTCTAGCAGAGTTAGAAACAAACAAGGAGTGCCCGTATGAGCACTTAGTATAGGGGGCTGGACTTCCTATACATATGCCAAAAGTGACCATAGTTAAAATTTCATGAATGATCATGAAACACCTGCATATTAGAAACTGGTATGGCCTATAGGCTATCCAAAATAGGCTGCAATAAAAGGTTAGTATGGAAGGCCTGGCAGGCCTAAAACAAGCTTGTCACACAGTTAACATAAAGGGGGATATCATGTCTTCAGAGAGAGGAAAAGGGATGGGAGTCCTTAAGACTTTTGAGAAGAGAAAACAGTATGAATGAAGCAAAGAGAGAGGGAGAGCTTGCACAAGTGAGGTGAAGACCTCTGACTTTTAGGAGCAGTGGAGGATCAGGAGAGAGAGAGAGAGAGAGAGAGAGAGAGAGAGAGAGAGAGAGAGAGAGAGAGAGAGAGAGAGAGAGAGAGAGTATGCATTCAGTGTGTGCGTGCGCTATGTTCTCTATCTTTCTGTGTGAATGTCGTATGTGTCTAAATATGCCAAAGTCCAGTTGATATAGGCATAGCATAGGGCTTTGTCAAATTTAAATCCCAATGTAAAAAGTAGTAAAACTTAAAGAAGGAAAAGGGAGATCATGTTGTCAATCAAAAGGAATTAAATTCTAATATATCTTCCTTAAATAAAGCTAGTTCAAAAATCAGGGAAGGGTGGGAAGGTTAATTTTCCGGATTTAGCAAAGGTTCTTATTGTATATTGCTATGTATAGTTCAAGTAGGGTCCTAAAATTAAGGTAAGTCACATAGGCAAGATTCTGGGTAAACAAACCTTCCACTTTTTGTTAATAATGGAGTCCAGGTTCAAGAAATCAGTGCACAAGGATATTCTACACTATATTAGGCTCGAAATCCCTTGATCAACTTAACAGGTTTCAATCAAATTTTAGTGATGCTATATCCATTACTAGAACAGATTCCCATTCTAATCCCAACCAAAGAGTTTAAATTAAGCTAATCAAGATTCCTTAATTATGTAAATCAAATTACCATCCCAATTTAAGATTCAAAATCACTCATTATTTTAATAATATTCAATCAATCTTTGATTGATATTCTACCAGTCATAAGAAAAGTTTAGCATCCAGATTTAAAGCTTAAACAATCATATTTACAGGAGGTAGTTAAAACAGTAGTTACATGACACATAGGGCAATCATGGTTTCATAAGCTGCATATGTATCAATTTAAGGCATTCAAAAGGTTCAAAATAATGTCCAATTTATCAGTAAGTTAAAACAAAAACCAATGATTGCTTAAG
The DNA here is from genome assembly GCA_037355625.1 of Petunia x hybrida. Taxonomy (NCBI): domain Eukaryota; kingdom Viridiplantae; phylum Streptophyta; class Magnoliopsida; order Solanales; family Solanaceae; genus Petunia; species Petunia x hybrida. The sequence goes on from JBBBVM010000360.1 coordinate 603,168, forward strand.
CTTTGCTCTAATCAGTGGTCATGTAACAATCGTTTAACTAAGCATGCAAATACGTAAAAACTATCAAAATTAACCAAATCAGTCATGGGTGTCACATAGGGTTTCAAAAGTAATAAAGAGGAAAGAATTACCCATTTCTGTCATTAGATCAAACCAGTTCCAACACGTTTCAGCTAAGGACATCCCCTTTCGGATTTAATTTTCCATCTAAAATGTGCAAAGGGTCCTCATTTTAACGTATATCGACCATCATCTTAGTTTTCCGGTGACAGAGATGGAGGTCGATGAGGGGTCGAGTTTTTTCCTTCATCATTTGGGAAAATTACCATGGGGGTTATGTTGCAGACAACGGGAGGAGCAAGAAAATGTATTTTGTTTGAGATGTTGCCGGCGAGAATGGCCAAAAAAGGCCATGATAGTGGCGAACTAGAGTTTTGAGATGAGAGAGAATTGAGAGGGGAGGGCGGCGGGTATTTTTGGTGGAAATGAGTGGGATTAGGGTTTCGGGGTGAATGGGTAATTAAAACTGGAAATTATGTTTGCGGCAGTTGGATTAAAGACTTGGACGACCAGGATGTGGCCACGTACGCCCACGTGGATCTGATGTGGGTGTATGTGACATGTGATGTGTATAAATGTGCTAAAGTGTAAATAATAAGTATAAAATACGTATAAATGTGTATAAAATGCGTATAAAATTATATTTAAAAAATTAATTTTAAAATGCCAAAATAATTTTAAAATATAGAAGATATCATTATGAGATTTAAAATAATTTTAAAAAATTTTGTTGAAAATAGAAATAACTGTGAAATTTGTATTCCAATGTGCACATTTTATAAATAGACGTAATTTATGATGGTGTCTTTTAAAAAATAGCCTAATTGGCGTGCTTGTGTGAAATAAAAATTTTGAATAGGAGTAAGAGTGAAGATAACTGTGTGGTTATCAGTGTAATTTTGTCTGAAAATGTCTATTGAAACAGGAGGGACAAAATTGTGTGTAACAGCTGCATCATGAACAAAACCTACCGACATACATGGGTGGTACACCAAGTTTGAGGAATTGCAAACTGTGCAGTGGGTGATAGAAGATTGTGCTTGTTTAATGGTCTCGGTACAAGGTCAAGATGCTACTTTCTTTACATTGATTGGGTTCCGAGGGACTCACCACTGTGTCCCATTAAGAATCCTCAGGCATGTTGGAATGACACAGCAGCTCCCTCAATTGACAAAAGGAAGGAGTTTTAATGCTGACGTGAACGACATAGAACACCCAATGATTGGTTCGATACTGATGATGTGGGAAAAGAGAGCAATTATGCAGTTTTGTCCGGGTCAAGACAATAAGGTAAATCCTGGCACCGCATTGGCCTATCCTCAATGGCTCGGAGAGGATAGAGATAAGTTTCGGTCATAGGCCACGCTAAAAAGGAAACCCGAAGCTCCAAGCCTCAAAGAAAAGGGCAAAAGGCTGCGAATCAAAACTGAAAAAAGAGGAAATAACTAAGAGCGACCCAAGAGAGGGAAATTAAAAGGCAGTACAAGGGAAGGATCAAAGAAAAACTGATGCGGGGCAAATTGAGCCAAGATACCAACCATCAAGGGCCAAGCTTGAAGGACGCGAAAGAGTGCAAAAGGAAGAGCCTTAAAGATGGAGGCTTTGGAGATTATTAGAAGACCATACACTTGAGTGCCTTAGCAATAGGCGGAGCACCTACAACACTAAGTGGAGCGCCTGCTCCACCACGAGAAATTGACAAGCCTCTGGACTTTAACTAGGCGGAGCGCCTTTGTTGGCCAGGCGAAGTGCCTACTTCTGGAGAACCCTCTGAAGACTGAGTAGGTGGGGCCTCCTACTAGACTAGGCGGAGTGCCTAATTCTAGGCGGATTTCTTGACTAGTTTTTCCGGTGCAATTCCTATTTTAGCCCTACGTGGCCTTTTTTTTAAACCCAACTTGTGGGTATTTATGACATTTCATTTAGAAGTGCGGAACACCTATTAATACGACACTTAATCATTTCGTAAGTTAGCTAACTTTGAATTTGAGAATAAAATAATTGAGAGAGTAGAAGAATTGAGAGAGGCAAGGCCTTCTTGTAGAAGCTTGAAGCTTCAATGTATCTCTTGGCTTGGAACCTTGTGGAGTTCATCCTAGTATGAATCCTTGATTTAGGTTCAAATTTTCTTCCTCCCTCTTGGATAATCATTCATGTATCGGATCGTTTATCCGTTCTTTCTTCTATTTATATTCTTTCTCGTCTTATATTTCTTGTTATCTTGTCGATTCTATCGTTTATTGCTTCCACGTCTAGTTTATTTTCTTTCGCTAATTTACCCCATATCAAAAATGAAGGAAAGTTTATGATGAAAAAGACACGGGCGACTAGACAAGTTGCGGGGAGTTTACAAGATCTCCTCAAGTGTTGGGCAAAGCATTTCAAAGTGGTATAATTGGCAGAAAAAGAAGCGTTGGGAGGAGAGAATTTTGACTTGGGTGACATATGAGATAGGAAGGATCTCATGGAAGTAATTTTCATCCCTCCGCCAGAGAACTTGGAGGAAGAAGAGGAGGAAGAAGAAGATGTCGAATTCAATGTTTGATTAGAGCACCTAGGGGTGGGCGTTCGGCCGGTTCGGTTCAGTTTAGACCATTGTGGTTTGGTTTTTCGGTTTGAAAATATTAGGAACCCAAATCAAACTGAAATTAATTCGGCTTCATTAGGTTTTTTAAGAATTCGGTTCGGTTTAGATCGGTTTAGTAGTTTGGTTTCCACATATAAACTAATATGGCAAAATCAGTGTTTTTCAATTCAATGCGAAAAGAAGAATAAGTACAACAGAAAACCAAAGTTAGCAGTTGAAAATAAAAACAATTTAGCTTAACATATCTTGCAGAAGTTCAGATTAATGACATGACAATCGAACTTAGTAAGTACTGGCACAAACAATAATATTAAATACTTAGATCCATGATATTAAATACTGGTGTAAACTAATATGACATGACAATCGAACTTGACTTTAGGCTTTGTATCTCGTCTTCCTAAGAAACAATGACAGTGAACTGCTTCAAGAAGAAACAATTAGTTAAATTTATAAAGAAATGTTTTGAAATTTAGGTCTGCTAGCCTGGACTACTGGCTAGATATATAAGAAAAGTTGTGAAATTTATACATACATATATATATATATATATATATGTATTTCAGTTTGGGGTACACCCCAAACCAAAACCAAACCGTAAAACCAAGATTTTTAAAAAGTAAAAGTAAAACCAAACCCAAACCCAAACCAAAAACCGAAAAACCAACAACCGAATTAAAATTCTTCGTCGAGTCATTATATTATTCCTTTTGCAAGATTGGCATTTGTATCAAAGCCAAGTGAATCAAATAAAATTTCTTTGTTTTGGGGCTTATAGACTTGTTTTGATTATTCCCAAGCAAAAGAAATGACGTTCTCGATGCAAATAGTACTTGAATCATTGATAAGCCTACCTTTGGCACAAAAGACCTCCCCTGCATAATAAAACATAATCGGACGATATTAATTTGTGCATTTAATTTCCTAACGCTTTGCTCACATCTGCCTTTGTCTGTTTTAAATGTTATTTTACTTCCAATCCTCGAAGGTTGGATTGTGCGTTCTGGCCGGACAGAAGTACTGTCTGAGATCCAGAGGATCAATTTCAATACCTCCCCATCTACCGGCAAGAACAAGGACGAAATGGAATATCATGGCTGAGTTTGACAAAGTTGACGGAAATACTACTAACTCTATTATTGGAGGAGCTCCCGGAAAGCATGGTACGGTCGCATATAAGGAGTATACAAAGTTGAAACAAAGGTTGTTTGAGCTGGAGAACAGAATTCCCCTGGCCTATGCTGATGGAACTACTGATGCAAACAAACCTACCCGTCCTTACGGCAAAGATCCCCTATTTCCAGAGAAAGACATCCCATACCCTACCTATATTGCACAACTAAAAGCACCACAAAACAACCTCACCCCTCAATTCCCCACCTTCACTACTGAAACCAAACTTGTTGCCTCACCCACCAAAGATCACGATATGTATGCATGGACTGGGGAAGAGCAGACGCCACCAAGAAACAAATGAAATGGTTGCTAGAAAAGATCAAGCAATTTCAAGTAACTAAGGAAAGTAGCGGCTTGGCTTCCTAGTGCAAGCCGAATCCGAAGACAAGCTTTGCAACCGATTCAACAGCGGAAAAACGAGATAGAAGTTTGACACAACTTTACTTGCTTGAACGGCACCAAGGAACTGGTCTTGGTACGATTCAAGTAGATCGAAAGAGCACCTAAACTATGCAACAATCCTCAAGAGAACAGTGCCTCTTGCAAACTAAATGATCAAAGAGGAAATGTTCAATCGGAGTCACCAAAAGCCACAAGTCCAAAAAGCCCACACTGGGGTTCTACTCACATCGGAGACAAGGAAATGCTCTCGGCAATTTCATTCATTCATCAATATCCAAAAAACTAGCTACTTACAATGAAATAGAACACGGTTTATATAGGAAATACTAACGGTAAACTAGTAAAATGGTCGCAGGTGACCAATAAAGACAAGTCACGCAGGGCTGAACTAAAGTGTGTTCGGCAGCCTTGACTTCGGTGCTCGGTTGCTTGCTCAATCACACTTGGATGAGTGTTCGGCAACCTTGACTTCGGTACTTGGTTGCTTGCTCGAACACATTTGTCATCGGGCGCTCACTTGACTTCGAACACAATTTATTGTGTTCGGTTCTGTGCTGCTCGGCACCAAGAGTTGGTGTTCGGTCACTTTGTCCTCGGGCTCAAATTTGAATATGTGGCCTTCGGATCTAGCACTTGGCGATTATTCCTCCGAACACATACTTCCTCCCGGCCAAGCCAACTTAATGTGCATGTCATGGAGCAATTTGGCTTGGCTTCGTGTCGTTGACTTTGGTGGATTGTCGAGCACTTGATCAGCACTTTGGGCTGCATCATCCTCCCCTTCTTGAGAAGATTTCGTCCTTTAAATCGCTTCATCATCTGTCTCTGGTACTTGGCCTACAACACAAGGATTTCAGTCAGTCACATTGAAGGTGTTGGACACATTATACTCACCTGGGAGGTCGATCACATAAGCATCGTTGTTAATCTTGTTCAGTACTTGAAATGGACCATCCCCTCGAGGAGCCAACTTTCCTTTCCTTTGATTCGGGAATCGCTCTCTTCGGAAGTGAATCCAAACCCAATCTCCCTTCTTCAACTCCAACTTATTTCGCCCCTTGTTCTTTTTCAACGCCACTTTGGCATAAGCTTCCTCGAGATTCTTCTTTGTTTTTGCATGCAACTCGAGCAAAGCTTTAGATCAATGAGTACCTTCAAAATCAATAACAATATCTCGAGGCAATGGGGTTAGATCAAGTGGAATCAAAGAATTAAAACCATACACACTCGGACGGGGTCATATTTATCATTCGATGCACCGTTCGATTGTATGCAAATTCCATCATGGGCAATCGATCCGCCAAGTTTCCGACCTTGCCTTTGGTCATTGCACGAAGCAAAGACCCAAGGTTCGGTTAACTACCTCGGTCTATCCATCAGTCTGAGGATGGTGAGACGTTGAGAATAGTAGTTTGGTGCCGAGGGCACCCCACAGATATTTCCAAAAATGACTCAAGAACTTCGAGTCCTGGTCACTCACAATTGTACATGGCACACCATGCAATTTGAACACATGAGCAATAAACAAGGAAGCAACATATTGTGCACAATCGCATTTCATGCAAGGAATAAAGTGAGCCATTTTGGAAAATCGATCCACGACAACGAAGATGCTATCATTTCCTCCCCCCAATCTTGGCAACCCCAAGACAAAGTCCATGGATATATCAACCCAAGGTCGATCAGCCACAGGCAACGGGGTATACAATCCATGAAGGCTTGACTTTGATTTAGCTTTCTTGCAAACGAGACAAGCGTTGCAAAGATTTTCCACATCTCGTCGCATTTTTGGCCAGTGGAACTGCTCGGTTAAGATACCAGTTTTGTCGACACCGAAGTGTCCCATCAAGCCTCCGGAGTGAGCTTCTGGCACTAAGAGCTCTCTCCACTATGACACTGGCACACAAACCTTCCCATTTTTGAAGAGGTAGACATCGTGCCACTGATATTTCTCAACCCTTCGGCCACTCAATATTGCATCTCGAACGCATTTTAGCTTGGGATCGTCTTCGTAGATCAACTTGATGCTTTCGAATCCCATGAGCCTAGAGGCTAGAGTGGTCACTAAGGAAAATTTCCACGATACCGCATCGGCCACAACATTGTCTTTTCCCTTTTTGTAATGAATTACATAGGGAAAACTTTCAATGAATTCAACCCATTTGGCATGCCTTTAGTTCAATTTCTTGTCACTGGGCGAGTGCTCGAACGAGGGCATACAATTCCTTGTCATACGTTGAGTAATTCAAGGTTGCACCCTTAAGCTTTTCGCTAAAGCAAGCGGCCGGCTTCGATTCTTGCATAAGCACTCCTCCGATCCCAGCTCCGGATACATCACACTCGACTTCGAATGCTTTGCCGAAGTCAGGGAGTTGCAACAATGGGGCAGAGCAAAGCCTCCATTTCAACTCTTGGAAAGCCCTCTCTTGGGACTCTCCCCACGCGAATGGATGGTCTTTCTTTACCAGCTCGGTCAAAGGAGCTGCCACGGTGCTAAAGTCTCGAACAAACCTCCGGTAAAAGCTAGCTAAGCCATTGAAGCTACGAACTTGTGTTACCGAGGTTGGAGTTGGCCAATCTTTGATGGCTTCGACTTTTGATTCGTCGACTTCAACACCATTAGCACTGACAACGAATCCTAGAAAGACCACACGTTCGACACAAAAGGCACATTTCTTGAAGTTAGCATATAGCTTCTCTTCTCTAAGCTTGTCAAGCACTAGCCTTAGGTGTTCGACATGTTCATCCACGGATTTACTATAAATAAGGATGTCATCGAAGTAAACGACAACAAACTTATTTATGAACGGTTTGAGCACATGGTTCATCAGTCGCATGAATGTGCTCGGTGCGTTGGATAAGCCAAAAGGCATTACCAACCATTCATAGAGACCGAACTTGGTCTTGAATGCGGTTTTCCACTCGTCTCCGGGTTTCATCCGGATCTGGTGGTAACCAGACCTGAGGTCTATATTCGTAAAGCATGAAGAACCACTTAAGTCATCTAGCATGTCATCTAATCGAGGGATAAGATGACGATACTTTACCATTATTTTGTTGACTGCTCGGCAATCAACGCACATTCGCCATGTTCCATCTTTCTTTTTGACAAGTATAACAGGAACGGCGCAAGGACTCAAGCTCTCTCGAACGAGGCCCTTGTTCAGCAACTCATCAACCTGACTTTGGAGCTCTTTGGTGTCTTTGGGATTACACCAGTATACAGGTTTGTTGGGAATCTGTGACCCCAGTACAAAATCTATTTGGTGCTCGATTCCTCGTAATGGAGGCAATCCACCATGCATTTCCTCAGGAAACATGTCCTCGAAGTCCTGCAAAACTTTATGAACAGACAAAGGTAAAGGGTTATCGTTAGTTAAATCATCATTTGGAGCTAAAAGGATACCCTTATGCACGAGTCAAATCATCATTCGACCGGTGTCGTTGCCTTGTAAAATTTCACCCGGTTGCATGGTTGCACAAATATTCTCGACTTCGGGTGATGGAGCTGTTGTTTCTGCCTCAATTGGTCCAGTGATAGGGTACTTAGCTTTAGCTGCTTCTTTCAGCTCCTTCATTTTTTTATAGTCCTCACTGACTTGCTTCGGAGTCAACAGTTTAAGCACAAACTTTCTTCCCTCGTGAGTGGCAGTATAAGTGTTAGCTTTGTCATTATGCACAGCATTTCGATCAAATTGCCATGGCCTCCCAAATAGAAGATGGCAAGCTTGCATTGGCAACACATCAAATATGAGCTCGTCAATGTAGTTGCCAATTTTGAACTTAACCAACACTTGTTTCACAACCTTCAGTTCACCATATTCATTAAGCCATTTCAACCGATATGGGTTCGGGTGCTTCGAGGTGGGTAACTTCAATTGTGAAACCAATGTTTGACTCACAATGTTAGTACAACTACCGGAGTCAATGATCATTGAGCAGACCACACCCATGACTCGGCATCTAGCATGAAAAAGGTTCTCACGTTGCACATTCTCATTGTCTTCGACTAACATCACACTCAAGCTCCTTCTCACAACAAGAAATGATCGAGGGTCATCATCCTCGATTGCATCTTCTCCTTCGAAAATTAATTCCCCTTCATCACTATTCTCCTCTTCGGGCTCACTATCCTGCTCTGGGGGTTTTCCATCGATAAGAGTTATGGCCTTTCGAGTAGGACAGTCTCTAGCAAAATGACCATATCCTCTACACTTGCGGCATTGGGTAGAAGAAGATGACGGTGTGTTAAACTGAGTCTTAGAGTTACCTCCCACATTTGGCGTTGGCTTTTCATAAGTCTTCTTCACTTCGGGTTTTGCACTGTTGCCACTACTGTTCGGGCTCTTCCACTCCTTCGGTTTACTTGCCGGAGTGGTAGATGTACTCCAGTAACGGTTAAACTTATCCTCCTTAAGCCATTTCTCAGCTTCAACTGCAGCTTCATATACCCCAAATGGACATGGGTACTTGTGAAACCTCAATTGGAAGGCTATATCTCGACTCAACCCATTTTTGAATTGAACAGCAGCTTGCTCTTCATCCTCCTCTTCCATATTCAAGGCCATTTGAATTTGTAAGAACTCATGGTAGTATTGATCCACGGTTTGTGAACCCTACTTCAACTCATAAAGTCTTTTGAGTTGATCATGTCGGTATGAAGCATTGACATATTTCTCTCTCATTACCCGCTTCAGTTCTTCCCATGTAACATTTATGGGCAATGCTGACCTTCTCCTCAATCTCTTCACTGTTTCCCATCACACAGATGCATAAGATTCAAACGATGATATAGCATAGGTGGATTTCTTCAGTTCGGTCATCTCATTGGTGTCAAAAATTATATCCATTGTCACCTCCCACTCGATGTACTTGGAAGTATCACTACACCCTTTGAACATGGGCATATTGATCTTCACATTGTTGAGGTTGAAGTGATCTCGACCTACTTGGTAGGGCTCTGGTTGAGCTCCCAAGTTTTCACCATAGGCACCATATTCTCTCCTCGGATTCCCTCCTTCGTAATCGAAGTGCGGCCCTCGACCTTGGCATCTACCTCCATTTACATTCCTGTTCTGGTAAGGAAAACCATAACCATAGTCATCATTTTCATCGTTGGCACCTTCTCCAACTTGACTTTCATCAGCTTGCTCGAATGGTGGAACATTTTGGATGGGTTTGGGAAGTGGGACATAACTTTGGGGATTACCCAAAGGTTGGGGAATGCCCAACTCATGCTCTTGTGGAGCTACATCGGTTTTCAGCTCGTATCTCTTCACTACCTCCTTAAAAAGGGCAGGAGTTAGAGTAGAACCTCGGCTGGTTCCCTCCCCGGATTCAATTTGGACGCTCGGGGTCCTTCTTTCAACATTCTCAAGTCACAAGGATATTTCTTCCAACTTGAAAATGATAACATCCAAGATCGCCTTCGGGGGATCATCTCCTTCATTAGCCATTATACCTGCAAAACAACAAACGTTATTGAAAACGACCTCACTCACTTCCTCACCTTTTAGTGGCACTCGATCTCACTCAATTTGGGGGTAAGTGTCATCGGTCACTCAAAGGCTTGTTAGCAGTGGCTCGTCTGATTGATCAATGTCCTCTAAGATCCTTCAAGTTCGACAATAGTCACTGTCTCTTCGGGAAGAGTGAAGTGATGTTCGACTCGATGGAACGGACATTTTTATTTAACTGAGCACGGGGAGTCAAAGAAATTTTCTAGGAAATTTGGACTTCGGTCACCCCATGCACAATTTCCTAAAAGCTCATATGCAATAGTACGACCTCGAGTAGAAATGTTTACTCTAGAGATCCACTATCGTGAATTTTCGAGCACAAAGAAAAGTGAAATCCTACGATAATCTACCCTTCGGTTCCACTTTGAATATTACTCTCCGAATACGACAACCTTGTTCGTACAAAGTGGTCCCTCCTTGGTATGGATAGCGTTTTACCTTATCCAATTTCCCTTTTCAAGCCGACACGATTTCACCTGGGGTTTTCAAATTTAAAACTTTACCCCTTCTTCTTTAATGGAACAGTGAACCTTTGCTCCGGTGTACGGACAAATTTTCACTCTGTTCACTGTCCAACATTTTAACAGAATTCTGGATTGCTTTCAACTCCGGTACAAAAACAATCGGAGGAAATCAGTTCAAAGTCCTTTGAGCTAAGATTCAGCTCCTTGTGTCCGTACACTGTTACAGTATAACAATTTTTCAGCGCACGGACGACGGTTTAAATCATGGAATTCGAAAGATTTAAGCACAAAACAACCATATAATACTCAAGAACCACCGGTCTTCATCGACATCATCCAATTCATGATGGGGTTCGAGTTTCAATCACCACCAACGTTCAAAACAGTCAAAAATTTCACCACGAAACCCTAGTCGTCAATCGTGTACGACAGGTGCTCGTTGGAATCTGGAAACAATGGTGAACAAGAATCAATGGTTGTTTGATTCAAACAACCAACAAATCAACCCAAATTTTGAATTTTTCTTTTTCTACTTTTTTTTTTTGTAAAAAATAACAACACCAACAATAACAAGAACACGAAATGGAAAACAAAGACACAAATGCACGAAATTTAAAGATAACTTCGAACAGGATTTGGGGTTGTAGAAATAAGCCCAAACCGTGCTCTGATACCAAGATGGTGCAAGCCGAATCCGAAGACAAGCTTTGCAACCGATTCAACAGCAGAAAAACAAGATAGAAGTTTGACACAACTTTACTTGCTTGAACGGCACCAAGGAACTGGTTTTGGTACGATACAAGTAGAAGGAAAGATCACCTAAACTATGCAACAATCCTCAAGAGAACATTGCCTCTTGCAAACTGAATGATCAAAGAGAAAATGTTCAATCGGAGTCACCGAAAGCCACAAGTCCAAAAAGCCCACACTGGGGTTCTGCTCACATCGGAGATAAGGAAATGCTCTCGGCAATTTCATTCATTCATAAATATCCCAAAAAACTAGCTACTTACAATGGAATGGAACACGGTTTAACATGAAATACTAAGGGTAAACTAGTAAAATGGTCACTTAGACAAGCCACGCAGGGCTGAACTAAAGTGTGTTCGGCAGCCTTCACTTCGGTGCTTGGTTGCTTGCTCGATCACACTTGGGTGAGTGTTCGGCAGTCTTGACTTCGGTACTTAGTTGCTTGCTAGAACACATTTGTCATCGGGCGCTCACTTAACTTCGAACACAATTTTTTGTGTTCGATTCTGCGCTGCTCGGCGCCAAGAGTTTGTGTTCGGTCACTTTGTCCTCGGGCTCAAATTTGAATATGTGGCCTTCGGATCTAGCACTTGGCGATTCTTATTCCGAACACATACTTCCTCCCGGCCAAGCCAACTGAATGTGCATGTCATGGAGCAATTTGGCTTTGCTTCATGTCATTGACTTTGGTGGATTGTCGAGCACTTGATCAGCACTTTGGGCTGCATCACTTACGAAGACCTGTGCCCTTATCCTAATCTGATGTTGCCTGATTGTTACAAGATACCCAAGTTCAATCTTACTGTGACAAGCTGATTGGAGTTGGACACGATGAAAAGATTAGGATGCAGTTGTTCATCCGCAGTCTGACCGATGATACACTGACATGGTATTCCAAACAACAGTTGAAGAAGTGGACCAGTTGGGAAGCAATGGCTGGAGATTTTGTTGACAGATTTTGGCATAACACTGATGCCATGCCTGATTGATTCTATTAGGAGAAGCTGAAGAAAAAGCCTATCGAAACAATGGAATTTGCCGCAGGATGGACAGCTGAAGCTGCGAAGGTCAAACCACCCATGGATGATACGGAGATAGTGGCAACTTTCATCCGCGTACAAGAGGTCGTTTACTTCGACAAGATATTGAACATGCAAGATAAAAAGTTATGAGATTCGATCAAGATCGGTGACATTGTTGAAGATGGGTTGAAAATTGGAAGAATTGTTAGCCTGGCTGTGTTGCAGGCTACCAACAAGGCACTGCAAACAAGTAGCACAGGAATAACCAAGAAAAAAAAAGACGATGTCTCTTTTGTCACTACCTCCCTTAACCACACTCCTACCCACAACCACTACTACCAAACACCACTTCCAACATACTCGTACGCTTCACTACCGTCCACTTACCCAGTATATAACAGACAACCTTCTTTCCAAAACCCACCTCCAGAACGACCACCATACTCACAAAATCCAAACTACAGAAACTCCAACACTTACTCACCAAGACCCTGCCTAGATAAAAACCAAAAACGTAGAAGGAACTACACCACTTTGGTTGAATCCTAAATTCAGTTACTTCAAAGACTCAAAGCAACAGGCCACATACGACCCATTCCATTTAAGATACCTGACAGGATGTCACCATTCTTTGATCAATCCAAAACGTGTGCTTATCATTCTGGAGGGCCAGGCCACGACACTTAGAGGTGCTTTGCTTTAAGAGATAAGATACAATATTTGATCGATCAAAAGATAATACACTTAAAGGCGCCGAATGTGCACAACAATCTCTTGCCTGATCACGGAGACAACATAGTGGATCTGATCGAGCTGGATGCCAACTGTAACCTAGAGGGAACTATCATCAAGGAAAATAAAGCTGCACCAACCCTCGCCTCTATCGCCTAAGCATCTAAGGCACCTGGTCCCATTGAAGTGGAGGTGGCTTCGAAATTCTATATGGACGTGGTCCCTCCTTATAGTGACAAAGCAGTACCATGGGATTATGAAGCAAAAAAGAAGACGAAAGGAAAGACAGTGGTAGAAACTGTTGCAGCACAGGGAGTGACAAGAAGTTGAAGGATCTATATTCCTGAGAATCTGGGTAGGGAGCTCAACAGAAGAGGGATCAGCGAAGAAGATTCTGAAGATTTGTGGAAGAAAGGCAAAAGAGTACTCTATGGTCGAACCCTGGCACAAATCTCTGTTCTGGCTCTACTGTTGAAGTTAGAAGTCACAGGAATGCTTTGATGAAGGTGTTAGACGAAGCGCATGTACCAGTAGACACCACTGTTGAGAACTTGGCTAGCACGGTTTGACAAGTCATGGAATCAAACTAAATTACTTTCCACGAAGATGAGCTTGTAAAACCCAATTTTGGACTCAACTCGAGGCGAGTCAGGTTTTGGATTTGACTGGGTGAACTCGTTTGAGTTAGATGTTGGAGTCACCACCTAATATAGTTTCTTTGGTGTATTAGGTCACCTATTTTATTTTTAGCCAATTTTAACAATTATCTCCTAAACTTAGTCTACGAACCAGAAATTCTAAGTAAGAGGTTCAAGTAAACTCGAGATGAAGGGGTTAGGCACCTCTCGAGCCCCACCAAATATGGTTACGGCCGGACTTTATCATTGGGATTCGAAATAAGTAACTAAACAACTTAAACTAACTAATTAGATATAAGCAAATAACTAGATGACATAATAATTAAGATAAGAGGTCCTAATAGGCTTCCCCTCCTTAAGGATTGCACCTTGCAAAAAAGAGGAAAATGAATTAGTAAAACAATAATAAATATTAAATAGTAAAAATAATAATAAATACTAATAATAACAATAATGAGAACAAAATAATAATGACAAAAAAGCTTCTCTTTGAATTGTTCTCTTCCAAAATAGGTTATCGTCTCTTTTCAATTTTACTTCACAAGATTTGAAGAAAAGAGTTAGTGAATAATAATAATATTAATAATAATGATAATAATAATAATAATAATAATAATAATAATAATAATAATAATAATAATAATAATAATAATAAGAGTAATAATAGTTTTTAAAATAAAGAGGGAAAGGGATTTTTAAAAGTGTCGGCTCAGGTGTTTATGAATTGGGTGGAGGTTAGGGACGTCGATACGACTGCGACCACGTCGGCCGGTCGTGTTGCCATGCCAAGTACCGGTCTAATCACTCCATCACCGGCTCGTTTGTAGTCACGGCTTATACACGTAATCATAGCCTTTTTGTTTTAGGGACGTGGGAATGGGATTGTTTATACGTTCAAATCAATAGGCCTCAAATAAACAATTATTTTCCTTGGCCATATTTGACATTATGTCCATCAATACATTCTGTAAGCCTCAAATAAGTGTATATTTTTATAGTCCTTGTGTGTAGTATTCTGTTAATAAATCAGTAATGTCCGGAATTGTAGCATTTATCTGAATTGGCAACAACCTGTAAGAAAATGACTAGCAATAGCAAATTCTCACAAAGAGAAGTCAGTAACCAATATTAAGAGGAAACAATTAATATAACAATAAGAACATAAGACTCGGTCAAAATATCCAAAAGAGTCAACGAGTCCACTGCTCGAAACAAATAACCGACGATACAATGGCGTAAACGAAAGAATCATCAATCAGACGGAGCAAGGAGGAGCGACGACCAGCCTGCAGTAGCGTCACTACAAACTCTATAGCTCTATCTTCCACTTCAATCATAAATTGACAGGAACAGGAATAAAAAAACAAACACAGGCAGTGGGCCTCCGCCACTGCTACTAATATCGTCTCCCTTTCCCGATGTCCCCTGTTTTCTGATGTTTTCCACCGGAATTAATAGTGGTTTTACCCTGTCTACTTCCGACTTGTATCCCCACCCCTGATCTCCCTGCTTCCCTTTCCCGATCTGGTTTTGTGTTTGACGTTTTGTGGGTGGGTGTGATTGAATTTTAAGAGGGAAGATGAGAGGGGTTTAGGGCAGTAATTTGTGCGTACTGTGTACAGTTTGTTCTTGGTATTGTTTGTGGAGAGAAGAAGATGTGGGTTGCGTGTATGTGTTTGTGTCCACTGTGAGTCATTGTGTGATGTTTTTGTTATTGTTTTGATGAGGGGATGATGGAGGTGTTTTGGAGAAGAAGGAGAAGGCCAAAGGATGGGGAAGTAGATGGTGTAGTGAGGTAGGCACATGTCCATGGAAAATCGTCCGTTGGGTACTGATCTTGTCAGTAATGTATGTAGCTTTTTGGTGTTGAGGGAGAAGACGAGAGGGGAGGGGGTTGCTGCTTACTGTCTACTGTGTTTGTGTGCGTGATGGGTATCGTGTGTGTTTTGGGGAAGACCGTGTGGGGAAGAAGAGTGGGGATCTTGGCGTAGTGGAAAAGAAGACCAGTGGGGGGACTGTATTGTACCTGTTCTTGTTGTATCGTGTATGTGAATTGAGAAGAGGAGGAAGAGAGAGTCAAAGAGAGTAAGTCTGTACCCGATGAAGCCTTGGTATGCTGATGGATATGTATAGCGTAGACTTAGAGAGATTAGGGGAATTTTGAGAGATGGAGGGGATTAGGAAGATTGAATGAGGGATTTTAGGGATTGGATTATAGGGAAATTAGGAAAAAGATTAGAAAAAGATTGGGTAGCAATTTGAATTTCAAAAAATATATTTGATTATGTTTTAAGTCTAGATTCAATAAAATAATAAAAACGAAATAAATAAAGAATTTGGTAGAAATTTGGAAAAAGGAAAATTGAATAGTTTTTTGATTTTATTTAAAATAATTGGAAGATAATAGCAATTAATTCTAATAGCACAAACATACCTAGACGGACTCTAGTCTAGATTCGTAGGAAATTTTAACAAAAGAAGAAGGAGAATAAGTAAATGAAAAAATAGACATTTTCTTTTAAATTGGCCAATATTCAACTTAAAGGTGTAAAGAATAAAATACAGATATACAGATATTATAAAATGCACAAATAAATATCAAATAAAATTATTTAAATGTATATAATCACAAATAATTACTAATTTGCACAAATAATTAAAAATTGAAACAAACTTGAGATGTAGCCTAAATGACGCAATTATATAATATAGCCAGTAACATTATAACTGTACTAAATTGCACAAGTATTCACATTTTGACAAATAGCCTAAATGATGTAAGTTTACGTAATATAGCCACACTTAAGTATATAATATATATATATATATATATATATATATAGAGGATAACGCACGTAAATGCATGATTTCTAATGCACATTTTGCATAAATAGTCACATTGCACCCTCAAGTTGAATTATGGCCATTTTAAAAAAGGAGGGACAAAATTGGGTGTCAACAGCTGCCCTCTTTGCCCGGGGATGATGAAAGAGTCTTCGGGCAAAGACGTTGACAGTGCGGCCAATTTTTGTCGTGACTGGAAGGTAAAACGATTGAAGGGGAAATGAGAGTTTTCGGGTGTCTTTGGCCGAACCCCGGTCTCTGAGTTGCCTACATATCTCGGGTTTCACGAGAATCAGGCCGTGTGTAGTTCTAGAATGGCATGTTGCCTGTGTGAGATATTTGTGACGCACGATTTGGATGTAAAGACTAAACTTATCCAAGTATGTAAAGTTTAGATTTGTGTATGCTTTGCCTTTTGGCGAGATGAATAATGAATTGGGAAAAGGCGCTAAGGAAGATGAGATAACATCAATAGACCGAGCTTGGGAAAAGAGGCTTATAATCTTCCTAGTTATGAAAATGTGGCGCGCTACACACCCATAAGGAGGAGTTTATATGTACATAGTTTCCACTTCATCTCGATAAATGAGTAAACTCGCCTCCAATATTGCCTTGATTGAGCTGGGAGGAATTTGATTAGCGAATTTTATGAATGCGCATGACTCAAATAGATGGGCACGATTAAGCACGAAAATGCGCACGATTGACGCAGATAGGCTTGAATAGAAAAAGTAGGCATTAGTTGGAGGGAAATGCGAAATGACATCCTATTTCGCAATGGAAGATTAGGCAGATTACTTGTGAGAGCATGAAATGATCGGCTTTTGGGCATGCCAGAATTCGACAGAATAAGCATTTTGCAGGTAGGACAAAGGCATTGTCGAAGTCGAGATAACATCGATAGATTGAGTGTGGTCAAATAGGCTTGTAAACGTCCTAGTTATGAAGATGTGGTGCACGAAACACCCATAAAAAAGTGGTTTACATGGACACATTCTCCACTATAACTCGATAGAGGAGTCATCTTGGCATCAACATTCTCTTGAATGAACTGAGAAGTATTGACTAGTAAAGCACGAAAAATGCGCACGATTCAAATAGGCAGAGATGAATAGGAAGGAATAAGGAGCTGGTACCCAATCGGCAAGGGAGGATTAGGCAGATCACTGGTGTGAGTATAGGATTGTGGCTTTGAGCGTTCTGGGATGAAGCTTTGAGGTTTTGCAGTTGCATGATTGGTAGTGCTTTTGGGAAGCAAGTGTGAGAATAGGGCGCAAGGGTTTGTCAAGAGATCAGGGAGTACCCTGCAGCAAAACCAGGATAAATGCAAATAAAGATAAAGGTGAAGGTAAAGTAAAATTCCCTGTTGAGTTGAGCTCTCATTGTCTGGTCTGCTTTCAAGTGCTCAGTGCTAGGGAATGCGTGCCTCTCTTCTGAGGGATATCCATTTGCTAAGTGCTTCTCGTCAGGAGTTAGTTGCTTTGTCGTGCTGAACTGTTGTTGGATTATCTTGCCAATTGTGACGCCGGATTGTTTGTCCATTGCTTTTCGTCCTTTAAACGGGTGTTTGTCACGTCGGGCTGTATACTCTTTTTGTATTGAGCTGTGTATCTCTCCATGCAGGGTTGCCTATTATTCTTTCATTCTGGTTGCACACCCTTTGTCATGTTGTCCTTTCAACGGGCTGTCTACCCTCCAGGCTCTCTTCCTGTTACAATGTCAAAATTTACATCGGGTTGTGTACCCTCCGCGGTGTTAGTTTCGACATCGGGATGTGTACCCTCCGTCGATACATCGAGCTGTGTACCGTCTACAAAATTAAGACGCAAATCGATATTGGGCTGTGTACCCTCAACCGACACTTCGGGCTGTGTACCCTCAGCTAATGTAAATGACAAATCGATATCGGGATGTGTACTCTCAATCGACGCCTCGAGCTGTGTACCCTCAGCTAATTTAAAATGCAAATCGATATCGGGCTATGTACCCTCAACCGACGCCTCGGGCTGTGTACCCTCAACTAATTTAAAATGTGAATCGATATCGGGCTGTGTACCCTCAATCAACGCTTCGGGTTGTATGCCCTCAGCTAATTTAAATGACAAATTGATATCGGGCTGTGTACCCTCAATCGACGGTTTGGGTTGTATGCCCTCAGCTACTTTAAAATGCAAATCGATATCGGGCTGTGTATCCTCAACCGATGCTTCGGGTTGTATGCCCTCAGCTAATTTAAATGACAAATCTATATCGGGCTGTGTACCCTCAATCGACGCTTCAGGTTGTGTGCCCTCAGCTAATGAAAGTGTGAAATTTGACATCGGGTTGTATACCCTTAGTCGATGCATCAAGAGTAGCGCAACAAGTAGAATACTATTGTATGTCATGTGATGTGCTACGGAGACTATCATGTTGCTGTTGTAAGGACTTTTGGTGAAATTTTTTAGGGGATCTCAAAAATTTCTGCGCCAGTGTCAAATTTGCGTCTTTCGGGAATTTTTGAGGGGATCCTCAAAAATTCGGCCCCAGTTTATTGTTTATGACTGATCACCGAGAAAAGGTGGTTACATTGCACTGAACACCAATATATTGGCTAAATCTGTATTCGCCTTTTAGTGAGACGATTGGATGTATCGATGGCTATGAGTATGTGGATATTTGCGTGCCCAGTCTGAGGTTTGATATTTTGATTTTGCTGGATTTGTGATTGTCTAGAATTGTATTTGTCTTAGTTTGTGCTTTCGAGAGTAATGGAGCTAACTTTTGCGGAGTGTGTTTGTGGTTTGGGAGTTGGAATTTCCCTTTTGTTTGTTGTTGTCGTACCATTGTTTTGCTTTGGTCAATCGGACTCTAAACTTTGCGTTTCAGTGTTAGATGTTTTATGGTCCATGGTATGGGATGTTTGAGTGAAGGGTGTAGATCTTGTCGGATCGAATTTAGGAATGTTTATCTAAGGAGTAATTTATCTGACGGTTGCAATGTCATTTGATTGGGCTAAAGGAAAAAAGGCATGAGGTTTTGTCCTTTCGGTATGTCTTTGATTGTGTTGAGCCTGATAGGGCTGTGGTTGGAAGTCTTGATGGAGGGGAGGTTGTTTATTGTGTAAGTTGGGTGCAGTGTAAGGTTGTGAGTTTTGCTAGTTTTAGTCGTATAGTGATTGGATTTCTTTGGTTGTGATTCTCGTGTAAGTATAATGCAAGTTGTACAGTGTTGGGATTGTCCACATGCTCTTGGTGTTATATGTTGCTGGTTTAAAGGACTTTGTTGCAGAGGAAAGCGTTTTTAGGCTGGCTTGCCATTTTGGCTTTTTTACGAATGCAGATTCTTGACCGATTTCAGTGTTTAAACGCAAGGCAACCCTAACAAAGTGGTGAAATGCACAAAAGAATGTGGGCATATTAGCAAAGACTTGAAGCAAAAATGACACATAAACCTAAGATGATGCCTAGACCGCAGATGATGGATTAACGCTTGAATTTGGAGGTTGTGATAGATCGTATAGATATCACAAGAGATTGCCTGAGTGCTTTATGTAGCAGTAAAGGCAAGGATTTTGGCCAAATGACCGACGCTGGTTTAAGTGGGAGATGAGGAGGTGAATGTCAATGAAAGGTGGTAAAGATGTTGTGTAATGAATAGATTGTATTGCGATGGAAAAGGATGTCGGCTTTTGCCGAATACGAGGATCTTTAGTGCATTTGTCATCCTTTCTTTCCATATTTGTCTATCATGACGGTTATGTGTCTTAGAAGAGATACTTATCGTCTTTCATACTTGTTAACCAATTGCTGCAATATAGTCCTTGCACCAACTTCCCTTGTAGGATAATACCTTACTGCTGAGCCGTTAAACTCGATGTAGGTTTGCTACGTATCATGTTCGTTCTTAAATTGCTACGTCCTTTTGTAGTGGTCATCATGAGACTTCATATCACGCCAGTAAAGCCTTCGACCAAGGTTTCTCCAAGAAGTCTATTAGGATTTTGTATCAGCTCAACCCTTACTATGGTAAGGGTGTCGAATAACCTTATTGTATTGCTTTATCTTTGCTAGTGGATAGGGATATGCTTCCAAGTGCTCCAGGGGTCTCCAGGTTGGTTATATGATGATGGCTTTGTAATTGTGTTTTGTCTCCTTTTGCAAGTTGAATCGGCTTGCTTGTTTTGGTTGTTGTGCACAAGTATTTGCTGCACCTCCATTTTTCAATATTGTATTTCACTGGCCCTTTGACTGCTATTTTGATCATGATGGAAATAAGTTGGAAAGTGCTTTGGGTCACAGTCATGTATTGTAGGTGGTGTGAATGTCTGGACAGGTGCAACAAAATGATCTTTGGATGCTGGTGTCAAAAGGTCTGAAGGTTCCTTTGAGTTTGACCAGCATTTTCCTTGCCTTGTCAATTTTCATATTGCTCGATGGAACAGTTGAGGTGCTTGGGGCAATAATCCCGACAGTTTGTCATTTCTCGAATAATTGAGTGTGGGCTTCAGCTAGCAGAGTGTGGTTTCTTTTGATCTTTGGTTTGCATCAGGGCGAGGCCTAGGAGGGTATGGTAGTGTATTTTGGTAGTTGGATTGAGTGTTTTGCCGGTATGGCAGATGATTTAGTGTTAGGGTATGGAATATAGGTCGAGTGGGCTGAGCGGGATATTTAGGTGGTATATGAGGGTAGGGATACAATGGTGGCATTGTTTGATAACAGTGGTTGAAGGTAGGGTCTTGAATGGTTGCAACAAAAGAGACTTCCTATTCCCTCTTTTGAAAAGGCTCGTAGTTTCATACTAGCTAGCCTTATTGGTAGTTTGTAGTGCAGTGGAGGTGATGTAGAGATATGAGGGGGCTAGTGGAAACTTCCTTATTTTGGGAAATCCTTGACAAGTGCACTCGCTTAACCATATCATTCGCCTTGGTATTCAACTCGAGCCAACCTTTTGGGAAATAGACTTTTGAGTTTGATAGTGAGTTAAAGACAGTTTGGACATGCGAAAGATTTTAGATATCAGGGTTTGATCATGGAGTAGGGAGAGGAGGTGCCTTGATAGGCGATTTGAGTTTGGAGAAAGAATTATTTAGGTAGAAAGAGACTCAGAACAACAGACGAATTCATGCAATGCACACATATCAAATAAGAAATGCATCCTATAATATGAAGGACCATTTTACGCACGATGATTTTGAAAAGCATTTTGTGCCACATGTATCACTTCATTTGCTAGCAAAAATGCGAAGCCTAAAAGACAATATTGTATTTATTGGATTTCGTTACATTGGCTGATATAGTAAAAAAGGTGGAAAACATTGCTAGGATATTAGATCATGGCCAGGCGAACATCTTTCATATTGATCCTTCCCTAGAAGATTCTTCTTCTTCTTCTTCTTCAGACGAGTCCTCCTCAGGCAAGCTTGTTTCTGATGAATATCCTTGGAAGATGATATTGTCTGCATCAGCTAAGAGCCGGGATATGTCAAATTTGAAGTTCTTCAACATTTCCCAAGCCTTTCTTCCTTTCTCATCTATTTCTTTGTTTGCCACAGAATTCATCCCCTCGCCAGCCCATACTCCAATAGACTCTATGCGTTTTGTCAGGAGCTCTGCCTTGCTGCGCCATTTGCCTTTTTCTTCGTTCTTTGCTTCGACTAAGCTTTGCTTTTTTGCTATTTTCCTTTGTGCTCTTGTCAATTGTTTGCGTAATTTTTTGTACTCAGATTCTAACTCATCAGCCTTCCTTTTCCTTTTTGTTGTTGAACTTAGTTGAATTGCTCTTGCTATGTCCTTCCTAAGCCATTCTGGATAATCTTCATCATAGCCAGCATCAAACTTGTCTCGTCCAATAATCTCGATTCCCATTCGTTGCCTTTCTTTCCAAAGTTCTATTATCTTGTCTTTGAACGGTATCACTCCTCCGAGAATATTTGCTTTGAAATTTCTAATGTCTGCAATTGGAGGTACAGTCTGCTTTCTCCCTGCTTGTCTAAGTGTCCTTAAAGAAGTGTATGGATAAACTCCTCTAAAGCCCACTAAGATGAGAAATGAGTCTTTTTCGGACTGTGTGATTACCGTTGTGCTGGGAAAGTAATCAAACATCCATTGAATGTTCTCAGGTGTTAATTGACAGAGTATGTGGTGCCAACCGTTGGCGGTTGTTGGTTGGTCCCATTTCCCAAAAGCATTGTCCATGCGGGCGGTATGAGTCAATAGGTAGTTTTCTCTTGGTATGGAATGGAAAGCTTGGTCTGTGCTAGCCATCCTTTGCAAATGCTCCATCAGCCAAATTTGTAAAAGCAAATTGCAACCTTCAAAGAAACCAACGTCCTTCTTGCATCTTTCAAAAGCTCGGTATATCTTTGCAACTATCATCGGTACCAAAGCGTAGTTCTTGTTAGTGTCTTTGAGTAATACATCAGCAATTGTGACCATGCAAACATTAACTCGTTCTTTGTGTTGTGGAAAGACGATAGTCCCTAAAAAGCTGGTGACAAAAGCAAGTACTCTCCGCTCTTGCTAATCTGCCTAGTTAATGCTAAAATAGTCTTCGGATTCTTGAAATGGCTCTCCATACCCAAATTTGATGTAGAGGGAAGTTAGAGAAATTCTTGATTGTCGTATACTGTCTGTGCACAGCTCAGGCTTAAATAAATGCATACATAATATATTTAAATGTCCCTTAGGGTCAAAAATCAATTCGGTTCATTCAAATATGGTGAACTAATAGACTTAGACATGAGCCGAAGTCAAAATTTTCCTATACATGACATGATGCATGATTTTTACGGAAGAGTCTCCACTAAGAGTTGGGTAATTCTACACACGGTTCACAAAGGAGGACGGCCAAAGAGTGGGATCATTTAAAATTGTTGGCTGTACCACGGACCAACTATATTCCAAAATGTCCCTCCTAAAAAGTTTTTTGTGGTGAAGCGACCGTGGGTTCCACTTAATCGCCTATGTGTGTGCAAAGTGTTGTTACCAGGAGTGGGAGAAGCGTGAGTGACATGAACAAATAATATAACCACACAATCCAAAGAATAAAACACGTAAATAAAAAATAAAAACTAAACTTTAATCCTGCAAAAGAAAAGGAAGAAAAAAGTTAGTACCGAAATAAATGAAAATAAAGAAAGTAAAGAATCCCAATTTAAAGTCCGTTATAGTTTGAACATTAATATCCCCAGTGAAGTCGTCATTCTGTCATACCCGATTTTGGACTCAACTCGAGGCGAGTCGGGTTTAAGATTTAACTGGATGAACTCCTTTGAGTTAGATGTTGGAGTCGCCACCTAATATAGTTTCTAAGGTGCATTAGGTCACCTATTTTTTTTAGCCAATTTTAACAGCAATCTCCTAAACTTACTCTACGAACCAGAAATTCTAGGTAAGAGGTTCAAGTAAACACGAGAGGAAGGGATTAGGCACCTCTCGAGCCCCACCAAATATGGTTACCGGCCGAACTTTATAATTGGGATTCGAAATAAGTAACTAAGCAATTTAAACTAACTAATTATATATAGGCAAATAACTGGATGATATAATAATTAAGATAAGAGGTCCTAATAGGCTTCATCCTTGAGGATTGCACCTTGCAAAAAAGAGGAAAATGAATTTGTAAAACAGTAATAAATATTAGTAAAAATAATAATAAATACTAATAATAACAATAATGAGAACAAAATAATAATAATGACAAAAAGGCTTCTCTTTGAATTGTTCTCTTCCAAAATAGGTTATCGTCTCTTTCCAATTTTACCTCGCAAGATTTGAAGAAAAGAGTTAGTGAATAATAATAATAATAATAATAATAATAATAATAATAATAATAATAATAATAATAATAATAATAATAATAATAAGAAGAAGAAGAAGAATAGTAATAATAATAATAGTTTTTAAAATAAAGGGGGAAAGGGATTTATAAAAGTGACGGCTCAGGTGTGTATGAATTGGGTGGAGGTTAGGGACGTTGATACGGCTCCGAACACGCCGGCCGGTCGTGTTGCCATGCCAAGTACCGGTCTCATCACTCCATCACCGGCTCGTTTGTAGTCACGGCTTATACACGTCATCATAGCCTTTTTGTTTTAGGGACGTGGGAATGGGATTGTTCATACGTTCAAATCAATAGGCCTCAAATAAACAATTATTTTCCGTGGCCATATTTGATATTGAGTCCGTCAATTAATTTTGTAAGCCTCAAATAAATGTATATTTCATAGGCCTTTTGTGTAGTATTCTGTTCATAAATCAATAATGTCCGAAAGTGTAGCATTTATCTGAATCGGCAACAACCTGTAAGAAAATGACTCGGAATTGCAAATGCTCACAAAGAGAAGGCAGTAACCAATGTTAAGAGGAAACAATTATTATAACAATAAGAACATAACACTCGGTCAAAATATCCAAAAGAGTCAACGAGTCCACTGCTCGAAACAAATCTCCGGTGATACAATGGCCTAAACGAACGAATCATCAATCAGACGGAACAAGGAGGAGCGACGACCAGCCTGCAGCGGCGTCACTACAAGTTCTATAGCTCTCTCTTCCACTTCAATCAGTAATCGACAGGAACAGGAATAAAAATAACAAATACAGGGAGTGGGCCAACGCCGCTGCTACTAATATCGTCTCCCTTTCCCGATATCCCCTGTTTTCTGATGTTTTCCACCGGAATTAATGGTGGTTTTACCCTGTCTACTTCCGACTTGTATCCCCACGCCTGATCTCCCTGTTTCCCTTTCCCGATCTAGTTTTGTGTTTGACGTTTTGTGTGTGGGTGTAATTGAATTTTAAGAGGGAAGATGAGAGGGATTTAGGGCAGTAATTTGTGCGTACTGTGTACAGTTTATTCTTGGTGTTGTTTGTGGAGAGAAGAAGATAGAGGTGTTTTTGAGAAGAAGCATAAGGCCAAATGAGGGGGAAGTCGATGGTGTAGTAGGGTAGGCTCATGTCCTTGGAAAATCGTCCGTTGGGTACTGATCTTGTCAGTAATGTATGTAGGTTTTTGGTGTTGAGAGAGCAGACGAGAGGGGAGGGGGTTGCTGCTTACTGTGTACTGTGTTTGTGTGCGTGATGGGTATTGGTGCAATGCAAATCCCGAAGGGGATTGCTAGCACAAACGCGGAAGAACAACAAGAAAGATAAAAGATAGAAGCAAGACAAAACTTGCTTCTTTCGAAAGAACAGTGAGGAACCTGTCTCAAAGCTCAATCGAAAGGAATACAAGGATCACCTATACTATGCAACAATCCTCAAGAGAACATTGCCTCTTGCAAACTGAATGATCAAGAGGAATGTTCAATCGGACTAACCGAAAGCCACAAGTCCTTAGAAGCCCTCACCGGGGTTTTGCTCACGACGGAGACAAGAAGAAATGTGCTCGGCACTTTCATTCAATTCATCAATATTCAAAACTAGCTACTTACAATGAAAGGAAACAATGTTTATATAGGAAATACTAAGGGTAAACTAGTAAATAGGTCACAGTTGACCAATAGAAATAAGCCACGCAGGGCTGAGTTAAAATGTGTTCGGCAGACATTTGACTTCGGTAAGCCTTGGCTTCAGTTCTCGATTGTCTGCTCGAACACACACTTGTTGCCTTCGGACACTCAATTGTCTTCGAGCTCCTTGTCCTCGGTCACTTTGCCATCGGGCTCAAATCTGAAGATAATGCCTTCGATTCTTGAGCTCGGCCACTCAGCTTCGGAGCAATTGTTTTCCTTCGACCAGGCTAAGTGAACGTGCACATCGTGCAGCAGCTTGGCTTGGCTTCTTGTCATCGGTCTCCTCGGTGGATCGAACACTTGATCAGCACGTGTTCGGGCTGCATCATCCTCCCCTTCTTGAGAAGATTTCGTCCTCGAAATCAAGCCCTCCTCGTCCTCCGAAGTTGGACCTACAACACAAGGAACTAAGTCAGCAACATTAAAGGTGTTGGACACGTTATACTCACCAGGGAGGTCGATCACGTAGGCATTGTTGTTGATCTTGGTCAACACTTGAAATGGACCATCCCCTCGAGGAGCCAACTTTCCTTTCCTTTGGTTCGGGAAGCGTTCCTTTCGGAAGTGAACCCAAACCCAATCTCCCTTCTTTAATTCCAACTTTTTACGCCCCTTGTTTTTCTTTAAAGCAACCTTTGCATAGGCCTCCTCGAGGTTCTTCTTCACCTTTGCATGCAATTCGATCAAGGCAGCTGCTCGTCGAGTACCTTCAAAATCAAGAACAGAATCTCGAGGCAATGGGGTTAAATCAAGTGGAATCAAAGGATTAAAGCCATACACACATTCAAACGGGGTCATGTTGATCATTCTATGCACCGTTCGATTGTATGCAAACTCTATCATGGGCAAACGATCAGCCCAGTTTCCAACCTTCCCTTTGGTCATTGCCCGAAGCAAAGATCCCAAGGTTCGGTTAACTACCTCGGTCTGTCCATCAGTCTGAGGATGGTGAGACGTCGAGAATAGTAGCTTGGTGCCGAGGGCACCCCACAAACACTTCCAAAAATGACTCAAGAACTTCGAGTCTCGATCACTTACAATAGTACGAGGTACACCATGCAATTTTAACACGTTAGAAACAAACAATGTAGCTACATGCTGTGCATCATCACACTTTTTGCAAGGAATAAAGTGAGCCATTTTTGAAAAACGGTCAACCACAACGAAGATGCTATCATGTCCTCCCCCCGACCTCGGTAACCCCAAGACAAAGTCCATGGATATATCAACCCAAGGTCGATCAGGCATAGGCAACGGGGTGTACAATCCATGAGGGTTGGACTTCGATTTTGCTTTCTTGCAAACGAGACAAGCGTTGCAAAGCTTTTCCACATCTCGTCGCATTTTGGGCCAATGGAACTGCTCGGTCAAAATACCAAGAGTTTTATCGACACCGAAGTGCCCCATCAGTCCACCTGAGTGAGCTTCTCGAACCAAGAGCTCTCTCCACGATGACACTGGCACACAAACCCTCCCATTTTTTAAGAGGTAGCCATCATGCCACTGATATTTCTCAACCTTTTGGCCACTCAAGATTGCGTCTCGAACACATTTCAGCTTGGGATCGTCCTCGTACATCGACTTGATGCTTTCGAATCCCATGAGCCTAGAGGCGAGAGTGGTCGCTAAGGCAAATTTCCTTGATAGCGCATCGGCCACAACATTATCTTTTCCCTTTTTATAATGAATTACATAGGGAAAGCTTTCAATAAATTCAACCCACTTGGCATGTCTTCGATTCAATTTCTCCTGACCTCGGAGATGCTTCAAGGACTCATGATCGCTTTTGATCAGAAATTCTCGAGGCCACAAATAATTCTGCCAATGGGCGAGTGCTCGAACGAGGGCATACAATTCCTTGTCATACGTTGAGTAATTCAAGGCTGCACCCTTAAGCTTTTCGCTGAAGTAAGCGATTGGCTTCGATTCTTGCATTAGCACTCCTCCAATCCCAACTCCAGACGCATCACACTCGACTTCGAATGCTTTGCCGAAGTCATGGAGTTGCAACAACGGGGCAGAACAAAGCCTCCGTTTCAACTCTTGGAAAGCCCTTTCTTGGGATTCTCCCCACACAAATGGATGGTCTTTCTTCACCAGCTCGGTTAAAGGAGCTGCCACGGTGCTAAAGTCACGAACAAACCTTCGGTAAAAGCTAGCTAAGCCATGGAAGCTACGAACTTGTGAGACCGAGGTTGGAGTTGGCCAATCTTTGATGGCTTCGACTTTTGATTCGTCGACTTCGACACCATTAGCACTGACAACAAATCCAAGAAAGACTACACGATCGACACCAAAGGCGCATTTCTTGAAGTTGGCATACAACTTCTCTTTTCGAAGCCTTTCGAGCACTTGCCTTAGGTGGTCGACATGTTCATCCACGGTTCTGCTATAAACAAGTATGTCATCGAAATAAACGACAACGAACTTGTTTATGAACGGTTTGAGCACATGGTTCATCAATCGCATGAATGTGCTCGGTGCATTGGATAGGCCAAAAGGCATCACCAACCATTCATAGAGACCGAATTTGGTCTTGAATGCGGTTTTCCACTCGTCCCCGGGTTTCTTTCGGATCTGATGGTAACCGGACCTGAGGTCTATCTTCGAAAAGCATGAAGAACCACTTAGCTCATCTAGCATGTCATCTAATCGAGGGATAGGATGACGATACTTTACCGTTATTTTGTTGACTGCTCGACAGTCAACACACATTCGCCATGTTCCATCCTTCTTCGGGACAAGGATAACAGGAACGGCGCAAGGACTCAAGCTCTCTCGAACGAGGCCCTTGTTCAGCAATTCATCAAACTGCCGTTGGAGCTCTTTGGTGTCTTCGGGATTACACCGGTATGCAGGTTTGTTAGGGATTTGAGACCCTGGCACGAAGTCAATTTGGTGCTCGATTCCTCTCAACGGAGGTAATCCACCTGGCATTTCCTCGGGAAACATGTCCTCGAAGTCCTGCAAAACTTTACGAACAAACAAAGGCAAAGGGTTATCATTAGAAAAATCATCATTAGAGTTTAGAAGGATACCCTTGTGCACGAGGCAAATCATCATCTGACCGTGGTCGTTGCCTCGTAAGATCTCACCGGGTTGCATGATTGCACAAATTCCTTTCACTTCGGTCGGTGAGTTTGTCTCTTTGGGCCCCAATTTTGCTGCCATCGGAAGCTTAGCTTTGGCCGCTTCTTTCAATTCTTTCATCCGTTTATAGTCCTCGGTGACTTGTTTTGGAGACAAGGGCTTGAGTATGAAACTCTTCCCATCGAGCTTCACAGTGTAAGTGTTGGATCTGCCATTGTGAACAGCTGTTCGGTCATACTGCCACGGTCGACCCAATAGCAAATGACAAGCTTGCATCGGAACCACATCGAATATCATTTCATCTTGATACTCTCCGATTTTGAACTTGATCCACACTTGTTTGACAACTCTCAATTCTCCACACTCATTCAGCCATTGTAACTTGTAAGGGTGGGGGTGCTTCATCGTAGGTAATCCCATTTCTGAAACCAAAGTTTGGCTCACTACATTGGCACAACTACCAGAATCAATGATCATCGAACACACCTTTCCCCTCACTCGACATCGGGCATGAAAGAGGTTTTCTCTTTGGTTGTCCTCTTCTTCAAGAGTCATGCAGCTCAAATTCCTTCGAACCACAAGAAACATTTTCGGATGATCAGCTTCGGTAGCCTCACGATCATCATCAACTTCAGCTCGATCAGTCTCCTCGATAATTTCCTCCTCGGTGTCACTCGCTTGCTCATGGACGGTTCCATCTTCGAGCAGAAGCATAACTTTGCGAGTTGGACACTCTTTTGCCATGTGACCATAACCTTTGCATTTGTGACACTGAATATTTGAAGCACTAGGAGAGTGAGTTGAACCTTTCCTACCACTTCTCTCGACTGGTTAACGGTCACACCTCTTTCGAAGGGTCTCTTCGAATCTCGAACAGTGTTAGCACTTGTTTGGTTTGGACTCTTCCATTCTTTACTTCGGTTCAAAGGAGTAGAAGTAGTGACTCCTCGATACCGGTTTGCCTTATCGTCCTTCACCAATTTTTCAGCTTCGGTGGCAGCATCAAACAAATCTTCCAACGTGTGGTACACGTGGAGTCTCAACTGAGATGATACATCCCTAGCCAAGCCATTTGAATCTGATAATGGCTTGCTCTTCGTCTTCGACCAGATCAAGATTCAGTCGAACCTTTTCGAACTCATCGTGGTACTCTTGGACAGACTTGGACCCTTGCTTTAACTCATAGAGCTTTTGCATTTGAGTCTGCCTGTATTTGGCACTCAAATACTTAGCATCCATAGCTCTTCTCAATTGCGGCCAAGTATTGACTTCGGGATAGTCATTCCTTCGTCTATGCCTCTTGTCAGATTCCCACCACGTTGATGCATAAGCTTCGAACGAAGCAATGGCATGGGCAGCTTTTCTCTCATCGGTCATCTCATTGGTTTCAAAGATGCGCTCCATTCTAAGCTTCCATTCAAGATACTCATCGGGATCACTAGTTCCTTTAAAGGGTGGAATAGTGATCTTGACACTGTTCAAATTTGAGTCTCGAACAGCTCTAGCTTGTTCGGGAAACTCATCTTCTCGATCATTAGCCTCTCGCCCAATATTTCTTTCAACATTTGCGCCTCGGCCTCGACCTCGGAAATTTCCACGACCTCGGTGAGCTTGCCTTCGTTGAGCGAATGGCGGCTCACGCTCATATTCGTCCTCGGGAAATTCCTCTTCATCAACCTCCTCGGCAACGGCTCCAAGATCTCTTCGGGCCACTGGAGGTGGTATTCTTTCTCCTCGGGGAATGCCCAAGTTTTGATAAGCAGCTTGGGGATTGCCCAAGTTTTGATAAGCAGCTTGGGGATTGCCCAAGTTAAGTTCTCTTCGAATTGCTTCACTTGTCAACTGATGTTGTCGTACAAGCTCAGCATACAGCTCAGGTTTCATCGGAGTGGATTGGCTAGTTCCAGCGCCGGACCCATTCATGGCCACGGACGCACTTCCCTGTTCGAGTTGAGTTACTCGAGCACTCACTCCTCTCACATCGGCACTGACGCCTTGTATCGCAGCCATGAGATCGGCTAACGACAACTCGGGCTTCTCAATGCTTTTGCCATCGTTTCCAGCCATGGTACCTGCACAAGTCAAAGATCAAACAAAATGTTAGGGTTAGAAATCACCTCACACACTCCCTCACCTTTGATGGGTGGCACTCGGGTCCACTCAATTTATGGGTTCGGTTTTTGATCACTCAAGGACTTGTTAACAGTGGCTCGTCTGATTGATCGGTCCTCTAAGATCCTTCAAGTTCGACAATAGTCACTGCCTCTTCGGGAAGAGTGAAGTGATGTTCGACTCGATGGAACGGACGCTTTTTAACTGAGCTCGGGGAGTCAAAAGAATTTCTACGAAAGTTCGGACTTCGGTCACCCCTTCGCACGAATTCCTATCAGCTTAAAAGAGTTAGTACGACCTCGAGTAGGACAATTACTCGAAAGATCCACCAACTAGAATTTGACACGAAAGAAAGTGAGAACCTAGGAGAATCTACCCTTTGATTCCCTTTTGGAATCTTTTTCGATCACACCCACTCCTGTCCGTACAAGAGTGGTCCCTCCTTGGTACAGATAGGGTTTTACCTTATCCACTTTCCTTTTTCAGCCGACAATTTTCACCTGGGGTTTTGATGTTTACACTTTACCCCTTCTTCTTCAATGGAACAGTGACCTTTGCTCCGGCGTACGGACACAACAACTTCGGTTCACTGACCACGAAACTCAACAGATCTGAGTTGCTCTTTCGACTCCGGGTCCAGACAACAACGGAGGAAATCAAACGAAGTTCTTCGAACTAAAAATCAGCTCGTTCGTGTCGTACACTGTTACGATTTTGTAACAATTTTCCGGCGTACGGACAACGATTCAAACTCAGAACTTCGATTCTTAAGCAACAAACAAACCCAAATCACTCAAAAACCACCAATCTTCACCGGTTTCTTCCAAACACAGTGGGGTTCGAGTTTTCAGTCACCATTAAAGCTCAAAACAGTCCAAAAATTCACCAAGAAACCCTAGTCACGAAATTGGTACGTCGGGTACTTGTTGGATTCGGAACTCGATGGTGAACAAGAATCAATGGCTGTTTTTCCTAAACAACCAACAATCAAACACAATTTTTGAATTTTCTTTTTAACACTTTTTTTTTTTTTTTTTTTTGTAAAATAACAACACCAACAGTAACCAAATTCAAGAACACGAAAAAGGAAAACAAAGACACAAACGCACGAAAATAAAGATAACGTGAACAGGATTTGGGGTTGTAGAAACAAGCCCAAACCGTGCTCTGATACCAAGATGGTGCAATGCAAATCCCGAAGGGGATTGCTAGCACAAACGCGGAAGAACAACAAGAAAGATAAAAGATAGAAGCAAGATAAAACTTGCTTCTTTCGAAAGAACAGTGAGGAACCTGTCTCAAAGCTCAATCGAAAGGAATATAAGGATCACCTATACTATGCAACAATCCTCAAGAGAACATTGCCTCTTGCAAACTGAATGATCAAGAGGAATTTTCGATCGGACTAACCGAAAGCCACAAGTCCTTAGAAGCCCTCACCGGGGTTTTGCTCACGACGGAGACAAGAAGAAATGTGCTCGGCACTTTCATTCAATTCATCAATATTCAAAACTAGCTACTTACAATGAAAGGAAATAATGTTTATATAGGAAATACTAAGGGTAAACTAGTAAATAGGTCACAGTTGACCAATAGAAATAAGCCACGCAGGGCTGAGTTAAAATGTGTTCGGCAGACATTTGACTTTGGTAAGCCTTGGCTTCGGTTCTCGATTGTCTGCTCGAACACACACTTGTTGCCTTCGGACACTCAATTGTCTTCGAGCTCCTTGTCCTCGGTCACTTTGCCATCGGGCTCAAATCTGAAGATAATGCCTTCGATTCTTGAGCTCGGCCACTCAGCTTCGGAGCAATTGTTTTCCTTCGACCAGGCTAAGTGAACGTGCACATCGTGCAGCAGCTTGGCTTGGCTTCTTGTCATCGGTCTCCTCGGTGGATCGAACACTTGATCAGCACGTGTTCGGGCTGCATCAGGTATCGTGTTTGTATTAGGGAAAACCAAGTCGGGAAAAAGAGTGGGGGTCTTGGCGTAGTGGAGAAGAAGACCAGTGGGGGGAGTGTATTGTATCTGTTCTTGTTGTATCGTGTATGTGAATTAAGAAGAGGAGGAAGAGGGAGTCAAAGAGGGTAAGTCTGTACCCGTTGTTGCCTTGGTATGCTGATGGGTATGTATAGCGTAGACTTAGAAAGATTAGGGGAATTTTGAGAGATTGAGGGGATTAGGAATATTGGGGAAGGGATTTTAGGGATTGGATTATAGGGAAATTAGGAAAAAGATTAGGAGAAGATTTGGTGGCAATTTGAATTTCAAAAAATGTATTTGGTTATGTTTTGAGTCTAGATTCAATAAATTAATAAAAACGAAATAAATAAAGAATTTGGTAGAAAATTGGAAAAAGGAAAATCGAATAGTTTTTTGATTTTATTTAAAATAATGGGAAGAAAATAGCAATTAATCCTAATAGCACGGATGTACCTAGACGGACTCTCGTCTAGATTCATAGGAAATTTTAACAAAAGAAGAAGGAGAATAACTAAATGGAAAAATAGACATTTTCTTTTAAATTGTCCAATATTCAACTTAAAGGTGTAAAAAATAAAATACAGATATATATATATTATAAAATGCACAAATAAATATCAAATAAAATTATTTAAATGTATATAATCACAAATAATTACTAATTTGCACAAATAATTATAAATTGAAACAAACTTGACATGTAACCTAAATGACGCAATTATATAATATAGCCACTAATATTATAAATGCACTAAATTGCACAAGTATTCACATTTTGACAAATAGCTTAAATAATGCAAGTTTACGTAATATAGCTACACTTAAGTATACAATATATAAATAGAGGATAACACACGTAAATGCATGATTTCTAATGCACATTTTGCACAAATAGTCATGTTGCACCCCCAAGTTGAATTATGGCCAATTTTAGAAAAAAGAGGGATAAAATTGGGTGTCAACAGAGCTGTCACTAGAAGGACTCGGGCATAACAAGGCTTTGCATGCCACCATCATGTGCAAAGAGTGGTTCGTCGGAAGAGTCCTGATTGACGGAGGATCCGGTTTGAGCATATGCCCGTTCATCACTTTTAAAAGAATGAGAGTTGAGCAAAGCGAGATCAGAGAAAGTGACATGCAGGTGAAGGCGTTCGATGGTTCACAAAGAAGAACTATTGAGGAGATCGACTTAACCATCATAGTGGAACCTGTTGAGTTCACTGCTGAATTCCATGTAATGGACATCTCAGCTTCATATAATTTGCTCATAGGAAGACCTTGGATCCACATGGCTGGAGTGGTTCCCTCTACCTTGCAGCAGACAGTGAAATTTGAGTGGGACAAGAAAGAGGTTATGGTATTCGGTGAAGGAAGCAACTCTATCTACAATGAGCAAACCATACCAGCAACCGAAGGAAACACCTTGGATAGGCAAACTTTCTACACGGTAGAGTTAGTGGGAGCAGTGCATAGTGGTAAAGGAAGGTATTACAAGAATCGAAACAAGGAGTAGAATCACAATAGCCAGGAAAAGGATGTTGACACAATACCAGGAGGGTATTTCACATACTTCACCCCTAAGCTTGTCAACGTTCCCCATGAAATTGGAAAAAAAAGAGGAATTTTTATAGTGCCTACTGGGATGGCTGAGGTAAAGGATATGAAGGAAAACATCTAGTTTGGGAGCCCGTGATGTCTGATTGGGGTGTACCCTCACGTATGTTTTGTGAAACAATACATGCCAAGACTGAGAAGCAGCTTGTATACCCATCCAATGCCCGTCCTGGATGGAGATGCATTTCTAAAGAAATAAGAGGAAGGCAAGTGTGAATACCTAAAATACCTGAGCCTAAGCCCGAGGAAGATGGGGAACCATACATACTTCCACAACCTTCAAAGTGGCCCGGAGATTGGGTGATGGGCATCATGTTGAAGCAAGGTTATGAACCAGGAAAAGGTTTGGATAAGAACTTAAATGGCATCATAGAGCCCATTAAAATCATGATGAATTATGATGAGGATAAAAATCCGGCATTGGATACTTTATAAGATACAAGGAGCGCATGGAAGAAGCATCTTTGGATTTCAAGTACTACAAAAGATTTGTCAAATCTCTGCTTCATGTTATTGTTTTGTCTGGTTTCTTGGACGGTCGCAAGGGGGAGGCATTTGCAACACGAGAGGAGGAACCAAAGGTCGTTGACGCTAAAGAGGATTTTACTGCCAGGCATGCAGAAGCTATTCTTATCTGAAGGAGACTACTGTGTGATCCTGGAAGAGCTTATATAACCTCCTGGTCTTACAAAAGTTGAATCTAGAGATGCATTGAACAATTGGACCAGCAAAATGGCCGAACATATCGCGGACCTTGGTAGAGCTAGGGGGAATTGATATTTTTCTTGTGCTTTCAAAAAAATAAAACCCGACCACGAGTCGTAGGAATTGCATTTTCCTTTTTTCTTTAGTTGTCATGTTTCCCAACAAACTTTGTTTTGCAATGATTCATAAATAAAAGCATTGCTATTTTCTCAGTTATTAACCTTTTTACCACGCATTATTTTACTTTTCCAGCATTCAAACTAATAATTCCATTGAATCTACAACTGCAACGTGTAACGAAACCACTGAGTTTAAGGAATCAGATCTTGACTATGATGAATTTAATGAGGCAACATAAGAAGAAATTGAGATTTTTGAAAATAATCCAAAACCGAACTTAGAAGAGACAGAAATGGTAAATCTGGGTGATGACAAAACGGTGAAAGAAATGAGATTATTGTGCATCTCACTCCAGAAGTCAGAGAGCAATACATTGAATTCCTTAAGGAGTATGAGGACGTATTTGCATAGTCGTTTGATGACATGATCGGTACAAGCACGGATGTTGTGGCACAAAAATTGCGCATTAATCCAGGCTTTCCGCCAGTCAAGAAAAAGGCTCGGACTTTCAAATCATCGCCTTTAGTGAAAATTGGAGAAGAAGTCACCAAACAGCTCAATGCAGGGACCTTGAAAACGGTCAAATACCTGACTTGGTTAGCCAACATCATCCCAGTGCCAAAGAAAGATGGAAAGATCAGAGTTTTTGTGGATTACAGGGACCTGAAGAAAGCAAGCCCAAAAGATGATTTTCCCCTACGGAATATACACATCTTGATTGAAAATTGTGCAAAGCATTAGCTACAATCTTTCGTAGATTGCTTCGCAGGTTATCACCAAGTGCTCATGCATGAGAAAGATACGGAAAAGACAGCTTTCACTACTTCTTGGGGAACATACTGCTACAAAGTGATGTCGTTCGGTCTAAAGAATGTTGGGGCTAATTACATGAGGGAGATGACTACCATGTTCCATGATTTGATGCATAAAGAGATCGAGGTGTATGTGGATGACGTGATTATCAAGTCAAGAAGAACCTCGGAGCATCTGGATAATCTACGCAAGTTCTTCAATCATTTGAGTAAATACAAACTAAAGCTGAACCCGACAAAGTGTGCTTTTGGTGTTCTAGCAGGAAAGTTACTGGGTTTCATAGTCAGCAGAAGAGGTATTGAGTTAGATCAAGCAAAGATCAAAGCCATCAGAGAATTGCCACCGCCAAAGAGTAGAAAGTGGTCATGAGTTTCTTGGGACGGCTTAACTACATCAGTTGATTCATAGCTCAATCCACTGTCATCTGTGAGCCGATCATCAAATTACGGGTAATTTTCACAAATGGTCACATAACTATAGCTTTCCTGAGAAAAAGTCACATAACTTTTGTTTCTTACCTAAAAGTCACAATACTTCAACCATTATAACAAAAAAATCACAGTGGTCGAAAATGATACAACATCGATGACTCTTTCTTTTTTATTCCAAAAATAACCTTTTAGGTAAATAGATATACTAATGATCCAAATTATATACTATTAAAATTAAAGCCAACCTATTTATCCATGTATTTAAGCATTTATATTTGGCAAGCTATTTGTTAATGCTAAGTTAATTTTATTTGTTATATATTTAGTATTTTCTACTAATACTTCTTATTAAATACTGTAATACAACAAAAAAATAACAATACATCATATAATCGCTTAATGGGGTTTAACGCATTGAGTAATGTGGAGTGGGATGAGGTTATTGCTTTCAATGTTGCTTTATTAAAATATCTTTTTGTTGAATATAAGGTCTCCTTTTGTTGGGAGTTAATAAAGGATTCGTACGTCTAAGTTTGGCAATAGTCGTATTGATTTTGTGAGGAAGACAGTGGAATGTAAGGAATCAAGAATTGATAAGCAATCAATACCAGTACCTCAAACGAAAATACTAAATATATATATAACAAATAAAATTAACTTAGCATTAACAAATATCTTACCAAATATAAGTGCTTAAAAATATGGATAAGTAGGTTGGCTTTAATTCTAATAGTAGATACTTTTGGATCATTAGTATATCTATTAATCTAAAAGGTTATATTGAAATAAAAAAGAAAGAGTCACCGACGTTGTACCATTTTCGGCTATTGTGCCTTTTTTGTTATAATGATTGAAGTATTGTGACTTTTAGGTAAGAAACAATAGTTATGTGACTTTTGCGCAAGAAAGCTATAGTTATGTGACCATTTGTGAAAATTATCCTCAAATTACTGAAGAAAGATGCAACGATTGAGTGGACAGAAGATTGCCATAAAGCATTCGACAAGATAAAGGAGTATATGTCTTGCCCGCTCGTGTTAGTTCCACTCAAACCCGGGCGACCTTTGATATTGTACCTATCTATGGTAGATTCAGCATTTAGATGTGTATTGGGGCAGCATGACTCAACATGAAGGAAAGAGGAGGCGATATATCATTTGAGCAAGAAATTCACTCCTTATGAGGCTAAATACACATTGCTTGAACGCACCTGATATGCATTGACTTGAGTAGCAAAAAAGTTGAGACATGATCTAACATCCTATGCAACCTTATTGACGTCGAGAATAGACACTCTCAAGTATATCTTCCAGAAGCCAATGCGTGCCGGGAAATTTGCCAAATGGCAAATCCTACTGAGTGAATTTGACATCACCTTTATCACTCAGAAGGCGATGAAAGCTCAAGCCTTAGCAGATCACATGGCCGAAAATCCTGTAGATGATGACTATGAATCTTTGCACACTTATTTCCCAGAACAAGAGGTCATGTTTGTTGGAGAGGACATTGCAAAAGAGTACGATGGTTGGAGACTATTCTTTGATGGAGCAGTAAACTTCAAAGACGTCAGCATTAGCCAAGACAGGCTAACACTATCCTATCACGGCCAAACTCAGGTTTCCTTACACCAATAATATGGCAGAATATGAGGCTTGCATCTTGGGATTTAGAATGGCGGTAGACATAAATATACAAGAATTATTGGCAATTGGAGATTCCGACCTATTAGTCCATCAGGTTCGAGGAGAATGGACAGTGAAGAATTCCAAGATATTGCCATACCTGGAGTGCATAAAAGAACTGAAGCAAAGGTTAACCAAGATAGAATTTCGGCACATGCCTAGACTACAAAATGAGTTTGTGGATGCGTTGGCTACCATATCCTCCATTATCCAACATCCCGACAAGAATTACATCGATGCAATACCTATAGCAGTGAAAGAGCAACCACCATATTGTTTTCATATAGAAAAAGAGTTGGACGGAAAGCCATGGTTCCGCGACATCATGAATTTTCTCAAGGACACCGTTTATCCAGAAAAAATTACAAGCCTCCAAAAGAAGACGTTGAGTAGATTAGCAAATTGCTTCTTCTTGAACGGCGAAGACCTATACAAAAGAACGCCTGATTTTGGTATGCAAAGATGCGTCGATGCAAAGGAAGTCGTAAGATTGCTGGAAGAAGTGCATGCTGGGACATATGGCCCACACATGAATTGTTTCGTGGTCGCAAAGAAAATCCTAAGGGCAGGCTATTTCTGGATGACTATCGAGCATGATTGCATAAAGCACGCGAAGTGATATCATCAATGCCAAGTCCGTGGGGACATGATTCGTGTACCTCCGAGTGAGCTGAACATTATGGGATCACCTTGGCCTTTCGCCGCCTGGGGAATGGATTATATAGGACCGATTGAACCTGCTGCATCAAATGGGCATCGGTTCATATTAGTGGCTATTGACTACTGTACCAAATGGGTGGAAGCCGCATTATACAAGTCAGTAACGAAGAAATTGGTAGCAGATTTCGTTCGTGACAAAATAATCTGTCGGTTCGATATTCCCAAGTCAGTCATCACTGAGAATGTGTCCAAGCTCAATAGCGACTTGATGAAAGCATCCTGTGATATTTCAAGATCAAGCACCGTAATTCTACAGCATATAGACCTCAGATGAATGGAGCAGTTGAGGCAGCCAACAAGAATATTAAGAAAATATTTCGCAAAAGGATTGACAATTCGAAGCAATGGCATGAGAGTCTACCATATGCACTGTTAGGGTACCGCACCACTGTGAGGACATCAACGGGAGCCACTCCTTACTATTTACTCTATGGCGCTGAAGCAGTAATACCAATAGAGGTCGAGATATCTTCTCTAAAAATCATTCAGGAAACAGAATTGAAAGAATCTGAATGGATTAAAAGAAGAATGGAGCAGTTAGCACTCATTGATGGAAAGAGAATGAACGCAATATGCCATGGGCAGTTGTATCAGAAGAGAATGGCAAAGGTATTTAACAAGAAAGTCCGAGTAAGACCATTCGAACCTGGACAACTGGTGCTAAAAAAATATTCCCTAATCAAGAAGAGTCAAAAGGCAAGTTCACACCAAATTGGCAATTTCCAAACATGGTTCATCGAGTCCTGACCGAAGGAGCCTTGGTGTTAGCAGAAATGGAGGAAAAAATTTGGCCAAAACCGATCAATACAAACGCTGTCTAAAGATACTATGCCTAAAGACCTGCACTAGCTAGTACTTTTCCTGTTTATGCAATATCTCATGTAATCCAGAACTACGTTACGGCCTGATTCCCCAAGTTGGGATATGTAGGCAACCTACCCTAAGGTTCTGCCGCATCAATAAAAAAAATTTATTTTCTCCACGAAGTAGACACTGGGCAAAATTATTGAGAAAAGGATATACAAAATCGACACTAGGGCAAAAAATTTTGAGCGGGTCTCAAAAATTTCAAGAGAAGACAAAGTACATAAACTAGTGCAGAATTTGGAGGTCTCCTCAAAATCCATCAAAGGAAGATTATAGTATGGTCTAGAAAGCAACGGTTTCAATATTATACCGTACCACACAATGCAGTCTACGATTCAATGGGATAAAACACATTTTCTAACAAAATCTTTTTCAAATACTTGCATTATTTTCTTTGGTTTCTTGATATCCCCATTAGCTTGAGAAAGGTCCTAGCATTGGCAAAAGGCACTACAAGAAGAAGGCACGGAGCAGACAAAGAATGCACAAATCAAACCCTTCCCCCTCACCAACTCACAAATCTTTCTTTGAGTGCAGGCACTATAAAAGCAGGAGGCACGACAACCTTCTTAACAAAATTGCAGGCACGACAGTCGTACTTTATTATGCATTTTACTTTACCTTTTGTTCGTAGGGTACACAGCCTGACGCGATAGACAAATATCTCACGACGAGAAGCAGTATCAGTAGGTTCTCTTTACGAGGAGGCAGTAGCACTAGGTTCTCATTATGAAGAGGCAGTATAAATTCTTGGCAAGCAGTAGGTTCTCTTTATGAGGAGGCAGTAGCAGTAGGTTCTCTTTACGAGGAGGCAGTAACAGTTTTTGGCAGGTAGTAGGTTCTTTTTACGATGAGGCAGTAGCACTAGGTTCTCATTATGAAGAGACAATATAAATTCTTGGCAAGCAGTAGGTTCTCTTTACGAGGAGGCAGTAACAGTTTTTGGCAGGTAGTTGGTTCTTTTTACGAGGAGGCAGTAGTAGTTTTTGGCAAGCAGTAGGTTCTCTTCACGAGAAGGTAGTAGCAGTAGGTTCTCTATACGAGGAGGCAGTAGTAGTTTTTAGCAAGCAGTAGGTTCTCTTTACGAGAAGGCAGTAGCAATAGCTCTTTACGAGAGGCAGTGGTAAGACGATCCAACAACAAGAAAGTCTATTTTACATTTACAAATATTATTTGCAAAAGCTCACCCTTATTTCAAGAAACAATCTGGCAGTACAGCAACATCACAAACTATCACCTTACACAAAAACCCACAATTTCTAAATACACCCTCCAAGGGTCATGACAAAATTGGTCACTCTGCCAACGTGTTTGCCCGAAGACTCTTTCATCATCCGTGGGCAAAGAGGGGCAGTTGTTGACACCCAATTTTGTCGCTCCTGTATCAATAGCAATTTTTAGACAAAATTTCACTGATGATCATGCAATTAACCATATCATCTTCATTTCAACTTCCGTTCAAAATCCTTATTCGCATAAGCACGCCAATTATGCAATTTTTAAAGGGCACTAGTACAAACTACTACTATTTATAAAATTTGCACGTTCAAATACGAATTTTTACAATTACCATTATTTTCAGAAAATTGCTCAAAACTATTTAAAATCCCAAACAATATTTTCTACATTTCCTTGATCATTTCAACATTTTAAATTAATTTTTCAATTTTATACACATTTTACATTTATTTTAAATATATTTTTTGGCATTTATATGCATTTTATACATATTTTACACATGTTTTATACACTTTATATACACTTTACACATATACACCTCACCCCCCCCCCCACCACCTTTACACATCCGCCCCACGTCACGCCTACATGGCATCATCTCGATCGTCCAAGTGTCTGATCCAATGGCCAGGAACTAACCTTCCATTTTTAATTACACATCAACCCCCAAACTATAACTCTATCCCCCTCATTTCAACACAAAATCCCCACCGCCCTAGCACATCACTGTCCATGGTCATTTTCGGCCACCTCCGACCACCTAACACCAAACAAATTATATTTTCTTACTCCCCTCATTATCCGCAACAAAACCCCTATGATGATTTCCCCAAACGATGAGGTCAAGAACCTTTCATATGTTTTGGTTTTGATACGTTCGTAACTTGGGGTCTATGTCATCTTCATTATGTTTAAGTTTAGAATCAATGATAAGTTTACGAATTGATTTTGTTTAATGTATTCAATCACTTATTCTACTCAAATACAAAATTTTTATGAATACATGATTTGCCTAGTTTAAAATTTGAAAGTTGATTTGATTTGCACGATTAGGGGAGGCCTGATTTGTTCAAATTGAAACTTGTGATTGGTACTTGAATGGAAAACTATTTCAATAATTGATAAAGTATCAGTTTGGAGATTGTTTGAAATCTGTTAAGGTAATCAAGGGATTCCGGATCCCAAATTAGGTTATAGTATTCTTGTGAATTGATTTTGGAACTTAGACCTTATTATTGTTAAGGGGAGGGAATTATACTTGTCAGAATCCTTTTTTGCCTTAATACCATGGTTGATCTATGTTTGGAAAGTATACCAAGGGTATCCTCTTTAATTCTGGAAATCTATATCATCTTACCATGTTTAATTTACTCGTTTGAATTTAAATCCCCACCCCTCACACCTATATAAACCTACCTATTTTTCATTTTAGGACACGACAACACACATGTTGAAGCACATAGACTACTGAAAGCATCCTCTTATCTCCCTCTCTTGATCACTCATTGCTTTACTGAAAACAAGAGACCTCTACCTTTACTGGTGAAAAGTTCTCTTTATTTCATTCATACTAATTTTACTCTTCTAATATGTTCAGAAAGTTCTAAGGTAGTAATCCATAAACCTGTTCTATCTTTGAAACCTGATTGTTTGTTGTGTAAACTGCATGTCCGTTATGAATGTTTAGGCCTTCTAGGCCTCCCCTGCTAACCTTTCTATGCAGCTTATTTTTGATAGCTTTCCAAGCTATACCATGTTTAAATATGCAGGTGTTCATGACTATTCATGAATGTTTAACTATGGCCTCTTTTAACATAAGTATAGGCAGTGCAGTCCATACGCTAAGTGTTCACAGGGCACTGCCTCTTGTT
Organism: Petunia x hybrida; assembly: GCA_037355625.1. Taxonomy (NCBI): domain Eukaryota; kingdom Viridiplantae; phylum Streptophyta; class Magnoliopsida; order Solanales; family Solanaceae; genus Petunia; species Petunia x hybrida. The sequence continues at coordinate 646,105 of JBBBVM010000360.1, forward strand.
TGTTTTTTCTCTACTGTGTTTAGAATCCCCTCTGTGTTGTATTTGTTAGGACTCCATATTTGTACCTAAAGTACATGGAAACAGGCTTGTTGTTCGATTACATAGCAGTGAGTTATGTAAATGGCCATCCAAGGGCCTTCCCTTAACCTTTACTCCCTTATGTGCATGCATCATACCATGAAGACAAGACTTTTGCATGTTAAGTTGAGAAAATCAAGTGATTAAACTTATATAACAGTGTCAAATGGAATGTTTGACAGTTTACCCGTATGAAATCTGAAATATGGGAATTTTGCTAAATAGGGGCCATATGTGCGATTCTTGTCTATTCTGAATTATTTTTCGTAAAACTTAACACTGCCCCTTTTGCATTTATGATACAGGCCGAATCCCTATTTTTAAAACTAGCCTGTTGAAGTGTTTAAACTTATTTTTGCTAAAAGTTTACATCTCCTATGCATTAATCTAATAGTGTATAGGAGAGTATAAGTTTAGGGGTTGATTAAACAATATATAGGTATTTTTTTAAACTAACTTGCGCCGCCTAAAGATGTTCTTGCGCGCTTATATATGTATATCTATGTGTGGAAGCCTTTATTTGCATTTATGTGCTTTGTGTCCCCTATTTTCAAAAAAAAACCTATATATATATATATATACACTTTTGAAAAACCAACCCCGAAAATGCAAACCATCGGGGCTAGTGTTTGACAATTAATATCAAAACACCTCGACACGAAATGACTAACATTTCCTTAACATAATTACCACAAGTTGGTTTTTTTGTGTATTTGGAAAACTATTTTCAAAATCTGCCCTCTTTTACAAACTAATCCAATTTTCAGATTATGCAATTAGACTATTTTTCGTTGTTTCTTGCGATTTTAACCCTGTTGAAATGAAAAAGTTTAATCCATGATAAAATATGCGTTTAGGTAATGGGCTTAAGCCGTATTTGCAAAAGTCCGAATCGCCCATATCTGTTTTTAACTATATACCACTGCCTACTTTATTCTTTTGCACAAAAGACTCTTTTGCTTGCCTGACTTCGACCTTTTAGCCTTAGATTTAGAAAATGACCTTAGGATTAAAATTGTCCTTTAGACTTAAAATTAGTTACTTATAGCCTTATCACCCTTTTTAATGTAATATCCCAAAATTAAAAATTGGGCGGGAACCACCTTTCGTGGGACTTGGGAAGTGCCTAACACCTTCTTCCCGAGTCAGTAGGACTTCTTACCCTTAAAATCTCTATAAGCATGACTCCTGAAGTAAATTGTGACCCTTACAAATTTTAGGTGACCTAATACACCTTAGACAACTTATTAGGTGGCGACTCCAAACTAACCCAACCGTATTACCTAGTAAAACCTGAACCTTGACTCACTCCAAGTTAGGAAAAAAGGTGTTGTCGACAGTGGCCTAATGGTAGACAATTCCAGACGGCGTTCTGATCCACAGATCAACCTTCTCCCTATTTGGATACATGCCCGTTCGAATCTCCCAATGGCCATACTCGATCATTGCTTTATTCCTGATGACTCTGAGGTAAAACCTTCCAACTTCTGCGACTTGACATCTGTACGGGGTTGATAGATGATTTCGTACTCTCCGAAATCTTCAGCCCACTTTGTTATATCTTTCGACAGACTGGGTTTAGACAAAATGCCTTGTACCGGTGTCGAAGATACTAAATTGACCGAGTGTTCCTGAAAGTATGAGCGCAATTCTCGTGTGGCCATTACTACGGCTGCTATGAACTGGAGCGGCAAGGGCAAGAACTTGTCTATGCACTGTGGCATCTATAGTGTATTTCACAGGAAACTACTGCCCGTTCTTTTCTCGTACAAGGACCACATTCCAGGCTATCTCTGATTTTGAAATGTATAACAGTAGGTGCTCACCTGTCTCTAGTTCGGTAATCACAGGAATTTGTAGGAGTTGAATGTTCGTCTGAGCCATCGTTAAATAACTTTGATCAGCCACATGGGTCCTCTTTGCTTCTGCAACACCTCAGAAAGACGACATACCAACTCAGTCTCTCGAGATTAGTTGATCCATTGCTGCCAGTCGATCCCACAGTTCGTTGAGTTTCTCTCTAACTTCTCGCTCTATGGCCTCAATAGCTTCCAACTCAGCCGATGTAATCCTGCCTGAAGTAATACAGCATTCATCAAGGAGAGGCAACTCAACTCATAGGTCGGCGACCCTGTGTTAGGTCGGGTACTTAAAGACCTGATGTGTTAAGGGCACTCCCCTGACGTCCTGTATCCACGACTGTCCCAAGATTACATCGTACGGGAGATTGCAATTCATCACTTGGAAAGTACTTGTGCTTGTCACGCCCGGTATGTGAACCAGTAGAGCTAGGTCTCCAGTAGATGCTTCCCGAATTCCGTTAAAACCCATTATGTTTTAAGTACTAGAGGATATTTCAAGACAATGGCTGAAATTGTGCAACACCTCCCCCCGGATAATAATAACACTACTCCCTGGGTCGATAAGAGCCCACTAGATATGTACGCTGGATACTTCCACAGGTACAACGGGTCACGTTGTTGGTCTACTTGCTCCTCCAGGTCGGATTGGATGGAACCGAATGTTATTCCGGTCATTGCTGTCTCCCCGAGCCATGTCACGCCGTTCATCCATGAAAATTGCATTGATGGTCTTCAAGTTCTTAGACTCCGAGCCTTTAAAACGGCGAGGCACTTCTTCCATCAATTCTTTAAGGTGTCCTTCCTTTAGTAAATGTTCAATCTCGATCATCAAGGCTATAAAATCAACTGTTACATGACCCACGCTGCGATGAAAATTGCAATAACCATTGTGTCTCTTCCTGTAAACCCTTTTGCGTTAGGTGGCCATCGGACCCTAGGGCCCAGTTTACCAAAGTGATTGGCGGCTAGGTCTACAGTATTGACACGAAGACCCAAGTCCCTAAAATTTTGGGGCTCTGTCCGCTTCTCCTAGGATCCGGATGCTCGAGAATTATTCTGCCGCCCGGTGCCCGCTTGATTTTAAACCTGTGGAATCACTCTTCTACCATCCCCGTCACCTTGTAGATGGGCTTCCTGGTCTGTTCCTTTGCTCGTTCTCGGGGTTATAAGAATGATCCGGTTCCAAATGAAGTTTCTCAATATACCTCTGATGTAGTGCAGTCCATCTGGACACTAGGTGTTGAGTAAAACTCCATTGTAACTCTCGGGTAGCTAAAGATCCCTTTGAATTCAAAATTTTTCTGAAGACCACCGCAGTGATGTTATTAGGGACTGGAGTGAGCTCCATGCATTCCTTCTGAAATCTATCGAGGTAATCCTTCAGCAACTCATTGTCACATTGTCGTATCTCGAAGATGTCTTCCATGTGCTTCTCCCGCTTGCGGGCACCAGAATGTGCTTTCTCGAACAGGTCTTGTATCTGAGTGAATGATTCGTTGGATCCCATTAGTAGCTGAGTGTACCAAGCAAGGGCTCCTTTGGTCAGAGTTGAGCCAAATCTCTTCACCAGAGCAGTCTGGATTTCTTCTTCAGTAATCTCGTTACTCTTCACGACTGTATATTAAGCGGTGGTGTGCTCATTCGGATCGGTCGTTCTATCATACTTCAAGTTATCCGGCAGGCGGAAGTTCTTTGGTATGCGGAGCGGGCAATGCTTGCTTTGTAAGCATGTTTGTAGAACTTCTGCTCATCTACCGTGGTAACTTGCGGTTGGGCTGCCAGCACGTTACCAATCTGGTCATGGATGGCCTTCATCTCCTGTATGTGGTCTTGGATGACAGGGGCTCCCTTGAGGTCTTGATTGTTGATCGTTGCTGAACCTCAAGGGGCAGAATCTAGGTTGAGCCTACGATTGAGAACTGATGCTGGCGAGTTGTTCATGGGCGTCAGTCCTCGCGGGGATAATAGCCTCTGAGATGAACCAGCAAAAATTGCTCCCAATCTGTGGGATATCCCTTCAACTATGTTATTCGAGTTCCACTCGGACGCAGTTTTGAGGATATCTAAGCGGAAGCCTCTGAACTCTAAATTACCTCCTGGCGGTTGATCGCCTTAACCATCTCTAGCATTAGGGATTGGTTCATTAGAAGAATCCTTTGGCTGCTCGATAGGATCCTTTTGTTGAACACTAGGATCACTGAGATCCTTTGCAAACTCATCTGTTGCCTCTGCGTTGTTCTTTGGAATGCCGCTACCGTTGTCTGACATGATTTTGCCTTTTCTTTAGTAGGATACCTACAATTTCCTGGGCCTCACGGTGAGCGCCAAACTATTTATGCCAAAATTTGTACGTCTAGGTTAAAAAATTAATTATGAATAAGGTCACAAGCAATACGGTAAATTACAATGGAAAAAGTAAATAAATGCTATGAAAGTAAAGACAAGTAATTGAGCAAGAAATAATAGAGAAAGCAAAGTAATTGTTATTCCTTGAAAGTAGCCGAGTTCGGTGGCGAAACATGTGTTGTGTTGTACAATACAATGTCAGGAGGGAGATTTATAATAGTGATACCCAGTCCTAAATAAGGTAAAAATACAAATACTAATAAGACTATGGACCTACAACTCAAGGCGCCGGTATACTAAACCCTTACTAGAAGACTGTAAACACTAGGCGACGGGATGTGTGCTGATGTAGGGAAAACGCGGAAAAAGACAAACAAGATAAAAGCGAGATGTGGCTCGAACAAATAACCCAAGTAGTACCGAAGAACTTGTTTCGATACACCCCGGGAGATCGTCAAGGAACACCTACACTAGGCAACTACCCTCGAGTTAACTAGAACCCGCAAGTAGAATGATCGGGGAGGGGTCGACATTCAACTAGAATCCACTAGTAGAAGACAAGTCCCAAACAAGGTTGGTTTTCATAAACCCAAAGAATTCAACTCTTTACAAAATTCATTCATCATTCAAATAAGCTAAGTAAAAAAAGAGGGTATGTTAAGCTATTTATAGAGGTTTCTAGGCATTAAGTAAAAGGTCTAAATAGCCCACACATTAGGCTTCAAGTTAAAAGACCACGTAGGGTCAAAATAGTCTTAATACACTTAAGATTCTCGCCTCTCAGCATTTTGGGCGGAGCGCCCGTGTTAAGGTAGAGCGCCCGCCAAGTTTACCAGTGGAGGGGGCTAGGCAGAGCGCTCTCAGGGTGGGTGGAGCACCTGGCCCCTGTGCTTCCTGGGCGGGTCTCCTGGATGGCCTAGGTGGGCGCCTTGGCTGTGAGCCTCTCAAAGTGTCTTCAATTCACCTCCGACGCTCTTGGCTTCTAGTCCTTTGCATCTTCCAAGCTTGATACATGTTGGATGATGTCTTGGCTCAATTTTCCCCACATCATCCTCCCCTTCTTGAAGAGATTTCGTCCTCGAAATCAATGCATTCATGTCCATGGCATCATCTCTTCGGGGTGCCCAATGCTCTCCTCCCTTGTAACCCTTGATCATCACTTTGACATAGGTTTCTTCCAAGATCTCCCTTGCCTTAACATGGAGCTTAGAACCTACAAGCGACGACAAGAAAATACAAGACTTCCTACTTTGAAAATAGGTTAGTGCAAGAAGTGTGGAAAACACACTCTTATAGTATAACCAAGCATCAATAATAAGCACAAATGTCACATCTGCAAGGAGATCATCAAGTACTTGGTCTAATGAAAACATGCACTCAATACAATAATAAGCAAATAGGTCATGGGGACATGGAAAATTCAAGATCAAGCTATCAAAATCCCCTTGAACCTTAAGCTTAAGATCAACAAACCAATCCCTCCTCAAAGTGTGATCAACATATAGAGTGGAGTGAGTCAAATAACCCATCATAAAAGTAACATCAAGTACTCCACTCCCCTTCTTTAGAGCATACTTACTCACACCAAGGGATTTCCTCTCACCTCCAATTTCATCGCCTAAGCAACCCTTCTCAAATGACAAACTATCAAGAAAGGTATTGATAATGGCCTCTTCTTCATCATAACCCCAACAAGCAATAGTAGGGTCACTCAAATAGTCATTTACCTCACCCAAGTTCTCACACAATGGGTTGCCTAAAGAGTCAAACCCTTCACACCATGGAGGTTCCATTTGACTAATCACCCTAGTCCGATACAAGTCATTACCACTAATGAGGATGCCTTTAAACAATGGATTAGTAAAAACATGCATTTCATCATCATGATCAAGCATAGACAAGTTATCAAGACTAGGTTCACTTGAGGAGTCATCATAGACAACCTTGTCCAACTCATGCAATTTGGACTCCTCAAGGTCACTATCCTCACCATAACACATTGATCCACCAAATAGAAGCATATCAATAAGGGTGTGATCAATTATCCCATCATCCCCTTTGTCAAAGATTGGTGGTGTGTCATAGCAAAGGTCACAATCATCGTCAACTATCAAGTCTACACTAGTGAGAGATTCATTGAACAATGAGCTCAGATCATGATGTGGCTTAGCAAGGCTCTCAACTAATGTTACACAAGCACACACAAGTTGACTTTTAGACTCTTCACTAGTGGCATATTCACTAGATGCATCACAAGCTCCAACTAGTGTTGAGTCATCACAGGACAAATAGCTAGTAGGCTCATGAAAAGGTGGAGCAACACTTACATTTGTCGTACTTCGTTGATCACTCACAAGGCTTGAAGTTTCATGTGTAACTCCTTCTTCATGAAGCTCACATTGAAGATTTTCTTCCTCTTGTTTCTTCTTCCAAGCACATGGTTGAGGCTCCAATGGCTTTTCTTCAATTGTACCTACACAAGAGCTTGCACAAGAAAAAGTAGAAGATGAAGAATTGTTAGAACGAGGGGTGCCCTCACTCTCAATTTTTCTTTCCTCACCTCCCTTCTCTCTCAGTTTTACCTCATGGTCAAGTGTAGTTGGTGGTGACAATTAACTCACATCACTCCTCAATTCTTCTCCTTTTTCCACTCTTAGATTGTCACCGGTCACTCCCTCACTTCTATCTTTCTTTTCTCTATTATTTGAAGTGAAGTGACTCTCACTTTCATCATGCAATGGCAAGACAACAAGATTGTTTGCCTCGGGTTCAAGTACAATGGGTGACTTTGCTTTAGCCGCTTCCCTTAACTTCCTCATTCGCTTGTAGTCTTCCCTTACTTGCCTTGGAGTCAAAGGTCTAAGCACATACTTCCTCCCATCATGCTTGACCGTGTAGGAGTTGGTCCGGCCATCATGTACCACACATCTATCATGTTGCCATGGTCTCCCAAATAATAAATGGCTTGCTTGCATCGGGATAACATCAAACATGATTTTGTCTTTATAGTTCCCAACGCTAAGCTCAATCAATGCTTGCTTCACCCCTCCCCCCCCCCCCCCCCGTTCAATTCACCACACTCACTAAGCCATTGTAAGCGATATGGTTTTGGATGCTTTAGAGTGGGAAATTTCATTTAGGAAATCAAAGTTTGGCTCACTATGTTGGTACAACTTCCCGAGTCAACAATCATGGAACAAACTATACCCATGACTCGCCATCTAGCATGAAAGAGGTTTTCCCTTTCAAAATTCTCCACCTCCTCTTCCATGAAAATGGTGCTCAAGCTTCTCCTAACCACCAAGAACATTTGAGGATCTTCTCCGTCCTTTATAGCCTCCTCACAAGCAATCTCCTCATCCTCCTCATTTTCGGGCTCACTATCTTGCTCATACACCAAATTGCCTACCACAACCATGGTTCTTTTTGTAGGAAAATCTTTAGCAATATGTCCATAACCCTTACACATATAGCATTGAGTAGAAGTAGAAATAGGATTGCTCAAGTGAGTTTTAGAATTACCTTCCAATTGTGGTGTAGACTTCTCATATGTTCTCTTCACTTCTTTGCTAGCACTTGCACCACTTGCACTTGGAAAGTTTGCATTTGGAGTCTTCCATTCTTTTGGTTGGAGTGCTACTCTTGTATCGGTTGGACTTTTCTCCCTTAAGCCATTGCTCGGCTTCAATTGCGGCTTCCAATAGATCTTGAAGTGAAGGATAAAAATGCAACCTCAATTGAGAAGCTATACCATAGTTCAGGCCCTTCTTGTAACGGATCATGGCTTGTTCTTCACTCTCGGTCTCCATATCCAATGCCATCCGGATCTTCTCAAACTCATCATAGTACTCATGAACCGTCTTGACACCTTGCTTTAGATCATAAAGCTTCTTAAATTGCTCTTGACGATACCTAGGAGTCACATACTTGGTATTCATGAGGTCCTTCAACTCATTCCAAGTTACATTCACATACACACCCGCTCTCCTTCTTGTTCTCTTTATCGACTCCCACAAAGTAGCCGCATAGGACTCAAAGGATGAAATAGCATAAGTTCCCTTCTTTTCATCGGTCATCACAAACACCCTCTCCATGAGTAGTACCCATTCTATGTATGCCTCCGGATCACAAGTTCCCTTAAAGATTGGAAGATTAAGCTTCACACTATTGAGATTGTTAATGTCTCGACCTCCATGGTAAGGCTCCGGTTGGCCTCCATAGTGGTCCCCATACACACCATAATCTCTCCTAGCATTCCCTCCAACATATCCCATGGGCGGCCCTCGACCTCGGTCTTTAGCCCTATCCATATTTTGACCCCAATTCATACCTCGCCTCGGTTGATATTGATCTTCATAGCCATAGGCTTCATCACCATACTCGCCTTCCTCCTCTCCTTGAGCTTCTACAATTTGCTTAAGAGGTTGAACATTTCGAACAGGTCTTGGAAGTGGAGCATTTCCTTGGGGATTGCCCAAGTTGTGGGGATTACCCACGGGTTGGTAATTGCCCAACACACACTCTTGAAGAGCTTCAACTTTCCTTTGCTCATATTTCTTGGCCATCTCCGCAAAGTGTCCGGGAGTCATAGGAGTGCTATGACTTGTGCCTTCTTCGGATTCAAGAGGGACACTCGGGGTCCTTCTTTCAATGGTCTCAACTTGGAAACTTGAGGTCACCTTCTCAAGATTTTCAATCTTTTGGCCCATGATATCCATTTTAGCAAGGATACTAGCCAAAGCATTCTTTACAAAATCTTCACCTTCGTTGGCCATTGTACCTACAAGAAGAACAAACGTTAGTGAAAACACCTCACTTACACCCTCACGTGTATAGCACTCGGGTCACTCGTTTAGTGGCGGTGGATATTTCACTCAAAATTGAATTCTATAGCTTCAAGTAGTTGAACAGCAATCCTCAACTCAATCAATCAACTCACAAGTTAAGTGTACTCCGGGGTGAGTGGAGTTTCAGTGACTCGATAAACGATAAGCTCTTTAAAGTAAGGACTTGAGTCAAAGGATTCTACGATTCTTCTTGGAGTTCTAGTCTACAACTAAGGCAAGAATTACCTAATAGCAATAAAGGATTAGTAGTAATTAAGTAGGAAAGTTACTTAGATAAGAACTAATTAGAAGTTAATCAACAAAGAAATAGGAAAACCTAGGAAAAACTACCCAAATCACACACCTTCAGGTCTAGGCGGAGCGCCCAGTGGGTGGGCGGAGCGCCCTCAGTGAAGCGGAGAGCCTGCCCAAAAAACCATTGGGGGGTCAGGCAGGGCGCCCAAGGTTGGGCGGAGCGCCTACTGGGTGACCCCCTGTTTTTCCAACTTCATTGTTCTTCAATTTCAATCTAATTTTTGGGTCGATTCCAACGTTTTTTTGCACAAATCCAAGGTACCCAAAGTTGAATATTGATATATTCTTCAAACCCCAATGATTTTCACCCCCAAACAACCAACAATCAAAGCACAATCATGATTCAAAGTTTCAAGTTGGGGTTTCAACAAGGGTTTCAAAATGGATTTCGATTCTTCAAACTTGATGTTTTACAACTCCAAATCACACAAAATTTATTTCAAATTGTTTGTTTTTCAATGAAGAACAAACCCCGATAATCAAATCAACATCAACACTCATCCAACCCATGAATCGACCAAAAGTCATCAAGAACAAGGGTTTTGGAAGGGTTTAACAATTTTTTGGGGTTTTCAAATTTCGAATTTCGTAAATCCAATCCAAACCACGTGTTTTTGGTATCAAAATAACGGGTTTTCAACAAGGATCAATAATCTATAACACCCCTAAAAAGAATCGAACACACCAAAAAGTTATGACCAATTTTTGAATTTTTCACTTTTTCATTTTTTTTGTATTTTTCTTCTTTCAAAAACTTCAACAACAAGAAACTAAAAAGATAAGATACTAGGCACGAAGAGCCAAGGGTGGGGGGTTTGTAGAAACAAAACCCGAGCCTTGTTCTGATACCAAACTGATGTAGGGAAAATGCGGAAAAAGACAAACAAGATAAAAGCGAGACGTGGCTCGAACAAATAACCCAAGTAGCACTGAAGAACTTGTTTTGATACACCCCGAGAGATCGTCAAGGAATACCTACACTAGGCAACTACCCTCGAGTTAACTAGAACCGGCAAGTAGAATGATTGGGGAGGGGTCGACATTCAACTAGAATGCACTAGTAGAAGACAAGTCCCAAACAGGTTGGTTTTCATAAACCCAAGAGTTCAACTCTTTACAAAATTCATTCATCATTCAAATAAGCTAAGTAATGAAAGAGGCTAGGCTAAGCTATTTATAGAGGTTTCTAGGTATCAAGTAAAAGGTCTAAATAGCCCACACATTAGGCTGCAAGTTAAAAGACCACGTAAGGTCAAAATAGTCTTAACACACTTAAGATTCTTGCCTCTCAACATTTTGGGCGGAGCGCCCGCCAAGTTGACCAGTGGAGGGGTCTGGGTGGAGCGCCCCCAGGGTGGACGGAGCGCCTGGCCCCCGTACTTCCTGGGCGGGGCGCCTGGATGGCCTAGGCGGGCGCCTGGGCTGTGAGCCTCTCAAAGTATCTTCAATTCACACTTCTAGTCCTTTGCATCTTCCAAGCTTGATACATGTTGGAAGGTGTCTTTGCTCGATTTGCCCCGCATCATGTGCCCTGCACCCTATGACCAAACCACCTAAACGGTCATTAGTTCTAGGAGCAGGCGTATATCCTCAGTGCCCGGTGACTTGTAGGTTAAGTCTAGTCTCACCAGCCGGACTCGTATCCCCGTAACAATAGGTAGCGTATTTTTGCCCACACATAGTCCAGAAATGTATAGTTTATGGGTGTTCGGCTAAGTCCAGCCTAGAAGTATTTTCGAATTTTTCCTTTTTTATTGTTTAAACATTGAATACTCATCCTATGGGCACTTATATGACATGACCTAGGTCAGTCGTTTTGGGAGTTAGGGTTCTGATTGGCACACCGATAGTCTTAAAAGCTCTGTATGGTCCATTAGGGCCTGTCTGTAAAATTTGAGGTGATTCGTACCTCGTTCGGTAGCATTTCGAGGAAGGTTTTTGTTTTGGTTGTCTTTAATGCTTAAAAAGAGGTTTTCTAGTTTGATTTGAGTAAATGAGCTCTGATTTCACACAAGTATTTTCTGACTTGTATGCAAAATTTGGAGTCATTCTGAGCCTCGTAGGGTCCCGTTTGGACCAGAATTGTAGCACCAGCAGCTGTTGGTGCAAAATTATGGACTTTCTGAAATTTCTTTTGCGCGCCAGCACTGGCTTCTACTGCCTTGCCTTCGCAACAGCGCCTTGGTGGACGAGACATCACTCTGGTTTCAGTGGTATAAAAGTGTTCCTAAATTCCATTAAATTTTAAGTTGGCTACTTTCAGTGTGTGTGAAAATATTTCTATAGTGGTAGGAATATTATATATAATTTCTATAATTTTGTTTGATGGTAGGAATATTTTCCAATTTCCTTAACTATGTTTTATCTTAGAAGTTAACTATTCCTTCAGTTGTATCAATATTTAGTGTCAAATATTCTACGTACTAGTTGTTTTCAAGATTATTGAAACTTTAAATTGCAAACTAACTTGACGGCACTGCAATTCTTTCTTACTATCTTCAGAAAACTAAGGACAATTATGAATATGTCTCAATAGATAACTATAGGTTCGATTAAAGTTCATTATTCTTGGAGCACAATCATTCGCGGGTTTGAAGTCAATATGGTAATATTTCCTTGTGCTTCATCTATTTTCTTCTATCTGCCCTGTCAAGTTGTATGAATCAACCATCATTTTCTAGAAGTTCCATTTAGTTTGGTCATTTTGTTCAAAATCCAATTATAGGAATTCAAAAGCAGTTTCAAAGTAAAATTTAAGTACCAAATCATTAGATATCATCAGACAACATTCTTTAATCCTTCGTTAATTCACGATTCCTAAGCTTTAATTTCATGAATTAGACTTGAGGGAAAAGTGGGTTCTGAAACCCTAATTTCCAAATCAGGGAATTTAATTCAATTGAACTTAATTTTGGAAACTAATAGTATATTTTGACTCATGAAACTGTGAGGAGTATGGAAATGTATAAGCCCGACCTAGGGTAATTTCCTTCGTTCTTCAGCTAGAAGTTAAATATTCGATTTATGGACACTTATATGTGCAGTTTCTTTTTTTATACTAGAACAAGGCAATTTCAATAGGTGTCGGGAAGGAAAAGATCTTGTTCATTAATCAGTTCAACCCTATTTAAAAGGTAAGTGGTTCCATCCTATCCTTTGAAGGCCTTTGGCCTTTATAGATGTTCTACGCAAATATTCTTCATGTGCGTAGCTTCCGATAAGGCATACCTACTACACTGAAGCTTTTTTTATAAGTACACACTAGGCTGTTAAGTTAAAATTTGGTAATATCGTGTATATGGGAGCTTTGCACTCCAACTTGTGAATTTATTATGTGCAACTGAAGTTTGATTGCCTTGTGCTTGTATGCATTGGTTAGGCTCGAGTTAGAGCTAAGACTAGGGTGTTTAAAGTCAATATGAATTGCTAGCCTCAATCAAAAGTATTATGTGATGGAAACATTGTTATAGTTATGGCAGCAACACTATGAGTTAAGTGATCGAACTGTGCGCCAGAATAGTCATAGTTAATGGGATCGGATTGCATGCCACAAAACTAATGAGTATAGTTTATCGGGCTGTACACCATAGTATACTATTTTGAAGCGAACAGGCTGCACGCCGCAATACTCTATGAGTATCTAGGATTAGGTTGTTCGCCTAAACCTCATAGTTAACTGGATTGGTTTGCCAGCTGAAGAAGTATGTGTATGTGCTTGTGTTGGATATTATTTTGTTTACAGCTTATGTGTTTAGTTTATAGCTTAAAGGTGTAACATCTAAGAGAAGATGGGCGTGCGCTGGTGGTTGTACTAGGTGTCGGCTCTATATATGATTCCAATGGGTTGCTAGAAATACAAGATTGCACTCTGTGGCTATTGCTAGATATTTGTTTACTATTTTTATTTCTCCCCTCGCGTTGTATAAGTTGCTAAGTGTAAGTGCTTGTTTAATCTATGTTATGGTGTATGATGCATTATGGTTGTTTGTGTGTTCCCATCTGTTTATAAGCATCTAGTTATTTGTGTGTTCCCGTCTGTTTATAAGCATCTAGTTGGTTATGTTTTCTGGCTATCATCTGGCTCTGCTGATTTTATAGTTGAAATAAGATGAATTCAGCTTATCTGCTTCTCTTCTTCCTACTAGCTTATCTATTCCTTTGAGGTGGCTAGCCAGGCCCACTTACGGAGTCCTTTTGACACACCCTCTATTTGTTTCTTGTCTATTTATTTCATCTCGGCAGTTTCACTCTAAGATTGAGTACGTTGCATGAATTGAGGAGCGATGACGACTTCGGCTGTCAGGGTGAGACAACTTTGTTTAGGATGGTCATCTATTTAATGTCTATCATCTCAGTTGTATTTTTTTCCCTTTGGGATATGTATATACTTCGTTTGTATTCTTAGATGTCAATTTGGATAGTCCTAAACCTAAGTATATTGGGGGGTGGGGGGTGTGTGTATATATATTATCGGTATGTCTTTTGAGTTATAAAATTCTCAAGTTAGCTTTGTGTCTATTTCATTAAATCAGTTGAAAGGGTTAACCCGACGGGTCTAGGGGAGGACATCGAGTGTCAACATGGCCTTGCAGGAAATTCGAGCCGTGTCATTATATGTGCGATTGTACTTGTTTCGCTCAGAGAGAGACAATTCTAAGAAGTGTCGAAAAGGAAATGAGGTCGTTCATTAGCTATTCTGACCCAAGACTAAAGGTAAGTGACTATATCAATCTTCTTTACCGCCTTTAGCCATATGGATGTACTACCACATGTTTCTTATCTGTGTAGTTGTCGATAGGCATACTTCCTACACCTTAGCTTCGGGTTTACGTTCTATTTCATATGTTATGACTGGCTATTGGTGTTTCATTGAGTATAATGTATTATACTGTAGTAATAGGTTTGATATGTACTTCCGGACAACCAATAAGAGTCCCGCATCGGTGAAGGGTCATTATTACATATATCTCCTGGTAGATGATGAGAGTCTTGCATAGGAGATAGGTGTGGGGCACATATGACCCTATTGCATCATGATACATTCATTCATATCTTTATGTGTGTTTATAAAATATATGGACTCGTTGCATTATTTATTTGTACTTGACTTAGTTGATTGATTGCTATGGTTCTGTTTTCCCTGACTAGAGTATCTATCCCTCGTACTCGCTAGTTATTCCTCACTTTTTGTGTCTTTTTGTCTCACTACCTCTGTTTTCTTGTTATGTCTTTTCGTTTTGGCAGATTGTTCTCTAGGACCTAGCCAACCGCAACGTGATTGAGAAGTAGGACATTTCTAGCTGTCTGTGGTCAGCCAATTTGTTCATTGAGGCTGCCAGTTGTAGGTATTATTGTTTATTTTATTTTTGCTCCATTCAGGAGATGTGTATATCTTTTGGACTTCTTAGATGTCTGATCTGGAAACCTCTAGACCTATGTTTAGGGTAGTTGGCTATGTTTGTTCTGACAGCTTGTGAATTTGTTCATCTTATATGTATGTATCCATCTTTGGAACTATTTTGCGTTTAGAATTAGTTTCTTTTCTTGTTTAAGTCAGTTGTAGATCATACATGTATTGAGTTTGTCAATAGGGATCAGGTGACAGGTTTAGGAGAGGTAGTTGGGTGCCCGCACAGCCTAATAAAAAATCTGCATCGTGTCAAAAAAGTACTTAAAATAACAATTTTTAGCGAACTCTTTCGGTTCTAGAGAAAAAGTTTTTTTTTTTTTTTTGTTGGTGCTTTGTTGAAATAATTTTCTAATTTTACTAGATGTCTCAATGGATCCATCAAAACTTTTGAAAAATCTGATTACATGTTCCGATATATCCGTCGAACTTCATTCGTTCACGAATATTGAAGAATTTTCATAATTTGGGGTCACTATTTTTGATACTTACAAGCAAGTTCTGATGGAATTGTGAATAAATGAACTTTCAACAAATCCGTCAAATTTAAAATTAAGTTTGGGCTCGCCTATATAAATTTGAAATAAAAGGATCTTCGCGCACATATTTAGAAACGAGAAAAATACTTAAACAATGTCACACCAAAGAGCATCTGGTGATATTTTATGGTTTTACTGACATTCAACACTTTCTAGCACAATGGCCCAACAAGTTGTTTGCGTATAAAAGGTCAAATGTTTGAAACTCATATTGGACCTGCAAGTTTGCAAATGATAACTTATTCTTAGTAGCAACAAAGGCTATTTTTCAAGATTTTGTTTAGCGGAGTTAAAAAGTCAAACCAACCTTTATGGATATTCCTGTATTGGTCGATTTCTGTTCGATCACAAAAGAAACAGACTCAGTCGTGTAACAAGACGCCAATTGATTTTGAGGGTGTAGATATCGGAAAGAAACTGCCTCGGTTTGGTTTCGTTCAGTTGTGCAATGTTGTGATCGGATAAAATCGAAGACAACATCATAGTGGATAAACTGTAACTGATCCTCATCTCAAAAATATCGGAACAGACTTAGCGAATTTAGTGGAGTGGATGACGACGTGCAACAGTTGGAAGAGAAACGTGGAGAAGTGGGAATCTACTAGGGTTTGGGATTCTCCATTATTTCAACCTATAAATAGGACCTCATATCTTCAGTCTGGGACGCGTTGATCTGAGCAACATTATTTCATTCTAAAAAGTCAAATACTCTCGTCACAAAGCTATAATCATTTGTTTCATTGCGTGGTCAACTTGTTGCACTAAAGATTCACTGTATTTAAGTTTGATCGCAGCTTGTTTCAAACGTGGAAGGAGATTTGTTCTTTCCATTGAAGCACCATCCATCGATTCATCAAATACAATAAGCCTTTATCGCTTTAATTATTTACTTATTGCTTATTCGTTTAAATCAATATTTGTCTTGATCGTAACATATTTTGCTCGTTTGCTGCATTTAGTTTAAGCAACCTTTCATCGTTATTCTCATCGCACAAACAACTCATCGATTTGTTTATCGTTAAATTACATCGGATTTATTGCTATTGCCTCATATTATTC
This sequence comes from Petunia x hybrida, assembly GCA_037355625.1. Classification (NCBI taxonomy): domain Eukaryota; kingdom Viridiplantae; phylum Streptophyta; class Magnoliopsida; order Solanales; family Solanaceae; genus Petunia; species Petunia x hybrida. The sequence continues at coordinate 662,537 of JBBBVM010000360.1, forward strand.
GATTGAATACATTCATCCTCCATCGTATTGCATTTATTCATCATCGTATTGCTATAATCATAATCGGATAAATTATTGTTGTCATAATTTAACTGTGCATCTAGCTGAAACAAAGTCATCTCATCGTACATTACTAGTCTATCCTTTACTTCGAACTTGTTTGCTCATCATCGTTTGTATTTGAATTGTGTGACTTCAACCTACCATCGAATCTACATACTTGACATCGATTTTAGAACTGCTTCCGAGTTAAAACTGTTGAAATCGATTAACTCGCTTACGTAAATTGCTTATCAATCGATCGAATTGAGATACAAAACGGTCGCCTTAGACTCAACTAAATATAAATTTAATTGTAAAACCTGATACATTTTTGGGAAATACAATTTGGCGCCCACCGTGGGGTCTAGGCAATCGATTTTGTTCCGAGATTTGAATCGCTTGATACTACTTACGTTTGTTTCCTTGTTTCGAAATGGCAGATGAACGCAACACCATCGCTGCCGCTCTGAACGGTTAGCAGCTCAATCCCAATGATGGGGTTCCAGTTCCGACCAACGTTGAAGCGGTCGATGAATCCACCAATCGCGAGCAGGATCCAGCTCACGACGACATTCCTGCTGGTTCGCAGTTGGACGCACCTCGAGGACAACGGTCGGGTAAGGAGCCCATGGTCGAAATTGAGTCAGGAGACGTAAATGCGTCGTTAATGGCGTATTTAAGAAAACACGACGCTCAGTTCGAAATGATACAGGAGCAACTAAAGGTTTTGTCTAATTCTATCGGAAATAGAACACCCACCCCACCGATCACACCCCCAGCAAGCATTCCGACTTCGGTTCCTCAGGGCGCCGTAACAGAGGGACTTGCAACGGGGATCGGATCTGGAGGATCGGGTACGGCCGCGGCAGCTACGGGAGCTCCGGCCTCGGTTACTGCAGAAGTAAGAATGTTAGCAACAATGCAAACTCTGTTGAATGATACAGTGAACAAAAAATTCGGTGAGATAAAATCATTTATGGAGAAATTGCCAGGTGTCCCAAAATTAATGGACGAGGTCGCTAAGAAGTCAATCTCAAAGCGTCCTTTCCCAGCAAGTGCAGCCCCGATGCCCATTCCCAAAACTTTCAAATTACCAGAAAGTTTGAGATACGATGGGACCACAGACCCGAGGGATCACATTGATATGTTCTCGGTCGCAGTTCAGGCGAATGATCTGACCTCGGAAGAAATCAATTCGGTCAGCCTCAAAAAGTTTTGTGAGACATTAAAAGGACCAGCATTGAAATGGTATCTTCAGTTGCCTGAAAATGAGATATTGAACTTCGATGACATGTCAGCTAAGTTTATTCGATCACATAAGCAAAAAAAATAGCACCAAGGGTGGAAGATATATTGAATGTCAGGCAACGACCCGGGGAAACCATCAAACAATTTGTGCAGCGGTTCAATGATGAGAAGCTTCATATTCCGAATCTCGAAGAAAGGTGGGGCTGCTTGACCTTCGCTAACAATTTGCGCACTGATTCGCTCGAGGCGTGGAAATTGAAAGATCGTCTCAGAGAAGTCGATGCATGGACTTACGAAGTGCTGTATCGGGAATGCGAACCAAGGATCAGAGCTGAGGAGGAGGAACTACAGCTAGTCCGAAATAATTATCATTACGATCGACCTCCACCACGGAGAGTTGAATATGACAGGCGAAACTACAGGGACCAGCGATGGGAACCCTACAGTTTCCCTCGAATGGGGAACAATAATCACGAAGCTGGTAGTTCGAAAAATCAATCGAAGAAAGGGAAGTCGAACACACCTTCAGCTCAGAAAGATCAACCACTCCCCTCAAAGGTGACGGAGTATAACTTTTGCATATCAACACCAAACTTGGTAAATCACTTGAAGGGGATGGGCAATAAGGTTGTGAAATTTCCAGGTCGCATAAAAACAAATCCAAATACAAGGGACGAAAATCTATGGTGTGCATTTCACCATGACTTCGGCCACACAATGGAGGATTGTAAGGCGTTGAGATATGAAGTGGCCAGCCTACTGCAGAAGGGGCATCTGGTTGAATTATTAACTAACAGAGGACGAAATAATTTTAATAAGAAAAAGACGACGAACCGCCAAAACCCCCTGCTCCTAGGAAGACGGTGAATGTCATTACCGGAGGAGATGACGTTTGTGAAGTAACTTACACTACCAAGAAATACGCAAAGGTCTCATTTACACGAGACAAACGAACACGAGATGATATGAACGATGAGATCGTGTTCGGAGATTTTGATTTCGATGACAGAATCCATCCTCATCACGACGCACTTATAGTCACAATGAGGATCGATGACGCTGATGTGAAAAGGGTGTTGATCAACGCTGGTAGTTCAGTCAACATTATACATGCAAGGGTAGTGGAACAACTGCAGTTGAGCGATAAGATTGTACCTCGCTCAACAGTATTGTCGGGCTTCAACAATTCGAGTGAAGTGACCGTGGGAGAAATAACGATTAAGACTTATGCAGAGGGTGTTGAGAATGAGACATCATTTCAAGTAATGAAAGGCGAAATGGCGTACAATGTGATATTGGGTCGACCGTGGATTCACACTATGGGAGCAGTCCCATCGACCCTACATCAAGTCGTAAAATTCCCTACCCCATGGGGAATTCGTGAAATCAGAGGCGAACAGCAGGCTTCGCGAGAGTGTTACTCAGTAGCTGTTAAGGATGGCTTTTGATTGTAGCAATCACAGTTAGTGGGACCCGTGGCCGGAAGCTTCACTTCGGTTCCGTCGTGCGCCTTAACGCAGCTACCGGAATCCGAAGTCGAAGGCGACTTCGCACAGGTTTCACCATACAAGCTAGTGGGACCCGTGATCGGAAGCTTCACTTCGGCTCCGTTGTGCGCCTCAACGCAGCTGCCGGATTCCGAAGTCGAAGGCGACTTCGCACAGGTTCCACCATGCGTGAGAGAACCGTATAAACAAAAAGCTGGAGACTCTACGATAGAAGATTTGGAAGAAGTAACATTATTCAATGATAAGCCTAATCGAAAAATCTATGTGGGAGCAGAATTGGATCCCGAAGTAAAATCAAGAATCATATCCTTCCTTAAGGGTAATTCTGATTGTTTTGCTTGGTCCCATGCAGATATGGTTGGGATCGATCCAAAGGTCGCCACACACAAGCTAAATGTCGATTCGAAACACCGGCCGGTGAAACAAAAGAAACGGCCAAATGGGGGATTCCGAAGGAAGGTGATCAACGACGAAGTAGAAAAATTGCTAACGAATGGGTTCATTAGGGAGGTCAAATATCCTGAGTGGCTTGCAAACACTGTTGTTGTGCCAAAGAAAAACGGCAAATGGAGAGTGTGTGTTGACTATACCGACCTCAATAAAACTTGTCCAAAAGATTCGTTCCCATTGCCTCACATCGATAGATTGATCGATTCAACGGCAGGACACGAAATGTTGAGCTTCTTGGACGCCTATTCAGGCTATAATCGAATCTCGATGGACCCATCGGATCGGGAGAAGACGTCGTTCATCACAGACATGGGGACTTATTGCTACACAGTTATGCCCTTCGGTCTTAAGAACGCTGGCGCTACTTACCAGCGTTTGGTCACCACTATGTTTAAAGATTTGATCGGAAAAACCATGGACGTATATATCGATGACATGCTGGTCAAATCTCTTGAAAAAGAAAAACACTTGAGTCATTTGGACGAAACTTTCACAATACTGAGGCGTTTCAACATGAGACTGAATCCGGAGAAATGCGCGTTCGGAGTTGGATCCGGCAAGTTTTTGGGTTTCATCATATCGCAGAGAGGAATAGAGGCCAACCCAGACAAGATCAAAGCAATTGAGAGCATTCCCGAAGACCTGACAACGGTGAAGGAAGTTCAACAACTGACCGGTCGAGTAGCCTATCTCAGCAGGTTTATCTCGAGGTCATCAGAACGATGTCACAGGTTCTTTTCGGTGCTGAAAAAGAACAAAAGCTTTGAATGGACACCAGAATGCAAAAAGGCCCTCAAAGAACTGAAGCTGTACCTCTCAAATGCGCCGCTCCTATCAAAACCAATCGAAGGAGAAATGCTGCTGATTTACTTGGCTGTCTCCGATGTCGCCGTAAGCGCTGTCCTTGTCCGCGAGGACAGAGGTAATCAATTTCCTATTTATTACGTTAGTAAAACACTTTTAGATGCAGAAACAAGATATCCGCACCTAGAAAAATTAGCACTGGCACTAGTCACTGGTGCACGAAAATTAAGACCTTATTTCCAATGTCATTCAATATCTGTCGTAACCACTTTTCCATTACGAAATATTTTACATCGGCCAGACCTTTCTGGTCGATTAATGAAATGGGCGGTCGGGCTGAGCGAGTACGATATCACTTATCAGCCTCGCACCGCCATAAAATCTCAAGTGTTAGCTGATTTTGTAGCAGATTTTAGCGCTAATATCTTCCCGGAGGCAAAAAAGGAAGAATTGATGATGAGGGATCCCGATCCCGGAATTTGGAAAATGTTCACCGATTGAGCTTCAAATGTAAAGGGGACTGGCCTCGGAGTTTTATTGATAGCACCTACCGGTGAAAAGCTCAGGTACGCAATCAAACTACATGCAAAAACTAACAACGAGGCCGAATATGAGGCCCTCGCTGCAGGTTTAAAAATTGCAAAAGACTTGAAGGTCGAACGACTAGATATCAAAAGTGACTCTCAATTGGTGGTAAATCAAATCCAAGGCGATTTCTGTGTTCGAGACCCAAGGATGCAGCAGTTACTTGAAAAAGTGCAAAATCTCCTCACATTTTTCCAAGAATGGAAAATTGCTCAGATACCAAGGGAGGACAACATCGATGCAGACGCACTAGCCAACCTCGGTTCTGCAGCGACCATCGACGGAAAAATCGATGAAACAGTGGTCCACCTGTTCGAATCACCACTCTGTCGGAGCATTAAAGAGGTAAACAATGTTAACCACACTTGGGATTGGAGAAACAAATACTTGTCTTATTTGCAGGCAGGAACCCTTCCCGATGACAAAAAATCTGCCCGATCACTCAAAGCTAAAGCGGCAAGATATTGTCTCTTAGAAAACCAACTCTACAGACGAATGTTTAGCGGCCCTTTAGCAAAGTGTGTGGGCCCAGATGGGGCAAATTACGTGCTGAAAGAAATTCACGAAGGCGAGTGCGGCAACCACTCCGGTAGCAAGTCATTGGTTCGGAAGATCCTAAGAGCTGGATATTATTGGCCAACAATCGCAGATGATGCCAAAGAATTCGTCCGCAAATGTGACAAGTGCCAACGATTTGGCAATCTCATACATCAACAGGCAGAACCACTTCATTCGGTCACGTCACCGTGGCCATTCATGAAGTGGGGAATGGACTTGGTCGGGCCGCTTCCGACAGCGCCCGGTGGGGTAAAATTTATCTTAATTCTTACGGATTATTTTTCTAAATGGGTGGAAGCTATTGCTTTGGCTAAAATTCGTGAACAGGAAGTTATCAAATTCATTCACCAGAATATCATTTGTCGTTTTGGGATCCCGAAAGAGATCACATGCGACAATGGTAAGCAGTTCGTGGGGAGACGAATCACAGCCTTCTTCGAAAAGTGGGGAATCAAGCGAATTGCATCAACACCTTTTCACCCTAGTGCAAATGGACAGGCTGAGTCTTCCAACAAAACAATTCTTGAGTATTTGAAGAAAAGGATGGATGATTCAAAGGGCAACTGGCCGAACGAACTCCCCGGAGCACTGTGGGCTCATCGGACAACGGTGAAACACAGTACCGGGGAGACACCGTTCTCACTTGTCTACGGAGCAGAAGCAGTGATACCGGTGGAAGTGGGAGAACCCAGCCTTCGGTTCGCCCACTCCACCGAGGAGGCCAACGAAGAGGCCATGTTGATAGATCTGAACTTGGTCGAAGCAAAAAGAGACATGGCATTCGTTCGAATACAGGCACAAAAGCAAAGGGCAGAAAATTACCTCAACAAAAAACTTAGGTATCGATCTTTTAATGTAGGTGATTATGTGCTGAGGGTCAAAAGACCGAAGAAGGATGAGCCCAACGAAGGCAAACTAGGAGCAAATTGGGAAGGACCTTTCCGTGTCAAGGCAGTGATCGGGAAAGGGTCATACCAACTTGAAACAATGGATTCCAAACCGGTGGACTTCAATTGGAATATCACACAATTGAAGAAATACTATTTTGAAGGTTCTGCGGTATCAATCTTCACCCTTTACTCTTACTTCGCAATTTTCATTATTTCCTCATCGGAATAAACTGTTTGATCGATTACTTGATACTAACACTTTTAGATGATAGGCATAGTTGGGGTCGAATGATGATAAACATCACCCACGAACACTTGAGCTCAAAACGCTCCGATCGGGGTCGATAAGTTTGACGAACACTCTAACGTGGTCTTCATTTATAACCGGTTTTCTTGGTTTCTTGTCTTCCAATGATTCCGTTTCAGGTATCAAAGTCAAGAACCAGTGTTCGCCTACTCATTCTTCGCACCCAAACACTGGGGGGATGGAGTTAGCGTGAAGTTCATCGGCAGATACTGGGGACTGCCCTACAACCGGGGACTTTCGATCGGAAAGCGAAATGGAATCGACAGAAGACAGCACTGGGGACTCGTTCAAAATTCGACAGAAGGTCCAACGTTCACTCGAACTGGGGACTCGTTCAAAATTCGACAGAAGGTCCAACGTTCACTCGAACTGGGGACTCGTTCAAAATTCGGCGGAAGTTCCAACGTTCACTCGAACTGGGGACTCGTTCGAAATTCGACAGAAGTTGCAACATCCAATAAAACCTCGACATTTTTATCCGAAGTCAAGTGTTATCAGTTGTAACTGACTTATGTAAACGATCCAGTAGTGGTCAAAAGTCCGTGCCTTACGGCCGCACCTTGTAATCGATCGAATCATACGATCTAGAATGTATTAAAGGCCCATTAGCGGCTTGCTTCAATATGCAACACTGTGGTTATCTCCACATTTGCTCTTGTTCAATTTACGCGATCGTTTCAGATATTAAGCGGATTCTACATTTCCAAGATTTTCACCAAGTGTTAAAAGTTTTTATTCCGAACCCATAAAAATGTTCGAAGAGTGCATTTCGTGAAAATGAGACGTCATTCCTCACTACGCACTGAGACATTGGGCCCCAATTATTTCTTATTTCTTTTGACAACTATCGTTGAACATCAAAATTTTCGAACGATTGGATCATCTTCGAAAAGCAAAAAACAATACAACAATGACAGAAGTGATTTCATTCATAAGTCATATATACAGAGTCATATATACATGGATGGAACTTCAAAAACGACTCAATACAAAGAAAAAACAAATCATTCATCAGCATCTCCATCAGAGCCTTCATCGGAGGAACTTGCTGGGAGACCAAGATCTTCACGAGTCAGTCGCACGATGGCAATAGGTACGCTCAGCTCGGTGGGAACATCGACAGTTCGGTCCAACATCTCCCTAAGGACATCGCGCCTTGATTCGGCAAGGATTAAATCCTTCTTCTTGTCAAACTCTTTCTCGAGGTCGCGCCTTAGTTTGGTGGACTCCTTGTGGAGTAGCAAGTTCCTCTCCGTTAAGCTGTCAGCTTCAGCCTTTAGTCCTTCGTTACTTTTACGGAGAGCAATCAACTCTACGAACTGATCAGCCAGCTCTCTGTCTTTGCTCTCCAGAATGGAGTTGAGTTCGGCTATCTTCAGATCAGAGTTGGCCTCGTGATCACTCAGCTGTGCGTTCAGAGCCCGAATCTGGGATTCCAACTCCGATTGACGAAGAGCATGTTCATTCGTGCTCTTGTTGAAGTTGGCTAAGAGTTCAACATTCTTGGTTTCTGCCGCCTTTAGCTTCCGATGTAACTCCTCCCCCGCCGAAGTAAGATGAACAATCTGCTCATTTAAAACTTTGGCTCCATCTTGAAGTTGGTGAATCCGATCGGCAGTCTCGATCGCCATTATGCAGTTCTGAAAACAAACGGTTGAGAACAAGTCTATGCAATCTATACAAAGTATACAAAGAATTTTGAAAGTAGAACTTACTCTAAAGGCACCAAAGGAAATCTGGGAAGGCAAACTCAGATCCTCGTGCGTGTTCAGCCGAGCTTGCTCCATTGGGCCTATGACATCGAACAAATAATTCGCCAACCGCCTTGGGCATCTAAGCAAATCAACATTGGGTGGCACTTCTATCGTAAGCGATCTAACACCCCTTTGTTCAGATTCACCCAAGGCAGCAAAAGCAGCGGCTTCTTCGCCCCTGGGAAGAGGCACAATTAGATCGGCATGGTCCATACCAAAAAATGATGACCCCGTCTCCTCATCGTACTTGGACTTCGCCGTCGCAATCGACCGATCCAAAGTTGGTGCTTTCCCTTTTGCTGGGTCCCTCTCTCGAATTCACGATCGAAGGCCTCGATCATCCCCTCTTGATTTTCAGGGGCGGCGCCCAAAGAGACAAGAGCGCCTTCCCTACTAGGCAAGCCTCCCGAACCCGAATTGGCGTCTTCGGCGATAGGGGAGAGATGGTAGTCGTCCACGGAAAGATCTCCTTGTTCGGCCATTTTAAGCTGAATGGCCGCTTCTTGGAGTCTTTCTTTAGCTGGCCTCTTGGGACATTTCACCAATTGATCAGACTCTAACTCCTCCCCGGCTTCCTCCCCCTCGATGTCAATAACCGGGGTCACTCTTTCGGCGGCTTTCGCCGCTGCGATCGCTGAACTCGTTCCAGTGATCACATCCTCTATGGTTTGAGATGCAGCCGATGAGCTGCCCCCTTGTTCTTTTTCAACCACCACTATTTTGGGCAAGTACTTGTTCCTCAATTCTTGGAACGATCTCTTTTTCTTCTTCGGGGGAGGAGCATCATCGACTTTGGCATCAATACCCATCAAAAAGCTTATGTCCCCAAAAGAGACAACAAATTCTTGGCTCGACAAGAACAAGCACTCATAATCAAAACAAGCAAAGAGATCAAGGATAGGCATGTAGCAATTAAATTTCCCACGACCCCTAAGCCCATGACCAACACACCAAGCCTTCAAATCAATGTTATCACAAAGTGACACATCGGCTTTGGCATGCTCAACACTCAAGGTGTGCTCAACATATGGGATGGAGTAAGTAAAATAGTTCAATTCACAACTAACATCGACTACTCCACTCTCCTTATTAGAAGCACTCTCACACACACCAAGAGGTACCTCCTCACCTCCAAAGTCACCTCCAAGATGATCCTTCTTACTAGGCAAACTCCAAAGGAAGGTCTCTAGAATAGGTTCTTCATCATTATAGTCCACACAATAAAGGCTAGGACTACTAGAAGTTAGGTCAACTCGACCATACCAAGAGCACTCTTCTCACTTGGAGTTCCAAACATTGGATCATCCATAGAGCCTAACTTTACAAACCATGGAGGTTCGACTCTACTATCGACCCTAGTCTGATACAATTCACCACCACAAATGAGATTGCCTTCAAACATTAGAAATGTAAAAGCATGCACCTCAAAATCATGGCCACACAAGAGCATAGTATCAAGACTAGGTCCTTCACTCTCACTCGAGGAGTCATCAAAAATAAATCGATCCATCTCACAACCTAGAGACTCCTCAATGTTAAAACCATCCTTACTACGACACAAGATACCACCACTAGCAAGTAAGCAATCAAAGGGAAGAATGGGATAATCATGCAATTCATCTTCACCTTTATCAAATATGGGTGGGGTGTCATAACAAGGCTCACACACAAGGTCAACTTCAACATTTTCACTAAAGAGAGGTTCAATGAAAACCGAGCTTTTCAACCCTCTCAAATAGTGGTTCATTTTCACACACAAGTTGACCCAAAGGCTCTACACTAGTTGCAAACACATTATAGTCATGCAAATCATCTACTAGTATAGAGTTTTCACACACATTATCACAAGACAAGGAAGTATCATGCTCAAGGGAGGAAGAACTATCACATACCTTTGAAGTGTCATGAATGTCTCCACCTTGTAGCTCACAATCGGCATGTCCTTCACCTTGTATTTCCATCTCGGAACATGGTTGAGGCTCCATTGGTTTGCCTCCAAGAATCCCTACACAAGAATTCAAACACATAGAAGAAAAAGATAAAGGGCTAAGGTTAGAATAAGGAGTGTCCTCACTCTCAATTTTTCTTTTTCTCTCTTTCTTTTCACTCATTTTTTTCCAAGGTCGGGTGTAGATTCGGGTGGTGACAACCCACTCACATCACTCAACACAACCTCTCCTTTTTCCACTCGAGAGTTGTCACCGGTCGCTCCCTTACTCCTCTCTATCTTTTGTCTCTCAAATTCGGGTGAATTGGGGCGAGGCCCAAGAATACCCATAGCCAGAGTAGGTGGACTTTTCACGTCAACCAGGAATCTAGGACTAGGAGCCTCATCACTCGATGTCTCCTTTTTCTTCGTTGGTGAACCACTCGGCTTTGGAAGTGGCTTCGGGCTCATCTTGTTGACATTTTTCAACTCTTTTGTAGCACTAGTCCCACCATTGCTTATGTTTGTAAGACTTCTTGTTTGCACATTGTCAACCATGGAATGAAGTTCTTGCTCCTTTCTCCTTTGCATAGCCAAAGAAGGTGCACTAGTAGGCACTTGGCTCTTCGCCCGGTAAGGCACAAAGTCATAGACTCTTTGCCCTATACCCACAAGATACGCATCCTTCACCACACTATATTGCACCATCTCCTCCTCCAACCACGGCTCACCTATCCACACATCAACATGACGCATGGGATACACATCACACCACACATAGCATTTATAATTCCTATGAGATTTGAATACCCGAGCCTCCTTAGAAACCCATACTCCATCATACTCGTAAGGATGCTCTAGCTTATGGCATGGTATCCTAAGCCTATCAGCCAAAGAGGTGCTAATACAATTGGGATCTGTATCACCAATCTTGAGCAAGTATCCTCCAATACCATCTACCTCAATAACGAACCTACGTCTACCCAAGTCTTGTACATTGGCATCCAAATGAGAATTTGGACGCCCACAAGTGTTAACACCAACAGCTTGGGTCTTCCTTATCCCTCCACTAGTGGTAACACCACTAGAACAATCCCCACTTCCCGTCACTCTCCCAACATTAGAAATGTTGTTGGAATTCGAGGAAGGAGCCTTGCCATGGAACACATAAGTGCCTCTCGCCTTGGTTCCATAGCCCATAGTACTACTCCTACTACAACCATCCACGCCCCTCACGGTATACAACCCCTTTGTAGCAAAAGCAACACCATCTTTCATACCAACCTCCACATGGGAATTAGAAGCATTAGGTCGCTTAGCGTACCTAGAAGATACAAGCTTCTTCTTTCCCACGGAACAACCACCACCACCCCCATACTAATGGAAGGTCCACTGCTACCCCCTTGTACACCGTTAGCAACACTAAGAGAAGATGTAAGAATAACCCATATGTTCAACATCATCATCAACTCTATCTATGTCACTATCATGCTCAAATTCATCACAAGTAGAGTAAGTAGGATCAATGTACCTTGAAGCGTCACCATCTTTGATTTCTTGACTAGAAGCATAGGCATCATCACATTCGTCATCACAAGCCTCATAGTCTTCATCAATCTCACGATCATCATAGTGAACCGCTTCATCAACATAGGAGCCATGGTTTTCATCATCATAGTAATGACCATCATCACCCTCATAGGAACCATAGTCTCCATCATCACCATACGAGTCATAGCAACTCGCATCATCCCCGCATGAGCCATAATCCCCACAATTAACATCCGACATTGTTGCAACACCCAAGAACAAAACCTCCCAAAAGTCACTCCCTCACGTGTATCGCTCAATATATGAACACTCAAGAGCGAGGCCTTAACAAATTGGGAACCAAGGTAATCACAACTAGCATGTCCAAGTTAAAGTTCGAAATGGAATTAATGAGACTCGATGTACGGACGGCTATTTAAAGTGCGCACTTGAGGCCAAAAGGAGTTCTACGACTCTTCTTTGAATTCTAGTCTCCTCTACGCACGAATACCCTAATACGCTAAAGGATTAGTGTCTTTCAAGTAGGCCAATTACCTTAGAAACACTAACCAAGAGGTATGGTAGAAAACGGGACACAAAAATTTTGACTCGAAATGGCACCAAACGGATTCGGAATTGGATGAAATTTCGTTTGTGATCTAGAAACTCATCATATTTAATGAACCAATTGGAGTCATGATGTTTGGAAACTGTTCGGAAGCCGTTGCGAACGTTCTGTCCCAAAAACTAGAATTCTGGAAATATTTGTTCTTCGCTAACGCGACCAGACGCGCGCTATCGCGAAGGGTTAAAATTTCAAAATTTTATTTTGCTCTTCGCTATCGGAGAATTACTCTTTGCGATCGAGAAAGGTAAATTCTACAACTTTTCCAGCAACTCCACAACGGGTTTTGGCGATTTTTGTCCAACTTTTTGGCTCGATTTCAACCCGATACACAAAACCAACGATACCCAAAGGTGTATACAACTAATATCATCAATCCCCAATAGTTTTTCAACCCCAAACAACAACAGCAAGCTTCGATTCGAATTTGAAGCATTTTCAAGAAATTTTCAAACTTTTGGATTTAGATTTTGGAAATTTTGATTCGTAACACCAAAACACGATATATGGGTATCAAAACAACAGGAATACAATAAGGAACAAACCCCAATACTTTTTAACACTTGAGGATTCGATTCCAACAAGTTCCACCAAATTTTGTGAAATTTTCAAGTTTTTTTTTTCTTTTTTCTTTAATTTTCAAGAACAAACAACACAATCACAACGACGACAAGAACAAGACCGAGGATTCGTAAGAACGAAACCTAGTCGTGCTCTGATACCAACTGATGCAATCTAAAACGAGCGAAAGCTAAACACGATACAAACAATGCGGAAGCGATAAAACACAAGATAGATGATATCAATGATATCGGGAAACAAGGATTGGGGAGTCAAGAAACGAGAAGTAAGAACGGATAATTGGAATTCAAGACAAGAATTAAATTATCCAAAAGGGAGAATGAAACTCAAACCTTACAAGGAATTCACGCTAGTGGTGAATCTCCATAGATTCCAAGTCGACGAGATACATGAAGCCTCGGGCTTCGACAAGAAAGGCTCGGCCTTCTCTCAATTCTCTCTACTCTCAAATGTTCATACAAGGTAAACTATGAAATGAAAGAGCTAATGTGCTATTTATACATTTACATTGATAAATGGACAAAATTGCCCCTGCAGCTGTTTCTGGCTCGCTGCTCAGCTTCTCTTCATCGCGATCGCGCCAAGAGGGTTCGCGATCGCGCAGTGCATCAACCTAAGTATCGAGATCGCGCGAGGAAGCTCGCGATCGCGCAAGTCACTGGAATCTTCAACATCGCCATCACGCTAAGCATGGCGCGGTCGTGCAGAACAAAGGGAGCCTCTTCGCGATCGCGCAGGCATTGTCGCGATCGCGAAGAACAGTTGTCCTTCGGCAGGCAGTGAGCTCCCAGTGTGCTTTCCTGTTTTGCCATGTTTTGTGCTGCCCTGTTTCCTGCCCTGTTTCCCCCGTCCTCGGTGCTCCAATGCATGATATTCAAGACGTTTCCGGAAACCTTGACTCGTATCCCTTGTGCTCTCGAGCTTGGCTTTTGATGGTTGGGAACTACACCATTTAATATTGCATCAATATAGGTCAGCCATCTAATGCCTAAAATGTCAACGTAAAAGCCTCAGAGATGCTAAATGTCAAGTGACCACCCAGGGCTAGTACAGTGTCATTATCCTACTATAGACTATTTATGCAAAGCATGAGCTAGGAGCTCGTTGAGTGCATGTAAATTCTGCCCACAAAGACTAGGCGCCAAAAAGAGCTCGTTGAGTGCATGCAAAATCTGCCCAAAACATCGAAGCTTCACAGCACCCAAAGTTAGCTCGCGAAGGTGCTCGTTGAGCAATTGAGCTCTCGGCCAACACCTCCAAGTGACTGCTTATCTTTCCTTAGCTTGCTAATTTGCTCGTTGATCCTTCTAACAAGCTGCCCGCTCCTCCAAAGCTCACGAACATGTGCCTCAATTTGGACTGCATCAATTTTTAAACATATAACAAGCATTTTTTTTACACTTCATTTTTTCCATCAATGACGAATTTTTGCTAAAATAAAAGGCTATAATTCTAGAAAAAAATTGGCGATAATCCTAGAAAGTTAGCTCGACTACTTTGAGCTATTTCAAGCTATTTTTGAATTTTCACGCCAAAATTAGATGATTATAATTAGGTGTCATTTGCTTGTAAAATAAATATAATAATATGGCTCACTTGTAAGTAAATACAGACAAATTGTCTTGATTTTATTTTTACTTTAGATTTTTGTATATGGGCATAGTGATAACAATTTGCTGTTATTTGCTTATAAAATAGATATAATAGTTTGGCTCACTTGTAAGTAAATGCAGAAGGATTGTCTTGATTTTAATTTTTACTTTGAATTTTTGTATATGGGCAAAGTGATGACGATTTGGTGTCATTTGCTTGTAAAATAGACATAGTAGTTTAGCTCACTTGTAAGTAAATGCAGACGGATTGTCGTGATTTTCATTGGATATTTGTATATAGGCGAAGTGATGACGATTTAGTGTCATTTGCTTAACATAGAAATAGTAGTTTGGCTCACTTGTAACTTAATACAGACGAATTGTCTTGATTTTATATTTTCATATGTATTTTTGTGAATGAATATAGTAAGTCTGACATTATTTATTTACAAAAGAACATGAGTGTTAGCTCATTGTATAAAGAAATGATGCCGGATTGGTCTTATGTTATGTTTTATTTTAATTTTTGTATATGAGTGAAACAATGACGATTTGGTTTTATTTATTCACAAAATAGACGTGACTATATGAATAAATAACGACATCATGGCATTGTTTTCTTCTTTATAGGGAGCAGTGACGTTTTTATTATTACGGCTCAAAAAGGTGCGGTGACATTTTTGTAGTTACGGAAAGTGCTCAATTTAATGACCACCTTTAAAATGCTCAAACCCTAAAGACCACACTTTTTTTTGCCTATTTGTTAAATCCAAAAAATTTCACTCGGCGCCCTCCATAAGGAGTTGTTTTGCAAAGTTGCCCACGTTAAGCAATGTTTAAGCAAAATACCATTATTTAACCTGGAGTCAAGACTTCACTCGGCGCCTCCATAAGGAGTTGTTTTGCAAAGTTGCCCGCGTTAAGCAATGTTTAAGCAAAATACCATTATTTAGCCTGGAGTCAAGACTTCAAAGCAAAATTTTGTAAGTATTGGCATGGGGTCAAGACCTCAAGGGCAAGTATTGTTCTGCCAATACTTCAAATTGTAACATCAGCGCTGAAAATATTCATCTCGCGCAAGAACTTCCATGGTATTTAGACTAGGGGAAGAGAAGAAATAGCTACTTTTTGGCTACCATTACAATTTAAGCCACCATGGGCGAACTTTTACAGAGTTATCCACTTTTCCTATTTTCATACCATTGTGGTTGAAGTTCAAGCCAAATAACCTAACTTTAACCCCTTATGATTTGAAGTTGAAATATGCCATTTTTACTTTCTTTTTTTTTTCTTTTTTTAGCTTAACTTCAAACGAAAGGTTTCAATTGGATTTGAAGGTGAGTCCAATTTCATACTTTTTGTCTTAGTGTAGTTTAATTTCGGACTAAAAAATATAAATTGGGTTAACTTCAAACCATAGGGTCATAACTTTAATCCCTCATGATTTGAAATTGAGTAGCTAAACTTGCAAATAGTTTTTAAAAATGACTAAAAACTAAATGAAAAAGTGGCCCCGGGCAAAATTTTTACAAAATAGTTGGAGCCGGTGCCCCTTTTAAAAGTAATATGGGCCAACTTTTAGAGCCAACATTTTTACTGTTAAATAGGTAGGAGAAATTACAATGCCCATTAGGGTTTTGGCATTAATGGGAGCAATATATAAAGAACTCTAACTCTTTTCTTGAAGAAACCTCCCCGGAAGGTCCCCTTTTCTCCATTTGAGCAACGCAATCATGGTGCACGTCTCCTTTTATCGCAACTGTAAGTCTTCTCATCTTTCTATAGAGGGCGATGCTAACTATTTGGGATCTTATGTTCACGAATATTGAAGGAAACAGAGCATATAAATATTATCTTTGAGGTCTTTGGGTCGTTATTAATTTCCACTTTTGAACGTTTCTTAGATACTCTGTTACCTTTCATTGCTAGAGGTTTGTACTTTAAGTAGAAAATGTGGAGAAATTTGAGTATAAGAATGAAATGAGTCCATAATGAATGTTGAAAGTCATTTAGAGCGCTTACGGACAATAATGTTGAAGGTTACGATTGTCAGTTTGTTCATCTAAAGGTCGATTTTTATTGGTTTAAGTTGACTAGTCTGTCTGCAATTTTATTCATGTGCTAGCCTTGTAACATCATACCTGTTAAGCCTATCTTATATAATTGTCTAATATAATTCAGATGGGAAGACATTTAAGAAGCCCCGGCGTCCCTATGAGAAGGAGCGATTGGATGCAGAGTTGAAGCTTGTTGGAGAGTATGGACTAAGGTGCAAGAGAGAACTTTGGAGAGTTCAGTATGCTTTGAGCCGTATCAGGAATGCGGCTAGAATGCTTTTGACCCTTGATGAGAAAGACCCACGTCGTATTTTTGAAGGTGAAGCTCTCTTGAGGAGGATGAACAGGTATGGTTTATTGGATGAGAGCCAGAACAAGCTTGATTACGTCTTGGCACTCACTGTGGAGAACTTTCTTGAGCGTCGTCTCCAAACCCTTGTGTTCAAGACTGGGATGGCAAAGTCAATCCATCACGCTAGAGTGCTCATTAGGCAAAGGCATATCAGGTACAGATAGAATTTCAGCTTTTATGGCAACTCATAATAAGTTCAGTCTTCCCTACTTTTGTTTTTGTTATATATCAACTTTTTCCTGTGCTGTTCATGTATGTAGGCTGGATTTATGAAGAAACATTATGTTAATGTGTTGCGATTATAATGTGCTTGAAGGCTAACATTTTTGTTGTTGAAGTCGTAAAGAGTCATAAGAGGCTAACATTATGTTCTTTTTCTGAAAAGAACTTGGCCTAAAATATCATAATTAAATTGAGTCCGTGATGTCTAAGAAAAATAGTTGGGTTTTAACTCTTTTTTTTTCTTAGAATCTTCCTGAGTTCTTGCTGTTTCTTAAAGTCTTTGTTAATTGTAGGGAAGTGCTTTTAGGTCAATTTTTACTAATGTCCTGCAAAAGATACAAAGGTTATCAACAAATTAGTCTTTTGTCTAGTATTGTTAAACTAGAACAAAGTTGCATATCATAAAATTGATACGCCAATCACCATTTCTTTCTAATAGTGTTTTAACAATCAATACTATTGGAAAAAAAAAGAACACTTTATTATTCTGCATTCATCATTAGTACAATGTTCTCCGTTTCCATGTAAATAGGTAGTATAACATTGAATTTATAAGAACATGTGTGTCAGATATGGCATGAGGGTGTAATGTCTGCTGTATGTAAGCATGATTGTTCATTTTTATGAGTTAAAGTTGCATACACCGTCAGTCTAATGAGCTTTTATGCTATTAGGTCACCTTTACATATTGTAGTGGGTAAGCTGCTTTTATTTTCAAGATCACAAATTTCACTTTTTATAGAGGCTACTTGTAAACATCCTTTGGGTTACTTGATAGTGTACAAACTAAGTGTGTAAATAAATTGGACACTTGTTCATCTATCAGAAAGGAAAATTGTTTGCTGCATGTACATTAGGTTTCTTTACATGGCAGAAGGGCAATTGATGTGCATAACATGAGAAGTTCTATACAATCACATTCCTAAGTGGTTAATGCCCTATGTATGCAGCAACTCTGTTGTAAAGTGAAGGGTAGTGAGCCATTTTCTCCTTTTCTATTTGTATCTCCTCTGCATAAAAAAGAACCTAATTTTGTTCAAACCTTGGTTGCCTGGCATTTGGATATCAGTTTTGAATCGACATATCTTTGCATTTCAGAGTTGGAAGGCAGGTGGTGAATGTTCCTTCCTTTATGGTGAGAGTGGACTCTCAGAAGCACATTGACTTCTCTCTCACTAGTCCTTTCGGTGGTGGACGTCCTGGAAGAGTCAAGAGAAAGAACCAGAAGTCTGCTGCTAAGAAGGCTGCTGGTGGTGATGGAGATGAAGAGGATGAAGAATAAGCAGTATGTTCATTCGGAATATATGGGCTTAGTGTTATCTTAATTTTCTGCAATTGTGTTACCTTCATGTTGTAGAACGGGTGTATTGACCAGCATTGGACAAGTTTTTTTTGTTTTGCATTTGCTCTGTTTAAGAGTTCTGACTAAATGTGCTGTTCTGAACCCAGGGGACCTGGTATTTACAAGCTATAAATTTCTAGCTTATATCTTCTCTACCAGGCGACTAGGCCTGGTTTATGTTAAAACAATTTCCAATGAAGCAAATTCCCATAGATAATTGGTCTATATAAGTGAAGTGCGGAGAGAAAGAGGTACTGTATAGCTATTTATTTTTGGTATGATAATTTGGTCCAAATTTGTGCCTATGTAGGTATAGTAATTTGGTCCAAATAAAAGGCATTCTACTGAACAGCTAGTTCTTCTCCTGAGATGAATGAGATTGCTAATAGGTTTTGTTGTTGGGAAAATGATGCAATCGAAAATACGAAAAGCGATAAAGAGATAAAAACGAGACGAGACTCACACGAAAGTTCGAGTAGCAACGAAGAACTTGTTTCGTTACACCCAAAACGATTGACAAGAATCACCTAATGCTATGCAACTATCCTCAAGAGTCACGTGGCTCGAGCAAATAGAATGATCAGAGACGGATTGAAGAGCAACTTGGATTCATCCAACTGATTCAAGCCAAAATGGTTACAAGGTTCAAGAACAATGCTCATTAATGTTTTTGTGTTCAAAGTAAGCTAAAAAGCAATAAATGAGGGAGGGGTGTATTTATAACACCCCTTTACAATGTTTTCCTACATTCTGGTCCGCAGCTGCTCAAGTGTTCATCGCGATCGCGCAGGGATATATGCGATCACGAGGCACACTTAAACGCTGAGTCGCGCGATCGCGCGAGACAAGGCGCGAAGGCGAAGACAAAATAATTCCCCTTCGCGATCGCGATGGTGTGCACGCGATCGCGAAGAACAAAAGTTCAGCTTCAGGCAGTAAGCTCAGCAGGTGTTCCCCTGTTTTGCTCCCCTGCTTCCTGCACTGTTTCCTGCCCAGTTTGCACATTGATTGAGCTCCAATGCATTGTCTTTAAGTCCTCTCCCGAGCTCATATCATCCATGCCTCTCCAAACCAAGTGTAGGTGAACGTCGTGTATATCCTTGGCTTGACTTCGAGTGAATGATGCAATTTGTGTTGCATCATCCTCCCCTTCTTGAGAAGATTTCGTCCTCGAAATTAAGGCGTCTTCCTCCAAGGTATCATCACCTACATCAAAAGAAGTCAAGTCACTAACATTAAAAGTGGTCGATACATTGTACTCACCGGGCAAATCTATCACATAGGCATTGTTGTTGATCTTCGACAACACTTGGAATGGGCCATCGCCCCTTGGTGCCAATTTCCCTTTCCGTTGGTTGGGGAACCTTTCCTTGCGGAAATGCACCCAAACCCAATCCCCCTTCTTAAAGTCCACCTTCTTTCTTCCCTTGTTTTTCTTCGTTGCTATCTTCTCATAGGCCTCCTCCAAAGTCTTCCGCACCTTGGCATGAAGTTCAAGCAATGCCTTGGCCCGAGCTTTACCTTCAAAATCAACAACCACATCCCTTGGCAAAGGGGTAAGATCAAGAGGAATCAAAGGGTTAAAACCATAAACACACTCGAATAGAGTCATGCCAATCATGCGATGTCAAGTGCGGTTATATGCAAACTCCATGAGTGGTAGCTTATCAATCCAAGTCCCGGCCTTTCCTTTGGTCATAGCTCTAAGTAGAGCTCCCAAAGTCCGGTTCACCACCTCGGTTTGCCCATCGGTTTGAGGGTGGTGGGACGTGGAGAAAAGCAACTTGGTGCCAAGAGCACCCCACAAACACTTCCAAAAATGGCTAAGGAACTTGGAGTCCCTATCACTAACAATGGTGCGAGGCACCCCATGCAATTTCAAAACATTATCAATAAACAAGGAAGCTACATGTTGTGCATCATTAGTCTTTTTGCACGGAATGAAGTGAGCCATTTTGGAGAAACGGTCAACGACAACATAAATGCTATTGTGTCCCCCTCTAGTCCGGGGCAAGGCCATAACAAAATCCATAGAAAGATCAACCCACGGACTAGTAGTGATGAGAATCAAACGCGGAAAAAGTAAAAGATAAGAACGAGACGTAACTCAATCCCAAGTAGCAACGGAGAACTTGTTCCGTTACACCCCGAGAGAAGGACAAGAACACCTACGCTATGCAACTACCCTCGAGCTAACGCGAGCACGCAAGTAGAATGGTCGGAGAGGAAAAGTATTCATCTAGATCCGCTAGAAGAACTACAAGTCCAAGATCAAAAGGTTTCATTCAATAACCAAGAGCCATGCTCATGTTCAATGTTTAACATTAATCAAATATCAAAAACTAAGTGTAAAATAAGCTAGGCTTTGATATTTATAGTGTTTCCCAAGCTTACACAAAGACTTAATTACCCTTACTAATAAGGTTCATCAAATAAGCCACGTAGGGCAAAATAGTAAAAGAAACATAAGTTCAGCAGCTAGGAGGGGCGCCTGGGGCTGGGAGGGGCGCCTGGAACATGCTGAAGCTAGGCTGGGCGCCTGGAGCTAGGCGGGGCGCCTGGCTTGGCCTTCAGCTAGGCTGGGCGCCTGAAGCTAGGCGGGGCGCCTGGCTTGGCCTTCAGCTAGGCTGGGCGCCTAGCCAGGTGGGGTGCCTGGTGCTTTGCTGGGCCTTAGGCAGTGAGCTCCCTAGGCGGGGCGCCTGGGGTAGGCGGGGCTCTGCTGGGCTCTCTTCTTCCTTAGGCGTGAGGCCTAGTTTGAGCACCCGGAATGGCTTCCAATCGCTTCCTTCTTCAAGGCCCTTCCTCACCAAGTGTATATGTACTCCTTGGATCTCCTTAGCTTGACTACGTGTGAATGGTCTTGTGGGGGTTTGGGTCTCATCATCCTCCCCTTCTTGAGAAGATTTCGTCCTCGAAATTGAGGCATCATCACCCACGACCGCATCATCACCTACATCCAAAGGAACCAAGTCACAAACATTAAAAGTATTAGAAACTTGATACTCACTTGGCAAGTCGACCACATAGGCGTTGTTGTTTATCTTTGAAAGCACTTGGAATGGGCCATCGCCACGGGGTGCTAACTTCCCTTTTCTAAGGTTTGGAAACCTTTCTTTCCGGAAGTGCACCCACACATAGTCACCCTTCTTGAGTTCCACCTTCTTGCGTCCTTTGTTTTTCTTGGAAGCAACCTTAGCATAGGCTTCCTCCAAATTCTTCTTCGCCTTTGCATGGAGTTCCATCATTGCCTTCGCTCTAGCTTTACCTTCAAAATTAACAACCATTTCCCTTGGCAAAGGGGTTAGATCAAGGGGAATCAAGGGGTTAAAACCATAAACACACTCGAATGGAGTCATGCCAATCATTCTATGCACGGTTCGATTGTAGGCAAACTCCATAAGAGGTAAACGATCAATCCAAGTCCCGGCCTTACCCCGGGTCATGGCTCTAAGAAGAGCACCCAAGGTTCGGTTTACCACTTCCGTTTGCCCATCGGTTTGTGGGTGGTGGGACGTGGAGAACAAGAGATTGGTGCCTAAAGCACCCCATAAACTTCGCCAAAAATGGCTTAGGAACTTAGTGTCCCTATCACTCACTATAGTTTGAGGCACACCATGTAGCTTCAAAACATTTTCAACAAACAAGGAAGCTACATGTTGGGCATCATCGCATTTCTTGCATGGAATGAAATGAGCCATCTTTGAGAACCTATCCACAACAACAAAAATGCTATCATGGCCCCCCTAGTCCTAGGTAATCCCATCACGAAATCCATTGAGATATCCAACCAAGGGCTAGTAGGTACGGGGAGAGGGGTATACAACCCATGGGGGTGGGCTTTGGATTTAGCACGCTTGCACTCAAGGCAATTGTTGCAAAACTTTTCCACTTGCACCCCCATCTTTGGCCAATGAAATTGTTCTTTAAGAATAGCCAAAGTGTTTCTTGTGCCAAAATGTCCCATGAGTCCCCCGCAATGTGCCTCTTGCACAAGCAACTCCCTCCAAGAGGACTCCGGAATGCACACTCTACCATTTTTGAAGATATATCCATTAACCCATTGGTATTTTTCAACTCTCTCCCCCTTCTCTAGAGCGTCATGGACACTCTTTAGCTTTGGGTCATGAGCATACATCATTTTAATGCTCTCAAAACCCATGAGCTTAGAGGTGAGAGTGGTGGCTAGAGCAAACTTCCTCGAAAGCGCATCCGCCACAACATTGTCCTTCCCTTTCTTATATTGAATCACATAGGGAAAGGACTCAATGAATTCAACCCACTTGGCATGTCTCTTATTGAGCTTCTCTTGGCCTCTCAAATGCTTGAGTGACTCATGGTCACTCTTGATTACAAACTCCCGAGGCCAAAGATAGTGTTGCCAATGGGCAAGGGCTCTCACAAGGGCATACAACTCCTTGTCATATGTAGAATAGTTCAAGGAGGCCCCTTTCAATTTCTCACTAAAGTAGGCGATGGGTTTGCTATCTTGCATTAATACACCACCAATTCCCACCCCCGAGGCATCACACTCAACCTCAAATGCCTTTCCGAAGTCGGGCAATTGCAATAGAGGGGCGGTACTCAACCTACTTTTCAACTCAAGGAAGGCCTTCTCTTGAGGCTCTCCCCAAACAAACGGTTGGTCTTTCTTCACCAATTCGGTGAGTGGAGCGGCAATGGAGCTAAAGTCCCTCACAAATCGCCTATAAAAGCTTGCGAGACCATGAAAGCTCCTCACTTGAGTCACGGTAGTAGGAGTAGGCCAATCACGTATGGCCTCTACCTTAGACTCATCCACCTCCACTCCTTGAGCACTCACAACAAACCCAAGGAAGACCACCTTCTCAACACCAAAGGCACACTTTTTAAAATTAGCATAGAGCTTTTCGGCTCTCAACTTCTCAAGCACTAGCCTAAGGTGTTCAACATGGTCGTCTATTGATTTGCTATAGATCAATATATCGTCAAAATAGACGACCACAAACTTGTTGATGAATGGCTTTAGAACATGGTTCATTAGCCTCATGAAAGTGCTAGGTGCATTGGAGAGCCCAAAGGGCATCACCAACCATTCATAGAGACCAAATTTGGTCTTGAATGCGGTTTTCCACTCATCACCGGGTTTCATCCGGATTTGATGGTAGCCGGACCTAAGGTCAATTTTGCTAAACACACATGAACCGCTCAATTCATCTAACATATCATCAAGTCGGGGAATAGGATGACGGTACTTTACCGTTATTTTGTTCACGGCCCGACAATCAACACACATTCTCCAAGTGCCGTCCTTTTTTGGAACAAGGATCACGGGCACGGCACAAGGACTCAAGCTTTCCCTTACCAAACCTTTAGTGAGCAATTCATCAACTTGCTTTTGCAATTCCCTTGTATCCTCCGGGTTGCTCCTATAGGCCGGTTTGTTTGGGATTTGGGATCCCGGGACAAAGTCTATTTGATGCTCAATGCCCCTCAAAGGAGGCAATCCATCCGGCATTTCATCCGGGAACATGTCACCAAAATCCTTCAAAACATTCTCAAACACACTAGGCAAAGGGTTAGAAGAAAAATCACAATTAGAGTTAAGGATCATACCTTTGTGCACTAGGCATAGGAGAAATTTGGTGCCATCATTACCTTTCAAGAGCTCGCCCGGTTGCATCATGGCACACATGCCACCGGTAGATGAAGTAGGTGGGATTGCCACCATGCTTTTGGACAAAGGGCTAGTCTCAATGCGTGACTTAGCCTTTGCCACCTCCCTCAACTCCTTCATTTTCTTGTAGTCATCACTTACTTGCTTAGGAGTGAGAGGTTTAAGCACAAATCTCTTCCCTTCATGTTTGACCGTGTAAGTGTTGACACGACCATCATGCACCACTTGCCTATCGAATTGCCATGGCCTCCCTAAGAGTAGGTGGCATGCTTGCATAGGCACAACGTCAAACAAATGCTCATCAACATAACTACCCATTCTAAACTTGATCATGGCTTGTTTCATCACCTTAAGCTCTCCACATTCACTAAGCCATTGTAACCGGTAAGGTTTAGGATGCTTCATGGTAGTTAACTTCAATTGAGCCACTAGTGATTGACTCACTACATTTGCACAACTTCCGGAATCAATTATCATAGAGCAAACAACATCTTTGACTCGGCACCTAGCATGGAAAAGATTTTCCCTTTGCAAGGTTTCACTATCTTCCACAATCATAGCTCCTAGGCTCCTTCTCACAACCAAGAAAGTATGAGGATCCTCATCCTCCACCGTGTCATCAAGCAAATCATTCTCCTCTACTCCCTCATCTCCCTCTACTCCCTCTACTCCCTCATCTTCCGATTCACTCTCTTTCTCATATGCATCATTACCAACAACAATCATGGTCCTCTTTGTAGGACATTCCCTAGCAAAGTGACCATAACCCTTGCACTTGTGGCATTGTATTGAAGAAGAAGTAGGAGCATGTAATTGAGCTTTAGAGTTACCTCCCACATTAGGTGTGTTCTTCTCATACGGCTTTTTCACATCCTTGGTAGCATTTGCACCACTTGTTCCACTTGCACTTGGGAACCTTGCATTTGTAGTAGGAGGCTTCCAATCCTTTGGTTTGCTTGTTGGAGTAGTAGTGCTACCCTTGTAGCGAAGGGATTTCTCCTCCTTAAGCCATTTCTCGGCCTCAACCGCATCTTCACATAGCTTGTAATGATCATCATATTTGTGGAACTTCAATTGTGAAGCTATGTCTCGGTTCCAGCCCCCTTTGAAACGGATCATGGCCGTCTCATTGTCTTCATCATCTAAGTCAAGGATCATTCGGATTTGCTCAAATTCATTGAAATACTCACCAACCGATTTGTAACCTTGCTTCAAGTCATATAGACGCCTTTGTTGTTCAACCCGGTATTGATTAGTCAAGTACTTCTCATCCATCACACGGATCAACTCTTCCCAAGTAAGATTAATAGCCATACCCGTCCTCCTTCTATTCCTCTTCACCGACTCCCACCAAGTAGAAGCAAAAGATTCAAAGGAGGATATTGCATACTTGGTTTTCTTCACATCGGGCATATCATTGGTGTCAAAGATACGCTCCATAGCCAATTTCCAATCAATGTACTCCACCAGGTCACTACTTCCTTTGAAAGAAGGAATAGTGAGCTTCACACTATTAAGGTTGTTGTTGTTGTCACGACCCCCTTGTAATGGCTCCGGTTGGCCTCCATGGTGATCATCATAAGCAACATAGTCCCTTCTAGCATTCCTCCCTCCATATCCTAAGGGTGGCCCTCGACCTCGGCCTCTACCCCGATCCACATTTCGACCCCAATTCATAGCTCGCCTTGGTTGAAAGTGATCTTCAAACCCATACACATCGTCACCATAATCAACTTCCTCCCCTTCTTGAGCCTCAACAACTTGCTCAAGAGGTTGCACATTTCGGACGGGTCTTGGTAGTGGAAAGTTTCTTGGGGGATTATCCAAGATACGGGGAATGCCCGTTCGTTCAATTCTCTCTCGATCCTCCTTTACCCGTTGTTGATTGAGCAATTCAACAACTTGCTCCGGGGTAAAGGTAGGGCTACTTGAGCCTTCACCGGTCTCAATTTGGACACTCGGGGTCCCCTTTTCAATTGGGACACTCGGGGTCCCATGTTCACCTTGAGTACTCGAGGCTCCCTTTTCAAGAGAGTCAATCCTTTGGTTCATGAGGTCCATCTTGGCAAGAAGATTAGCCAAGGCCTCCTTAATGAAATCTTGACCTTCGTTGGCCATTGTACCTACAAGAAAGAAACAAGAGTTAGTTAAAACACCTCACTCGCTCCCTCACTTGTGTTCACTCAGATCACTCTTTTGGGTGGCGGTGGATATTTCACTCAACTTGTAGTTCCAAAGCTTCACGTAGATGATTAGCAACTCCTCAACTCAACTAAACTATTCACGAGTCACGCACACTCCGGGGTGAGTGGAGTTAATGGGACTCAATGAACGCTAGGCACTTTGAAGTGAAGGACTTGAGTTAAAAGATTCTACGCTTTTCCTTAGAAGTCTACTCTCCTTGCTAGGCACGATTCACTTAAGAGCAATCAAAGGGTTAGCACTATTCAAGTAGATCGGTTACTCAAATTAGTACTAACTAGATGTTATGTTATCAAACAAAGGGAAATACCTACGAAAATCTACCCGAAACAATACCTTCAGCACTCAGGAGGGGCGCCTAGTCTGGGCTGTATCCCAGGCGGGGCGCCTGGGTCTAGGCGGGGCGCCTGAGACTTAGGCAGTAGCCAAGTCAGGCGGGGCGCCTGGCTTAGGCGGGGCGCCTGGCCTGAAGCCTTTTCCAACTCGTTCCAAACTCGTTTCAAGTCGATTTTCAAGCCTCAAATCCGATGTTTTCAACTTGTTTTCACAATCCAAAGATACCCAAAGTTGTTTTTGATCTTCCTTAATAAAACCCAATCAAATTTTCAATCAAACAATCAATCAAATCAAGGTTCAATCTCAAGAACTCAAGAACACAAGGGTTTAACAAAAGGGTTTCAACAAGGATTGTGATTCATCAAAGTAGGTGTTAAACATGTTCAAATCCCACAAAATTGGTACCGAATTGTTTGTTTTTCAATGAAGATCAATCCCCAACAACAAGTTTCCAATCAAACATCAATCCAACCCAAAAATCAAACTAAAATTCATCAAGAACAAGTTCTTCAAGGGTTTAAGGGGTTTTGGGGTTTCAATTTTTCAAACTTCACCAATCCCAAAAATTTTGGTACCCAAGCAACGGGAAATCAATCACGATCAAGAATCCGTAACACCCATATCACAAATCATCCAAATCAACAAGTTACACCAAATTTTTGTATTTTTCAATTTTTTTCAATTTTTTTGTAATTTTCTCCTTTCTAACAACTTCAACAACAAGAAAAACTAAAAGAAGATACTAGGAACGAAGAATCAAGGGTCGGGGGTTTGTAGAAACAAAACCCGAGCCTTGCTCTGATACCAAACTGATGAGAATCAAACGCGGAAAAAGTAAAAGATAAGAACGAGACGTAACTCGATCTCTAATCCCAAGTAGCAACGGAGAACTTGTTCCGTTACACCCCGAGAGAAGGACAAGAACACCTATGCTATGCAACTACCCTCGAGCTAACGCGAGCACGCAAGTAGAATGGTCGGAGAGGAAAAGTATTCATCTAGATCCGCTAGAAGAACTACAAGTCCAAGATCAAAAGGTTTCATTCAATAACCAAGAGCCATGCTCATGTTCAATGTTTAACATTCATCAAATATCAAAAACTAAGTGTAAAATAAGCTAGGCTTGGATATTTATAGTGTTTCCCAAGCTTACACAAAGACTTAATTACCCTTACTAATAAGGTTCATCAAATAAGCCACGTAGGGCAAAATAGTAAAAGAAACATAAGTTCAGCAGCTAGGAGGGGCGCCTGGGGCTGGGAGGGGCGCCTGGAACATGCTGAAGCTAGGCTGGGCGTCTGGAGCTAGGCGGGGCGCCTGGCTTGGCCTTCAGCTAGGCTGGGCGCCTGAAGCTAGGCGGGGCGCCTGGCTTGGCCTTCAGCTAGGCTGGGCGCCTAGCCAGGTGGGGCGCCTGGTGCTTTGCTGGGCCTTAGGCAGTGAGCTCCCTAGGCGGGGCGCCTAGCTCTGCTGGGCTCTCTTCTTCCTTAGGCGTGAGGCCTAGTTTGAGCACCCGGAATGGCTTCCAATCGCTTCCTTCTTCAAGGCCCTTCCTCACCAAGTGTATATGTACTCCTTGGATCTCCTTAGCTTGACTACGTGTGAATGGTCTTGTGGGGGTTTGGGTCTCATCAAGTAGGTATGGGTAAAGGAGTGTATAAACCATGGTTGTTGGATCTAGACTTGGCCTTCTTACAATCCAAGCAAGAATTGCAAAACTTTTCCACAAGAGGCCTCATTTTTGGCCAATGGAATTGCTCTTTAAGTATGACCAATGTCTTGTCCACCCCAAAATGACCCATCATGCCCCCGCAATGTGCTTCTTGAACTAGCACGTCTCTCCAAGAGGACTCGGGGACACACACTCTCCCATTCTTGAAAATGTAGCCGTCTACCCATTGGTACTTCTCCACTCTTTCCCCACTCACTAGAGCATCATGAGTGCTCTTGAGCTTTGGGTCATGAGTATACAATGATTTGATGCTTTGAAAACCCATAAGTCTAGAAGCGAGAGTGGTGGCAAGAACGAATTTTCTAGAAAGCGCATCGGCCACAACATTGTCCTTACCCTTTTTGTAATGAATCACATAAGGGAAAGGCTCAATGAACTCCACCCACTTGGCATGCCTCTTGTTCAACTTTTCTTGGCCTCTTATATGTTTGAGTGACTCATGGTCACTCTTGATCACAAATTCCCGAGGCCATAGATAGTGTTGCCAATGGGCTAGAGCTCTCACAAGGGCATACAACTCCTTGTCATACGTGGAGTAATTCAAGGTTGCGCCCTTCAACTTCTCACTAAAATAAGCGATGGGTTTCCCTTCTTGCATGAGAACACCCCCGATTCCCACCCCCGAGGCATCACATTCAACCTCAAAAGCCTTCCCGAAGTCGGGCAATTGTAACAAGGGGGCGGTACTCAACCTACTTTTCAATTCTTGGAAAGCTCTCTCTTGAGGCTCTCTCCACACAAAGGATTTGTCTTTCTTTACCAACTCGGTGAGTGGGGCGGTAATGGAGCTAAAGTCTTTCACAAATCGCCTATAAAAGCTAGCAAGACCATGAAAGCTCCTCACTTGAGTCACGGTGGTAGGAGTAGGCCAATCACGAATGGCCTCTACCTTAGACTCATCTACCTCCACTCCGTGGGAACTCACAACAAACCCAAGAAAGACTACCTTTTCAACACCAAAGGCGCACTTCTTAAAATTAGCATAGAGCTTTTCGGCTCTCAAAATTTCAAGCACTTGCCTTAAGTGGTCAACATGGTCGTCTATTGATTTGCTATATATCAATATATCGTCAAAGTAGACGACCACAAACTTGTTGATGAGCGGCTTTAGCACATGGTTCATTAGCCTCATGAAAGTGCTAGGTGCGTTGGAAAGGCCAAAGGGCATGACCAACCATTCATATAGACCAAACTTGGTCTTGAATGCGGTTTTCCATTCATCCCCGGGTTTCATCCAGATTTGATGGTAACCGGACCTAAGGTCTATCTTCGAAAAGATGCTAGAACCACTAAGCTCATCTAACATGTCATTCAAACGAGGTATGGGATGTCGATACTTTACCGTGATCTTGTTGACCGCACGACAATCCACACACATCCTCCAAGTGCCATCCTTCTTTGGAACAAGGATCACGGGTACGGCACATGGACTCAAGCTCTCCCTCACCAAGCCCTTGGTAAGCAATTCATCCACTTGCTTTTGCAACTCCCTTGTGTCCTCGGGATTGCTTCTATATGCCGGCTTGTTTGGGATTTGAGATCCCGGGACAAAGTCAATTTGATGTTCAATACCCCTCAAGGGAGGTAATCCATCGGGCATCTCATCCGGGAACATGTCCCCATAATCCTTCAAAACATTTTCAAAAGCACTAGGCAAAGGGTTAGAAGAATAATCAAATTCGGAAGTAAGAATCATACCTTTGTACACTAGGCAAATGAGTAGTTTGTCGCCATCATTTCCTCTCAAAAGTTCACCCAGTTGCATCATGGCACAAATGCCTCCGGTAGAAGATGGTGGAGCCACCACCAAGTTCTCGGCCAAAGGGTTAGTCTCAACAACCGACTTAGCCTTTGCCGCTTCCCTCAATTCCCTCATGCACTTGTAGTCATCACTTACTTGCTTGGGCGATAAGGGCTTGAGCACAAGCTTTTTCCCTTCATGCTTCACCGTGTAGGTGTTGGCACGGCCATCATGAACCACATGTCGATCAAATTGCCATGGCCTTCCAAAGAGAAGGTGGCATGCTTGCATGGGCACAACATCAAACATGTGTTCATCCACATAGTTCCCTATTTTGAACTTGATCATGCATTGTTTGACCACCCTCAATTCACCACACTCACTAAGCCATTGCAAACGGTAAGGGCTTGGGTGCTTTAAGGTGGGTATTTTCAATTGGGAAACTAGTGTTTGGCTAATGACATTGGCACAACTTCCCGAGTCAATAATCATGGAACAAAGGAGACCCATGACTCGGCATTTAGAATGGAAGAGGTTCTCTCTTTGCAAGGTTTCACTATCCTCTACACACATATCTCCTAAACTCCTCCTCACAACAAGGAAGGCATGGGCATCATCATCATCCTCCATTGCAACCTCCCCTTCATTAACCTCCTCATCACCCTCTACTCCATCATCCTTGGGCTCACTATCTTGTTCATACACCAATTCACCCACTACAACCATAGTTTTCCGGGTTGGGCAATCTTTGGAAAGATGTCCGTAACCCTTACATCTATAGCATTGAGTAGAAGTAGAAATAGGATTGCTCAAGTGAGTTTTAGAGTTACCTCCCATATGCGGTGTGGACTTCTCATAAGGCTTCTTCACATCCTTGCTAGCAATTGTACCACTTGTGTTTGGAAACCTTGCGTTTGGTGTAGGAGTCTTCCACTCCTTTGGCTTACTCATGGGAGTAGTATTGCTACTCTTGTAGCGAGCGGACTTCTCCTCTTTGAGCCATTTCTCGGCTTCAACCGCATCATCATAGAGGTCATAGTGGTTGTCATACTTGTGGAACTTCAATTGAGAGGCTATGTCTCGATTCAAACCACTTCTAAAACGGATCTCGGCCGGCTCATTATCTTCCCCATCCAAGTCTAGGGTCATACGAATTTGCTCAAACTCATTGAAGTACTCCCCAACCGTCTTATACCCTTGCTTCAACTCATAGAGGCGTTTGTATTGGGCATAACGGTATTGCTCGGTCAAATACTTCTCATCCATCACTCGAAGCAATTCTCCCCAAGTAACATTGATAGCCATGGCATTTCTCCTTCTACTCCGCTTGACCGACTCCCACCAAGTAGAAGCAAAGGACTCAAAAGAAGATATGGCATACTTGGCCTTCCTTTCCTTGTTCATGTCATTGGTGTCAAATATTCGCTCCATGGTCAACTTCCAATCAATGTACTCCACCGGGTCACTACTCCCTTTGAAAGAAGGAATAGTAAGCTTCACACTATTAAGGTTGTTATTTTCTCGACCCCCTTGGTACGGCTCCGGTTGGCCCCCAAAGTTATCCCCATAACCACCATAATCCCTCCTAGCATTCCCTCCAACATACCCTATGGGTGGCCCTCAACCTCGGCCTCTACCCCTATCCACATTGCGACCCCAATTCATGGCTCTCCCATTCGGATTAGGAGCCCCATATTCACTACCACCATACTCTCCCTCCTCCTCTTCTTGAGCTTGATCAACTTGCTCAAGAGGTTGAACATGTCGAATAGGTCCGAGAAGTGGAACATTTCTTTGGGGATTGCCCACTATGTGAGGAATGCTCACTCGTTGGGAATTGCCCAACACTTGTTCATCTCTCTCACGGTCTTCCTTTACCCGTTGTTGTCTAAGCAACTCAACAACTTGTTCCGGGGTAAAGGTGGAACTTGAAGTACCTTCACCGGCTTCAACTTGGACACTCGAGGCCCCTTTCTCGGTTTGGATACTCGAAGTCACCTTCTCGAGGTTCTCAATCCTTAGGCTCATACTATCCAATTTGGCAAGGATAGTAGCCAAGGCATCTTTCGTGGTGTCATCTCCTTCGTTGGACATTGTACCTACAACAATAAAAAACAATTAAAGAGATTAGAGTAAAAATCCTCACTCACTCCCTTACTTTTGTTTGTCGCTCGGGTTCACTCAAGTTGGGTTAGGTGCTCACAAGCTTGAGATCAATGGCCTCCTCAATGATCAAACCAAAATACAAGAACCAAATGCTCTTCGGGAAGAGTGGATTCAATGGGACTCGATAAACGCTAAGCTATTTGGTGCGCACTTGAACCAAACAATTAACTACAAATCTTCTTTGAATTCTACTCTCCTTCTAGGCACGAGGATCCTATTCGCACAATGGATTAGTACTAATTAAGTAGAAGTGTTACCCTCAAAGTACTAACCGGAAGTGACGCGATCAAATGTTCAAAGATCGAATCGTCACTAAACGGATTCGGAATTGGATAAATTTTGGTTTGTGATCTAGGAACTCACCATATTTGATGATGCTATGGGAGTTTTGGTGGTTGGAAACTGTTACGATAGCTTTGCGAACATTCTGTCCCACTTCATAATTTTCTGAAATTCAGTGCCCTTCGCGATCGCGTGAGCTGGGGCGCGATCGCGATGAAGGAAAATTATTTTGGGCGCTTTCGCGTGGGACACTGCGCGATCGCGTAGGTCTGTGCAGCAGAACCAGAAACTCGACAGAAAACTGCAGTTTTGGCACACCAACAACTCAAATTCAACTTGTTTTCAGTTTTCAAGCTTTCAAATGGTGTTCCCAACTATATAAAACAATCCCCACTGATTCCACCCAAACAAACAACCAACAAACAACTTGTTTCAATGATTTTTGACAAGTTCTTCAAAAATTTTCAAAACCTTCAAGAACCAAATTTTTGATTTTCACTACAATACTCCAAATGATGTTATGGTGGTATCAAAACGACGGAAAAACTATAAGGAGTAAACCCCGATACCAAACAAACAAGAATTCATAACACCGATTGAGTTCTAGCAAATTTTGGCAAATTCTCCACCTAGGGTTTAAATTTCCAACTTTTGATTCTCAACTCCAAAACGTGTTTTGTTGGTTCCCAATTGTCGAGATTATGTAAAAAAACAATCCCCGATAATCAATACCAACAAAATCGTAACAACAAGCGATTTCTACCAAATTTTTGGGTTTTCAAGTTTTTGAATTTTTTTCTTCTTTTCAATATAACAAGAACAAGAACATGAAAATAAACACGAAACAAAGACGACAAGCACGAAGAGTAGGACGAGGGTTCGTAAGAACGCAACCCTAGTCTTACTCTGATACCAACTGATGCAATCGAAAATACGAAAAGCGATAAAGAGATAAAAACGAGATG
The DNA here is from genome assembly GCA_037355625.1 of Petunia x hybrida. Taxonomy (NCBI): domain Eukaryota; kingdom Viridiplantae; phylum Streptophyta; class Magnoliopsida; order Solanales; family Solanaceae; genus Petunia; species Petunia x hybrida. The sequence goes on from JBBBVM010000360.1 coordinate 695,986, forward strand.
AGACTCACACGAAAGTTCGAGTAGCAACGAAGAACTTGTTCCGTTACACCCCAAACGATTGGCAAGAATCACCTAACGCTATGCAACTATCCTCAAGAGTCACGTGGCTCGAGCAAATAGAATGATCAGAGACGGATTGAAGAGCAACTTGGATTCATCAAATTGATTCAAGCCAAAATGGTTACAAGGTTCAAGAGCAATGCTCATTAATGTTTTTGTGTTCAAAGTAAGCTAAAAAGCAATAAATGAGGGAGGGGTGTATTTATAACACCCCTTTACAATATTTTCCTACATTCTGGTCCGCAGCTGCTCAAGTGTTCATCGCGATCGCGCAGGGATATATGCGATCGCGAGGCACACTTAAACGCTGAGTCGCGCGATCGCGCGAGACAAGGGGCGAAGGCGAAGACAAAATAATTCCCCTTCGCGATCGCGATGGTGTGCACGCGATCGCGAAGAACAAAAGTTCAGCTTCAGGCAGTAAGCTCAGCAGGTGTTCCCCTGTTTTGCTCCCTGCTTCCTGTACTGTTTCCTGCCCAGGTTGCACATTGATTGAGCTCCAATGCATTGTCTTTAAGTCCTCTTCCGAGCTCATATCATCCATGCCTCTCCAAACCAAGTGTAGGTGAGCGTCGTGTATATCCTTGGCTTGACTTCGAGTGAATGGTCTCGATGCAATTTGGGTTGCATCAGAAAAACACTATAATATTGCCACTATTAGCTTAACGAATACAGTTCTAGTGGATGCATTAAAGTCCCAATTCAAGTATATATATTTTCTTTTTAGTTTTTACAATAAAGGCTTTCCATATTTAGTTACCCCTTAATTCCAAAATATGTTTTGTACCACAAAATTTAAGAGTTATTTTACCCAAATATATAAACCTACCCTCCTATATTACAAAAAAAAATAGTTATATTTTACAAATTACAATACATAACAATATTTTTCATAGCAAATAGCAAGGTATAAATAGTTTTTTTTCCATATTGTTTCATTCACTTTCAACTACAAACCCTGTTTCTTTCAGGCTCTCTTCTCATCTGTTTCATGCTCACTTTCAACTACTGGGCTGATCTCGTTTCCAATTGTTTCTGTTTTGCGATTCTTCCAATTGTTTTTGTTTCGCGATTCTTCTAATTGTTTATGTTTCGCGATTCTTCCAACTATTTCTGTTTCAAGATTTTTCTTCTTCTAAAGTTCGTATTTTTTTTCTCCCTTATTTCTGCATATTATTTTTTTTGTTTTCCTGATTCTTCTTCTTCTAAAGTTCGTATCTTTTCTTTTCTCCTCTGCTTCTGCACGTTTCTACAGTTTAAATTCATAAAAAAAATGAAAGATAACAATTGATTTGTGTTTCCAATGGCACTGGTACATATTCTGTTAAAACATAATGGACGATGGGACAAATTGGACAACTATGTTGATTATGTTGTTGATGCAATTGCAATTAATGCCAAATAAAATTTTGAGATACTGCGTGATACAGTTGCGAAACAACTCAAAATTGATCTATGTAGGAAATTGTTAAAATCAAGTATAAAGTAATAGAGAAAGGTCCAGGATTAGAGATTTACAACGATATAGGCATTTTAGTGTATATAGGATTAAAACTGAAAAAAAGGGTTTGAAATATATCCACTTTGCATCACGCTCGATGAAATTATTGAGGATCAAGGTATCTGGTCTGATATACAAACAATAAACAGTAGAGATACAAAAAGAAACGAGCCTAATACAGAAAGATCTGATTTTGATTAAGACAGAAACAGTTGCACTATAGACATAAACAACGATGTTACAGTTATTAAAAGTGTTGAAACAGTGGAGTTGCTCGTTAAAAGAACTTGTGACAAGCATGAGGTTGATGAGGTTGGGGTAATTACAGATAATGCGCAAAGAGAGATATTAGAGGGCCAAGTGTACCTTGACAAAAAGACGATAGTGATGGCAATGAAACGATTTGCAATAAGAGAGAAGGTTCAGTTTAAGGTTGAGAGATCAAGTGCAATAGGGTTAGAAATCTCAGTATTTTTTGTGTGCAATCTCTGTGTTTTGTGTGTTGTATCATACTGTATCAGCTTGTTTCAAACTATATCTTACCTGTGTTTTTTACAATTTAGCAGCTTGAATGTATCTGCAGTCTCTTATTTTGTGTTTTGTATCACACTGTGTGAGTTTGTATCTGAAATTTGTATTTTGTGTGTCATAATATATGTGTTTCTAACAGTTTGTATCTTATTGTATCGTACAAAATTGTTGAATGTGAATTATCTATCACATTGTATCTGATGTATAACTCTTTCGTGTCTGACTGTATCATACATAGATGTATAAATTTGTATCTGATATTCATCATCTGAGCATTTTAGAACCTAAGGGAATCATATTTATATCATCATGTATCTTTATGTATCATGTAAATGTTCTCAGTATCTTTCTGTATCTGTAGCTACTGCCTGATATGCAAAAGCGAAATTGCAAATAGAAATTTAGGGCATCGTGCTTGAATTCATCAACTTTGTTCAAAGTTAGACAATTCACAAATGAAAACACGTGTGCATACAAAGATAGAGTGTATGGACAAGCACAAGTTACATCAGGAATGATTGGTACGATCATCAAGGACAGGCTGATTGACCCAAAGTCGACCTACAAGCCTAAAGAGATAATGGACGATATGCAGAGGTGTTACGGTGAACATATATATTACACGAAGGTATGGCGATCAAAAGAAATGACAATTGCAATGATCAGAGGAGACCCAACTAAATCTTACAAGATGCTGCCAAGCTACCTATATATGTTAGAGAAAAGAAACCTGGGGTCAATTGTTGGTTTGCACACGACGGAAGATCATTTCTTCAAGTAAGCGTTTGCTGCTTTGAATGTTTTTATAAAGGGCTTTCAACATTGCAAAGCAATCGTGGTTGTTGATAGTAGCTTCCTCAGAGCAACAGACAAAGGAACATTCCTAGCCGCTAGTAAATTAGATGCATCAGGTAATATTTCGAACGCTACTACCTGTTTCTAAGTGTTTCTTGTGCCTGCTATCTTTGATGCCTAATGTATCTTACTGTTTCATGCTGGTATCTAACTGTTTCAGGCCCATTTTTTACTATTTCAACTTTTTAATTGAATTAGGATGTTTCATCTTTATATCTGTATCATACTGTTTCATGCTAGTATCAGACTGGTTTATGCCTATTTTTTTACTATTTCAACTTTTTATTTGAATCAGGATGTTTCATCTTTATATCTGTATCATACTGTTTCAGATATGTCTCTTACCATTTCATGCTGGTATCAGACTGTTTCAGGTCCATTTTTTACGGTTTCAACTTTTTATTTGAATAAGGCTGTTTCATCTTTATGTGTTTATCATACTGTTTCAGATATGTATCTTATTGTTTCTTTCCATAAGGAGCATACTGCCACTTGCGTACGCGATTGTCGATTCGGAGAATGATGCCTCATTGCAGTAGTTCTTCGAGAGGTTCAGAGATACTTACGGTGAGCGGGAAAACATGCGCGTTGTCTCGATTCATAATGAGGGCATAATCAAGGCTACTACGATCATATATCCTCAAGTCCCACACTGTGCATGTATATGACACTTGTGGAACAACCTCAAAACTAAGTTCAAGAAATGTGAAGAGAAGCTCCATGAGATATTCTTCAATTTGGCCAAGGCATACACCATACATGAATTTGATACTTACATGAAAAAGGTGGAAAAATGGATAAACGGATCAAAAAATACTTGGTAAACGTCGGATACCATAAGTGGTCAAGGGCGCATTCAACAGTAAATAAGGGATAAGCTATGACATCAAACATTGCAAAATCCTTGAATTCTGTGAACAGGGATGCACGTGATATGCCCGTAGTTGCATTTATAGAGTACATGTGCTCACTGGTGGGGACTTGGAGCGATGATAACAGGAAGAAAGAATATGAGATACTGGATGGGTATAGAAGTGCAGCTATGCTACTGAAGGTAGTGTAGAAACTGTTTCATTCCCATTGTATCTCTGTTGTTTCATCCTGTATATTCCTTATATCATTCTATTTCAAACATGTATCATCTTTGTATTGTAGATGCATTCAACAGGGCAACAAGCAACTATTTATAATGGTGACAAGAAATTTATCATTGACCTGAAAGAGAGGACATGCTGTTGTGGAAGATTTCAAATGGAAGAATTATCGTGTGTGCATGCTTTGGCTATTCTAAAGAAGAAATGTCTTGAGGAAAAAGACTATAGCTGCATCTACTACACAACAAAATCCCTGGTAAAGACATACGAGGTCCTTATTAATCCGATCCCGGATGAAAGCAGATGGGAAATTCCATCGTTCATTTCAGAAATTGAACTACTACCACTAGTTGCTAGACGGCCAGCAGGAAGGCCAAAAAAAACTAGATACAAACCGAAATGGGAAGTACATGCAAAAAAGACAAAGATTATGTGTGCAAATTGTGGGCGTGAAGGACAGAATAGGAAAACTTGCACACATCCTCCGAAGGCCAAATAAAAAAATTCTTAGAATTCTTCTATAAATAGGGATTTCCTTTATTTTTCTCATTAAAATAGACATCTTTAGTATTGATGAAGATGCAATAAACTGTGTTTCTTATATTTCGGTATTATGTACACCGTTTCTGTAGCTGCTATGTTTCTACTGTTGAAGGACTATGTTTTTCATGTGCGTATCTGCTACATATTTCTAAATCAACTTAACATCCATGGTTCTGCATCAAATTATTTCATAACTACATCTAATTGTCTAGTCGTTGTATCTAACTGTTTCTTTCTTAATGTAACTCCCTATATCAAAGTGTTTCATGATTGTATCAAACATTTTTTTACTGTTTCTTTCTCATTGAATCTGTCTAGTTAAAACTGTTTCAGTTTCACAAGTGTTTCCTGATTGTAGCAAACACTTTTTACTGTTTCTTTATCAATTTAGCTGCCCGTATCAGACTATTTCATGATTGTATCAAACTATTTCACACTTGAAAAAGAAACAAGACAAAACACAGATGCTATAAGTTAAACATTCTGAAACTTTCATTACACAAACACTAATCATAACAAACAACATTCGGTATCAGAAACATAAAACATTCAACATTTATATACAAACAGGATAAAAATATAAAACTACATGTTCAAATCATCCGGTCCTAGAAATATAAACACTGAAACATCCACAGGATCAAATGAAACACAACCCCTAATTCTTAGGAACTCATAGCCGGCGCTTTTATAGCGCCCTTTTTCTTAGCAAGCCGGCCTGGATTTTCACATGCACTAACTGCATCTAAATCAATCTTCCTTTTCTAATATTCGCAAAGCAATGTTGCAAGACGCGCACGGTAAAGACCAATATCAAAGTCAGCAACAGGTATGATATTAGCAGAAGCAATAAAATACTCCGCATATGCCATCATAAACACTCCACAATCCCTGAAACAGTGACAAAATAGATGACAATACATATAGTTAGTAATTATGTAACTGATCTATTGACATAATCTGAAATAATAAAGGGAAAAAAGCATACAGTGAACCACAACACTGTTGGAGAAGTCCTTGAACATAGAAAAAGCCAAATGGATTCTCAAGATATGCATCGACATGTGTTGCGCTTGTAAGAATTATCAGGCCTCGACTGGTAAAATTACTCAGTAAAAGATACTGAGGCAACAACGCATCAATCTTTCCAACAACTGCAACAACAGCCGCATTGTGACGAGCACCAACACCAGTACTCATTGAATCATAAATTGCAATGCACCTATCCTTGAATGACACCACACCCAAAATCCAATGACATAAATCTTTGATATTGATGGGTTGCAAAACATAATCAACCTCCGTCCAACATACAATTGCAGGAATCTTGTATCCTCGAATGTAGCTAGCAATAGAATCCACATCAGACAGCACAGTAACATCATTACCACTATTCACATAATTTTCATACATGATCTCAACATTATTTCTAAACCAACAGTCAATTGTAGTAAAGCTTAAGAGTTCCTTGGGTCTTGCTTACGCAAGTAGTAGAATACAACATCCACATGCTGAAAAATTGAAAAAAAGATACAGTTCAATTAACTGGATAAACCAATACAGATATAGTGATGAAGAGAAAAAGATACATTTCATTGCCTACACAGTGGGCATAGAACAATGAAACAACACAAATACAAGGCACACACACTTAAAAGGAACGAAAAAGATACGACACAGATACACATACATACAAAAACATACAAAAAAGCAATAAAAAGATACAGTACAACCACAAGGCACACAAAGATACTTCAATGAAACATTAACACACACACGCACACTAAAAAGAAACACAAACATGCAGTAAAGGTACAAGACACAAACAAACACTAAAAAGAAACAAAAAGACACAATACAGATAATAGAGACACACAAACACACACTAAACAAATAAAAAGATACACTAAAGATACAAAAACTTACTCTATCATTCAAAGTATGACCACCATGCAACAGAATGTAGAACCACATCTAAGTCGTCACTGTTTCAACTCCAAAGTTAAACTCATCCGCAAGTACGTTGTCGACTTTAGAATAGGCACAAATCCTAATAATATAAAGTAAACGAAACATGAACCATAAGAGTATCCACACAATAAACGGTACCAATAAACAAGAATTAATAAGTCACATACCTTCCTCTTTTGGGTTTAGCTGGACCATCAACAAATGCTACAAACCTATTTACAATATCTTCATCAACATCCTCAGTGACACCAATACTAAAGGGATGCCTTTCAACATTAAAGGTTTTGGCGATACATAACTATCGATGGCACCAGAATGAAACTCACGCACAAAAGGTGAGACATAATATCTACCAGGACGCCGCACTCTTACCACGCCTGTGAAGGTGTAGTTGTATCCACGCGTGGGCTTGCCTTCTCGCTTTCAGGGTCACTATCAACCAACACAACATTAGACAGCTCATCGAATTCATCAATATCATCGGAACCAACAGGCTCCTCAGTGCCATACTCTATAGGCTCTTCACCAACGACACCAACAGGCTCTACAGTGCCATGCTCCACAGGGTCTTCACCAACAATGTTAGTTGTGCCAATAGTCTTTTTTACATTGTGAATGGTATCAAGTACGGTAAATCTCCGCAAACTCATCCTCAGTCCAATTTTTAAAGGGATCATCATCAAAAGAAGGGGCTTTAATAGGACCAGCCGCAACATACTTGATGGGATAAGAAGGTCTAGGAGTATCTTTATTACAAATTCCAGCAGCATCAACTGAATACCCTCAAATAAATTGATACAAAAACTCATGCAGAAATGAAACATGAATAACAAAAACTCCTATAAACGCTGGAGATATGAAAAATAAACTATCATGAAACACTGTGCAGGACATGATACAATTTGGAAACAGGAATGATACAACAAGTTCAGAAAAAAGGCAAAGGTGCATCTTATTAGGTTTAGAAGTCTTCAAAAAGTCTTGAATGAAATTCGAAATTTGGAAATTATAACTTAGAACCAGCAAATGAAGGGGTGACAAGAACCTTAGCTTCAATCGTCGCAGGCACTGGGACAATTTTACGACTGTCAACTGCTACTACATTACTGACTCTACCACTAACAGATCCATCAACTTCAGAGATCTCAACAACCTCAGTTTCAATTATATCAAGCGGCACAGAAATAAGTTTTCCACTGCCACCTGCTACATCACTCAGTTCACCAGTAGTAGATGACTATAAAAAAAAACTCATGAAAATAAGAAACTGTAGCTGTACAATATCATTGGGTTGTTGAATTTTTTCTATTTGTATCTATTTGTATCTACTTGTATCAAGATAAATCGATCAAGCTACATACCATAATATTGGTCGTATCACCATACTCATCTGCTTTGGACTTCTGTATAACACCAAATTCGTCTGAATTGAGCTTCTCTGTATCAGCACTGTGCTGGTGACTTTGGTGAATATCGATCATGAAATGCACCATTCTGAGTACCATGCTTCCCCAAAAAAAAAAGTAATTCAAACCAACATTACATGCAAAATATAATATCAAACAACATAAAGATACATAATACATGTCCTTGCACAAGTAGCTTTATTTGATCAACAACTTTTATAAGCTCCTCACCAAAGAATTGCTTAAAATCCTTAAACAGATCATCAACCTTCAAAAAAAACCAAGGCAAAACTAGAAACCAAGAAAAATAAGAGAAACATAAACACAATAGAATAAAAATACGATGCTTACATGAAGCTTGAATAAGTCCAGGTCAGTAGTGAGTTGAAACAAAAAATAAAAAAAAGCCAAAGCACAGTTAACATTAAAATCAAAGGAAAAAGAATTATATTAGAATGTGTCAAAACATTATCACAATATTTCTAACTGTTTCAACTACTTTAAAAAAGTAAACATACCTTGTCAACTGAACTAGTCAACTTTTCAATCATAGCGCCATAATCAACCGCCTGCGCCGGTTGCGACAAACTTGACTGTGCTTGCTTTCCAACATCTTCAGAAGGACTAGGTGCAAAAGTAGCAGAAGGGGAAGGACGCGGCCTTACATGTCCGTATCAACCACCAAATCCAAATTGGCTAACTCAGCAACGGTCGGCCAGATAGGCCTAAAAAGCGGCTGCACCATACATAACAGTAGACCAATCAATTTTAAAGAATAAAAAATGATATGGGTACAGAATGAAACATATATATAAAGAATGAAACTATACCTTGTTCTCGGTCGCCTAAAATGTTACAAACTGTCTTATACTTTAAGATTAATCGTTACTTTTCAGTTCAAGATACGAGGAGTTCGACTCCTAACACGCACAACTACTGACGACAAAATATTTTTCCAGCACTCATAAAGCCATACTTGCAACGCACAAAGCAAACCTACCATCCGAAAATATGTACTGCTAATTTTCACCTTCTTGTAAAGACTATTAAACAATTTGTTGAAAGAATCTATACCCCATGGATAATCCTCGTAAGCACCAGACTCAACCAAATCAAAATATTTCTTAGCAACAGTTTGCACATCGGACAAAGACATCACAAAATAAACAATAATGTACAAAATTGCCATCTTGACAACATCATCAACACCAATCCACTTTCGTTGAGTAAGAGCATTCTTAACCTTTACGTGAGACACTTTCTGCACCTTTGGAAAGCAACTAGTCATCAACCAATTTGGCCCGCTCATATCAAGAGCATTCAGTGTATCACCATAGCACTTTAACCTAGAAACTAGTACAAACTCACGTAAACCGAACTGCAAACACTCCCCATTCACACAAACTTCAAATGTACGAGGCTTGGAGGACTCAATCTCCTACACCATCAATGCTCGAATCAATTGATTCTTAACGGGAAAATGTTCTAACTCCAACATATAATCAAAATAGGTATTTTTTAACCGTTCCAACTGGAGTGGACTTAATGTATCCTTCAAATGCAATACGACATCTCCATCCGTGGTAATCCATAAATGGAATTCTTTCCATGTAAAATCTTGGGGTATATAAAACAACACACCCGAAAACCAAAAAACCCAATGCAGTTAAAAAACATTTAGTACAATGAAACACATAAAATACAGAATGAAACACATTATTCGATACAGACACAGATACAAAAACACACTATGAAACATGATACAAAATAGAAAACAATAAATATACCATAAATGCAGAATAAAACACTGCAGTTACAGTAAAATACACTACAAGTACAACAAAAAACTGCAGATACAACAAGATACATCAAAATTAACAATAGATACACTACAGAAACAGTAAAATACACAATAGTAATTTACACTACAGAACAGTAAATACACTATAAAACAGTAAAATACCATATATGAATAGTAAAATACACAACATAAATAGTAAAATTTACTACCAATACAAAAAACACCACTAAAAATATAAAAAGATACAATAAATAAACAATAGATGCACAAAAGAGGCATAAGAAACAAAATACAGAAAAAGAAACAGAAGTACATGTAATTGAAACGACATCGGTCAGTCGTTTCGGAAGTTAGGACTCCGATTGGCGTGCCGATAATTTTAAAATATTCGTAATGGCCATTAGGACCTGTCTGTAAAATTTGAGCTAAATCAGACCTCGTTTGGTAGACATCGAAAGAAGGTTTCAGTTTTTATTGTCGATAAGTATTAAAAAGAGATTTTCGAGCTCGGTTTTGGCGAATGAGCTCCGATTCAAAATTCGAAAGCGCCGTTAGATTCGTAAGATTATTTGCGACTTTTGTAATTTTTCGAAAGTAAATTTTGATGTTGTTCGGCTAGTTTCCGCTAAAATGCCGAAAGATAAATAATTTGACTTTTTCTATTTAAATTCGTATCTTGAGTTTCGGGAGTCCAATTTGAGATCCGCCTTCGCGAGTATGTTACATATATTTTGTGTAACTTGTATGCAAAAGTTGCAATTATTTCGAACATCGTAGGGTACTGTTTTAATTTTTATTGTAGCAGCGAATTTTAAAGGGAAAAAAAGAAAAAAAAAAAAAAAGAAAAAGACAAAAGAGAACGCAAGTGGATAAGCTCAAGTGGATAGAAACATAGAACGGGAACATAAAACAAGAAGAGAACGCAACAAAGAACGAAACTGAGAAAATGACATAACGCAGTGGAAAAAAATGCCAGAAAATGAGAAAGGGGTCGAGAAAAGTAGGATTTTTCACCCTGAAACATTCAGGTAATGATCCTAATATATTATTTGAGTTTATTACGTGTGTCTTAATATATTTTAACGATAAAAATTGGGATATTAGCCATCGCTTTAATAAGTTCAATTAATAGTTTAAAGGGTCAAATGGACCCCGATAATAGAATTGATTATATATTCGTATTCAGTGAGTTATGGGCAACTTATAAATGTAATTTATTTGGGGTTTGGTTATGTGACCACAAACCCTGTACATAGGCCAGGCCTGCGTATTGCGTATGCAAATAGGGTATCAGGTTTCTAACCGGATTGCCCTAAGATGTGACGAATGAAGCCTTTAGCTTAATTTGATATGTTTTTCTACTTATTGAATAAAGTGGGATCGTTTGGCAATGAAACCAAAGGACAAAGTGGTTATTGAGTGGCTGTGCTAACTTTTGGAAGAGATAAGTGTTTATATCCATTTCTTTGGAGGCACCTGGCCTCGTGGATTTTCTACCACGTGTTCCTTACGTGTGTAACTTCCGATAGGCGTACTCTTTACGCCTTAGCTTTGGATTTACCTTGTATATTATATATTATGTCCTGTTGTTGGTATTGCATTGAGGATCTGAGCATTGTACTATGGGTGTGAGTTGGCATCTACTTCCCGGCTGTCGATGAGAGTCCCGTGCCGGTGAAGGGTTATTATTGCATCACATTGCATTCATATGCATCATATGTCATTCATATGCATTACATTGCATCATATTGAGGGTAGGAGGATTCCGCCCTCGGAGCAGGAGCATTCCGCTCTATTGCATTATATTGAAGGTAGGAGGATTTCGCCCTCGGAGCAGGAGGATTCCGCTCCATTGCGTTATATTGAGGGTAGGAGGATTCCGCCCTCGGTGCAGGAGGATTTCGCTCCATTCATTTGGAACATGTGACCCTTTGCATCATATTTCATTTCATTTCATCCCATTTCATTTCATTTCATTTCATACCATTGTGTTAATTGGTGATACATAACTAATGTTCTGCTTATACGTGCATTGCTTGTTGTTGATATGTTTCTGGCTCGTATTCCTGGTTGAGTTTATTATTTCGTACGTGTTTCCGGTTATTACCTGGCTCTGCTTTTTTTTTAATTTAAATAAGAGGAATTTGGTTTATCTGTTTCTTCTCCCTAGCTAGCTATCCTATTCTTTGAGGTGGCTAGTCTGCCCCACTTATTGAGTCCTTTTGACTCACCCTTGTTTGTTGTTTGTTTCTTGTCTATCTATTTCGTTTCGGCAGGTTCGCTCCCGGATTGAGTTCGCCACATTGTTTAGGAGCGAAGACGACTTCAGCTGTCAGGCTGAGCCAGCTTTTATTCCGGATGGCCACCAGTTTATTGTTTATTATTTCAGCTGCATTTTGCTCCCTTCAGGAGGTATCTGTCTTCTTTTGTATTCTTAGATGTCTAGTCTGGATAGCCCTAAACCTAGTATATTGGGTAGTCAGCTGTTATTTCTTTTGTACAGCTTAGAGGTATCAGTATGTCTGCGCTTTTTCTAAGTCTTGTTTTATTTATGAATTGGATTATATTTATTTTTCTAGTTTAAATTGTAAGGGTTCGCCCGACGGGTCTAGGGGAAGATGTCGGGTGCCTGCACGGCCTAGCCGGCTTCCGGGTCGTATCAGTTGGTATCAGAGCACGGTTTAGAATCTATCCAGACTAAGACAGTGTCTGGTAGAGTCTCGTTGATGGGTACGTAGACGTCCGTACTTATCTACGAGAGGCTATGATGGCATTTAGGAAGTTTCACTTCCTTCATTTCAGATCGTGCGTCGTTCTAGGATTCAAAAGTATTTTCGTTAATTCGTGAATTCCTTCGTGGTAATTGTGAACCCTCGTGCGACGAATTAGCAAACGGTATGAGTTCAAGACGAATCAGTCTAGCCTGGGGCTAGAGCTACTCAAGCCCCAAGAGTTTTGATCGTGCTGACGATCTAGTTACGGAGGTCCCAGCCGTACGAGCTTTTATTTTCAGAGATGTCCAGCTATGCTCCCGATCTCGTGCAGGAGCCCTCTGAGAGGGTCAGACATTTTATGGATGGGCTTTCTCCTTGTTTGCGGTCCCAGATGGCTCGTGAGATTGAGGCTGGTGCTGTATTTGATGTCGCTGTTGACATTATGAGGCCTATCATAGATTGGAGATAGAGGAGTTTTCCTGTTATCATTGTCGTGAGCCTGGCTATCCTTTGAGGAGTTTTCCCTTACTCCGACAAGTAGGCAATCGTCCTTTATCTTGTCATCAGGCACTTGCACAGTCGCAGGCGATTTCATTTAGATTTCAATCAGCCAGAGAAATGCCACCATCTAGTAGAGGTTGAGAACGTGGTGGCAGTGGTTCTTCAGAAGATGATTATCAGGGTAGTGGCTCAGCTCAGCTACAGAGGTAGTTCTATGAACTGCTAGTCTGGCAGGATGCTGAGGCATCCGATGTAGTAGTCCCGAGTATTTCTTCTTCTCTTAAATGTGAGTAAGATTTGATTCTTCGATCGATCTGGAAATGGTGTGTCTTATCATGTTTCGATTGTTTCCTTGGAGATGGTGTGTCTTATCTTGTAATTAGAAAATAATACCCGTGTGATAGTTTATGAAGGTCGTGCAGATACTTTTATTATCAGCGGGAATCTTGCTTTAGACTTAGGCTCGTTCGTTGCGAACGAGAGTTTAAGTGGAGGAGAATGAAACGACATCGGTCAGTCATTTCGGAAGTTAGGACTCCGATTGGCGTGCCGATAATTTTAAAATATTCGTAATGGCCATTAGGATATATCTGTAAAATTTGAGCTAAATTAGACCTCGTTTGGTAGACATCGGAAGAAGGTTTCAGTTTTTATTGTCGATAAGTATTAAAAAGAGATTTTCGAGCTCGGTTTTGGCGAATGAGCTCCGATTCAAAATACGAAAGCGTCGTTAGGTTCGTATGATTATTTGTGAATTTTGTGATTTTTTGAAAATGAATTTCGATGTTGTTCGGCTAGTTTCCGTTAAAATGCCGAAAGTTAAATAATTTGATTTTCTATTTAAATTCGTATCTTGAGTTTCGGGAGTCCAATTTGAGATCCGCCTTCGCGAGTATGTTACATATATTTTTTATAACTTGTATGCAAAAGTTGAAATTATTTCGAATATCGTAGGGTACCGTTTTAATTTTTGCTGTAGCAGCAAATTTTAAAGGGAAAAAAAGAAAAAAAAAGGAAAAATACAAAAGGCAAAAAAAAAAAAAAAAAAAAAAAAAAGGAAAAGAAAGGGACGGTGAATAAGCTTTATAAGCTCAAGTGGATAGAAACAGAGAACATGAACATAAAACAAGAAGAGAACGCAACAAAGAACGAAACTGAGAAAATGACATAACGCAGTGGAAAAAAATGCCAGAAAATGAGAAAAGGGGTCGAGAAAAGTAGGATTTTTCACTCGAAAACATTCAGGTAATGATCCTAATATATTGTTTGAGTTTATTACGTGTGTCTGAATATATTTTTACGGTAAAAATTGGGATATTAGCCATCATTTTAATAAGTTCAATTAATAGTTTAAAGGGTCAAATGGACCCCGATAATAGAATTGATTATATATTCGTATTCAGTGAGTGATGGGCAACTTATAAATGTAATTTATTTGGGGTTTGGTTATGTGACCACAAACCCGGTACATAGGCCTGGCCTGTGTATTGCGTATGCAAATAGGGTATCAGGTTCCTAACCGGATTGCCCTAAGATGTGAGGAATGAAACCTTTAGCCTAATTTGATATATTTTTCTGCTTATTGAATAAAGTGGGATCGTTTCGCAATGAAACCAAAGGACAAAGTGGTTATTGAGTGGCTGTGCTAACTTTTGGAAGAGGTAAGTGTTTATATCCATTTCTTTGGAGGCACCTGGCCTTGTGAATTTTCTACCACGTGTTCCTTACGTGAGCAGCTGCCAATAGGCGTACTCCTTACGCCTTAGCTTTGGATTTACCTTGTATATTATATATTATGTCCTGTTGTTAGTATTGCATTGAGGATCTGAGCATTGTACTCTGGCTGTGAGTTGGCATCTACTTCCCGGCTGTCGATGAGAGTCCCCCGCCGGTGAAGGGTTATTATTGCATCGCATTGCATTCATATGCATTATATGTCAATCATATTACATTGCATCATATTGAGGGTAGGAGGATTCCGCCCTCGGAGCAGGAGGATTTTGCTCCATTGCATTATATTGAGGGTAGGAGGATTTCGCCCTCGGAGCAGGAGGATTCTGCTCCATTGCATTATATTGAGGATAGGAGGATTCCGCCTTCGGAGCAGGAGGATTCCGCTCCATTGCATCATATTGAGGGTAGTAGGATTCTGCCCTCAGAGCAGGAGGATTCTGCTCCATTCATTTGGCACATGTGACCCTTTGCATCATATTTCATTTCATTTCATCCCATTTCATTTCATACCATTGTGTTGATTGGTGATACATAACTACTGTTCTGCTTATACGTGCATTGCTTGTTGTTGATATGTTTCTGGCTCGTATTCCTGGTTCAGTTTATTATTTCATACGTGTTTCCGGTTATTACCTGGCTCTGCCTTTTTATAATTTAAATAAGAGGAATTTGGTTTATCTGTTTCTTCTCCCTGGCTAGCTATCCTATTCTTTGAGGTGACTAGTCTGCCCTACTTATTGAGTCCTTTTGACTCACCATTGTTTGTTGTTTGTTTCTTGTCTATCTATTTCGTTTCGGCAGGTTCGCTCTAGGATTGTGTTCGCCACATTGTTTAGGAGCGAAGACGACTTCAGCTGTCAGGGTGAGCCAGCTTTTATTCTGCATGGCCACCAGTTTATTGTCTATTATTTCAACTACATTTTGCTCCCTTAAGGAGGTATCTGTCTTCTTTTGTATTCTTAGATGTCTAGTCTGGATAGCCCTAAACCTAGTATATTGGGTAGTCACCTATAATTTCTTTTGTACAGCTTAGAGGTATCAGTATGTCTGCGCTTTTTCTAAGTCTTGTTTTTATTTATGAATTGGATTATATTTATTTTCCTAATTTAATTGGTAAGGGTTAGCCCGACGGGTCTAGGGGAAGATGTCGGGTGCTCGCGCGGCCTAGCCGGATTCCGGGTCGTGTCAGTAATGCTACATCAACAAACACAAAAATTCGGCTTTTCTTCAATGGTGGAGCATCTTCCACAAAATCATAATCCCCAACAATTTTACTTTTATCTTTACCCGTAGAAGGAGACGTAGATGAGCGTGTTATACGCCTCAATGGTTGAGGGGTTTCTGTCGACTTAGAAACATGAACTTTAAGTTTTAATACTGATTTGGACCCACTTTTGGAAACATTTTATCATGTTTCATTTTACTCCTAAATTCCCTAGTATCAGACGACGAATTAGAATCAGTCATTGAAAAAAAAAGTTGAAACAAAAGTGAAGAATACCCTAAAAAAAAACTGTCGATACATTGAAAAGCAGTTGTGAAAAGGTTCAGAAACAAAGAAGATAGTGGAGAACGTGGGGGAGAACGCGTGAGAGAAAACTGAGGAGAAAATGACGCAGATACAGTAAATTCCGAGCAGAAACAACGCTGAAACGGGCGAGATACGCGTGAGATAGAGAGCAATAATTGGGGAAGTTGAAGTGAAATGAAAAATAAGAAAAAAAAAATATATATGAGGACCAATTTTAAGGATATTACAAAAAGACCCTAGAACTATACCAAATAAACAAATAAATCAACACAGCAATATTTTTTACCTAAGTTGCTATGTTTGTAATTAACTTTTTACCCCCTATATAGAGTAATTTTGCTACAATACTGCTATATTTTGTATACAACTTCTAAAAATCATACTTTTATGTAAAAAAATCCTAAATTTAAAGGTTACATAGACCTTTCATTGTAAACCATAACAGTTCCATATCGGTTTGATTTTTCAATTTTTATTTTCTATAATTGTACACCTATCTTGGGTGATTTTGATGACTAGCCAGCTTTTAAACCACTTAAAGAGAAGCAACCAACAATTATAAATTTTAAAAAAATTAGCGGCCACACATGTAGATATGGAGCCGCAAAATTTCGAGATTATGCGGCCACATATGTAGATGTGTGGCTGTACAGGTGCCAAAAGTGTGAGAGATTACACTTTGCTTTTCCCGACTGTGCAGCCACATAGTAGACATGAGGCGTCACACTTCTTGAAGTTGAAGATAATGTGTGGAAACACAGCCACATATCTATAGAAGGGCATTTTCGAAAGCAGAAGTTGTAAATACTATAAATAGACCAAGTTAGGTCATTTATTATATCTTTTAACTTGTAATCCAAACCTAGCTTGTAACTAGATGGGTCTTTGTAGTTAGGGTTATGATAATTTGGGGTGATACATACTTGATTACTATCATGCTTTAGAGGAGATTTGTATACACCAACATGAATCCATGCACATTATCCGGCTAACTTATTTGTAAAGATGGTTTAAGGTATTCGTAAAGTAGTCAACTAACTCCTAAAGGGTATTAAAGATATTGTATTACCTTGGGATTATAGGTTGAGGCAAGAAATAGATAAAATTTAGTTGTGCGCAATATCGCTTGGGCTTCAAGCAACTCATCCATATCGAAAATGATCAAATGGTTAGGCTACTTATGGTTAGGCTACTTGGCTCTCAACAGAGTCCAAGTAGGTGACTTAGCCGAGCACCATATTTAACACTAATTCATTAATATGACCTTGACTTGAATGACCCTTACATTTTGCATCTAGGTGTGGTGCATGTTTGATTTTCTCAATTAGTTTTTACTTAAAAAATTACAAAACCAATCACTTTGAGATAATTTGAAAATTGCACTGAATTAGACTATTCGAATTACTACGATAAACATTTGCATACTCATCGTGATCAACCATGTTATACGGGTATTTATTGGCACCTAATTTAACTTTGGGGCAAATCAAATTTTGGTGCTGTTTGCGGTGAATTTCGATGGATATATTAGTTTTAGTAGTTTAATTTTTGTGATAGTTAATTATTCCTTACCCTTTCACTGTTTGTTTTTTTACTTGGTCATTGTAGGATTACAATGAAAGGGAGACAACAAGGAGGTGGTTGGGTAATTTATGTTAGTTAGTTTAGTTTTTTGATAACAATCTTGAAATGATATCTTGGGATAAAAATGAGACGAGATGTGATAAATTTATAATTTACTAAAGTTAGAATAGGAGAGAAAAGTTGAATCGAGGTTGGACCCTAACAAAGTGTCCTTCCTTGTTTTTTCTGTTGCAAAATTATTTCTATTTCCAACCTATGTAAAGTATTTGAAGGCTATATCTCATCTCTCGGTAAACTTCCGGCCAGCAATAGTCGGTATCAAGCAATATAAAAAACAAAAGTTCTAAAAGATCGCCATAATTCCAATGACAAGGCTCTTCTAGTTCCGTATGTCTCATTTCTTCCAAAATTATAATTTTTTGAAAATTTTGCTTTAACCAATAAAAGCTTTATTTTATGGTAATTCATGAAAATATTGCATATAAAAAATTGAAAAAAATATAAAATTTCAAAAGAATCAAATTATGTCCAAGATTACTGAAAATATTAGAGAGAGTTAAAAGAGTAAAGTTGAAAGAGTGCTATCAGAAAAATACTTTCCTTAGTTGCTTCCAACTTTATTCTTCTTCTTGGGTATTCCCCTTGTTTCTTAAGTTTATGTTTTTGTACAACCAATAATTTGTTGAAACATAAATAAATACGAGTACTATCGCATTTACTTCAAATTAAAATTAGAAAAAATATTTGCAAAATTCTGCGAGAACTTCCAACTTGATAATAGACAACACAGTAGTAGTATTTTTTAAAGCAAAAATTGTCATGTTTACCCTCATTTACCTTGTAAAATTCAAGTTTTATAGTGTCTTAGTTTGTTGCTACTTCAACTACTGCGCCTCAAATATTTTGAATTGTGAGGAGACATCATTAATTGACCAGATTTATACTAATGGAGTAGTTAAAAAAGGACAGTCTGATGAACGAAGTATTTCGGGTTCACGCAGGGTCTGTGGAAGGGCCGCACCTCAAGGGGTGTGATGTTCATAACCTAACCTAATACAAGCATAAGTGGTTCTTTCCACGGTTTGAATCCGTGACCAATAGGTCACACCAAGACAACTTTACCACTTGCTCCAAGGCTCTCCTTCTTTATACTAATAGTTAATCTGTACAAATTATCCTCTTTTATTTTTTTAACTTGGGGCTGCAGTTATAAAAATTCAATCTTTAATATCTGAAACTTTTTCCATTGCTAAAGGCTTTTTAACATTCGGGAAGGACTGTATTTCTTCTAGCCATAATTGAAAAATAAGCCTGATAAGGACATTCATTGACCGTATATCCCTATGCTAAATTCTTTTATTCTTGTGGCCTTAATGACATTTTCTATTGGATAATCTAAACATCTAATTTTGAGGCGATACAGGTACATAATAATCACTGTAATCTTCTCGAACCAAACCAGGGACAAACTGACTTTATATTGCGAAAATGGGCGAATCCAACTAACTATCATTAAGAATTTCATCTTTGGACTAAAAACATTTAGTAGGATGTGAGGCCAAATTTTGAGATGAAAATAAGGGGTAACCGACATTAGTTTATACATGTCTAATGACTAACATAGCTTAAGGTAATGCCTCAACATGCAGTCATTTTCCTAGTATACAATGAATATTTAGCTAGTATTTGGACATAGATTTGGTCAAAACTTGAAACAATGAGTGTTTGAAGTTGATTTAAAAAATAATTTTTAAAAGTTGAATTTGTGTTCCAACATGCATTTACTTGAACAAAATTTGAAGTTTTGTGAGTAGATTTTTTTTTTTTTTGGAAAAACTCCAAGCAAATTCTTATAGGCGGAAAATATAGTTGATGTCTCGATTCATGCTAAAAAATTTAAAAAAAGGACGAGTATTGCTGTGTGTAAATTAATCTACCTTACTCATCCACTACAAACCGTTTGGTTGAGATAGTCTGGGATCAGGTCAAATAAATATCTATTCATCTCACAATTTCGTTTTGTCATTTTCTTCACATAGAAGTCTTGTTAATATTTTCAGTATAACTCAATTTTATCATAAGTTACCAAGGTGTATAGATGGATCCATATATAATTAGACCTTTAAGTTAAAGTTGCACATTCATAACACAATATTTTCTTTGTTTTTTTCCTTCTTTGCCTTCAGTTTTATATTACGTCATATACATTCAAATTAAAAATCTATCCCAGATTTCGCGGCATCCTCCCCTACATCGTGTTGACACCCAATTTTGTCCCTCCTATTTCAATAGCCATTTTCAGACAAAATTACATCGATAATCATGCATTCATCTTCATTTCAAATCTTATTCAAAGCCTTCATCTTACATAAGCACGCCAATTAGGCTATTTTTAAAAGCATCATCACAAATTTCAGCTATTTACAAAATGTGCACGATTTCACATTAACTTCCATTTTCAACAAAATTGTTTAAAATTATTTTAAATCTCATAATGATATTTTTTATATTTTTTAATCATTTTAGGAATTTTAAAATTAATTTTTTAATTTTTCTACAATTTTATATGCATTTTTTTTTACATATTTATACACATTTTATATACTTTATACACATATATATACACCTCACACTCCACATCAGCTCAATCTCAAGCCTACATGGCTCCATCCTAGCCGTCCAAACACTTGATCTAACGGTTATAAACCAACTTTTTATTTTTAATTACACCCTCACACCCCGAAACCCTAACTCTCCTCTAATTTTCCCAAACCCTACGCCGCCATCACTCTCTCAGTTCTCTCTCTCGACCAAAATCCTAGCCACCACTGTCATGGCCATTTCCGGCCAACCTCGTCGGCGAAACCCCAAATAAAATACACCACCGTGCTCCTCTCACTCTCCACAACAAAACCCGCATAACGATTTTCCCAAATGATGAAGTCAAAATCCAACCCCACCCCCGGTTTCATCTCTGTCACCGGAAAAGGAGCTCCGACGGTGCCTTACGAAAATATGAGCATCAATGTCTTAAGAAAAGGGGAAAAACCTTTGCGCATGCATGATCGAAACGGGTCAAAGTTGACCCGAATCCAATCCAAAATGGGTACCCCTTTTCTCTTTTTATGTCCCTGAACCTAGGTGATACAAAACCTAAATTTGACTATTTTTCTATGGATTAGCATGCTGGTTGTTACTTGTTAATTAGTTAGGGCACAGTTCACATAACTGGCTAATCCTTGTTTAGTTCACTTATTTAGTTAAACATTGCCTTGAACTTTTAGATGCTTGAGATTAGTATGATCATAACTTGTGCCCTAGACCATCTATGTCAGCTTACAAATTTAAAACCTAGGGCAATTTATGAATTGTTGTGTTCATTCTTGGTTGTTGCAATGTATTTGGCCTCCTACTTTGTCAAAATGCATGATTCTCATGAGTATATGTTTAAATTTAAATGGTGACTGATTCACAAGATTAGAAGGATCTTGAATTGATTAAATTTGAACAATCAGGACAACCTAGAACCAATGAATTCGAGTTTTTCAAGGGAATCGAATTGACGAAAATAATAATCCCATATCCATTATCAACCATGTCCATAAAGACAGGAGCGATATGGATCCGGCGATAAAACTCGCCAATTATCTGGATTTTTTGATAAGACTAAAGGGCAAAAGTGGAGGAGCAATAGTCAAGCGAAGAGGAGGAGTGACTCCTGGTGGACTTCCAGCGAATATTCCGGTGGACCTCACCGGCGTCACTGCAACTTTGCCTCCTTTTTGATTTATTTTGTCCTTTTTTCTGTCAATCCCCTGCTCCAATCTCCTTCTCTCTCGTCCCCTATTTTAGATCTGTGTGCGTTTGTGTGTATTGAAGAAACCCAAAGGAGGATGTGTGTGTAATGGCACTGAAGGTGTGAAATGTATGGATGTAAGCGTGTATTTTTAATGGTGTGGGAGGGAAAATGTGTTTATGGAAGTGTGTGTAGTGGAGAAGGAGAGGGGTTGGTGTGTATTACTGTTGATTCGTTCCTTTTTTCTTCAAGGCACCAGTGCATATATACAAGAAGTGGAGGAAAAGAGTTGTTGGAAATTGATAGGAGATTAGTGGATTTGAGTGTGAATTTAGTGAGGGAATTGGGGGATTGGAGAGATTGGGGGTTTCTAAAATAAGGAAATTGATTTTGGAAATAGATAGAGATTGAGGGAGGTTAGGGAGTGATTTTGGGGATTCTATTTTATTCAAAAGTAAATATGAGAAAAAGGAAGATGTATGGTGCAATTAACCCTTAATCAAGAATGAACGTATTTAGACGAACAGTTGTCTAGGTTCAATTTTTTTTTTTAAAAAGAAATATCTTAAAAGGAAGATTTGATACAATTAGGCAAGTGATCTCTACCAAAAATGGAAGGATTAGGGAGTGATTTGAAGGAATTTTGAATGAGAATGAATCAAGGGATTGAATGGAGCAATTTTTGGGATGTGATTGTGGGTGAATCAATATGGGAGATTCAAGAATGTACCAAGACCATGTTTTGTCCAGGTTCAAGATAAGAGATTTTAACAAAAAAAAGAAGGAAAATGAATAAACAGGAAAATAGATCGAGAAATTATTTAAAAGAATTTGAATTTGAAAGTGGATGTAGGATAGTAAGGAAATTGGACGAAATATTATTTTAATTTGACAGATATTTAACTAAAAGGTGCTAAATAAATATTATATATACTTTATATACACATATGAAAGATGCACATATAAAACAACCGAAGTCAAAAAATTAATTAACTAAGTATAAATAGCCACAAATATTTATTAAATGCTATAAATGCACTAAATTACACAAACAACCAAATTTTGACAAATAGCTTAAATGATGAAAAATTACATATTTTAGCAACATTTAAGTATGTAATATATAAGTAGAGGATAACATACGTAAATGCATGCCTTCTAATACAAATTATGCACAAATAATCAATATTGCACCTTTAGGATAAACATAGCCAATTGTGGAAAAAAGAGGGACAAAATTGGATGTTAGCAATAATCCTTCACCAGCGCGGGACTCTCATCGACTGCCCGTAAGTACTGTAGTAATAATCCATCACCGGCGTGGGACTTCCATCGACTGCCGGGGAGTACATATCAAACTCATCACTGGAGTACAAAACATCTATGCTTAAAGCTCAGCCATGAAGATGTGATATGCAATGCCACACAATTCAAACAATCACACAATAAGTAAGCCTTGTGATCCTATAAGTATTTTCAATTTATAGGATAGTTCTATCTTCTAATTTATATTCATAATCATACCCGGGCTTCCCTTCTCAACTCAATACTAGGCTTATATATCAATAATAGATATTCCTAAATATACTGGAGCCTCTATCCTCAATGTGAAATGCACGCGTGGAGGCCTAACAATTCTAGTTCATTTTCCAACAACATACTTCTATTCATAACTCAATGTTGAGCCTAATATGATGCACCTATCATAAGGTTCCATATCGCAAAACGATAAACTCTTCTTCAATCAATTTCTATAGTCCAGTATAACCATTGCGTTCTACACATAATCTTAGGCTTATAACTCCTCAATTAGTGTTCATAACAAACATAAATCTCTTATCCATAACTCGGCAACTATGATAGTACATCTTAACACACATACCAAGCACATTGAACACGTTACGCTTACAATCGGACTATCATACTCCCAAGTACACAGTAAATGCAAAACAACACTTAACAACATAATGATACTTATTCACGAAGCTCTGGCGTAATAAGTACGTTCTTCGGCAGCTACACACATGAAAGATACGTGTCTAGAACATTCATAAATGCCCAAAGCCATCAAAGAAAGGATGAAACCACAATTTTGGGCCAAATCGACTATCGAACGAACTCATTTCCTTTCTAACAACTCTTGAACCACTTTCTTCTAAGCCAAAGAAGAGAAATTGCTTACAACAAATTGGTTCTTTTGTTATTAGCCGAATATGGAAGAAAATTATGAAAATGTCCCTGGGCCGGCTTAGCCGAACACCCACAAACTTTATATTTTCGGACTCGTCATACTCTCATGAGTCCAAATATACTATTGGATTACATTGGCAAGTTCAATTCGACAACTTTCCCCAATTTAATAAGTTTAGGGTTCTTACCCCAATTCCCTTCAATCTAATTGATGAATTCCCACTTTAATCATTGAATTAACATTAAGATTTGAATTAGAATCGTTACCTGAATAATTTGAATGAATTGGTCCTAGGAAATCACTTCAAAACTGTTTTGATTTAATTAGAAATGAATTAGGGACTAAATAAGCTGACATGGGTCTTTTATACCCCCTTAACAGCTTGTTCGCACAACCCAGAGCGCCATCGCGCAACCCCTTTATCGCGATCGCATTCCCAAGGACTCGGTCACGCTTCGGTTATTCAAGACAAAGTGTGGACGCGCCCCCTCGCGCGCGAACATGCAGGCTGCACCAGTAGGTGCAGAATTCTGCACTGTACCTTCTAGTGCTACGATTTGAGAACGAATATGACTCTACAAGGCTCGGAATGACCTTGTATTTTTTTGGATCTCACAGGAAGAGGTTGATTTCTTGACTTTTGAGACATTAGGGAAAATTATCCGAACTGTTACACCTCGTATGTCCAAATTGAAGTATATCATTGTAATGACATGTTAAGAATGATTTAATTGATCTTAAAGTCATAATTGGACCACATATGACTTTTATATGTTGAATATAAAGGTTGGGAAAAATCAGATTTAAGTTGCGGAAAAACCGACTAAGGATTTACCTTTTAACGGAGCTTTTTCAGTAATCAATTCCATATGTTATATGAGGTCTTTTGGGGGCATATAATATACCAAATTGAAGGTCTTGGAGTGTAGTTTCCAAAAATTTTGACGGTTTGTTCATACAATATCTAGATAAAAAGATATGACTATCAGAAGTCAGACCAAAAAAAGGGACATAAGCGCAAAAGAGGACTAGAAATGAAAATTTTTTATTATAAAAGAGAAATCATTCTCTCTCTCGAAATTTTCAAGAAACCCCACAATAGAAAAAGCCCCTTCTTCAGTCTAAAGCCATTTTTTATGATTTTGAAGAAACAACATCAATCTTAACTCGAAACTGAAGATGGATTGCGTCAAAACGCTCTGCGCGATTAAGGTAACGTTATGCTACCTTCAATTTCGTCTGTAGTTTGAGTTTCAGAATTGCTTCATGGCTAAGTAAAGTAACTAAATTCTATGTTATAGCTTGTTTATGCTTTAGAAGGTGTGGAATTCAAAGGAAACAAAGTTTAGAAGCTAGAAACATCAAAGGTATGTAAGACTAAACCTTTCTTTTGGCAAGGCATGTATCTTTTAGCTTTTGAAGCTTTTCTTAGCTCTAAACTTAGTGTCTCTTTTGAGAAACTTGTATATCATTAAGGGAACCTTGTATATACTTAATTTGGTACTAAAATCCAAGGTGAAAGACGTCCAAATCAGTTAGACAAAACGTTTCAAAATCTGGAAAATTGTTTTGATCTTTGGACAGTTGTTATATTGATCATAACTCCTTGTACAAAATTGATATCTAGATTCTTTAAGAATCCCAGGACCCTAAGACATATATCTAAAACTTTTATGAAGACTATGAAGTCTATAACTTTGATCTACACTGAAAATTATGTTGAAAGTCAAGACAGTGGTGCTGTCCAGACATTCTATCTACGGATTTGTTCTGTCATCCAGTTGTCTCATATTGTTATCCGTTTAACATATTTTTGTTATCAGTTTATCCGGGTATCCATTCCCGTGTACAGTATAGTGGTGGTTCTGTTTTGCGGATCATCCAGTTTCAGAGGAAACTCTGCCGAAATTTTTATAAAAGTCAAGGAGTTAGACAAATTCTAAGTTTCAGGTTATGTCTATAATTCCATCAAGAGTTTTCTTATCATTCCTTCGAGTCCATATATATTGTTGCCATATGTGTTATACCTCATACATGTTTATGCTTATATTGTGATCATGTTATGTGTGATTTAGAGTCCCCCATAGAGGCTGGACATTGGACACACAGTCCGGTCGCGTGTGATACTACACATGTGGGGGATACAGCCCCTCTGGTTCAGGCGGGAGTTGAAACACCTAGTGTGACCGCGTGTCATTCACACACTCTGACCAGAGAGACTAGATATTACTGGCTGGGAGGGGGGGTATAGCCCATAACACCTACCGAGTTTGTTATATACGCGTATATAGCCACAGTATGCACTGCATGATTATATGTGAGGCTAGTTCAGATGTTCAGTTACCTTATTTGGGGGGATATAGCCCATAAAATCAGGCAGGTACCAGTTCAGATAACAGTTCAGTTTTAGCTTAGTACCAGTTATCAGTTCTCAGTTATCAGCCACCAGTTCTTAGTGTCAGTATCAGTTGACAGCTATCGGTTCTAGTTTCTAGTTACCAGTTACCAGTCACCAGTCATACTACAGTCATTTATCAGTGTAGTTCAGACCAGTCTTCAGCTTCATATTCAGCTAGACTTCAGGTTATATTCAGACTATGTTTAGTACGTTTTCAGATTTCCTGCTACATTGCTATGCTTCAGCTTATGTTTACACATTTATATTCCAGCCTTACAGTTTCATCCAGCTATGATTTATTATATGCTCAGGCCTTACATACTTTGTACATATCGTATTCACGCCCTTTTTTTTGGGGCGCTGCGTTTCATGCCGCGCAGGTACAGAGAGAGCAGACCACCCTGAGCTACGTTAGTAGGCTATCTACCAGCTGTCTGAGTCACTCCGCCTCTTCCGGAGTATACTACTTTTGTATGTTGTACACATGTCGAGTAGGTATGGCGGGGCCTTGTCCCGTCCTTTGTATATTCAGTTCAGCACTCTTAGAGTCCTGTAGATATGTCCCTGTGTGGTGCAGTCAGTATGTTATATATATTATCGTGTGATAGCCTTGTCATCTTTCCAGACTCTATGTTTTCAGTGAATATGTATGTATTTATAACCAGGTTGCCAGCTCATCTCTATAATTCATAGATTATTAATAGGTTTAGCGATAACCGACACTTAGTGTCGGTTATCCGTCACGGCCCTAGGTTGGGTCGTGACAAAACTGGTATTAGAGCAGTTTAGTCCTAGTGTGTCTACAGGCCGTGTCTAGTAGAGTCTTCTTCAAGAGTATGTTGCGCGCCATACTTTTGAACAGGAGGCTACAAGGCACTTCAGGACAGTTGTTTTTCTTTCTTCTCTAGATCGTGCGATAGGGCTATAATTTTAGAATTCACCCTGCTAACCGTAATGTTTTGAATACAGCGATGCCGCCGAAGAAACTGATAGCTGCCCTGAAGGGCAAGGCTATTGTCGGCCAGGGTACTAGTAGAGTTCCACCTGAGGTGGATAACAGTGAGGAGTCCAGACCCGAGGCTCCAACTGAGGCCTCACAGATCCCTTCAGTTCAGGGCAATATTAGAGGTACCGCAGTTGCCATACCTCCAGCTCCTCAGCCTGATAGTCAGGGGCAGGAAGTGAGGGATGCCATCAGATTATTGACCAGTGTTGTAGTTGCTCAGACTAGACAACATAGTGCTGATGCCCAAGGAGATACTGGATTCAGGATCAGGGATTTTATCCGACTAGAGCCTCCAGTCTTTACTGGATCCCGTACAGGAGAGGACCCTCAGGATTTTCTTGTGAGGATAGCCAAGGTGTTGAGGGTCATGCACGCGTCAGAGACTGAGTCAGTAGAGTTGGCAGCATTCAGATTGCATGACCTAGCAGCAGGGCAGTATCACACATGGGAGCTATCTAGAGGGGCAGATGCTACTTCGGCGACTTGGAAGGAATTCTCAGATGCCTTCCTTCATCAGTATAGGCCCATAGAGACACAGAGAGCATGTGCTGATCAGTTCCTGACCTTGAGACAGGGAGTTTGAGTGTAGAAGAGTATAATTATCGCTTTAATTCTTTAGCAAGGTTTGCCCCCACTGTCTTAGCAAGTATGGAGGATAGAATTCACAGGTATGTAGTGGGACTTGGTCCACACCTGGTGAACGAGTGTATGACGGTTGCTATGCAGTCAGGTATGAACATATCACGCATTCAGGAATTTGCTTTATCACTTGAGGAGAGGAAGCAGAGACAGAGAGCCGACAGGGATAGAGTGTTACACAAGAGGGGCAGATTTTCTGGTTCGTTTGGAGAGACATCTGGAGCGAGTAGACAACAGAGTGTTAGACAGCCACCAGCTAGTATACCTGCACAGTCTCGTGGCCTGAGATCTGATAGACCTCCTCAGTCCAGAGCTAGTCAGGCATCACGGACTTCAGGATTTCAGCGCCGTGGTACTTCGATACCGGCCAGTCAGACATATCCCAGATGTTCAGATTGTGGTAAAAGCCACTTGGGTCCATGTCAGTTAGGAGTTGATACTTGTTATATTTGTCGTAAGGCATGCCATTTCATGAGAGATTGCCCGACTAGGGGTGGTTGTGGTGCAACCCAGCCAGCTAGATCAGCAGTAACTTCCTCAGCACCAGTACGCCCTCAGGGGCAAGTTCCTCAGGCACCAGCAGGTCGTGGTAGAGGTCCAAGTGGAGCTCCTGCAGTAGGTGGTACTCAGAACCGCACCTATTCACTTATTGGTCGACAGGACCAAGAGGCTTCACCAGACGTGGTCACAGGTATGCTGTCGGTAAATTATCTCGATGTGTATGTGTTGATAGATCCGGGTTCTACATTATCATATGTTACTCCCTTTGTTGCCATTAAATTCAAAATAGTACCAGAGGCTATAAGACCTTTCGAGGTAGCCACTCCCGTTGGTGATTCTATAGTAGCTAGGCGTGTTTATAGAGGTTGCACGGTAATGATGGGCGATTGTAGCACTACAGCTGACTTAATTGAGCTAGAAATGGTTGATTTCGATGTTATTCTCGGTATGGATTGGTTGTCCTCTTGTTATGCTAACGTTGATTGTAGAGCGAAGACAGTCCAGTTTCACTTTCTAGGAGAATTAGTGATGGAGTGGCAGGGTGTTTCTGCATCGCCAAAGGGTCTATTTATTTCTTACCTTAAGGCAAGGAAGCTAATCGCAAAAGGCTGCTTATATCATATTGTTCATGTTCGAGACTCAAAGAAGGAGACATCGACGCTTGAGTCAGTTCCGGTAGTAAATGAGTTCCCTGATGTGTTTCCAGATGAGTTACCTGGTCTTCCTCCAGAGCGAGAGATTGATTTCCCTATTGATATAGTACCAGGTACGCAGCCCATATTCATTCCTCCCTATAGGATGGCACCAACAGAACTGAAAGAACTTAAGGAACAACTGAAGGATTTGGTAGATAAAGGTCTCATCAGACCTAACATTTCCCCGTGGGGAGCCCCGGTATTGTTTGTGAAAAAGAAAGACGGTTCTCTACGCATGTGCATAGATTACAGACATCTAAATAAAGTCACAATCAAGAATAAATACCCTCTGCCCATGATATTGATGACTTGTTCGACCAACTCTAGGGTGCCAAGTGCTTCTCGAAGATAGATTTGAGATCAGGCTACCATCAGGTTAGAGTTAGAAAATCTGGTATACCTAAGACTGCATTCAGGACTAGGTATGGCTATTATGATTTTTTAGTGATGTCTTTTGGACTCACTAATGCCCCTGCAGTATTTATGGATCTGATGAACAGCGTATTCAGGCCTTGTCTAGATTTATTTGTGATTATATTTATTGATGATATTCTCATCTATTCAAAGTCTGAATCAGAGCATGCGGAGCACCTGCGCATTGTATTGGGTACTCTTCGGGACCAACAATTATTTGCTAAGTTCTCAAAGTGTGAATTCTGGTTAGATTCAGTGGCATTTCTTCGCAATATAGTTTCAGCAGAAGGAGTTAAAGTAGATGGCCAGAAGATTGAGGCTGTGCAGAATTGGCCCAGACCTACGACACCAACTGAAGTACGTAGTTTTCTGGGTTTGGCAGGTTATTACAGAAGGTTCCTAGAGGGTTTTTCCTCCATTATAGCTCCACTGGCCAAATTGACATAGAAAACAGCAAAATTTGAGTGGTCTGATTCTTGCGAACACAGCTTCCAAGAACTAAGGAACAGGTTGATAACAGCTCCAGTACTTACACTTCCAGAGGGATCTAAGGACTATGTCATTTACTGTGACGCTTCTCGAATTGGTCTTGGTTGTGTTTTGATGCAGCACAGAAGAGTAATTGCCTATGCTTCCAGGCAGCTGAAAAAGCACGAGCAGAACTACCCTACCCATGATCTGGAGCTTGCAGCGATTATTCATGCATTAAAGATTTGGAGACATTATTTGTACGGAGTTCATGTTGATATTTATACAGACCACAAGAGCCTCCAGTACATATTTAAGCAAAAGGAGCTAAACCTACGACATAGGCGGTGGCTAGAGTTGCTGAAGGACTACGACGTGGACATTCTTTATCATCCGGGTAGAGCGAATGTTCTTGCTGATGCCCTTAGTCGTAAGTCTATGGGTAGTCTATCTTATTTACAGCCACAGAAAAGAGAGTTAGCTCATACACTCCACCATTTGGCCAGCATGGGAGTCAGATTAATAGATTCAGAGGACGCAGGAGTTACAGCTCAGAAAGCATCCACTACTTGCCTAGTTACAGAAGTAAAACAACGTCAGTATGAGGATCCAGTTCTAGTTAAATACAGACAAATAGCCAGAAGAAAACCGGAGTCACTATACAGGGTTACTAGTGATGAGGTTCTCATGTATAAAGATAGACTTTGTGTTCCTGATGTTGCAGATTTACGTGGACAGATTATGACTGAGGCACACTATTCCAGGTACACTATTCATCCAGGTTCGACTAAGATGTATCATGACCTTAAGCAGATTTACTGGTGGGACAGAATGAAGCGTGACATAGCAGAATTTGTGGCTTAGTGTCCTAACTGCCAGCAGGTTAAGGTCGAGCATCAAAAACTTAGTGGTTTGTTACAGGAAATCGAGATTCCATCATGGAAATAGGAAGCAGTGAATATGGACTTCATTACAGGCTTGCCCCGTACGCGGAGCAGGTATGATTCAATTTGGGTTATAGTTGACAGGCTTACTAAATCAGCTCATTTCTTGCCTGTTAGAACTACATATACAGCGGAGGATTATGCTCGACTTTATATTATAGAGATAGTGCGCCTACATGATATTCCAGTAAATATCATTTCAGACAAGGGCGCACAGTTTACAGCAAATTTTTGGCGATCCTTCCAGACAGGTTTAGGGACACAGGTGAATCTGAGTATAACATTTCATCCACAGACAGACGGACAGGCAGAGCAGACCATTCAGACATTAGAAGATATGCTTAGAGCTTGTGTGTTAGATTTTTTAGGCAGTCGAGTGATAATCTACCGTTGATAGAGTTCGCATATAATAATAGCTATCATTCCAGCATACAGATGGCGCCATATGAAGCTTTGTATGGGCGCAAATGCAGGTCTCCTATAGGATGGTTCGAGGTTGGCGAGTCTCAATTGATAGGTCCGAATTTAATACAACAAGCCATTGATAAAGTCAAGTTGATCAGGGAAAGATTATTAGCAGCACAGAGCAGACAGAAGTCCTATGCAGATAATCGACGTCGAGATTTAGAATTTCAGATTGGCGATTGGGTATTTCTGAAAGTATCACCTATGAAAGACGTTATGAGATTTGAAAAGAAGGGGAAGCTTAGCCCTAGATTTATTGGTCCATATCAGGTTATCAGGCGACTTGGGCATGTAGCCTACGAGTTAGACCTTCCAGCAGACCTTCAGGAGGTACATCCAGTATTCCATGTTTCGATGCTCAGAAAATATGTTGGAGATCCTTGTAGAGTTGTACCAGTATATTATGTACAGATCACGAAGCAATTAACTTATGAAGAGGTGCCAATTGCAATTTTAGATAGGCAAATTCGTCGACTAAGTACGAAAGATATTCCTTTAGTTAAGGTGCTATGGCGAAGCAATAACGTAGAGGAAATTACTTGGGAAGCTGAGAATGATATGAGAGACAAGTATCCACATCTCTTCACTACTTCAGGTATATAACAGATCCTTGTTTAATGCTTTTACATACTTCATTTCACATTTGAGGACAAATGTTCCTAAGGGGAGAAGATTGTTACACCTCGTATGTCCAAAGTGAGGTATGTCATTGTGATGACATGTTAAGAATGATTTAAGTGATCTTAAAGTCATAATTGGACCATATATGACTTTTAGATGTTGAATATAAAGGTTGGAAAAAATCAGATTTAAGTTGCGGAAAAATCTACTAAGAATTTGCCTTTTAACGAAGCTTTTTCAGAAATTAATTCCGTATGTTATATGAGGTCTTTTGGGGACATATAATATACCAAATTGAAGGTCTTGGAGTGCAGTTTCCAAAATTTTTGACGGTTTGTTCATACAATATCTAGATAAAAAGATATGAGTATCAGAAGTCAGACCAAAAAAAGGGACATAAGCGCAAAAGAGGACTAGAAATGAAATTTTTTTATTATAAAAGAGAAATCATTCTCTCTCTCGAAATTTTCAAGAAACACCACAATAGAAAAAGCCCCTTCTTCAGTCTAAAGCAAATTTTTATGATTTTGAAGAAACAACATCAATCTTAACTCGAAACTGAAGATGGATTGCGTCAAAACGCTCTGCGCGATTAAGGTAACGTTATGCTACCTTCAATTTCGTCTGTAGTTTGAGTTTTAGAATTTCTTCATGGCTAAGTAAAGTACCTAAATTCTATGTTATAGCTTGTTTAAGCTTTAGAAGGTGTGGAATTCAAAGGAAACAAAGTTTAGAAGCTAGAAACATCAAAGGTATGTAAGACTAAACATTTCTTTTGGCAAGACATGTATCTTTTAGCTTTTGAAGTTTTTCTTCGCTCTAAACTTAGTGTCTCTTTTGAGAAACTTGTATATCATTAAGGTAACCTTGTATATACTTAATTTGGTGCTAAAATCCAAGGTGAAAGACGTCCAAATCAGCAAGACAAAACGTTTCAAAATCTGGAAAATTATTTTGATCTTTGGACAGGTTTTAGTATATTGATCATAACTCCTTGTACAAAATTGATATTTAGATTCTTTAAGAATACCAGGACCCTAAGACATATATCTAATGCTTTCATGAAGACTATAAAGTTTATAACTTTGATCTACACTCTGAAAATTAGGTTGAAAGTCAGGACAGTGGTGCTGTCCAGACATTCTATCTACGGATTTGTTATGTCATCCAGTTGTCTCATCTTGTTATCCGTTTAACATGTTTACGTTATCAGTTTATCCGGGTATCCATTCCCGTGTATAGTATAGTGCTGGTTCTGTTTTGCAGATCATCCAGTTTCAGAGGAAACTCTGCAAATTTTTTTATAAAATTCAAGGAGTTAGACAAATTCTAAGTTTCAGATTGTGTCTATAATTCCATCCAGAGTTTTCTTATCATTCCTTCGAGTCCATATATATTGCTGCCACATGTGTTATGCCTCATACATGTTTATGCTTATATTGTGATAATGTTATGTGTGATTTGGAGTCCCCCATAGAGGCTGGACATTGGACACACAGTCCAGTCGCGTGTGATACTACCCGTCTGGGGGATACAGCTCCTCTGGTTCAGGCAGGAGTTGAAACACCTAGTGTGACCGGGTGTCATTCACACACTCTGACCAGAGAGACTAGATATTACTGGCTGGGGGGGGGGGGATATAGCCCATAACACCCACCATGTTTGTTATATACGCGTATATAGCCACAGTATGCACTGCATGATTATATGTGAGGCTAGTTCAGATGTTCAGTTACCTGATTTGGGGGAATATAGCCCATAACACCAGGCAGGTACCAGTTCAGATAACAGTTCAGTTTTAGCTCAGTACCAGTTATTAGTTCCCAGTTATCAGCTACCAGTTCTTAGTGTCAGTATCAGTTGACAGCTATCGGTTCTTGTTTCTAGTTACCAGTTACCAGTCATACTACAGTAATTTATCAGTATAGTTTAGCTCAGTCTTCAGCTTCAGATTCAGCTAGACTTCAGGTTATATTCAGACCATGTTTAGTACGTCTTCAGATTTCCTGCTACATTGCTATGCTTCAGCTCATGTTTACACATTTATATTCCAGCCTTACAGTTTCATCCAGCTATGATTTATTATATGCTCAGGCCTTACATACTTTGTACATATCGTACTCACGCTCCTTTTTTTGGGGCGCTGCGTTTCATGCCGCGCAGGTACAGAGAGAGCAGACCCTGAGCCACGTTAGTAGGCTATCTACCAGCTGTCTGAGTCACTCCGTCTCTTCCGGAGTATACTACTTTTGGTATGTTGTACAGATGTCGAGTAGGTATGACGGGGCCTTGTCCCGTTTGTATATTCAGTTCAGCACTCTTAGAGGCCTGTAGATATGTCCTTGTGTGGTGCAGTCAGTATGTTATATATATTATCGTGTGATAGCCTTGTCATCTTTCCAGACTCTATGTTTTCAGTAAATATGTATGTATTTATAACTAGGTTGCTAGCTCATCTCTATAATTCATAGATTATTAATAGGTTTAGCGATAACCGACACTTAACCGACACAACCCTAGGTTGGGACGTGACACGAACGACCTTGGATTTCACTTTGAAAAGTTTCTACAGGTCACAAATGACCATACTAATCTAATGCAACCTTCGAATTTCAGATTAGAGCTCAATTACTCAAATCGAGCTCAGAAACCTCTATTAGGATGTACCGACAACCGAAACAGAAACCTTCTCAGAGAACCTACCAAACAAGGTCCATTCAGCTCAAATTTTGCAAGCAGGGATCTTATGGAGCTTTTGAGACTGTCGGAACATAAATCGAAGTCCTAACTCCCGAAATGACTGAGTGAGGTCATTTCCTATAAGGTTTTATAATTACTGTAATTCATGAAAATATTCCAGCGACAAAATTGAAAAAAGATGTAAAATTTTAAAAGAAGCAAATTATGTCCAAGATTACATAAAATATTACAAAAAGATAACAAATAATGTTGCTAGGGTGTTATTCCAAAAATGTTTGCTTAGTTCCTTCCAACAATTGTTTTTGTACAACCAACAATTTGCATAAAAAAATATATAAATACAACTACTATCGCACTTACTTCAAATTAAAAATAGAAAAAAAATTTGAAAAATTCTACAAGAACTTCCAACTTGAATAGAGAAAACACATAGTATTCGCTTTTTTTTTTTGGAGTGAAAATTGCCTTTTTTACACTCATCCACCTTGTAAAATTCAATTTTTATACTGTCTTAGTTTGTTACTACTTTAACTACTACGCCTCAAATATTTTGAATTGTGAGAAGACATAGCTAATTGACCATCTTTACACTAATAGTTAATCTGTGTAAATTATCATTTTTTATATGGGCTAGCTTGGGACTGGAGTTATATAAATTTAATCTTTAATATCTGGAACTTTATCCATTGAATATACGTACGCTAAAGGTATTCTAACGTTTGTTGAGGACCTTATATCTTCCAGCCATAATTGGAAAATAAACTTGATAAGGATTTCACCAACTGAATATACGTACGCTAAAGAAATATTTTCTTCTGGCCGTAAATATAATTTCAATTGGATAATATGCGTACCAAAAAAATAAACCTGATAAGGACATTCACCAACCGAATATATGTACACTTAATGAACTAGCTTTATATCATTTGGTTGGATGTGTGGCCATTTCTGGGAATGAAAATAAGGGTTAACTGAAATTAGTTGATACATGTCTAATGACCAACTTAATTTAAGGTAATGCTTCAATGTGTAGTTGTCATTGTATACAATGAATATTTAGCTAGTGTTTGGACATACATTTGATCAAAAGTGTATGAGTGTTTGAAGTTGAGTTAAAAAATAATTTTTTAATAGTTGAATTTTTATTCAGACAGCATTTTACTTGAATAAATGTTAAAGTTTTGTGAGAGGATTTTTCATTTTTCTTTTCTTTTTTTTTTTTGAAAAAACTCGGAGCAAATTTTTTTAGACGGACAATAGAATTGAAAAAAAGCAGGACTAGTATTCTTATGTGTAAATCAATCTACCTTACTCGTCCACTAAGGTTGAGATAGTGTGGGATGAGATTTGATAAAAATCTATGTCTTTTTTTTCACATAGAGGTCTTGTTATTATTTTCAATACAATTCAATTTTATCATATGTTACCAAAGGTGTATAAATGGATCTAAATATAATTAGATTGCTAAGTTTATGTTGCACATTCATATCGCAATAATTTCTTTGTTTGTTTCCTTCTCTGCTTTAAGTTTAATTGTATGTCATATATATTCAAATTCAAAATTTATTTTCATGGATACTATCAAGATCAACCCAGAATTTGATGGTCGATTCTTTAACAACACAAGTCTTCTAGACCTTGAGGAATTTAGAAGGCATGGCCATATGATGGTTGATTTCCTAGCTGACTACTTTCACAATATTGAAAAGTACCCTGTTCGTAGCCAAGTTGAACCTAGTTATCTTGAAAGACTATTACCAGATTCTGCCCCTATCCAACCTGAACAAATTGAGAAAATTCTCAAAGATATCAGAAGTGATATTTTCCCAGGGTTGACATATTGGCAAAGTCCAAATTTCTTTTCTTATTTCCCTTGTAGTTCTAATACTGCTGAAATTTTAGGTGAAATACTTAGTGCTGGTCTTAATGTGTTCGGCTTTAGTTGGATAGCTTGATGCCGGGCAAATTGGCCTAAACGACAACCATCAAGAACCTAGCTTGAAGAGCACAAGGAATGCAAGTCAAGGGCTCCGGAAACATCTTGAAGATCATGTATTGGAGCGCCGAGGAAGGAGGAGCACATAGGCACCAAAGGAGAGGCTCGGGGGACACATTTTGAGCCATTTCAAGAACTCCCAGGAAGGGGCGGACCGCCTCTTTGGAAGGGCGGACCGCCCACTTGATGAAGCCTCTCTGGACCTGCACTGGGCGGACCGCCCCTATGCAATAGGCGGACCGCCTACTTCATTGTGGTGGGGCGCCTACTCCTGAGGTGGGGCGCCTGTTTGGCCTACACTGCAACTAGGCGGGGCGCCTCTTTTGGCTAGGCGGGGCGCCTACTTACGGGCCATTTGAAGACTTATTTTTGTGGTGTAATTCCTATTCTAGCCCTAGGTGCTTTTATTACACTAACTTGTCTTATGGGCTTTTAGTCATTTCACATTTATGTATGGGAAAACTATATAAGCTTCCCTTAGCCATTTCATTCATTAGTTAGTCATTGTTTAGAAGATAGAATTGAGAGAGAACATTGAAGAGGCCGAGCCCTTCTTGTTTGAGCCCGAGGCTCATGTATGTCTCGACTTGGAACCTATGGAGATTCATCGCTAGTGTGAATTCCTTGTAAGGTTCGAGTTTCCCTTCTCCCTTTTGAATTCAATTAACGATAGTAAATTGAATTCGATTCTTTCTTCTACTTTCTTGCCTTCCTAGTCTCGATTTCTTGTTATCTTTATCGCTTCCGCATTGTATGTATCGTGTTTAGCTTCCGCTCGTTTTACCCTGCATCAGTTGGTATCAGAGCACGGATCGGGTGTTGTTCTTACAAACCCTCGTTCCTTGTTCGTAGTATCCTTATCTTTGTTGTTGTTGTGTTTGTTCTTGAAAAATTGAAGAAAAACAAAAAAATTGAAAAACTTGAAAAGTTGAAAAAAATTGGTAGATCGGGTTGGAATCGAATCCCCAAGTGTTAAAAAGTATTGGGGTTTGTTCCTTATAGTATTCCCGTTGTTTTTGTACCCATATATCACATTTTGGTGTTACGATTCAAAAATTTCGAAAATCAAAATCTCAAAGTTTGAAAATTTCTTGAAAACGCTTCAATCTTGATCCGAAGCTTGTTGTTGTTTGTTGGAGGTTTAAAACCATTGGGGATTGGTTAATATAGTTGTATACACCTTTGGGTATCATTAATTTTGTGTATCGGGTTGAAAACGTTGGATTTTTGGTTGCAAAACGAGAGAAAAACGCGTGTTGCGAAGCTGCTGAAAGAGCAGTAGGCGGACCGCCCACTGTGGGAGGCGGACCGCCCACTGTGGGAGGCGGACCGCCTCTTTTATTGCAGCTCTCTGGAAATCACACTGGGCGGACCGCCCCTTTTACAGAGGCGGGGCGCCCCTTTTCCTGAAGTGTGCCCGGGTAGTTTTTTCGTAGGTTTTCGTGTTTCCGTTGCTTCGGCATCTCTTGGTTAGTGTTTCTAGGGTAATTGGCCTACTCAATTGACACTAATCCTTTAGCGTATTAGGTGTTCGTGCGTAGAGGAGATTAGAATTCAAAGAAGAGTCGTAGAACTCCTTTTGGCCTCAAGTGCGCACTTTAAATAACCGTCCGTACATCGAGTCTCATTAATTCCATTCCGAACTTTAACTTGGACATGCTAGTTGTGATTTCCTTGGTTCCCAAGTTGATAAGGCCTCGCTCTTGAGTGTACATATATTGAGTGATACACGTGAGGGAGTGACTTTTGGGAGGTTTTGTTCTTTGGTGATCTCAACAATGTCGGATGTTGATGATGGAGTAAATTATGGCTCATGTGGCGATGATGCGAGTTGCTATGACTCGTATGGTGATGATGGAGACTATGGCTCCTATGAGGGTGATGATGGCCATTACTATGATGATGGAAACCATGGCTCCTATGGAGATGAAGCGGTTCACTATGACGATCGTGAGATTGATGATGACTATGAGGCTTGTGATGAAGAGTGTGATGATGCCTATGCTTCTAGTCAAGAAATCGAAGATGGTGACGCTTCAAGGTATGATGACCCTACTTACTCTTCTTGTGAAGAATTTGATATTGATGATGGTGACATAGGTAGAGTTGATGATGATGATGAACATAGGGGTTATTCTTATGCATCTTCGCTTAGTGTCGCTAACGGTGTACAAGGGAGTAGTAGAGGACCTTCCATTAGTATGGGAGGTGGTGGTGGTTGTTCCGTGGGAAAGAAGAAACTTGCATCTTCTAGGTACGCTAAGCGGCCTAATGCTTCTATTTCCCATATGGAGGATGGTAAGATAGATGGTGTTGCTTTTGCTACAAAAGGGTTGTATGCCGTGAGGGGCGTGGATGGTTGTAGTAGGAGTAGTGCTATGGGCTATGGAACCAAGGCGAGAGGCACTTATGGGTTCCATGGCAAGGATCCTTCCTTGACTTCCAACAACATTGCTAATGTTGGGAGAGTGACGGGAAGTGGAGATTGTTCTAGTGGTAATGCCACTAGTGGAGGGATAAGGAAGACCCAAGTTGTCGGAATTGACACTTGTGGGCATTCAAGTTCTCACTTGGATGCCAATCTACAACAGTTGGGTAGATGTAGGTTCGTTGTTGAGGTAGATGGTATTGGAGGATACTTGCTCAAGATTGGTGGTACCGATGCCAATTGTATTAGCACCTCTTTGGTTGATAGGCTTAGGATACCATGCCATAAGCTAGCGCATCCTTATGAGTATGATGGAGTGTGGGTTTCTAAGGAGGCTCGGGTACTCATATCTCATGGGAGTTATAGATGCTATGTGTGGTGTGACGTGTATCCCATGCGTCATGTTGATGTGTGGATGGGTGAGCCGTGGATGGAGGGGAAGAGGGTGTGATATAGTGTGGTGAAGGGTGCATATCTTGTGGGCGTAGGGCAAAGAGTCTATGATTTTATGCCTTACCGGGCGAAGAGCCGAGTGCCTACTAGTGCCCTTTCTTTGGCTATGCAAAGGAGCAAGGAGCAAGAACTTCATTCCATGGGCAACAATGTGCAAACAAGAAGTCCTACAAACACAAGCAATGGTGGGACTAGTGCTACAAACGAGTTGGCAAATGTCAACAAGGTGAGCCCGAAGGCACTTCCAAAGCCGAGTGGTTCACCAACAAAGAAAAACGAGACATCAAGAGATGAGTCTCCTAGTCCTAGATTCCGGGTTGACGTGAAAAGTCCACCTACTCCGGCTATGGGCATTCTTGGGCCTCGTCCCAATTCACCCGAATTTGAGAGACAAAAGATAGAGAGGAGTAAGGGAGTGACCGGTGACATTCCTCGAGTGGAAAAAGGAGAGGATGTGAGGAGTGACGTGAGTGGGATGTCACCACCCGAATCTACACCCGACCTTGAAAGAAAAATGAGGGAGAAGAAAGAGGGAAAAAGAAAAATTGAGAGTGAGGACACCCCTTATTCTAACCTTAACCCTTTATCTTTTTCTTCTACTTGTTTGAATACTTGTGTAGGTATTCTTGGAGGCAAACCGATGGAGCCTCAACCATGTTCCGAGATTGAAAGACAAGGTGAAGGAGACGCCGAATGTGAGCTACAAGGTGAAGACATTCATGACACTTCAAAGGTATGTGTTAGTCCTTCCTCCCTTGAGCATGCTACTTCCTTGTCTTGTGATATTGTTAGTGAAAACTCTAGGCTAGTTGATGATTTGCATGAATACAATGTTTTTGCAACTAGTGTAGAGCCTTTGGGTCAACTTGTGTGTGAAAATGAACCACTAGTTGAGAGGGTTGAAAAGCCACATCATGATGTGAGCTCGGTTTTCATTGAACCTCTCTTTAGTGACAATATTGAAGTTGACCTTGTTTGTGACCCTTGTTATGACACACCACCCATGTTTGATAAAGGAGAAGATGAATTGCATGATTATCCTATTCTTCCCTTTGATTGCTTATTTGCTAGCGGTGGTATCTTGTGTCGTAGTGAGGAAGTTTGTAACCTTGAGGAGTCTCTTGAGAATGAGATTGATCGACTTGTGTTCAATGACTCCTCAAGTGTCGATGTTGTCTCTAGTTTGAGAACTTCACCTTTGCTTGCCAATGAACTTGAGAAGTGTGCCTATACTAATCCTTTGTATGAGAGCAACTTCAATGGAAATGGTGAATTGTATCAAGCTAGAGTAGAGTGTGAGTTTGGACCTCCATGGATTGGAATGCCTAACTCTATGGATAATCCGTTGTCTGAGACCTCCCTTGGGAGTTTGTCTAGTGACGAGGGTTGTCTTGGAGGAGTATTTGGAGGTGAGGAGGTACCTCTCGGTGTGTGTATGACTGCTCTTAAGAAGGGGAGTGGAGTAGTCGATGTTAGTTGTGAGTTGAACTATTTTACTCACTCCATCCCATATGTCGAGCACACCTTGAGTGTTGAGCATGCCAAAGCCAATGTGTCACTTTGTGATGAAATTGATTTGAAGGCTTGGTATGTTGGTCATTGGCTTAGGGGTCGTGGGGGATTTAATTGCTACATGCATATCCTTGATCTCTTTGCTTGTTTTGGAAATGAGTGCTTGTTCTTGTCGAGCCAAGACTTTGGTGTCTCCTTTGGGGACATAAGCCTTTTAATAGGTATTGATGCTTGGCTCTATCACAAGAGTGTGTTTTCCACACCACTTGCACTTATTCTTGTTAAGCTAACCTACTTGTGAAGTAGGAAGTTTTGTTGTGCTTGTTTTGATTGTAGGTTTTGATGGTTCGATTTCGAGGACGAAATCCTTTCAAGAAGGGGAGGATGATGCCGGGCAAATTGGCCTAAACGACAACCATCAAGAACCTAGCTTGAAGAGCACAAGGAATGCAAGTCAAGGGCTCCGAAAACATCTTGAAGATCATGCATTGGAGCGCCGAGGAAGGAGGAGCACATAGGCACCAAAGGAGAGGCTCGGGGGACACATTTTGAGCCATTTCAAGAACTCCCAGAAAGGGGCGGACCGCCTCTTTGGAAGGGCGGACCGCCCACTTGATGAAGCCTCTCTGGACCTGCACTGGGCGGACCGCCCCTATGCAATAGGCGGACCGCCTACTTCATTGTGGTGGGGCGCCTACTCCTGAGGTGGGGCGCCTGTTTGGCCTACACTGCAACTAGGCGGGGCGCCTCTTTTGGCTAGGCGGGGCGCCTACTTACGGGCCATTTGAAGACTTGTTTTTGTGGTGTAATTCCTATTCTAGCCCTAGGTGCTTTTATTACACTAACTTGTCTTATGGGCTTTTAGTCATTTCACATTTATGTATGGGAAAACTATATAAGCTTCCCTTAGCCATTTCATTCATTAGTTAGTCATTGTTTAGAAGATAGAATTGAGAGAGAACATTGAAGAGGCCGAGCCCTTCTTGTTTGAGCCCGAGGCTCGTGTATGTCTCGACTTGGAACCTATGGAGATTCATCGCTAGTGTGAATTCCTTGTAAGGTTCGAGTTTCCCTTCTCCCTTTTGAATTCAATTAACGATAGTAAATTGAATTCGATTCTTTCTTCTACTTTCTTGCCTTCCTAGTCTCGATTTCTTGTTATCTTTATCGCTTCCGCATTGTATGTATCGTGTTTAGCTTCCGCTCGTTTTACCCTGCATCATAGCTTCACCAGCTACAACTGAACGAGAGAGTATTATTATGGATTGGCTCGGGAAATTAATAAATCTTCCCAAAACAACAGTTTCTTGATGGGGTTGAAAACTTACTCTTTCAGTTTCAATGCACACAAATGGTTATTCACTACCTTGGGTTGTTGATGCTTTTGGCTGAAAGATCCAAGTTCGCTTAGAAGCATTGTCAACAAATCCGGAAGTTTTGAGAAACGTCGCCACGGACTCCAAACAAGTGGTTGATTAAAAAAATTGGCAAATTACTTTAAGTCATAGGTTCAGATCATTGAAGTTATGGCATGTGTTAAAAAGTTATGGTGTAGCTAACTTTAGAAATTTCATAAGACGCCATATAGAAATGGTTAAGCATTTTGAAGTACTTGTAGCCATGGATGAGAGGTTCGAAATTATGGCCCCAAAAAATTTCTCTATGGTGTGCTTTAGGGTTTCACTATTGGCATTGGAGAAAAAGGTTAAATTTGCCGATGAAACCTAAGTGAATGAATTCAATGCTAATCTTTTAGAGTCCATTATTTCATCAGGTAATGTTTACATGACCCATACTGTGGTTGAAGGAGTTTACATGATATGTTTTGTCGTTGGTGCACCTCTCACTGACTATCCCCATATTGACATGGCCTGGAATGCAGTTCGAAACCATGCAACTGTCATGCTGAATACGTAGAAAAATCACTTATTCTTGAGAAAATAATAATTCACCGATCACACCCCTTGTCGGTTATGTTTTCTTATTTTCATCTTTCATTTTCATTTAAAGAAATAATATTTTATTTTATGTAATAGGGTTGTCTATTGGTCAGGCTTAGTATAATTATTGTACTACTACTTTGTGCAATTTCTATATTTTCTAGTGAGCCTTAATAAGACAAATTTATGATTTTACTTTTAATATTTAATTTGGTTATAGAATTTATTTTTCTAAATTTACATAGCATATGCATTAATTTAAAAAGGACTGCTTGATGGACAAATTATCTCGCACTAACATAGCATCCTAGAAATGGTCACACCCTAAGGAGTGTGATGTCTGCAGCCTACCCAAATACAAGCATCGATTTTATTTCTATAGCTCAAACCCATGACCTATAGATCATATGGAGACAACTTTACCTGTTGCTCCAAGGCTCCCCTTTACATGCAATCAATTCAAAACAAAAATTTGTTACAAAGGCAAATAACTTATTCTAAAAGTTAGGTAATTAATTAACTTCTGTTATAACTAGACCACTT
This sequence comes from Petunia x hybrida, assembly GCA_037355625.1. Taxonomy (NCBI): domain Eukaryota; kingdom Viridiplantae; phylum Streptophyta; class Magnoliopsida; order Solanales; family Solanaceae; genus Petunia; species Petunia x hybrida. The sequence continues at coordinate 739,522 of JBBBVM010000360.1, forward strand.
TGATAGTCTTTTAGTTCACTAATTGATAAAAACATCATTATTTCCATTCACTATATTATTACAATGAGATTCCAAGACCTGTAAGAAAAATATAATTTTTGACGCTAGCGCATTGATTAATTGCCCCATACATTAAACATCCTAATTTTTTTCTTTGAAATATACTCCCTCCGTTCCAAAATGGTTGTCATATTTCGGATTTCGAGAGTCAAACGAGTTTAACTTTGACCGTAATATTTGCATATGTCTTTTAAATATTTTAAATTATTAATTATTGTAATTTATAGTACTTCTTATGTAGTTTCTAAATACATAAACATCGTTACAAAAAACTTAAAAATTATATGTTTAAATTAACGGTCAAAATGAACTCGTTTGACTCTCGAAATCCGAACTATGACAACCATTTTGGAATGGAGGGAGTATGACGTATGCTGAAGAAGTACTAGTTCTTTTGAGGAATATCAACTTGTGTTTGAATCACAAAAAATTCATTTCTTCACAACTTTTATCAAATTAATAAAACATAGGGCTAATTTTTAAAAACAAACAATCTAACATTTTGATGACGTGGTAAAAGATGTGATATAGAATAACTTCTCACCTATTTGTCAAAATGTGTGTGAAGGTAATAATGTTTTTTAGAATTTTCTAAACATGGATAAGACATAAATAGTGCTCTAAAATCATGCCAGTAATCCAATTAAGGAGGGAAGATATTGATATTATTTTCAAAGCCTCACCATCGAATTCTGGTACTCAAACTACACATCATAACGCATGCAATTCGTCTAAGGTCGTAATGGGCCTTGCACGGTACTCATAGCATGAATTGCTAAATTGGGATTGTATTTCCCAAAAATGTATCAGATTTTACAATTAAATTTATATTTAGTTGAGTCTAAGGCGACCGTTTTGTATCTCAATTCGATCGATTGATAAGCAATTTACGTAAGCGAGTTAATCGATTTCAACAGTTTTAACTTGGAAGCAGTTCTAAAATCGATGTCAAGTATGTAGATTCGATGGTAGGTTGAAGTCACACAATTCAAATACAAACGATGATGAGCAAACAAGTTCGAAGTAAAGGATAGACTAGTAATGTCGATGAGATGACTTTGTTTCAGCTAGATGCACAGTTAAATTATGACAACAATAATTTATCCGATGATGATTATAGCAATACGATGATGAATAAATGCAATACGATGGAGGATGAATGTATTCAATCGAATAATATGAGGCAATAGCAATAAATCCGATGTAATTTAACGATAAACAAATCGATGAGTTGTTTGTGCGATGAGAATAACGATGAAAGGTTGCTTAAACTAAATGCAGCAAACGAGCAAAATATGTTACGATCAAGACAAATATTGATTTAAACGAATAAGCAATAACTAAATAATTAAAGCGATAAAGGCTTATTGTATTTGATGAATCGATGGATGGTGCTTCAATGGAAAGAACAAATCTCCTTCCACGTTTGAAACAAGCTGCGATCAAACTTAAATACAGTGAATCTTTAGTGCAACAAGTTGACCACGCAATGAAACAAATGATTATAGCTTTGTGACGAGAGTATTTGACTTTTTAGAATGAAATAATGTTGCTCAGATCAACGCGTCCCAGACTGAAGATATGAGGTCCTATTTATAGGTTGAAATAATGGAGAATCCCAAACCCTAGTAGATTCCCACTTCTCCACGTTTCTCTTCCAACTGTTGCACGTCATCATCCACTCCACTAAATTCGCTAAGTCTGTTCCGATATTTTTGAGAAGAGGATCAGTTACAGTTTATCCACTATGATGTTGTCTTCGATTTTATCCGATCACAACATTGCACAACCGAACGAAACCAAACCGAGGCAGTTTCTTTCCGATATCTACACCCTCGAAATCAATTGGCGTCTTGTTACACGACCGATGTTTCTTTTGTGATCGAACAGAAATCGACCAATACAGATAGTCCCCCCACTTGCCAAGTGTGTTCGTAAAACTTTTGGCAAGTGGCTTGAATTTTTAGCGGGAAAATACGTGGCACGTTTGTGTCCCTCTATTTTGAAACGTCAAACGTCGCCTCAACTTCCCATCGTTACACGCGTCAGGAATCGTGCGGGCAGCAATTTCTTGGCGGTTTCCAAGGCAATGATGACCTTTGCCTTATAAGTACTTGCTTCAAAACTTCCTTTACAACTTTCTGAATCCAAAAAACCTCTGATCTTACTAAAATTTTCCCAGTTCTTCAAGTGAATCTCTGCAACAATTCTCTGCAGATTGTTATTCTTCAAGTGATCTTACCCTAGGTTTTTCAACTCTGTTTGACTTGATTGTTGATTTTGCATTCTGATCTTATTTTGCGACAATGTCTTCCTCTTCACAACCAAGAATTGATGTTGAAACTACTCCTGCTATGGCAGTCGCCGCCACAGCCCCGCCGCAATCCGACGCGGTGGTGGAGCAGGCTTCCACCAATGCTGGCCCTTCAGTGGACAAGAAGGGAAAGAAGCGGAAGAAAAGGAAGGTGAAGGATTATGGTTCCAAGAAGTCGTGGTCGGAAATTCTTCCGAAGAAGTTCACATATGAGAATGATTGCAAGATTAGTGAAGCGGAGCAAGGGAAAAAGAAGAACATCCCGATCGACTCAGTCTACTGCGCAATCACGCCGGAATCGATACCACGAGTTCGAGAAGACTGTGGTTGGAAAGTGGGCGAGATCGACGTGAGGTGTCCTCCAAGGAAATCAACGTTGGCGACTCACGTTGAGGATCACTCAGTGGTGCTGACTTACCCTTTTACGATCGGATTTTCCCTTCCAGTCGATAACATTATCGAAGAACTTTGTAGAATGTACAAAGTCTGCCTTGGGCAGCTTTCTCCAATGATATGGAGAACGATCATAATAATGCGGTACATCGCAGAAGAGGCGGAAGTCGAGCTGACTCTTTGCCATATCCTCAACATATACTCTCCTCCAGTTTACAAAGGAGGAGTGATAAACTTGGCCAAGCGAGGTCAACGGGCCTTGATATCTGATAACGATGACGATCTCCGAGGATGGGATCAACATTTTGTTTTTATTCCTACGGAGCAGCTAACCGACCCCGGAAAGGAGTTGCTACCAAATGTCTGGAATCGAACTCGTAAGTATTTCGTTCATTCGTTTTCTTTCTGAATGAATTGAAGACCACTAAATCTTGACGTTCTTCCGAAAATTTTCAGCTGAGGCGGTTGAGTTTGATCAAGTTTCCGACATCGTACCCTGGCTGATAAGGGTACTTGACAAGACAAAAAATGACAAACGGGCTTGGAAGCCAGTCGCGGCTTTAAGAAAACTCAAAGCTAAAAATCATGGTAAATTCGAACTGTCCTTGTATTTACGATTTCTGCTTCGTTAACGCCGTTCGATAATTAAAAAATACTCTCAGGTATCACCGGTGCTGGAGGTGAGCCAAGCGACGAAGAGGCTGAGCTCGAGGGCGGGGATCTATCACAAAAGCGTGTTTTCCACACACCTTGCACTTATTCTTGTTAAGCTAACCTACTTGTGAAGTAGGAAGTTTTTGGTTGTGCTTGCTTTGATGGTAGGTTTTGATGGTTCGATTTCGAGGACGAAATCCTTTCAAGAAGGGGAGGATGATGCAATATTAAATGGCGTAGTTCCCAACCATCAAAAGCCAAGCTCGAGAGCACAAGGGATACGAGTCAAGGCCTCCGGAAACGTCTTGAATATCATGCATTGGAGCGCCGAGGACGGGGGAAACAGGGCAGCACAAAACAGGGCAAAACAGGGGAACTCACTGCCTGCCGAACGACAACTGTTCTTCGCGATCGCGACAATGCCTGCGCGATCGCGAAGAGGCTCCCTTTGTTCTGCGCGACCGCGCCATGCTTAGCGCGATGGCAATGTTGAAGATTCCAGTGACTTGCGCGATCGCGAGCTTCCTCGCGCGATCTCGATACTTAGGTTGATGCACTGCGCGATCGCGAACCCTCTTGGCGCGATCGCGATGAAGAGGAGCTGAGCAGCGAGCCAGAAACAGCTGCAGGGGCAATTTTGTCCATTTATCAATGTAAATGTATAAATAGCACATTAGCTCTTTCATTTTATATTTTACCTTGTATGAACATTTGAGAGTAGAGAGAATTGAGAGAAGGCCGAGCCTTTCTTGTCGAAGCCCGAGGCTTCATGTATCTCGTCGACTTGGAGTCTATGGAGATTCACCACTAGCGTGAATTCCTTGTAAGGTTTCAGTTTCATTCTCCCTTTTGGATAATTTAATTCATGTCTTGAATTCCAATTATCCGTTCTTTCTTCTCGTTTCTTGACTCCCCAATCCTTGTTTCCCGATATCATTGATATCATCTATCTTGTGTTTTATCGCTTCCACATGGTTTGTATCGTGTTTAGCTTCCGCTCGTTTTAGATTGCATCATATATAAGCTAAGCCTAGCGTTTATTTTCATTAGTTCAGAATTTACAGATTATCTTCTTAAACTTGATACTCCAAGGATCATCACCGACATGAATCCTTTGTATGGTTCAAGTTTCTTTTCTTCCATGGATTAATCTATCTAATAGTAAGTTTGATCCATTTTTTCTTTTAATTTCTGTTATTCCTAGTCTTTTTTCTTGACGTTTACTTGATTCTACCAATATCCATCTTTTCATAATTCCGCTTGCATCAGTTGGTATCAGAGTTTGGAAAGGGTTTGTTTTACAATCCCAATCATTTTCTTTAGATTAGGATTCTTAGTTAGGGTTCATTAATTTCATTTTTTTAAAACAGCTAGGGTTGTTAATTTCAGCCGTGTTTTGCTTAGTTTCAGTCGTGTGGTTGAATGTTACTCACCTAGGGTTAGGTTTCTTGAAGTTCTTGAACAAATCTTGAAATCCTAGGTTGAATTGGTTGAGTTCTTGAATTGTTCTTGAAGAATTCAGCCTAGTTCTTGGACAAATTTTTGTTGTTGGATTGATGTTCTTGGGTAATCTTGAAACTAACGTGTAGCGGGCTATTCTTGACGTTAATTTGAGTGCTTTCTTGAAGTTCTTAGACAACAACTTGTTTTTCTTGAATAGAGGAAGAAGTATCTTGAATTGTCCTTGAAATTCATTAGCCCATACACGAATTAGTAGTGGAATAGTTGCTGAAATTTTGAGAAGAATAGGAGTAGAACGCAGCATATTGTTTGTTTCTTCGAACCAGCGTACTTTAGGTTGTTCTTGGCGTGATTTATTTTGAAATCTTTAGAGTTCTTGAATAATTTGAGGTGTTGGATTAGTAGAAAAGGGAAAGTGGATTTGGAGTGGAAAAACGCAGCAACATAGGGGAAGGGAAAGTGGGCAAAATCAGTTAGAATAGAAGAGAGAAATCAGGAAAAACTTCTCCAAAACTGATTTGGAAAATAAAATTAGGTGGAAAAACTTATTCCTATCCACAAAGGGAATGCTTGAACATTTTTTCTAAGGAAAAAGGGGTAGTTTCTTCTAGGAATTTCCTTTTCTTTATTAATAGTTCTAGTTAGTATCTCTTGAGTAATTTTTTCTACTCAACTTAATACTAATTCTTGAGCTTTTAGGAAATTCGTGCTTGCTGAATTTTTTAAAATCTCGTAGAACTTTCTTGGCTTCAAGTGCTTACCTTAAAAGAGTCGTTCGTTCGTAGAGTCAAATAAACTCCATTCCGATCCAATACTTGGGCATACTAGCTGGTGATTTTTGCACCTTGGTTCTCAAGAGATAACAGGAAATCTTTGGGTGGGGAAATTTGGAGTATGAACTCTAAAGAGTATGAGTGCCACCAGTAAAAGTGAGGGAGTGCAAGTGAGGTTGTTTATACTAACCTTTTCCTTCCCACTTTTTTTTATATGTCTTTGACAGGTACACAGAGCAATAAAGGAGGTATGGTTGGCTATGGAGACAAATCAGTTGATAGGAGTTTTTACTACACTTTCGAGGTGACTAAGGCTAAAGTAAAGAGAGTGGAAGATCGAGTTGGTAGTCTTACTTCTCATGATCATTCAGGTTCATACTTGGATGAAACGAGGTGAAACCATGGATTGACTAGGTTTAACATCGAAGTTGATGGGTATAGAGGATTCGTACTAAAGGTTAGTGGTACATATGCCAATTGCATTAGCACTTAATTAGTTGAGATTCTAAGGATACCATGTTATAAATTGAAGCATCCCTATGAATATAACGGAGTGTGGGTTTTTGAGGAAGCTAAAGTGCTCATATCTAAAGGGGATTATAAGGAGTTTGTGTGGTGTGATGTATATCCTTTACGTACTTGTGATGTTTAGCTAGGTGCACCCTCGTTGCACAATAAAAGGTTTAAATATAGTGCTATGGAGGATGTGTACTATTTGGTAATGCGTCAGGAAGTTTATTGCTTTGTTCCTAGGGAAAGAAGAGTTGAAGCATCGATTAGTGAACATCCTTGGCCTAATCAAAAGGGAAGTGAGGTGAGAACTACCGAAAGGGTGCGAACTAGGAGTTCTATAAGCACAAGAATCAGTGGGACAAGTGCAGCAAGTAAAGAGTTGACTACTATAAACAAGGTGAGCATGAACCACAAGACTCTTAAGTCATGTGGTTCATCTAAGAAGAAGAGGGCGTCAAGTGATGGATCTCTAAGTCCTAAATTTCAGGCTGATGTAAAGAGTCCACCTACTCCGGCTAAGGGAATTATTGGGACTCATCCCAACTCGCCCGAACATGAGAGACAAAAGATAGAGAGGAGTAAGGGAGTGACTAGTGACAACTGTCGAGTAGAAAAATGAGAGGATGCGTTGAGTGATGTGAGTGAGTTGTCACCTCAATCTAAACTTGACCTTGAAAGAAAAATGAGAGAAAAGAGAGAAGAGAAAAGAAAAATTGGGAGTAAGGACACCTTTTGTTCTAATAATTCTTTATCTCCTTCTTCTTGTTTTAGCTATTGTGCAGGAATTCTTGGAGGCAAGCCGATGGAGCCTCAGTCATGTTCTAAGGTGGAAAGGCAAGGTGATGAAGATCCTCATTGTGAGCTACGTGAAGAAGGAGCTTTTCATGACACTTCAAGTATTTTGAGTGATTAAGGCAACAACTCGAGTGTAAGGGAACGTTCTTCCTTCCATAAGCATGTTGATTCCTTGTCTTGTGAGAATGTATGTGAGAACTCAATGCGAGTTGATAATTGTAGTGAATATAATGTGTTTGCAACTAGTGAACAATTTAGTGGTCAACTTGTGTGTGAACATGAGTCACTAAGTGAGGGATTTCATAATTTGCATGATAAAGTAAATTCTCTATTTAATGAACATCTCTTTGGTGAAGAATCTGTGGTTGACCCTGTTTGTGAGCCTTGTTATGACACACCTCCCGTATTTGATGAAAGGGATGATGAGTTGATTGATCATCATGTTCTTACTTTTGATAACATAATTGATGCTGGTGGTCATGTGTATCATAGTGAGAATGATATTGCATCTGGTTTAGATACTACATCTTTGCCTAGTAATAAATATGAGATGCTTGCTTTTACTAATCCTTTATTTGAGGGCATCATTAATAGAGGTGATGATTTGTATCGAACTAGAGTAGAGTGTAAGATTGAACCTCCATGGTGTAGAGATTTTGATCCTTTAGATAATCCTTTGTTTAAAACTCCAAGTGAGGTGAGTGATTCTTCGAGTAGTCCTAACCTTAATTGTATGGTTTTTGATGATGAAGAAGCCATTATTGAGGCTTTTCTTGGGAGTTTGTCTATTGAGGAGGATTGTCTTAGAGACGAGTGTGAAAGTGAGGAAGTTTCTCTTGGTGTGAGTAAGAGTGGTCCTAAAAAGGGGAGTGGAGTAGTTGATGTTAGTACTAGGTTGCACTATTTTACTTGCTCTATTCCATATGTTGACTACACCTTAGAAAGAGAGCATGCCAAAATCGTTGAACTAAATTGTAAGGGCATTGCATTGAAGGTTTGGTGTGTTAGTCGTGAGCGTAGGGATAATAGGGACTTTGAATTGTTTGAGATTGCATGTTCTACACCCTATTGATCTCTTTGTTTGTTATTGTTTTGACTGTATTCCATTGTTGAACAAAGAGCTTGTTTTTCCTTTGGAGTCATAGACTTTAACACTGATATTGATGCTTGGTTGTATCATAAGAGTGTGTTTTCCACACAATTTTCACTAGTCTTTGTTGAGCTAACCTACTCTAGTAGTATAAAGTTTTGGTTGTGTCTTCCTTAGCTTGCAGGAACTGATGGCATGATTTCGAGGACGAAATCCTTTCAAGAAGGGGAGGATGATGCAATCCAAATTGAGGCACTTGTTTGTGAGCTTTGAAGGAGCATGTAGCTTGTTAGAAGGATCAACGAGCAAGTTAGCAAGCTAAGGAAAGGGGGGCCACCACTTGGAGGTGTTGGCCGAGAGTTCAATTGCTCAACGACCACCTTGGCGAGCTAACTTTGGGTGCTGTGAAGCTTGGAAGTTTTGGGAAGATTTTGCATGCATTCAACGAGCTCTTTTTAGCGCCTAGTCTTTGATGCAATCGAAAATACGGCGGAAGCGACAAACGATATAAAAGTGCGGAAGCTAAAACAAGATAGGCGATATCGATAACGATATCGAGATAAAAGCAAGACGAGGCTTGAACGTTTACCTAAGTAGCACCGAGGAACTCGTCTCGATACACCCCGGGTGAAGTCAAGGATCACCTATACTATGCAACTACCCTCAAGAGGCACCCGGCTCTTGCAAATAGAATGATCAGAAGAGGTTTCGATGTTCAACTTGGAATCCACCAAGTTAAATCATGCCCGCTCACGGGTTCAACATTGAGATTCACTCAAAGAAAATATCACTCTACATTCAAGGTTTGTTAAAAATGCAATAAATGAACAAAGGGGGTATTTATAGTTTCCCATTACAAGTTTTGCCAAGTTTCTGGTCGCTGCTCCTCAAATGGTCTTCGCGATCGCGCAAAAGGAATAGCGATCGCGCAGGGTACTAAACTTCAGAGGCTCGCGATCGCGTCATGGTGAGCGCAATCGCGCAAGGCAAATAACTTCTCTTCGCGATCGCGTGAGTGTGGTCGCGATCGCGCAGAGGAAATGTCTGGCGCCAGGCAGTGAGCTCAGAAATGCTGCCCTGTTTTGCCCTGTTGTGGCTCCCCTGTTTGCTGCACTGGTTTCAGCCCTGTTTCCACTTTGATTGAGCTTCAATGCATGGTCTTCAAGTCGTCTCCCGAGCTCATATCATCCATGCCTTGACTCCCGGACCAAGTGTAGGTGTCGATGCAATTTGGGTTGCATCATTCTCCCCTTCTTGAGAAAATTTCGTCCTCGAAATTAAGGCGTCCTCCTCCAAGGTATTATCACCTACATCAAAAGATAAACAAAAATAAAAGCTCCTACTACAAGAGTAGGTTAGTGCACCAAGTGTGGGAAAACACACTCTTATGGTACAACCAAGTATCAATGGCAACAAGGAAGCTCATGTTCCCAAAGGAACTAGCAAGTACTTGGTTCAACAAAGAGATGCTCCCAACACAAGAACAAACAAAGAGATCTATAGTGCATGGCACATGCAAGATTAAGCTATCAAAATCCCTACGATCCCTAAGTTCAAGAGGAGTGCACCAAGATGTCCCACTACGCGAGTAGGCAAGTCCAACAAGAGTGAAGGCAAGTGATGTGGAGAATTCACTCTTGTGATAGAGCCAAGTATCAATACAAATCAAAAAGCTTATGTCTCCCAAGGAGACAACAAGTTCTTGGCTCCATAGTGACAAGCACTCGCCACCATAACAAGCAAAGAGACCATTAGGACATTGAACATTCAAGATCAAGCAATCAAAGTTCCTATGACCCCTAAGCTCATGATCGACATACCAAACCTTCAATGCTATATCTTCACAATGCGGCACAATGGTTTTGGCATGCTCAATTTCATGGTCAAGCAAAAGCGTAGTATCATAGCTAGATTCATCATCCGCACTTGAGGAATCATTGAAAATAAATCGATCCATCTCATACTCTAGAGATTCCTCAAGGTCACTACCTTCCCCATTACAACACATAAGTCCACCAATGGCAAGTAAATCAATAAGGGTGGGATCACACATCTCATCCTCCCCTTTATCAAAAATTGGTGGTGTGTCATAACAAGGTTCACAAGCAAGGTCAACTAACACATTTTCACTAGAGAGAGGTTCTTTGAATACCGGGCTCATATCATGATGTGGCTTTTCATTCCTCTCTACTAGGTCACACGCAAACACAAGTTGACCATTAGACTCTTCACTAGTTGCAAGGTCAATATTGGCACTACGAGCAACAACTAGCTTTGAGTCTCTACAAGACAAGGGATTAACTTGTTCACGAGAAGGGAAGGTAACACTTACGTTTGAGTCGCTCCCGTGAGCACTCACATAGCTTGTAGTGTCGCGTTCAAGTCCTCCGTCATGAAGCTCACAATGATGATCTCCATCCTCTTGTCTTCCTTCCAAGGCAAACGGTTGAGGCTCCAATAGCTCGCCTCCAAGAGTACCTACACAAAAGCTATGGCAAGAAAAGAAGATAACATAGGGTTAGGACAAAGGGTGCCCTCACTCTCAATTTGTTTTTCCTCTCCTCTTCTTTCTTTCAAGTCGCTCTCATGTGTAAGTGTATGGGAACGAGGTCTAATAATGTTATCACCTCGCTCACTTTCCCCAACTCCCTCATTTGCCATTGGTTGGCTCATAGGAGTAGTAGAATTACTCCTAGAGTGAGTACTTACACCTACTTGGGGAATGCCCAAGTTGTGGGGAATGCCCACTTGTTGGGGAATGCCCAACGGTTGGGGAATGCCCAACATTTCATCACTAGTACCTCTTTCGGTACCCCTCTGGACACTCGGGGCCCATTCTCTTTCAAGGCTCTCAAGCCTTTGGTCTAAAGATCTCACCTTGGCCAATATGTAGGCCAAAGTGCTTACCGGGACCTTATTGGTCTCGTCAACGTCCCCAGCCATGTACCTACATAAATCAAAACAAGAGAAAGAGGTTAGAGTAAAAACCCTTACTCACTCCCTCACCTTTGGAGTGTCACTCGGGTACACTCAATTTAGTGGGTTATAGGATCACTCAAGCTTGATCTCAAAGGCTTCCTCGTAGTTGAACAACCACCTCAATAACCACTCAAGTCACAAGAACCAAATACTCTTCGAGGTGAGTGGAATTGATGGGACTCGATGGGCGAACGGCTTTATAAGTGAGCACTTGAGCCAAAAATTTACTACGAGTCTTCTTTGAGCTCTACTCTCCTTCTAGGCACGAAGATCCTAAGCGCACAAAGAATTAGCACTAATTGGGTAGGAGTGTTACCCTCAAAGTACTAACCGGAAGGGATGCGATCAAATGTTCAAAGATCGAATCGTCACTAAACGGATTCGGAATTGGATGAATTTTGGTTAGTGATCTACAAACTCACCATATTTGATGATGCTATGGGAGTTTTGGGGGTTGGAAACTGTTACAAACGCTTTGCGAACAATCTGTCCCAATTCAGGATTTTCTGGAATTAAATTCACTTCGCTATCGCGTGGAAGAGCGCGCGATCGCGATGACTTAATTTAGGAAGTTGTCGCGATCGCGTGGGGCTGTGCGCGATCGCGCAAGCTTGCAGTCCAGAACCAGAACCCCGACAGAAAACTCAGTTTTTGGCACACAAATCACCCCAATTCAACTTGTTTTTCAGTTCTAAAGCTTCCAAAGGGTCTTTTCAACTGAAGTAAACAATCCCTAATGGTTTAACCAAGCAAGCAATGAACAAACAACTTATTTCACGGAATTGGAGCAAGTTCTTCAAAGTTTTCAAGAACTTCAAAGTTTCAAAACATCGATTTTCATTCTGCTACTCCAAATGATGTTATGGGGGTTTCAAAACGACGAGAAAACTATAAGGAGTAAACCCCGATACCAAACAACCAAGAATTCATAACATCGAACAAGTTCTAGCAAAATTTGTGAATCTTCAACTTTTGAGATTTGGTTTTCAAGATTTTGATTCACAACTCCAAAATGTGTTTTGTTGGTACCCAATTGTCGAGAATACGTAGACAAACAATCCCCGATAATCAAAACCAACAAAATCGATACAACCAACAAGATGTAGCAATTTTTTTTTTTGTGATTTTCAAGTTTTGAATTTTTTTGTTTTTCTTCTAAATAAGAACAACAAACAACACAATGATAACAATAACGAGAACAAGACCGAGGATTCGTAAGAACGAAGCCTAGCCGTGCTCTGATACCAACTGATGCAATCGAAAATACGGCGGAAGCGACAAACGATATAAAAGTGCGGAAGCTTAAACAAGATAGGCGATATCGATAACGATATCGAGATAAAAGCAAGACGAGGCTTGAACGTTTACCTAAGTAGCACCGAGGAACTCGTCTCGATACACCCCGGGTGAAGTCAAGGATCACCTATACTATGCAACTACCCTCAAGAGGCACCCGGCTCTTGCAAATAGAATGATTAGAAGAGGTTTCGATGTTCAACTTGGAATCTACCAAGTGAAATCATACCCGCTCACGGGTTCAACATTGAGATTCACTCAAAGAAAATATCACTCTACATTCAAGGTTTGTTAAAAATGCAATAAATGAACAAAGGGGGTATTTATAGTTTCCCATTACAAGTTTTGCCAAGTTTCTGGTCGCTGCTCCTCAAATGGTCTTCGCGATCGCGCAAAAGGAATAGCAATCGCGCAGGGTACTAAACTTCAGAGGCTCGCGATCGCGTCATGGTGAGCGCAATCGCGCAAGGCAAATAACTTCTCTTCGTGATCGCGTGAGTGTGGTCGCGATCGCGCAGAGGAAATGTCTGGCGCCAGGCAGTGAGCAAAAGAAATGCTGCCCTGTTTTGCCCTGTTGTGGCTCCCCTGTTTCCTGCACTGGTTTCAGCCCTGTTTCCACTTTGATTGAGCTTCAATGCATGGTCTTCAAGTCGTCTTCCAAGCTCATATCATCCATGCCTCGACTCCCGGACCAAGTGTAGGTGTCGATGCAATTTGGGTTGCATCAGTCTTTGTGGGCAGAATTTACATGCACTCAACCAGCTCCTCAACGAGCTCCTAGTTCTTGCTTTGCATAAATAGTCTATAGTAGGATAATGACACTTTACTAGCCCTGGGTGGTCACTTGACATTTAGCAACTCTAAGGCTTTTACGTTGACATTTTAGGCATTAGATGGCTGACCTATATAAGCCTAAGCCTAGCGTTTATTTTCATTAGTTCAGAATTTACAGAAAATATAGAGAAAACAGGCGTTAGCCTTGGTAGAAGCTCTATAGCTTCTTTTTATCTTCTTAAAATTGATACTCCAAGGATCATCACTAGCATGAATCCTTTGTATGGTTCAAGTTTCTCTTCTTCCATGGATTAATCTATCTAATAGTAAGTTTGATCTATTCTTTCTTCTAATTTCTGTTCTTCCTAGTCTTTTTTCTTGATGTTTGCTTGATTCTACCAATATCCATCTTTTTATAATTCCGGTTGCATCATTAATTGTAATTTTATGTTATAATTATGATAATATTGAAGTTTGTGTGGTTTAATTCCAGTTAATTTTTTATGATTTAATTTGTTTGGACCTTTTAGTGGCTATTTGTGAATGAAAAATAAAAAAAGAATCAATCAGCCCAATGGAATTCAACCAGACTCGGTCCAAATCCTCTTTAACCTTTATTTCCATTTCACTTTTCCGGAAGACCCTAAAAATCAATTGAGACAAAAGGAGAAATAATGCCAAAATCTACTTGTATGTACAAAAATTCGCCACCTACTATTACGGGGATACGAGTCCAGTTAGCGAGACTAGGCTTATCTTACAAGTCACCGAAACAGAGGATACATGCCGGCTCCTTAGGCTAACGACCGTTCACGTGACACGTCCATAGGACACATGGTATACATCCCACCGCCTTAGGTTTATAGTCTCCTAGTTAGAGTTTCGTATATACCACCGCCTTTGAGTTATAGGCCCATAGCCTTATTAGTCTTTGTATTTTACCTTAATTAGGTCTGAGTATCCACTCCTATAAATGCCCCTCCTTAAATTGTATTGTACAATCAAGCGATTCACCATAAAAATTCGGCTATTCTCAAGAAATAGGATTGCTTTACTTTTCTTGCTCATTATTTCTCTCTTTTACTTACTTACTTTTTCGTCGTATTTACTGTATTGCCGGTGACCTCATTCTAAATTAATTATTTAACCTAGCCGATGTATTTCAGGCGCAAACAGTTTGGCGCCCACCGTGGGGCCTAGACAATTGTAGGTATTCTATGAAGGAAAAGTCGCAATAATGTCTGATGATAGCAGCAACGTTCCGAAGAACATTACAGACGCAGTAGACGAATCCGTGAAGAATCCCAGTGATCCCAGCGTGCAGCGAAAGGATCCCGTTGAACAGCCAAAAGACCCTTCCCGGGAGCCAATCCATGCTGCTAGCGAAGGGAAGGTGATCGATCACTGGATGGTAATCCCGAATTCAAAAGTTTCCTTGTAAATCTCCTCAAAACTATGTCAGAACAAGCAGAGCGGAATTTGAGCAATATGGCCTAAGGGGTATCCTAGAAGTTAGGAGCGATTTTTTTTGGATCGTCTCAGAGGCCAGCATCCTCACGAGGACCAGCGCCCACGAACAATTCGGCAGCATCTATTCCTAGCCGCAGGCTCAACATGGATGCCGCTCCCGGAGGATCATCAACAATCAACAATCAAGACCTTAAGGGAGCGCCTGTTATTCAGAACCTCATAAATGAGATGATGGCCATCCACGACCGAATTGGTAATGTGCCGGGTTCTCCACCCCTAGTTACCACTGTAGATGAGCAGAAATTTTACAAGCATGCTTACAAAGCAAGCGCTGCACCGTTCTGCATACCAAAGCACTTCCGCCTGCCAGATAACTTAAAGTGTGATGAAACAACTGATCCGGATGAGCATATTGCTGCATATTACAGGGCTGTAAAAAGTAATGAGATCACCAAGGAAAAAAATCAGTCTACTCTGGTGAAGAGGTTTGGCTCAACTCTAACTAAATGTGCCCTCGCTTGGTACACTCAGCTACCAATGGGATCTATCGAATCATTCACTCAGATGCAAGATTTGTTCGAGAAAGCATATTCTGGTGCCCGCAAGCGTAAGAAGCGCATGAAAGACATCTTCGAGATCCGTCAGTGCGACGACAAACTATTGAAGGACTACCTTGACAGATTTTAGAGGGAACGCATGGAGCTTCCTCCAGTACCCGATAATATTGCTATGGTTGCCTTCGACAAAAGTCTGAACTCGAAGGGATCGTTGGCCACCAGGGAGTTAAGTGGAGTTTGACTCAACATCATGTGACAATATGGAACGCCTAGCATCAGAGGTATACCGTGAAGCTTTGCTTGGAGCCAGGAGAATCATCCATCCCCGAGGAAGTTCTCCCTATTATCCAAGACCTCATCCGCCAATGATAGAAATGGGGATACGTGGAGGAACCTCGGGCTGGAGAAAAAGGGAGGCGAAGTAGGAAGGATTACAGAGATGATTTTTCGAAGTGGGAAGATAGTGGGAAGACCTCAGCACCATCAATCAAGGGGTCACTCAGCGTGGATTGGGTACCTCCCAGCTTCGAAGAGTTGGGATTGCGCGTCAACACCGTAGAGTTCGTGAGGGATCAAATGAAGGATGCCCAAGTACGTTGGCCTAGAAATTTGATGGCCTAACTGGGCAGAAGAAATAAGAATATTTATTCTGATTTTTATAGGGATCATGGACACGAGACGGCTGGATGCAGAGCTCTAATTCTAGAAGCCATAGGTCTGCTGAATAAGGGTTATCTCAAGGATTTTCTCACCGACAGGGGAAAGCAGACTTATGCCAAAAGCGGAAAGGTCGACTCCGGTAGTGCCGTCAACCTCATCAGGTGGGACACACTGAAGGCAATGGTAGTCGAAGACAAGATGGCTCCAAGTGTCTATAGACTAGCTGGCTTTAACAATTCTTGTGAAAAGTCTATTGGAGAAATTAAACTTGTTGTTCACATCCCAGGAGCTGATTATATTTCATCTTTTCAAGGTAATCAAGGGAGGTGTCCCCTACAATGTGATCATAGGATGGAAACGGATCCATCAAGTCAAAGCAGTACCATCTACTTGGCATCAAAAGCTTAAATACCCTACCAAGTGGGGGATAAAAGAAGTCAACGGAGACTAGGAGGAAGCAAGAGAATGCTACACAGCTGCCATCTTGGCGGCAACTGTCCCTTAAGAGGTGCCTGAAGTAGACCTCTTTGAAGCCAGTGAAGACCTCGGAACCTCAATAAACCAAGACTATAATTCTGATTGTACGGTGGATTGAAGTGTTTTCGAGAGGGGAGAAGGAGTACGAATACTTTTCTTTTTCAGTATTTGCTTCATTCAGTTCCTTAGTTTTGTTCTTAAATTACAACATTTTCATGCTCTAATGTCATGTTACGGGTTTTCACCCACATCATTCCAGCCTTCGCGCCCCTATTAATAAATTATCATTTATATAGTAAATTTCCTACAAATTAAGATCCGTCTACGATCCAAATATTCATAGCCCAGGACAATTACAAGTTGAAGTAATACACTCACTTTTTGTGACAAAAGTAGGGTACACTACTCGCTTAGAGCTTGACACAACCCGGGATCCAGCTAGGCCGTGTGGGCACCCGACATCCTCTCTTAGACCCGATCCTCTCTTAGACCCGTCGGGCGAACCCTTACCAATTAAATCAAGAAAATAAATATAATTCAATTCATAAATAAGAACAACACTTAGAAAAAAGCACAGACATACTGATACCTCTAAGCTGTACAAAAGAAATTACAGCTGACTACCCAATATACTTAGGTTTAGGGCTATCCAGACCAGACATTTAAGAGTACAAAAGAAGACAGATACCTTCTGAAGGGAGCAAAATGCAATTGAAATAATAACCAATAAACTGGTGGCTATCCGGAATAAAAGTTGGCTCACCCTGACAGCTGAAGTCGTCTTCGCTCCTGAACAACGTGGCGAACTCAATCCTGGAGCGAACCTGCCGAAACAAAATAGATAGACAAGAAACAAACAACAAATAAAGGTGAGTCAAAAGGACTCAATAAGTGGGGGCAGACTAGCCACCTCAAAGAATAGGATAGCTAGCCAGGGAGAAGAAACAGATAAACCAAATTTCTCTTATTTAAATTATCAAAAGGCAGAGCCAGATAGTAACCGGAAACACGTATGAAACCATAAACTCAATCAGGCATACGAGCCAGAAATATATCAACAAATAAGCAATGCACGTATAAGCAGAATAGTAGTTATGTACCACAAGTCTACACAATGGAATATAATGAAATGAGATGAAATGAAATAAAATATGATGCAAAGGGTCACATGTGCCCGTAATCCCATCTCGAAGTGGAATACTCCTGCATTCGAGGGGAATCCAATCTGATAACCAACTGGAGCGGAATACTCCTGCTCCTGGGGCAGAATACTCCTTCACCCGATATAATATAAACTAGAGGCGGAATACTCCTGCACTCTCCTGGGGCGGAATACTCCTGCACCCGATAAAATGTAAAGTTGAGGCAGAATACTCCTGCACTCAGTATCTGACATAAGAGCAGAATACTCCTGCTCCTGGGCGGAATACTCCTGTACCCAATATGATATAAACCAGAGGTGGAATACTCCTGCACTCTCATGGGGCGGAATACTCTTGTACCAAATATGATATGCAATGTAATGCATATGAATGACATATAATGCATATGAATGCAATGTGATGCAATTATAACCCTTCACCGGCGTGGGACTCTCATCGACAGCCGGAAAGTAGATGCCAACTCACAGCCAAAGTACAACACTCAGATCCTCAATGAAATAATAACAACATGACATAAAATATAATATACAATGTAAATCCAAAGCTAAGGCATAATGAGTACGCCTATCGGTAGCTACACATGAAGGAACACGTAGTGGAAAATCCACGAGGCCAGGTGCCTCCAAAGAAATGGATATAAACACTTACCTCTTCCAAAAGTTGGCATTGCTAATCAACAACCACTTTCTCTATTCAATAAACAGAAAAATATTTCAAATTAGGCTAAAGGTTTCATTCCTCACATCTTAGAGCAATCTAGGTAGGAACTTGATACCCTATTCGCATACGCAATACGCAGGCCAGGCCTATGTACAGGGTTTATGGTCACCTATCCAAATCCTAAATAAATTACATTTATATATTTCCCATAACTCACTGAGTACGAATATATAATCAATTCCATTATCGGGGTCCATTTGACCCTTTAAACTATTAATTGAACTTATTAAAACGATGTCTAATATCCCAATTTTTACCGTTAAAATATATTGAAACACACGTAATAAACTCAAATAATGCATTAACATCACTACCTGAATGTTTCAGTGTAAAAATTCTACTTTTCTCCAGCTCTTTTCTCATTTTCTGGCATATTTTTTCCTCTTGCGCGTTCTTTTATTTCTTTCGTAATCTTTCTGATCTATCTTGCTTCTAAGCTTCAAAATGAAGATTTTGGGATATGTATCCCATTCCACCGACACTATTTTTTATATTTTGTCCTTTTCCTTTTTTTTTAATAATTTTTTTTCTTTTCGAAAATTAAAACAGTACCCTATAATACTCGAAATAATTCCAACTTTTGCATACAAGTTATACAAAATATATGTAACATACTTGCTAAGGCGGATCTCAAATCAAATTCCCGAAACTCAATATGAAAATTAAATGGAAAAAGGTCAAATTATTTAACTTTCGGTATTTTAGCAGAAACTAGTCGAACAACATCGAAATTCACTTTCGAAAAATCACAAAAGTCATAAATAATCATACGAAACCTAACGGCGCTTTTGGATTTCGAATCGGAGCTCATTCGCCAAAACCGAGCTCGAAAATCTCTTTTTAATATTTATCGACAATAAAAGCTGAAACCTTCTTCCGATGCCTACCAAACGAGGTCTGATTTAGCTCAAATTTTACAGATAAGCCTTAATGGACCTTACAAATATTTTAAAATTATCAGCACGTCAATCGGAGTCCTATCTTCCGAAACGACTAACCGAGGTCGTTTCAGAGCTGGATCACGTCTAGCTCAGCCACCAGGCATTATTCGTAAGTTGAATTCGTTAATTCAACAACTGCACCACATGCCGATGGGGACGCCTATTCACATAGTGCCAGAATGTCTTAAATACTTGAGTAATTAAGCAGAGACGTTTGAAGTCGGACACAAAGTGCCAGTTACCACACGGGCTAAAGTCATCCATTGTGAGCACAAAAAACCATCTATTACAGATGCAACCTAAGCAGCCAACCATTGGTGCAGAACATACGTAATTGCATGAGCAGGCTCACTGATAAATGTTCTAAATATCATAACATTCAGGACGTCCGGAAGCCATCTAATCTTTAGGTGCATACGCCTACAAAGGTACAACTTAACATTACTTATTGTTTACAGCGGAAATTAAAAAGCGTCAAAAACAAGCAAAAAAGTAATTCAAGTTAAAGCGCCTTAAAATAGGCCCAAAATTATACCATTACGCCTGAAAAACATGGGCAATTGTTCAAAACAAAGATGCAAAAAAATATTGTAAGCATCAGGGGGGATTTTTATTCCTTTCTCGGGGGGCTTCCTTCAGCAGCAACACTCTGCGAAGGTCCTGCTTCACCAGCTGCAGGTTCCCTGTCTAGTGCTTCATCTCCTCTTTCTCCACTAGCTTCCTCAGAACTTTTCTCAAGGTCAGACCCAAGCTGAGCATCTGCCTGAGCTATAAGCTCGGTGTACAAGGCAATCTCGACAGTCAGGTCCAAGTTAGGTCCATCACAAACCTAGAGGAAAGTAGCAAGAGCAGCTGCGATGTTAGCATAATTCGCCTCAGCTATGCGGCGAGCATTCATTCGCTGGTTCTTCCGATGAGCATTATTGTAGAGTTTGTAATTTTCAACCTATTATTTTAATCTTGAAGGAAGGCGGAGAGGCCCTGGACATCTGAGGCACTTTTCTCGATAGCATTCATTCCCTCCTCCACACCAGACAGCTTTCATTGCAGGTCCTCCACAATCGCTTCTAGGTGGTTCACATTGTCACGATGTAGTTGTTCTAAGACCTGGGCATCCGTGAGAGAAGATTTGAGAGTCTCCATAGTCTGCTTACGCTTGTGAACCTCACAGGCCAGTGCTTTGTCCATGTTCCTGCTCTTCAAAGCCTCCATCCGATAGGCTTCACGATTGGTCTAGATCTCTCCTTTCAGCTCTTCAAATTTCTCCATGAACGGTTATGAGCTAGCAACTTGCCCACGTAAGGCTTCGATCGCCTCAGAAAGACTTCCTTCTAGACCCCCTCGGCGAAGTATCTCATGATATGCCATAAACACTTGGACGATTGGCAGAACAATCATTCAGCGAAGGAAAGCAAATATACAACTCATAGAACGAGAAAGGAAAGCTTACCCAACGAAAACATCTGGCGGCAACCTCAAGCAGCTCATGAAAATTATAATCAAAATAGTGTTTTTGATCAGCGGGATAGATAAACTCAGTAGTGTGATCTGTCACAACCTTTGGGGTCCTGAACATGTCAACTCCCACGGCAATAGGTATAACAACCTCCCAAGCTCAACCCACGGGTTCAGCCATAGCATCCATGACCACCTCCTTGCCAGGACGGTGTTGGCAAGAGTCCGTGGTCTCAAGAGTCGAAGTCAACACAACGGGTTCTAAACATAAACAAGAAATGTCAACTTATGAAGTATATGGGAAAAGCACATCAGTACGAAAAGAAGCAGAGGTCTAACCTGGAAACTGAGGCTCAAGGGAGGCTGATGGTCTCCACGACGGCCTTCTCTTTAGCTATAGGGGTCTCTTCTATCAAGTGCCTACGCTTTCGCATAGAGGGACTAGATTCAGTAGCTTCAAAAGCTATGATAGCCTAATCTGTGCATTTAAAACTATTTTTTTTAAGAAGACCAATCAATTGATTATTGATAATACTGTAACCCCTAATAAAAATTCTATAGTAGTCAGGCAGGCTTAAGAATTCCCTCAACTACTTTTTTTAACCCTCATCCCCTTCCCTCTCAGAAACAAGTAGTTGTCCTCCCACATTTTGTTTCTACTGTGACTTGAGCCCACAACCTCTTGGTCGTAAGTGGAGGGTGCTTACCATCTAAAAAATCCTCACTTATCACCTCAACTGCTGCAATGTCAAAAGATTGGGCCAATTTACACTAATATTATTTTAGGATCGGTGGAAACTCCATTAGCTAAGCTGTAGTGTGCTAAGTACTCTATTTGCTCCACTCCAAATGAACACTTAGAATAGTTTAGAAATGATTTTTACTTTAGCAGTAGCTCATACACACATTTCAAGTAGCTAACATGCTCCTCCAGACTTTTTCTAAAGATTAGGATGTCATCAGAGAAAATAAGAACAAATTTCCTAAGATGGTTCATCATGCTTTAAAAGCAAGAGGGAGCATTAGTGATGCTAGGCTGAGTACTCAATGACCAAAATATGTCTTGAAGTCAGTTTTTTGTATATCATTAGGATTTATTCTAATTTGATGATAGCCTGATCTAAAGTCCAACTTACGGTACTCCTTAGATCCTCTTAAGTCTTCAGTAGTGGAGATGGGAAACTTACTTGTTGAGAACTCTGTAATTAATGAATTAATCTTCAAGTGCCATCCTTCTTGCTTACCAAGACTATTGGTTAAGCATAAGTATTGCAGCTTGGCTGAATGATTCCCTAATCAAGCATTTGCTGAATCAATTTCTCAATGGTATATTTTCTTAGTGCTTTGTCGTTGAATTCTTTTGGATAGTTGTTATTGTCAGATTAAGCAACTCAATAGGCTGGGTAGTTGAATGATGAAGATTGCTGCAGTGAGCTTACAATTAGTCACTGGAAGCCATATTTCTCTTATTTTACTATATTATTTTTTTGATAAAGGAAAAGAGTAAAAATGGATATACGGGGGATTTCTAATCAAAGAACAGCATTTGATTGTCACACGCGCTCTATACCATATAGTTCCATAAGTTTTATTTATTTATTTTTATTTTTTAAATAAAATGATACGAAAATTGTCACGCCCTTTTCAGAAACGAAAATCATTAATCAAAACTCACGAATCCCTATCCTCATCAGATTCAGGTTGCCAAGTAACTTTCCACTCACGACTCACAAATCCTTTTCTTATCAAATTTAGGTTTCTAAAATAGTAATAATAGTCGGTCATGGATTTGCTCATCAAACTAGCATAAAGAAATCTAAAGTACTTTATGTATGGGGTGAAAATTGGTTTACATACGCTACGCTTCGACGACACTGTGTTGGCCTAAATCAGGATAGGACAACAAATCGAATTTGTATTGGGTTTAGCTGGTAATTTGCTTGTATCGAAGTGATATTCGAGCTGAATTGAATTTGGACTCAAATATAAACTTAGAAAAAACAATGAGGTGATAAGATAAACGAGACAATAAGTAAAAGTAGAGGTTTGTATTCTATTCATTCTCCCTTGTTGTTTACAAATGAGCTCTATTTATAATCAGGAGAAAGAATGACGTTGTAAAATATCATATGGTGCATTTATGGCCATTATTTTGTACATAATTGTAGTTAACTCACGATCTATCCTATTAAATGTCGAAACAACGGTCGACAGTTACAAAGTTTGGCCCTCGTCTCTCGAGGTGTGTCATCCGTTCGAGGTTGCAGAGGGTTTTCCCGAGCTCAGTGCTTCGAGCTTGTCTCCCCTCGTTTCCTAAGGCAATTTCCGTGGCGAGCGACCATGAGATCTTTGCCTCGGAAGCTTGTCTCGTGGTCCAGTCTTTGTGTTGCACTTCGAGGTCTTGCTCGAGACCTCGGTGATTTTTCACCCAATACAGATAGTCCCCCCACCCTTTGGATAATTGCTAGGATTTTCTGAGGGGTTGAATTGAATTTAAGCAGGAGAGTGACGTGGCGCATTTTCGGCTAGGAAATTTGAAAAGGCGGACGTCGTTATTTCTTGATCCACTTGTGTTTTGCTATAAATAAGCCATTTTTGTTGTTATCTTCATTATTTCGCAATTCCCTTTTAGAAGCCTTTCATATTTCTTTACCTATTTCAGATTTTTAGAACTTCATACTGTCTTCTCTACCCATCGTAAAGATATTATTGACACTTCAACTGATGGCTTGTTAGGCTCTCCGCCCTCGGCAACTTCTTCCCACTCGGAAGACAGTCATAGCATGGCTAGCCAGGATCTATCCATCGGCGATAATGAGGTGGTGGCTGAGGGGGCCATGGATGATGATGAGTTAGTCGAGATCTCAACCCCGAAAAGGAAAAAGAAGAAACAAGTTTACAAGGGGGAGCTTGAACCTCAGTAGGTAATCTCAATACGATTTGACCCAAGTAAAGACTTTAGGATGATGGGGCAATCGGCCTCTGACATTAGGAGGAAGAGAAACCTCCCCGTACAACTTTCTCCGAGCCTGGCTTCGGAAGAGCACATAGCTTCGATCCGAGAAGAATGTGGTTGGAGCCCCGAGGTCTCAATCTCGAATTCTACCCCTGAGCAACATATGTGTGATAGTGTTTCAGGGCGATCCTTCGTTTACACTTACCCATTTTTGATCGGTTTCTCTCTTCCGCTTCATCCCATAGTAGACACCTTTTGCCGGACGGATAATGTCTACTTAGCTTAGCTTGGCCCTGGTTTTTGGAGGGTTGTCCAATGTCTCGACTTTATTAATCGCAAAGCTAGGGTCTCATTCGGGTATGACCACTTGATTTCTTTATTTTCTCCTTCCCTACACAAGGATGGGGTTGTGCAGTTGAACAAGCGGGGTCAGTTCTCCCTCATCACCAAGAACGATGACACCGAGGATCGGAATTGGTGTGACTGGTTTTATTATTCTTCCCACCTCATCTCTTTCAACCGGGCCTGGCTTTCCTGAGGCGTGGAATAGGACTCGTAAGCCTTTCTCTCATTTTTTCTTTTGTACTTTGGCTTTTGAATGCAACAAAGTCTGACCTTTCGCCGCGTTTTGTTTTAGGAAGGAGACCCCCAATCAATAATCCTCAAGACTTGGAGGCTTGGGTGCAAGCCATTATTAGCACCGAGGGGAGATTTGATAAGGACTAAATGGTCTTGGCCGCTCGTGCGGAAAATGGGCGGTCGGGCAAACGATTGGGTTAGTATATTCCCAATTTGGTCGCTTTATCTTCTTGATGCGTCTTTCCTCACTTCTACCTTTCTCCCTTCTTTTTTCAGATTTCACCATCTCGCCTGTCGAGGCAGAGCAGGAAGAGGATAAGAAAAAGAAAGCAAAAAAGAAGAAGAAGAACGAGTCGGGACGACGAGCTAAGATCGTTGAGGTCCGGGATACTGATGCTAGTTTGCATCTTATTAAGGAGTCTGTTGAGACTCTTATTCGGGCCCCGAGAGGTAATCTTTTCTACCTTTTGCACTTTTCTATTTGTTTCCCCCTTCGAGTAATGCGTTTGTTTCTTTTCAGGTTCAAAAAGAAAAGCCAATACACCTAGGAAGGCAGCTAAGGCTAAAGTTCCTCAGGTTGAATCGACTAAGGTCTCTCGGTGAAGATTGATCGAAGAACCTGACGATGTGTTGGTTCGGAGCGTAGTAAAGGGGACGGTCGTGAAGGAGCCAAGCCAAGTGGCTGATGAGGTTCAGGAGGGCTTAGAGTCCGGCGAGGCGAAGTTTGCCGAGGAGCCCTCCGAGCCTGTTGAAGCAGTATCGCCTCCAAGGCGAGTGAATGTTGACCCACCTCGGGCGAGAACGAATCTCTCCCAAGGGATTAGACGAATCCCAATTCCAATAGATGTTTGCCTATTTGACGACAGCATGGGGGTTGCCATCAGCTGCAAAGGGATACGTAGGCCATTAGAGGACATCCATTTGAAGGACCTTCATTCGGATGATCTGATGGCTTACTCGGCTCAGCCTGCAATTCATGTAAGGCCTTATTTTGATTGTTTTTCAAACCCTTAGCCCTTTTTCCTTTTGGCTGTAGGGTTACATTTATGCTGTGAAGGCAGCTGAGGTTGAAGCTCAATGAGCACATCATCTTCGTCGGGTTGGGGACGAGTGGGATCATCGGAGGTACATGCTAGAGGCTCGTGTTGCTGAGCTCGAGGAACAGCTCACTAGATTGGAGTCTAACTTGGGCCGATCTTAGAGGGAAGTTGAGCAGCTCAGTGCTGATCTTTCTCAGACCTGTGGTGAAGTTACTAGCCTTTTAGCCGAGATGAGCTCCCAGGAAGGGAGTCATCAAGCTGAGCTTAAAAAACCAAGCCGTCTCTGCCGACACAGCGCTTGAAAGCTTGGCTGAGCAGTTTGAAGAAAAGATGTCACTACTTACCTCGAAAGTGGCCGAGGTCGAGGCTAACGATAAAGCTCTCGAAGCTGAAGTGAAGATTCTTTGAGCTAAGAGACCAGCATCTCCCTTTGCGCTCATGTCCAAGTTTAGGTATAAGCCGAATTTGCGGGCCACCCGAGCGAAGGTTGACATAAACTTGGCGATCAACCAGACCAAGTTAAAGACCCTTGAGCAGTGCAAAAAGGAAATTAACTTGGATGAAGAAATTGCCAAAGCTAAGGTTGACATTACCAAGGCTCGTGGGCTTTTAGACCTACTTCCTTCGAGAGGCGACAACTCGTCTGAAGGTGAGGCCTCAGGCAACGATAGTGACCATGAGTAAATGCTCGTTAGCTTTTGTTTTTGTGCTTTTGGGCTACTTTTTCTATAATTATTTTGGCCTTCGGGCCTTGTGAATGCATGAATGTTTTGAGTATCCACTATTTCTTTTGTTTGCTTGCAAGACTTTGAACATGTTATAGAGCTAGCTTAGGGCGACGCCTCGCCCTCGAGCCGAGGCTGAAAATTTAATTGATAAAAAGATAAAGTGATTCTTATTCCATTGATATAAATTGAGTCAATTTAGATATGGCCTAGCTATAGTTAGGCATAATTTATTTTATAAGAGGCCGCTTAGGGCGAAGATCTCAAATTTCGGGCCCAAGTCCCCGAGTCTGAGTTATTTTTTTCGAAAAGTACTCGAACCACAAGCTCGGTGAGTCTACGGGTTTCGTGAGTCGATCGCGGATCGATTTAATTCCCTTGTCACCCCCAGTGTTTGAGGGTGAAGGATCAAGACTCGGGCACTGTTGACCTCGGCAGCGCGCTTCATGCGGTTAGAAGTAATATTTCTTTAAATTGGATACATTCCAATTCAAAGGCTCTTGTTTCCCTTTAAGATCTGCTAGCTGATAGGATCCTTTCCCTACAATTGCTTTCATCCTGTAGGGCCCTTACCAATTGGCAGCCAATTTACCTGCGTTTTTCTCCTTGGTTGTTTGATTCGAGGCTCTTAAGACGTAATCGCCAACCTTAAATTCTCGCAGCTTGGCTTTTTTGTTTAAATAAGCCTCAATTCGTTGTTTTTGGGCTGTCAATCGTACCAGCGCCATTTCTCTTCGTTTATCGAGCAAATCCAGCTCTATCCTCATTGCTTTATGATTTGACTCCTTGGAGAATGCGCATAGCGAAGGCTCGGCTCACCCACCTCGACAGGGATTAACGAATCAACCCCGTAAACGAGAGAGAATGGTGTTTCTCCTGTGCTATTCTTCTATGTTGTCCTCATTGCCCATAGCACTTCTGGCAATTCGTCAGGCCACGAGCCTTTGACTTCGTCCATCCTCTTTTTAAGGTTATCAGCGATTATTTTGTTTGATGATTTAGCATGTCCATTGGTACTTGGATGGTAAGGCATCAAGGTTAACCTTTTGATTCCCCATTTTTTGAAAAAAGTTGTGACCTCCGAACCATGAACTGTGTACCGTTGTCACATGTAATTTCCTTTGGGACTCCAAACCAACATATGATATTGTTCCATATGAAATTGATGACTTCTTTCTGCCTTACCCTTGCAAAGGCTCCTGCCTCGATCCATTTGGAGAAATAATCAGTGAGCACGAGTATGTACTTGAAACTGCCCTTTGCTTTGGGAAAAGGTCCTACGATGTCCATTCCCCACTTCATGAAGGTCCATAGTGAAACTATCGAGTGCAAGGTCTTGGCTTGTTGGTGAATCATAGAAGCATGTCTTTGACATTTATCGTATTTTCTAATGAACACTTTGGCATGCTCACTCATCTCGGGCCAATAGTAGCCGGCTCGGAGTAGTTTGCAAATGAGGGCCTTGGCTCCTGAATGGTTGCTGCATGTTCCCTTGTGCACTTCTCTCATTACGTATTCATATTCTCTGGGGCCTAGACATTTGGCCATTGGACCGCAATAAAGTTTTTTTATATGGTATAGTCCCCGACTCTAGATAAGAGATGAATTTTATTCGCCAGTCCCAATGCCGATTCACTACGTTCACTTCCAGCTTCAATTTTCCTGTGGCTGACGTGAGGACCCTCATTGTGGTATCAGTCCCCGGGTCGTCTGCTGACACTACCGAGACCAAATGAGCTAGAGCATCGGCCTCAGCGTTCTCCTCTCGGGGTACCTGTATGATTTTCCATTCTTGAAAGGCCTCGAGTGCCTGCTGCATTCTTTCCATGAGCTGCTTCATTCTAGGCTCTCAAACCATATATCTACCGAGAACTTGGTTCACCACCAGCTGTGAGTCACATCTCAACTCTACATTTTCAACTCCCATCTCTTTGGCCAACTATAGTCTTGTTATGGCGGCTTCGTATTCGGCTTCATTGTTGGTTAGCTTATAAGATTTCATTGAATGGCATAACTTTTCCCCAGTGAGGGCCTCGAGCACTATTCCGAGCCCTGAGCCGTTGGGGTTGGCTGCTCCATCTGAGTAAAGCTTCCACACTCTAGGGGTAGGGCCTTTCGAAGTTAGGTTCTCTTTTTTCGCCTCGGGAAGAAGTTTGACACTGAAATCTGCCACGAAATCAGCCAGCACTTGAGACTTGATGGCTGTGCGGGGTTGATATACAATGTCATATTCACTCAGCTCGATTACCCACCAAGAAAATCTCTCCAACAACTCTGGCTTCTGCAATATACTCCTCAGAGGGAAGGTTGTCACTACCACTATTGGATGGCATTGGAAGTAGGGGCGTAATTTCCTAGCATCAATGACTAACGCAAGGGCTAATTTTTTTAAATGTGGGTACCTGGTTTCAGTGTCGAGGAGGGCCTTGCTGACGTAATATATTGGGTGCTACTTCCCTTCTTCTTCTCGAACTAAAACAACACTTACTGACACCTCGGACAAAGCTAGGTAGAGTAATAGGGTCTCGCCATCCTTTGGTTTGGCCAACAATAGGGTGTTGGCTAAATAATGTTTAGGTTTTTTCAAGGCCTCCTGCATTAGGGCGTCCATTCGAAGGAAGTGTTCTTCTTCAAAATAGAACAGAACTTGTGGCACCGCTCTGATGCCCTTGAAATGAATCGACTCAAAGCGGCTAATTTGCCAGTTAACTGTTGCACTTCCTTTGGACTCGATAATTCTTCGGGAATTTGTTGTATATCTTGATCTTGTTAGGTTTTGCCTCAATGCCTCTCTCTAAGACAATAAATCCTAAGAATTTGCCCGGGCTGACCGCAAAAGCACATTTTTCGGGGTTAAGCTTCATGGAATATTGTCTCAAGATTGCGAAGGCATCCTTCAGTTGTTTCAGATGATCTTCCAGCCGGGCAGACTTTACTAACATATCATCGATATAAGCTTCCATTGTTTTGCCAATGTAATCTTTGAACATTTGACATACCAACCTCTAGTAGGTTGCCATGGCGTTCTTGAGGCCGAATGACATCACCCTGAAGCAATAAGTTCCCTCATTCGTAATGAAGGAAGGTTTTTTCTTCATTGCTTGGGTCCATTAGAATCTGATTGTACCCCGAAAACGTATCTAGAAAGGTTAAAAATTTGTGTCAAGCCGTGAAGTCTATTAACCTATCTATTTGTGGTAAAGGGTAGGAATCTTTAGGGTAAGCTTCGTTTAGGTCGGTGTAATCAGCACACATTCTCCACTTGCCATTCTTCTTGGGCACCACTAATTAGCAAGCCAATATGGGTACTTGACTTCTCTTATGAACCCGTTGTCAAGTAACCTCTTGGTCTGGTCTTGGATCGCTTTCTTCTTTTCTCCGGTGTAGGGCCTTTTCTTTTGTTTCACCGGGCGATGGTTGGGGTCTATGTTCAGCTTTTGCGTCATGATCTCGGGATCGATCCCTACCATGTCTGCGTGGGACCATGCGAAGCAATCTTCATTGTCTTTCAATAATTTGATGAGTGCTTCCTTTGACTCGGCGTCCAGCTCCGACACTACGAATATTTTCCTTTTTGGAAATTCTTTCGATAATGCATGTTATTCCAGCTCTTCCACCGTTGAGTCCTTGGCTTTTTGCTTTTGAGGTTCTTGGATGAAAGTTAGACTCCTTTCTTCCTTCTTTGGGGGAGTTGTTCCTTAGGGCGAGTTCTCCCTGACCGAGCACTCGAGGTCGTGCGCTCCCATTTGCGCAGCGATTGCATAGCACTTCCGAACCATTGACTGGTCACTTCGAATTGCGTGAATTCCCCATGGGGTAGGAAACTTAATGACTTGGTGAAAGGTTGACGGTACAACTTCTATTTCGTGGATATACGGTATTCCAAGGATAATATTGTATGCCATCAACTCCCCCGGTGGTGGTCATGAGAGTGATTTCCCCTAGAGTTCTTTCCGCCGAGTTATTGAACCATGCTAAGGTTCGGGACGACAAGGTCCTTCAACCTCATCTGCTTTATGGCTCTGAGGTTAATTATGTTTACGGAATTCCCAGGGTCTACTAGGACTCGTCTTACATCTGAGTCGTTGACCCTTAAAGTAATAACCAATGCTTCATGATGAGGGGTCATTGCCTCGTGGCGGTCTCGCACGTCGAAAATGATTTTTTCACCGATTCTCTGCACTCGAGTTCTTTTCTCCACATTAGTTGAGAGCTTCACAAGCTTCCCCATCGAGGAGAAGTCGATACCGTTTATCTCTATACCGCCTGTAATGACGTTTACGGATATTCGTCACTTCGAAGCTATCGACATTGAACCTGAAATTTTTTACTTCAGAACAAACGTTATTAACAGATCTCCACAGATGGCGCCAATTTGTGTTGGCCTAAATCAGGATAGGACAATAAATCGAATTTGTATTGGGTTTAACTAGTAATTTGCTTGTATCGAAGTGATATTCGAGCTGAATTGAATTTGGACTCAAATATAAACTTAGAAAAAACAACGAGGTGATAAGATAAACTAGACAATAAGTGAAAGTAGAGGTTTGTATTCTATTCATTCTCCCTTGTTGTTTACAAATGACTCTTATTTAGAATATGGAGAAAGAATGACGTTGTAAAATGTCCTAATGGTGCCTGTATGGCCATTATTTTGTACATAATTGTGGTTAACTCACGATCTATCCTATTAAATGTCGAAACAACGGTCGACAGTTACAAAGTTTAGCCCTCATCTCTCGAGGTGTGTCATCCGTTCGAGGTTGCAGAGGGTTTTCCCAAGCTCAGTGTTTCGAGCTTGTCTCCCCTCGTTTCCTAAGGCAATTTCCAGGGCGAGCGACCATGTGATCTTTGCCTCGGAAGCTTGTCTCGTGGTCCAATCTTTGTGTTGCACTTCGAGGTCTTGCTCGAGACCTCGGTGATTTTTCACCCAATACAGACACAGATCAATATCAACCGAACAGATATTTTGGATACTAGAGATCGAGCGGACGATGAGCTCACCAAAGTTAGCTACTGAAGATAGGTTTCGAATTATAGTTCGGTAAAATATCACCCGGCCAATCAGCAAGTTTGCATCATCGAGGTTGTCAAAATGAACCTCCGTGTATAACTTTGGCTACAACGACATGACTCCCCATTATCTCAGCCCACTAACTCCATCATCAAGCATGCTGAGCGTGGGTTTGAAGGTGGCCAAGTGTGAAGAACGTGGTCAGAGCTTATTCATCTATAAATAGCTTTATTTTCTATGTTGTGCTCATTCAGAAATATATACCAAAACTCTGCCAAATTTTGTACTCATCTATATATATTAAAATCACGATTATTTACTTGCAATTTCGATTATTTTTGTCATTATTTCAAATTTGATACTTATATTTGCTTGTATTCCCATCCCAAATTTGATTTGTAATTCTAAATAAGTTTAGGCCAATACAAATTGGTGTCGTATGTGGGTATACAAGCACCAACGCTTTGTTCCAAAGGTTGAACGTTTTCTTCATTCAGATTCTTGCTTTTACTTGAACAATATTAATTCTTCCAAAGGTTGAACGTTTTCTTCGTTCAGATTCTTGCTTTTACTTGAACAATGGTTAACAGTGATGGAAATTGCGTTGAACCTCAGCCAACTCCTGACGGATAGGCTGGTGTTCACGCGAACCCAAATTCCAATGCTCCTTTAGTACCGCCAATAGCAGATCCCTCCTCTTCAGGTTCCAATAAAGCTTTTCAAACCTTCGTCATCCAAACTCTGAAATCTCTTCAAGAAAAACAAGTCGAACATGCTATTATTAATGCTGAATTTCGTGGCTCGTTGGAGGCGAGGAATAGTTCTACTAAGAATGGATTTCCACCCGTGGCTCCAAGTGGAGGCATCCTGATCTTCGATCCTACGGGCGCGACAATAGGGGGACCTCAAATTGGAGCCACATCTGGGGGTTCGGGCATAATACTTAGCACAACGCCATACTTCGGGACGGTCCCCAATATTGCTGAGGCTAGCTCTTCGATGGATGTTGAAAAATTGAGCAAAGAGATCGAAGCCCGAGTCAAGGCTCGAGTTGAGTCGCGGGTGGAGAAATAGCTTGAAAGCGTCCCCAAAGTAACAAAGACCCAAAGAGTGCTCAATATTGAAAAGTACAAGTAATTGCCATACAAGCCTGAGGCTGCTCCAACACCAATTCCAAAGACTTTCATAATTAAGTTTTTGAAAAAATATGATGGAACTATCGACCCCGTTGAGCATGTGACCGAGTTCATGTTGATGGTCTTGGGGAATGATTTAATAGAAATAGAAAACGAGTTGATGTTCTTGAAAATGTTCGATGAATCTTTGGAGAAGGGAGCATTACGTTGGTACATGCGTTTACCCGCAGGGTTAATTTCTAATTTCAATGAGTTGGTTGATGCATTTATCAAAGCTCATACCGGGGCACAAAAGATCCTACAAAGGAAGGAGGATATCTTCAAAGCCCAACAGCGGCCCGGTGAGCCCATCAAAGACTTCCTTAAACGTTTTCATGCCAAAAGGATGGAGTTGCCCTCTATGGATGACACTTTGGCCATCATGGCATTTGAAAAGTACATCAGTGTTCGCAACTCCGAGGCTGCTGCCAAATTAAGAAAAGAGCTCCAGCAATACCAAATCCTGACGTGGGATGACTTGCACAACAGAGCATATACTAAAATAATATTTGAAGAATCTGAGTGGAAAATTGCTGGTGGAGGCTCTAACTATAAGAATCAGTCTGAATCCTCATATTGCACTGAGGCGCCACGAGAAAATTCAAAGGCTCGAAAATTCGCATGTGAGCCAATGGCTTGGTGGGAAAGTCTATTCCAGCACAACTCAAAGGAACACCTCGGGCTCAGCTCTGGTTTCCAAGAATAAGGAGTTACCTCGGATCTGCGATTAGAACTTTAACATATCGACCTCAGAGTTGGCCAATGTCGTGAAGGAGATGGCAGGATTAAGGGTACCGAAGGATATGAGGACCCCTGCAGACAAAAGAGACCAAAGTCTGCGTTGTGAGTTTCACGCGGACTACGGGCATCGCACCGAGGACTGCAAAGCCCTGCGCCTCGACATGGCACATTTGTTGAAGAAGGGCGTGTTGGCTGAGTTCCTCACGGATAAGGGGAAGGAAAATTATGCAAAGAACCGAGGTGATAGTCAACCACCGAGGGCACCACCCCCTGAAACAGTTGTGAATGTAATTACTGGGGGGTCAGAACTGAATAGTGAGAACTTTGCAGCTGCCAAGAAATTTGCAAAAATGTCAATAACTATGGAGAAAAGGACTCGAGTTGGAGGCTCGAAAGGAGATAGTGTTCGACGATGATGACTGTGATGGGATGATGTTTCCCCATCACAATTCCTTGGTCATCATGCTGAGGATCAACGACTCGGACATCAAACGAGTCTTGATCGACCCCGGTAGCTCTCTCAACATAATCAGTTATGGGGCTATCAAGAAAATGTGGTTGAAGGGAGAAGTTATCCCAAAAGCAACTGTACTGACTGGCTTCAACAACTCCACCGAAAAAACGTTTGGCGAAATTACGCTCAACACATATGCCGAGGGAGTTTGTAAGGAAACGTTGTTTCAAGTTTTACCTGAGGATATGGCGTATAATGTGATCCTCAGAAGACCATGGATCCATTCTATGGAAGCTGTTCCATCCACTCTCCACCAAGTCATCAAATTCCCTACCCCATGGGGAGTTGGTTTGTTAAAGGGGGAGCAACGAGTTTCGAGGGAATGCTATTCGGTTGCGCTGAAGAAGGGAGTTGTCCTGTCAGGACCAAAGAAATAATAATCAAAACAACTAGGGTCTAACAAAGAGGGAGAGTAATGCCCCCAAGATGCAGAGGAGGAATGGAAAAGATCTTGGTATGTATTCAAGAACCTCAGAAATAAAAAGCTGAGGACTCAGCCATCGAGGAGTTAGAATCTTTCATATTATCGAAAGATTTCCCAAAAAGGAAAGTGTTTGTCGGCTCGGAGTTGGCCCTGGAGTCGAAGAAAGCTATAATCAAAGTCTTGAAGTCCAACAATGATTGCTTTGCTTGGTCTTATTCAGATATGATTGGCATCGATCCGAAGATCATGACTCATAAGTTGAACATAGATCCACGTTTTACCTCGGTAAAACAAAAGAAAAGGCCGCACGCCGGTGTAAAAAAGAAAGCAATAGAAGATGAGACTATGAAGCTGTAGGAGAATGGCTTCATAAGAGAAGTGAAGTACCCCGAATGGTTGGCTAATGTTGTTGTTTTGCCCAAGAAGAATGGCAAATGGAGAATGTGCGTGGAATACACAGATCGAAACAAAGCTTGCCCCAAAGAGTCTTATCCACAGCCACAGATAGACAGGTTAATAGACTCCACGGTGGGACATAAACTATTAACCTTATTTAGATGCTTATTCGGGATATAATCAGATTCTCATGGACCCGAAGGATGAAGAAAAAACCTCGTTCATCATTGACCTAGGTACCTTTTGCTACAAGGTAATGCCCTTCGGTCTGAAGAATGTCGAGGTGACATATCAACGATTAGTGTGTCGCATGTTCAAAGATTACATCGGGAAATCTATGGAGGTATATATAGATGACATACTGATTAAGTCTGTTCAGATGCAAGACCACTTGAGCCACTTGAGAGAAGCCTTCGCTATTTTAAGGCAATACAACATGAAGCTGAACCCCGAAAAAGGCACCTTCGGCGTGAGCTCAGGTAAATTTTTGGGATTCATAGTTTCTGAACGAGGAATCGAAGCTAATCCAGACAAGATCAGAGCTATTGAAGAAATCTCCGATGAGCTAACCGGGGTGAAAGAAGTTCAACGTTTAACTGGCCGAGTCGCTGCCTTGAGTAGGTTCATCTCAAGGTCATCAGAGCGATGCCACAAATTCTTCTCAGTCCTAAAGAAGAACAACCACTTTGAATGGACACCGGAGTGCAGAAAAGCGTTGAAGGAGTTGAACCGCTATTTGGCTAACGCACCGTTGCTCGCCAAGCCAAAGGATGGAGAAACTTTGCTAGTGTATCTGTCCGTGTCCGAGGTGTCAGTAAGCACTGTGCTAGTTTGAGAAGAGGATGGCAAGCAGTAGCCCATCTATTATGTGAGAAAGACGCTCCTTGACACTGAAACCAGGTATCCACATCTGGAAAAACTAGCACTTGCTTTAATTGTTACTGCCCGAAAATTACGATCCTATTTTCAATGCCACCCAATAGCGGTAGTTTCCACCTTTCCCTTAAAGAGTATATTGCACAAACCAGAGTTGTCGAGAAGGTTATCTAAATAGGCAGTAGAATTAAGTGTATATGATATCACCTACCAACCCCGAACAACCATTAAATCCCAAGTCTTAGCGGACTTCGTGGCTGACTTTAGTGTTAAAATCTTACCCAAAGCCGAAAGAGAAAACTTGATATCGAAAGGCTCGACTTCGGGAATATGGGTACTCTACACCGATGGAGCAACCAATTCTAAAGGCTTGGGATTAAGAATAGTTTTGATAGCGTCAACCGAGAAGAATGTTAGGCATTCTTTTCGGTTCAAGAAGATAACGAACAATGAGGCTAAATATGAAGCAGCTTTAGCAGGCTTGGAACTGGCCAAAGAAATGAGGGTAGAAAGAATTGAGTTGAAATGTGATTCACAATTAGTGATGAACCAAGTGCTCAGGGAATATACGACTGGTAAGCCCAGAATGCAACAATTTTTAGTCTGAGCACAAAATATCTTGGCTCAATTCCAAGAATGGCAAGTCAATCTTTTTGGACTGTACTCCGAGGGATACTGTGGGCCTCGATGCATTGGTGGGGCCAAATGAAGATAAGATACTTAATGAGTTTACCCTGATGAGGTCGATGCCCACTTAGGCAGCTACTGATCTTCGGGTAAGTCCTTTGAAATCACCACTTCTTCTTAAAATCCATATTGCTATTCCTAATTCTTTACAACTTTTGTTTAGAGCCTCGTCTTCTTATTGAAAGTTGTGCGACTCGAGCATGAAAGGGCCGAAGAGGTTAAAAATGTGGCTAACGTATGAGAAGGCCAGAAAAACAAGTATCTGGTTCAGATTTTTGAGCTTCAGTCTCAACTAGCCCAGTCCAACCTCGAGTTGAAGCAAGCTCGTAAAGCCGCTGCTAAGTTCGAGGTAGAGAAACGTGAGGATGCCGCTGCCTCCGAAGTTCAATTTCGGACAATGAATGAGGGCATGCAGCTGAGTGTTCGAGCCTGAACTTGGAGATCGAGCAACTCCATGCTGAGTTAACTCTCACCAAGGCCCAAATTATTGATAATGGCCATAAATACCATGAGAAGCTGAAAGAATAAACGCTCAAACTTCAGCAGCTAGTGGTCCAAGTGGGTAGAGTCCCCGAGCTTGAGGCTGAGGTTATGCAGCTTCAGGGCAGGGTTGCAGATCTCAAGAGTCGAGCCGTGGTCAGGGCCACAAGGGCGAAGCTTGAAGAGACCTTGGCCGTAATCAAGACTCGGCTGAAAGCCCTTGAGGAGGTCAAAGCCGAAGAGATCATTCTAGATGAAGAGATTGCCAAGCCCCAAGGTAATGCCGCTGAAGCTCAAGAAAAATTTGATGAGCTGCCCTTGAGCGAAGGCTCGGATGAGAGCAAAACCGAAGTTGGCGAGGAGGGCGAGGAGAGCGTTGAAGAAACGACTTCTGAAGGAGGAGAGGATCCCAAAGCTTAGCATTTTCTTTTTTATTCTTGTCTTTTTTTTGTGGCCATTGAGCCATTTTGTACAAACAACTTTTGTGGCCTTCGAGCCTTGTTTAATTCACAATTTTTGAAGTCTTCGGGCTTGGTTTAATGAATTTCATTCTGTTTTTAAGTGTGTCTTTACTTTGCTTTGAAAGTGTTCGACTAGGCACTTTAGGATAATTTTTACTTGTAAGACTTAATAATTTTAAATAATTCGATTCTACCTTGGAACGACGTCTCATTCCCTAGCCAAGGCATGAAGAAAGTGACCTCAGTCAGTCAATATTACTTTGGTAAGTTAGGTTTTGAATAAGGAGATGTTGAATCAAGTTCATTTCATTAATAGAAATAAGCCATGATAGGCATTACACAAGTTTCAACCTAGTTGAAGCTAGACTTAGGCAAAATTTTGAGATAAAGCCACTATCAGGCAAAAAATACAAGATACTAAACTACTCTTCGGGCGATAGTCCCCGGTGTTCGAATAGCTATGAGAGGCTTCGAGTCGAGCATGACTGCACACCATCTCCTACATCCCTCAGTGTTTGGATGTGGACTTCGGTGAAGACCCGAGCATTGTATTCGTTCCCTCCGCTTCCTGAAAAGGACAATCAAAGAAAAATGAGGGGTTAGTTGGAATTTTTCAGCCTAAGCGTTCGAGCATTTGTGGCTCGACGCTATAGGTGAGATTTTCTTGACGAAGGGTAACGTACCTCGATGTCAGAAATAATATCGCTTTAAATTGGAAACATTCCAATTCAAGGGTTCGGGTTTGCCTTTAAAGTCTTCCAATTGTTAAGATCCCTTTCGATTGATTGTCTTGACCCAATAGTTTTTATGCCTAATTTTCTACGTCTAGATTAAACAATTAACTATGAATAAGGTCACAAGAAATACGGTAAATTACGATAGAAAAAGTAAATAAATGCAAAGAAAGTAAAGACAAGTAATTAAGCAAGAAATAATATAGAAAGCAAAGTATTCTTATTCCTTGAGAGTAGCCGAGTTCGGTAGCGAATCGTGTTGTGTTCTACAATGTAATGTAAGAAGGGGTATTTATAGTAGTGATACCCAGTCCTAAATAAGGTAAAATACAAATACTAATAAGGTCATGTGCCTACAACTCAAGGAGGCAGTATACTAAACCCTAACTAGGAGACTGTAAACCCTAGGCGACGGAATGTGTGCCCTGCGAATGACAAAACCGCCTAAACGATTATTGGCTTTAGGAGCAGGCATATATACTCAATGCCTGGTGATTTGTAGGGTAAGTCTAGTCTTTCCAGCTGGACTCGTATCCCCATAACAATAGATGGCGTATTTTTTCCCACAGAGTCAGTCCCCCACTTGCTGAGTGTTGATGCAAGCAGTCAGGAAGTGAAAGCAGCATGATAACAGATGTAAAGGTGCGACGGTACTGATGCTTGCCTCCTTCCCTACTTTGCATGCGTGATATTAAATGCAAAATCCTTAGTACAGTGACGTGCCCCTAATAATTGGAGGGGTTTCCCGTATATCTTTCCAATCCTGCTGCTGCTCTGTGCACATTCCGTAATTATTGGGATACATATCACTTAAACTATAGCAATCATAATTACAAGCGTACGTGATTGAGATCATTCCACTTCGTCTTTATGTTTTCAACCCTGACGTGTATATATATGTTTTAAGTGAGAAAGTTTATTCACAACCTTCCAAAGATTTTCAAGAACTTCTCTTCAATAGATTATATCTTTTCCAATCCCTCTAATACTATCACCATGGCACAAGGTCCAAGTTTTCTCCCAGCTAACTTCAGAGCGTAGGATTACCTCACCAATTCTTTCAATTTTTGAAAACAATGGCTGCATGCTGGGCCAAACCCCTAAGCAAGAGGGTGAAAACAACAATCTCTCAATCGAATTCTACCTTTCCACAGTCATGGAGAGGGATATTCTACGAAACACGCATGAATGCAAATGGCTTGATTTCTTTGTCGTTCTTGCTCCTGGCGCTGAGGAAAGAATTTCTTCCCATTGGGCTAGCTTTTCAATGGTTCACACGTACCCTTTCACTCTTCATCTCAACAAGCGCATCCACTCGATCATAGAGGACATATGCCATAGTTACAATATTTGTTTGGGCCATATCAGCCCTTCCGCGTGGTGACTAGTGGCCGTGCTTGATCACTTGGCTAGCTGTGCTCAAGTTGCATTTTTCTTTGATCATCTTCTGGCCTTCTACTCCACTCGTCTTCATAAAGCTGGGATGCTGATGTTCATAAAATGGGGGAAGAAAGGTATAGTCCCTAATAATGAAGATTCCAAAGACCATAGTTGGGTGTACAGGTACATGGCTGTGCGAATAGCCGATTTAGTATCCTCTTTTCGCTTTCCAGAGGTCTTCAACAGAAAGTGTAAGTCCACATAGACTTAACTTCTTGTTTTCAACCATGGTTGCTTCAAATTGATTTCTTTCTTCCATGCAGTGAACATAGTGTCCATAATTTCTTTGAGTCACAATGAACTGATAGCGTGGGTCACCACCATCTTTTCAAGAAATCATCCTGAATCCCTGACTTTTTTGGCCCTGGCGAATGCGAATGGCTGGCGGGCAAAGAACACGGTAAGTAATCATTTAGTCGTTCTTTCTACCCAAAATTTCTCTCATATTTTGATTCACCACTGCTTCCAGGGTTCTTTCGTCGTGTATGCCCCCGCGGGTGGAGATTCAAATTACTGCCCCATATTGCTCCCTTAACCAATGTGCTGGTATCTGGTGGAAGAATTTTTAAGAGGGCGAACAGATCCCGCTCCTCGAAGAGGAGGAGGTCCTCTAGGCCGACTAATATGCCCTTTGCTGGTGAAACCCTTGTCATTTCTGATAGTGAGGGAGAAGTCCCCCGAGTGTTCGTGTCCGAGGCTGTTGAAGCTGGTCCATTTTCATGAAAGCGTAGACATCTGATTGAAGAGACCCCCATAGCCGAGGGAGAGGCTAGTGTGGAGGCTGATGTCTTGCTTCCTGCCATACCTTCTGATCCGCAATTTCAAAGTTTGTTTTCTTATTGAAATAACACTCTTTCTTTGTTGATTTCAAAGGCTGATATCATCCGTTTATGTTTAGAATATATTTCCACCGCTCTGACTCCTGAGGGTTTTGACTCTTTTCAGTGACGTCCTGGCAAAGAAGTGGCCGTAGAGGCCGTACATGAATTCGTTGATGGAGCTCGGGAGATTGTAATCCCTGTTGCTGCGGGGGTTAACCTGATGAAGACTCTATGGGTTGTAACAGTCCATACCGCTGAACTGATCGGCCCGGTAGAACAAGAACACCTCTCTAGCTATAGCTGTCACGAGTTGCTTGAGGTCGCTTCTGGATGCTCCCTTCAGGTAAGTTTCCTGCCACCACCGTATCAAGTTCAACATAACTTTTCCATTACCAATTTCCTGTTCCTACCATTACCCATGGATTGATGGTGTATCATGAGATACTCCACCGGGGAGGCTTAGAAGGCAATCTGGTCGAGGAGGCTGATGCTCTGCGTGGACAAGTAGCCAGCTTGCAGCTCTTTGTGGAGAAGGCCGAGGAGTTTAAGGGTGAGCTGCAGACCACTCGTGATGCTTACCGCACAGAGGTTCTGAAGAGCAGGAATTTGAAGAAGGCGTTGGCAGGTAAAGTTCGCAAGCACAAGAAGGATGTAGAGGGCCTCAAGTCGTCCCTCATAGATGTCAAGGTCTCAGAGCAGCTTCATCTCAGTAATGTGAATCGTCTGGAGGAGATTATGAGAGATATGCGGCAACAACTATCTGGCATAGAGGAAAGAGTGAATGCCGCTGAGAAGTACGGCTTAGATGCTTAGGGTCTCTCCACCTTCCTACAAGATGAGAATGACATACTGAAAGGTAAAGTGGCGTAACTTGAACGAATTCGTGACATCCCTTCCGAGCAGTGCCACCTAAAAGATCAACAGAGAGAAGTACTAAATGCTTGTCGCATAATAGAAGTTGATCGTGCCAATGTCACAGGCGCTCTTGCCACTCTTCTTCGGGTTTGTGACGAACCTAATTTTGACCTGGCCACTGAGATTGCCTCGTATACTGGCCTTTTGTCCAGGCAGATGCTCAACTTGGTCCTGACCTTGAGAAAGGCTCTGAAGAGATGAGTGGAGAAAGAGAGGAGATGCCGACTGGGGAACCTACAGCTGATTAAAGCAGGACCTTCACGGAGTGTTGCCGATGAAGGAAGTTCCCGGAGAGAGGAATGAAAAACCTCCCTCCCCCCCTCCCGTTTGATGCTTTTTTTTTTACGCATCTGGTGATTAGACATTTATCGGTGTATGCATATGTTGAATGTTGATTTTGGGCCCGTTTTATGGCGTATTGACTTAAATTAATTGTACCTTTATTTGTGATGTTTTTTAATTTTCGCTGTAAATAATAAGTAATGCTAAGTTATGCCTCTGTGGGCGTTTGCACCTAAGAATTAGATGGATTCCGGTCGTCCTGACTATTCTAGTTATTTAAGAACATGTGTCAGTATGCCTGCCTTGAGCAATTATGTCCGTTGTGCACCGATAGACGGCGGCTAGGTTATATCCGTAGCAGATGGCTGTTCGCACCCACAATGGGATGACTTTAGCCCGTGTGGTAACGGTATTTTTGCGTTCTGAGACAGTACGTCTTCACTTAGTTAGTCGAGTATCTAAGACTTTCTGGAACTACGCGGTCAGGCATCCCCATTGGCGTGTAGGTGCAATTTTTGATTTAACGAGATCAATGCTTGATTGATGCCTAATAGCTGAGTTAGACGTGGTCTAACTCTAAACGAGTAGTGTACCCTAATTTTGTCACGGAAAGTCGGTGTCTTACTTCAACTTGTATGTGGCCGGGGCTATGAATAGTTGGACCATAGATGGATCTAAATAAATAAGTAACACTGACTAAGATAGTAGATTTATTAGTAGAGGCGCAGAGCCTAGGATGTTGTGGGTGAAAACCCATAACATGTCCAAAAAGTATGAAAATATTGTAATATAAGAGCAAGACTAATGTGCTAAGTAAATTCTGAAAAGAGAAGTACTTCCAATTATCCTCACACCTTCCCCTCGAAAGACGTTAATCAACCATACCGTCTGAATCGCAGTCTTGGTTGATTGCGCCTTCGAGGTCTTCAGGGTCTCCTAAAATATTCACCTCGGGCACTTGCTCGGGGATAGCTGCTCCAAGGATTGTGGTCGTATAGCATTCCCTTACTGCCTCCTGATCACCATTTACTTCTTTTATCCCCCGTTGAGCAGGATACTTCAGTTTCTTTTGCCAGGTGGACGGTATTGCTTTGACTTGATGAATCCATGGTCGCCCGATGATCGCAATGTAAGGAACGCCTCCCTTGATTACCTGAAAGGATTAAACATAATCTATCCCGGGCAAGCGGGTGGTTAAGTTAATTTCGCCTATAGCTTTCTCACAAGAATTGTTAGAGACTGCGAGCGTATGGACGCTTGGCATAATTCGATCCTCAATACCCATCGCCTTCAGTGCATCCAATCTAATGAGATTTACGACGCTGCCGGTTTCGACCAGTACATGTTTCATGTCTGTGTCTTCCATCCTAAGTGTTATGACCAAGGCATTATGGTGCGGGGTGCTGCAGACACTGTTTTCCTCCTCGCTAAATTGGATCATTATATCTCGAGCGAGATCCTGATTGAGCGCCGGCGAGATATCCTCTGACCCTCTCCGTAATTTTGGTCCCCCAATTATCACATTGATGTACCTCTTAGGATTGGGCAGACTTGGCGATGCGTCTTGGTTCTCGCTTCTGGTGAAGGCTTTCTTTCCCTTATAAATGAGCATATCCTTGAGGTAACCTTTGTTCAATAAACTCATGACCTTTAAAATCAATTCTCTGCACCCGGCCATGTCATGTCTGTGGTCCCTGTGAAAGTGGCAGTAAAGGTATTTGTTTCTCCTGCCAGTTTCTGCTCTCAAGCTGCTTGGCCAACGGATTCATGCGTTCTTAATATGATCTCTTACAAATTCCAAGGCGTTGACTCGCAGACCTAATTTTTCGAACTGGTTAGGAACCTACTCCACGTTGAGTGATCCCTTTGACAATGACCCTGACGTTTCTTGACCGTCTTGCCGCTTCGGAAAATCGTCCCTTCTATCTTTCTTGTTTCTCTTTCCTTTGTCCCCCATTCGAAGTTCCTCCATGTATCCCCGTTTCTTTCCTTGGCGGATGACATCTTGGATAGCCGGTCGGACTTCTTCGGGAGCAGAAGACTCCTCCTGCTTTAGGCGAAGCTTCTCGGTGTACCTCTGGTGCAGGGCATTCCATGTTGACATAGGGTGCTGAGTCAAACTCCACTGCAGCTCTATGGTGGCTAGGGATCCCTTTGAATTCAAACTTTTTCCAAAGGCTACCACAACAATATTGTCGGGAACTGGAGGAAGCTCCATGCGTTCCCTCTAGAATCTATCGAGATAATCTTTGAGCAGCTCGTTGTCTCGCTGATGGATCTCAAAGATGTCCTCCATGCGCTTTTCTTGCTTGCGGGCACTAGAATGTGCTTTCTTGAATAAATCCTGCATCTGAGTGAATGATTTGATTGAGCCTATTTGTAGCTGAGTTTACCAAGCAAGGGCTCCTTTGGTCAGGAGCCAAATCACTTCACTAGAGCAGACTGAATTTCTTCTTCAGTAATCTCATTACTCTTTACAGCCATATAGTACGCAGTAGTATGCTCATCCGGATCAGTCATTCCATCATACTTCAAGTTATCTGGTTCGGAAGTCTTTTGGTATGCGGACTGGTGCATCACTTGCCTTGTAAACATGCTTGTAAAACTTCTGCTCATCTACTGTGGTAATTTGGGTGGAGCTCCCGGCACGTTACTAATCCGGTCATGGATAGCCTTCATCTCCTTTATGAGATCCTAAATGACAGGGGTTTCATTAAGATCTTGGTTGTTGATTGTTGATGTGCCTCCTGGAGCAGCATCCATGTTAAGCCTTCGGTTAGGCACAGACACTAGTGAATCGTTTAGAGGCGTTGGTCCTTGTGGAGATGCTAGCCTCTGAAACGATCTTGTAAACATCGTGCATAGTTTGCGAGATACCCCATCGAACGGAAAGAGAGGGATTCGAACCCTCGGTACGATTAACTCGTACAACGGATTAGCAATCCGCCGCTTTAGTCCACTCAGCCATCTCTCCCAATTGAAAAATAAAATTACTACATGAGATAGCACATAAGATAAAGGAAAGAATCTTTCTTTCTCTCTTTTCTTCTTTCTATATTATATAGATATGTACAACTTTTATCATCAATTTCCTTTATCTCTTTATCTAAAGTAAATGAAGGGCTCAGAAGAGTCAAGAATATCAAGACAAAGAAAAGAGGTCTTCTTTACTTTACTTGATTTTGTTCGAAAGGACCCTCTTATTCTCATGGCCTGGTCTGGTCAGTACCCAGCCGGGCCTCTTTTGTTCCAACGAATTTGAATTTGAAAACCAAAATGCCTGTTATAGTTGTAATATTTCATTTTAATTGAATAGTGAATATTCAAGCAACAAGAAAAAATTATCATGTTGTTGGAGTTTTGTTCCGCCTGTTCTATCATAGTTTTGAGGAGATCAGTGATGAAAGTTCTGAACTCAAGATTACCTTCCAATAGGCAGTTCATCCCTTTACTACTGGCGAAAGGGGTCATTTTTTTAGAAGGATCTTATGGCTGCTTGGCAGAATC
This sequence comes from Petunia x hybrida, assembly GCA_037355625.1. Taxonomy (NCBI): domain Eukaryota; kingdom Viridiplantae; phylum Streptophyta; class Magnoliopsida; order Solanales; family Solanaceae; genus Petunia; species Petunia x hybrida. Next base: position 783,834 of record JBBBVM010000360.1, read on the forward strand.
CTTTTATTGGACGTTGGGATTGTCAAGATCCTTCGCAGACTCGTCCACTCCATCTGCAGTGTTCTCTAGAACGATGCTGTCAACGTCACACATGATTGCACCTTTTCCTTCGTAGAATACCTACAATTGTCTAGGCCCCACGGTGGGAGCCAAACTGTTTATGCCTAAATTTATACATCTAGGTCAAACAATTAATTATGAATGTGGTCACAAGAAATACGGTAAATTACAATGGAAAAAGTAAATAAATGCGCTACAAATAAAGACAAGTAATTAAGCAAGAAATAATAGAGAAAGCAAAGTAATTCTTATTCCTTGAGAGTAGCCGACTTCGGTGGTGAATCATGTGTTGTGTTCTACAATACAATGTATGGAGGGGTATTTATAATAGTGATACCCAGTTCTAAATAAGGTAAAATACAAATACTAATAAGGCCATGAGCCTACAACTCAAGGCGGAGGTATACTAAACCCTAACTAGAGACTGTAAACCCTAGGTAACGAGACGTTTGCCCTGCACCCTATGACCCAACTGCCTAAACGGTCATTGGCTCTAGGACCGGGCGTATTCCTTAGTGTCCGGTGACTTGTAGGGTAAGTCTAGTCTCTCATGCCGGACACGTATCCCCGTAACAATAGGTGGCATATTTTTTTCCATACAAATAGGGTCCCTCCCAGTTAGCTAAAAACTTACATGTGTTCTTTTCCTTGGTAGATTAATTCGAGGCTCTCAACACGTAATCCCCAACTTTGAAGTCTCTGAGTTTGGCTTTCCTTTTGAGATATGCCTCGATTTGTCTTTTCTGAGCGGCTAACCGAACCAAGGCTAGCTCTCTTTTCTCCTCGAGCAAATCCAATTCTATGCGCATAGCTTGCTGATTAGATTCCTCGGTAGAATGAGCGTACCAAAGACTGGGTTCGCCAACTTCCACGGGGATCAAAGAATCCATTCCATAGGCAAGGGATAAAGGGGTTTCATTAGTGCTGTTCTTTTTCGTGGTTCGCATTGCCCATAATACTCCAGGTAATTCTTCGGCGCATGGGTCTTTTGCTGCGTTGAGCCTCTTCTTTATATTTTCAAAGGTCACTCTATTCGAAAACTCAAATTGGCCATTCGCACTTGGATGATAAGGGGTCGATACGATCCTTTTAAGGCCCTATTTCTTGAGAAAATCTGTGACATTTGAGCCTATGAACTGAGCGCCATTGTCACAAGTAATATCTTTTGGAAAATCGAACATGCAGATAATATTCTTCCGAATGAAATTGATCACCTCCTTTTGCCCAACCTTGGAAAAAGACCCTGCCTCCACCCAATTGGTGAAGTAATCAGTCAACACAAGTATGAACTGAACACTTCCTTTGGCTTTTGGAAGTGGCCCAATTATATCCATCCCATACTTTATGAAGGGCCAAGGCGACACAACCGAATGGAGAAGCTCAGCTTGTTGATGAATGATTCTTGCGTGTCATTGGAATTTATCATACTTTTTCACAAAGGCTTTGGCGTCTGCGCTTATAGTTGGCCAATAGTTGCTATTTGCGCACCAGAGCTTTTTCTCCAAATGATTGCCATATTTGCCTTCATGTACCTCTCTCATAACATATTTGACCTCCCCCGAACCTAGACATTTGGCCATCGGGCTGCTGTATATCTTTTTGTACAACTTCCCTAAGACCATTGAGTAGGAAGCTGCCTGAGCCTCAACTTTTTGGCCTCTCTTTTATCTGTAGGGAAAGTCCCCGAGTTGAAGTATAAGATGAATTTGGTTCACCAATCCCAAGTATGATCCACATCATTTACTTCTAATTTCATTCCTTTCATCGCCGAAGAGAGTAACCGAATCACAGAATCAGTCCCCGAGTGTTCTTCTTCGACGGACGAGCCTAGGTTAGCTAAGGCATCAGCCTCTGCATTCTCTTCCTGAGGTATCTGCTGAATTCTCCATTCCTGGAACTTTGCCAAAACTTGTTGTGCTCGGGCCAAGAATTGCTGCATCTGGGGGTCATGAGCCGAATATTCCCCGAGCACCTGATTCACCACCAATTGTGAATCACTTTTCAATTCGATCTTTTCCACTGCCATTTTTTTGGCTAATTCTTAGCTAGCTATCGCAGCCTCGTATTCTGTTTCATTGTTGGTCACCTTCTTGAATCTGATTGAATGCCTTCCTTTTTTCCGACTGGCGTTACCAGCACTATTCCGAGTCCCAAAACTTTGGAATTTGTCGCCTCATCGGTTTACAAGGTCAATACCCTCGATGCCAATTATTTAGATGCTAAGTTTTCCTTTTCAGCCTCGGGTAATATCCCGGTGCTAAAATCTGCCACGAAGTCTGCCAAGACTTAAGATTTATGGCTGTTCGGGGTTGATAAGTTATGCCATATTCGCTCAACTCGACCGCCCATTTAGATAACATCCCCAACAACTCAGGTTTAGGTAATATGCTTCTCAAGGGGAAGTTTGTAACTACAGTAATAGGGTGAAATGCAAAGTAAGGTCGAAGTTTTCGAGCAATGACTACTAGGGCAAGTGCCAACTTTTCAAGATAAGGGTAGCTGGTTTCAGCATCGAGGAGTGTTTTACTAACATAGTAGATGGATTGTTGCTTTCTATTTTCCTTTCGAACTAGTACAACACTCACTGACACTTCGAATACGACTAGGTAAACAAACAATATTTCCCTATCTTTAGACTTGGCGAGCAGCGGCGCATTAGCCAAATAGTGTTACAACTCTTTCAATGCTTGTCTGCACTCCAGCGTCCACTTGAAGGCAGTGTTCATTCTTAAGACCAAGAAGAACTTGTGGCATCACTCAGAGGACCTCGAGATGAATCTACTCAAGAAAGCAATTCGACCAGTTAAGTGTTGAATGGCCTTGATTTTCTCAAGATTAGCCTCGATTCCCCTTTCGGGGACTAGGAATCCTAAGAACTTCCCCGAACCAACCCCGAATGCACATTTCTCGGGGTTCAACTTCATGTTGTATAACCTTGAAATAGCGAAGGCCTCTCTTAGGTGATTTAAATGATCTTCTACCTTAACTGATTTGACTAGCATGTCGTCTATGTAAACTTCCATCGACTTTCCAATATAATCCTTAAACATTTGACATACCAGCCTTTGGTAAGTTGCTCCCGTATTCTTGAGTCTGAAGGTAATCACTTTGTAACATTAAGTACCTCGATCGGTGATGAACGAGGTGTTCTCTTTATCCTTCAGATCCATCAAGATTTGGTTGTACGTATGCATCCAAGAAGGTTAACAGCTTGTGTCCAGCCGTGGAGTCTATTAACCTGTCTATTTGAGGTAATGGGTATGAATCTTTCGGACAAGCTTTGTTCAAGTCCGTATAGTCTACGCACATCCTCCATTTTCCCATTTTCTTGGGTACAATGACAACATTAGCAACCATTCGGATATTTGACTTCCCTCGCGAAACCGTTATCTTGCAACTTTTTCGTTTCATCTTCAATCACCTTTTTCCTCACGCCGACATGAGGTCTCTTGTTCTGCTTCACCGGGGATATGGCATGGATCCACATTAACTTATGTGTCATGATCTCCGGATCGATGCCGATCATATCGGCGTGGGACTACGCGAACAACCATCATTGGACTTCAATAATTTTACAATTGCCTTTTTAGACCCGGGGTCCAAGTCTGAGCCAACAAACACTTTTCTATCCACGAACTCCTTTGATAGTGTAATGGGTTCCAATTCCTCAATGGTTAAGTCCTCGGCCTTTTGCTTCCGAGGCTCTTGAATGCACACCGAGATTTTTTCTATCACATCTCTTTGAGGATCCAATTCAGGAGCCGAATCCCCCTCTTCATCAGGCCCCGACTCCATTAATTGCTATTTCTTTGGTCCGCTCGTGACGACCCCACTATTTAAAGTGACCAAGTAGCATTCTCTAGCTACTCATTGCTCCCCTCTTATCGAGCGGATTCCCTAAGGGGTTGGGAACTAAATGATCTGGTGAAGAGTAAATGGTACATCTTCCATTGCGTGTATCCAAGGTCTCCCGAGGATCACATTGTAAGCCATATCCTCGGGCATGACCTGAAACATAGTTTCCTTTACAACTCCTTCTGCATACGTGTTGAGCGTAATTTCTCCCAACGTTTTCTTGTCGTTGATTCTTAGCATGATGACAAAGGCATCGTGGTGGAGAAACATCATCACATCACAATCGTCATCATCAAAAACAATTTCCTTACCCGAACCTCCCGTTCGAGTCCTCTTCTCAATGGTTATTGAGAGTTTAGCGAACTTCTTTTCGGCGGTGAAATTCACGTCGTTCACCTCCGAGTCGCATGTTATCATATTCACAACCCTTTCGGCGGGATGTGCCTTTAATGGCTGTCCATTTCCTCTATTTTTGGTGAAGTTCTGCTTCCTTTGTTAGTAAGGAATTCTCCCAACAAGCCTTTCTTCAACAAGTAGGCCACCTCAAGGTGAAGAGCCTTGAAATCCTCGGTTCAGTGACCATAATCAGCATGAAACTCGCAATGCAAGTTCTGATCTCTTTTTCCCAGGGCAGTTCTTATATCCTTCGGTAACCTCACCCCCGGTCCATCATCCCCTTCAATGTGTTTACCAACTCCGTGGTCGACATGTTGAAATTGTAATCTGGAATACGAGGCAAATATTTGTCCTTGGAAACCAAGGGGGCCCCGTGGTACTTTTTTGGTTAACATGGGGGTTAACTCGGCCTCCGAGGCATTGTCTTATAGGTTGCCCCTCGAGCCTCTGACTCATGTGCTGCCTTTGCGAGTTGTAAGGCTCATATCGACCCTTTGAGCTTCCTCGTGGCCCCTCGGTGCGTCGTGAGGATTCGGAGTGACCTCTGTAGCTAGAGCTTCGACCTGCAGCTCTCCACTCTACTTCTTCCAATCTTATCTTGGTTATAGCTCTATTGTGCAACTCATCCTACGTCTGAGCTTAATATTACTGAAGTTCTTTCCTTAGCTCGGTGGCTGCTTCAGAGTTATGAATGTTGATGTTCCTCTCAAATGCCATGATGGACAAGTTATTACCTATGGTTGGTAACTCCATCCTCTCTGCTTGGAACCGCTAGAGGAAGTCCTTGATTTGTTCCCTGAATTGCTGTTTGACTTTGAAGATATCCTTCTTTCTCTGAAGGATTTTCTACGCCCCAATGTGAGCCTTAATGAACGAATCAACCAGTTCCTTAAAATCTGAGATAGATTCCAAAGGCAAGTGCATGTACCAACATAGCGCCTCCTTTCCCAAAGTATCCCCAAATTTCTTAAAAAATATTGATTCTTTCTCTATTTCAGACAAATCGTTAGCCTTCACCATCGCCATGAACTCGATTACGTGTTCAATTGGGTCGGTTATGCCATCATACTTCTTTAACATTTGCATCTTGAAATGCTTCGTAATAGATGTTGGGCAGCCTCGGGCTTCTAGGGCAGTTGCCAACATTTATCGATGTCCAATGCCCTTTGAGTTTGCCTCACCCCAGGGATATTTTTTAGCCGCTTCTCGACTCGGGCCTCAACTCAAGCTTCAATTTCCTTTCTCCATTTTTTGAGGTCTACCGTGGCATTAGTTTCCGCCACGTTAGGAACCGTCCCGAAGGGTGCATTAATGTTTGGTACAGTTCCCAAGGCCCCAAATATGGCCCCGTTTTGAGGTCCTCCTGTTGTCGTACCCATGGGAACAAACTTTTGGATGCCTCTATTCAGAGCTATAGGTGGAGTATCGGTTTGGGGCATTATATCTCATTGAGGCTGCCTCTAAAGAACTACGAAATTCAGCATTACAATTAGCTTGTTCAGCTAATTGCACTTGCAGACTTTGCACGGAGCGTATAACAAATGCTTAGAAAGAGTCGCTAGACCGTGATGAAGAACGATCTGCCAGAGGCGATAGTGGTACATCTGTGTTTTCTGTTTGAAGTGGAGGTGTGAATGTACCAGTTTGTCCATCGGAAGGTAACTGGTTCCTATAGGAATTTTCGCCGTTGTTAGCCATTGTTAAGAATCACAAATGCAAACATGAACTGATTTACTATTTAACTTTGGAACAAAGCATAATTGCATGATTCCCCACTAAAACTGCCTCAGGACAACAAATCGAATTTGATCAGGTTTACAAGCAATTCCAAGTATCAAAGCCATGTAAACACAACGAATAAAAGTAGACAAGCGCGTAAAGAACAATAAACATAATACTCCCTCTGTCTCACTTTGTTTGTCATACTTTCCTTATTAGTCTGTCCCAAAAATATTGTCATATTTCTAAATTTAAAAGAAATTCAACTCCCAACTTACTTTTTGACTCATTTATAGCCACACAAATATCTAGGGCTCATTTTAGGCCACAAGTTTCAAAAGTCTTTCTTTTTTTATTAAACTTTGTGTCGAATCAAACTACGACAAACAAAATGGGACGGAGGGAGTATTTCAATAATCACAATGTTGAGTACGAATTTTGATAGAGGTTTGGTATATATTTCTAGATGATTACAACATGAAACAAGATGTTATTTTCAGACTAGCGAATTGTAGAATTTTCAGACTAGCGAATTGTAAAAGTTTCAGCCACATTCTCCATGTTCCAGTCGTGGCCATGCCCATTTCTTATTCCTGTGGTAGACGTGGTAGTGGGCTGAGATCATGGGGTAGGCACCCTGCTGAAGTAGAGGCTGCCCACCGAGGCTAGAATCTTTCACCTCGAGGTCATGAACCCGATGACTCACTGAGGCTATTGTTCCCCAGGGCATATCAAGAATCATGGCTTTGGGTGATCACCTCGGTAGTAAAGCTGTTTTACCTCAGTGAGAATCTAGTGGACCTTTGCTTGATGTGCTCCGCGTCATCCGCTCGAGGCCCCACGTGTCAGAATAATTTTTACCCAATACAATCCAGTGTCACTTAATAACTACTATAATATTGATAGAAGACAACATTATGCAATTGTATTTTGCTGCATTTTTCCGTAAAATGAAAGTTACAAAAAAATATATAAATTGGGTGAAAAATGACTTGCCCACGTGGTGCCTCAAGCACATGGTTGGGGACATATCACGAAAAGGTTCGTAGGATTGGACACGAGGTAGACATTGTGATCTCCAAAGCGAAGCCCCAAAGTTAGGATCCTCGACAAGCCTCGAGGATGAGTCACCTCAGTGATCAGCAAGTGTATATCCCCAAGGTGGGAAATCAAGGTCTCGGGGAGTCGGTTCAGCTTCAGCGGAAGAGTTGCCCCACAATCTCCGCCCATTAACTCAGCATTTAATGGGAGAGATCATGGGCGAAGCCACGATCCGAACGTGGGCTAATTTCCTTAATTTCCCTTAGAGTGATAGGCTATAAATAGCGTTGGTTTCATCTTGTAAAGGCATTCACAAATACTTACAGAAACTCTGATCAATTGTATTTACCAAGCAGTTACTATTAACATCTTTTACGTGTGCTCTTATTATTCATTTTCTTCTATTAGTATGCAACTTTGATACTTCATATTGATTGTAAAATCATTACCAATTCGATTGATTGACCTAGTACAATTTAGGCCAATACAAATTGACGTCGTTTGTGGGAGATCAAGCAATTATGCTTTGTTCTAAAGTTATATGACATGTTTGTTCTTGACGATGGCTGATAACGATGAAAGTGTTAATAGAAATCAACCATGCCCCGATAGGCTAATTGGTGGTAGAGAATATATACCTCCACCTCCACCTCCACCTCCACCAAGTGATGGAACGTATGTGCCTCCACCTCCTCAACCTCCAACTGACCCCTCCTCGCCAGAGTCGAATGATGAATTTAATTCATATGTTATGAATGTTTTGCAACAAATTCAGGGGCAACTTTCTGAGCAAGCAGTCGTCAACACTAAATTTTGTAGTTCACTGCAAACCATTTTAGGAAATGCGTGAAACAACACTACTCCTACCAACACTCAACCAGTGGCTCCCAATGGAAGTATTCCGAACTTTGTTCCTACGGGTGCAACAATCGGAGGAATTCCAAATGGGGCTACGTCTTGGGCTCGGGGACTGCTCCATATGTCAATCCATCTTTTGGAACGGCTCCTACGATGGCGGAAACAAGTGTCTCGACTGACTTTGAGAAGTGGAAAAGAGAGTTCGAAGCCCAATTCGAAAAACGGCTCAAACGTCCCTGGGCTGAGAAAGACTGAAAGAGTCTTCGATATCGATAAATGTAGACAGCAAGCTTACAAGCCTGAGGCCGCTCCGACTCTCATCCCAAAGTATTTCAAGCCACAGATCCTGAAAAAGTATGACAGTACAACCGACTCTGCTGATCACGTGGCTGAGTTCATGGCCATGGTGAAAAGCAATGATCTGAGCCCGGTGGAGAAGGAGTTCATGTTCGTGAAACTTGAAGAGTCGATATGACCCTTACAACTCACAAAAGCAACATATTAGACAAAGGCTCGGGAGACAACATGTGAGCCAACGGCTTGGAGTGAATGTTAACACTAATGCTAATCAAAAGAACATCGCGGGGCCATCCTTATTGTCTAAAGAGAAGGATTTGTCTCGCATCTCTGAATATAATTTCAATGGTTCGAACGTGGAGTTGGTGAACGCGTTGAAAGGGAAGACTGGTCAGGGGGTGAGACTCCCAAAGGATATGAGAATGGCCACTAGGAAAAGGGACCACAACCTCTACTGCGATTTTCATGCTGATTATGGGCATCTGACTGAGGACTACAAGGCGTTACGCCTCAAGGTGGCCCATTTATTAAAGAAGGGCATGTTAAAAGAGTACCTGACTAATTAGGGAAAGCCGAATTTTGCAAAGAATAAGGGGGATGGACAACTACCGAGGGCCCCATCTCCCAAAAGGATTGTGAAAGTAATAAAAGGAGGTTTGGAGTAAACGGCATGAATTTTTCCGCCGCAAAGAAGTTTGCATTGCTCTCCATTACGATGGAGAAATGAACTCGAATGGGAGGTTTGGGTGAAGACATTATTTTTTTATAATGACGATTGTGATGAGATGATGTTTCCCCATGACGATGCTTTGGTCAATATGCTGAGAATCAACGACTTGGACATCAAACAAGTCTTGATTGACCATTGGAGCTCGGTGAACGTCATAAGCTACGGGGCAGTGAAAAAGATATAGTTGAAGGACCTTATCATCCCGAGGACAACCGTCTTGACCTGCTTCAACAACTCGACATAGAAAATATTGGGTGAGATTATACTCACTACATATGCAGAAAGGGTTGTGAAACAAACCATGTCCCAGGTTATGCCCGAGGACATGGCTTGCGATGTGATCCTCGGGAGACCTTGGATTCATGTGATGGAAGCCGTGCTATCCACTCTTCACCAAGTCATCAAATTCCTGACTCCATACGTGATGCAATCGAGACTACGAAAGCGATAAAAGATAAGAAACGAGATGAAGACTCACACAATTGTTCGAGCAGAAACGAAGAACAATGTTTCGTTACACCCCAAACGATGGCAAGGATCACCTACGCTATGCAACTATCCTCAAGAGATACGAGGCTCGAGCAAATAGAATGATCAAATAGGATTGAAGAGCAACTTTGATTCATCCAATTGATTTGAAGCCAAAATAGTTACAAGGGTTCAAGAACAATGCTCATTAATGTTTTGTGTTCAAAGTAAGGTAAAAAAGACAATAAATGAAGGAGGGGTGTATTTATATAGCACCCCTTTACAATGTTTAATCAGATTCTGGTCCCCTGTCCACCAAGTCCTCTGAGCGATTGCGCCACAGGCAATGCGATCGCGATGAAGAAACAAAGTCTGAGGCGCGCGATCGCGCCATTGCTAGCGCTGTCGCGAAGACTAAACAAAGTCTCTTCGCGATCGCGAAGGTGAGCACGCGATCGCGAAGAGCAAAACTTCTTCTTCAGGCAGTGAGCTCAGAAGGTGCTCCCCTGTTTTGCCCTGTTTTGCTCCCCTGCTTCCTGCACTGTTTCCTGCCCTGTTTCCTCTTTGATTAAGCTCCAATGCATTGTCTTCAAGTCGTCCCCCGAGCTCATATCATCCATGCCTTTCCAAACCAAGTGTAAGTGAGCGTCTTGTATATCCTTGGCTTGACTTCGACTGAATGGCCTCGATGCAATGTGGGTTGCATCATCCTCCCCTTCTTGAGAAGATTTCATCCTTGAAATTAAGGTGTCCTCCTCCAAGGTATCATCACCTACATCAAAAGAAGTCAAGTCACTAACATTGAAAGTAGTCGATACATTATACTCACCGGGCAAATCTATCACATATGCATTGTTGTTGATCTTGGATAACACTTGGAATGGGCCGTCGCCCCTCGGTGCCAACTTCCCCTTCCTTTTGTTGGGAAACCTTTCCTTGCGGAAATGTACCCACACCCAACCTCCCTTCTTGAAATCCACCTTCTTTCTTCCTTTATTTTTCTTGGTTGCTATCTTCTCATAGGCCTCCTCCAAAGTTTTCTTCACCTTGGCATGAAGTTCAAGCAATGCCTTGGCCCGAGCTTTACCTTCAAAATCAACAACCACATCCCTCGGCAAAGGAGTAAGATCAAGAGGAATCAAAGGGTTAAAACCATAAACACACTCAAATGGAGTCATGTCAATCATACGATGCAAATTGCGGTTATATGCAAACTCCATGAGTGGTAGCTTATCAATCCAAGTCCCGGCCTTACCTTTGGTCATAGCCCTAAGTAGAGCTCCCAAAGTCCGGTTCACCACCTCGGTTTGCCTATCGGTTTGAGGGTGGTGGGACGAGAGAATAGCAACTTGGTGCCAAGAGCACCCCACAAACACTTCCAAAAATGGCTAAGGAACTTGGAGTCCCTATTACTAACAATGGTGCGAGGCACCCCATGCAATTTCAAGACATTATCAATAAACAAGGAAGCTACATGTTGTGCATCATTAGTCTTTCTGCACGGAATAAAGTGAGCCATTTTGGAGAAACGGTCAATGACAACATAAATGCTATCGTGTCCTCCTCTAGTCCGGGGCAAAGTCATAACAAAATCCATAGAGAGATCAAACCATGGACTAGTAGGTATGGGCAAAGGAGTGTATAAGCCATGGTTGTTGGATCTAGAGTTGGCCTTCTTGCATTCCAAGAAAGCATTGCAAAACCGTTCCACAAGAGGCCTCATTTTTGGCCAATGGAATTATTCTTTAAGTATTGCCATAGTCTTGTCCACCCCAAAGTGACCCATCAAGCCCCCACAATGTGCTTCTTGAACTAGCACATCTCTCCAAGAGGACTCGGGGACACACACTCTCACATTCTTGAAAATGTAGCCATCAACCCATTGGTATTTTCCACCCTCTCCCCACTCACTAGAGCATCATGAATGCTCTTGAGCTTTGGGTCATGTTCATACAACAACTTTATACTTTCAAAGCCCATAAGTCTAGAAGCAAGAGCGGTAGCAAGAGCGAATTTTCTAGAAAGCGCATCGGCCACAACATTGTCCTTACCCTTTTTGTAATGAATTACATAAGGAAAGGACTCAATGAACTCCACCCACTTGGCATGTCTCTTGTTCAACTTTTCTTGGCCTCTTAGATGCTTGAGTGACCATCATTCTTGATCACAAATTCCCGAGGCCATAGATAGTGTTGCCAATGGGCTAGAGCTCTCAGGAGGGCATACAACTCCTTGTCATATGTGGAGTAATTCAAGGTTGTGCCCTTCAACTTCTCACTAAAGTAGGCAACGGGTTTCCCTTCTTGCATTAGAACACCCCCGATTCCCACCCCTGAGGCATCACATTCTACCTCAAAAGCCTTTCCAAAGTCGGGCAATTGTAACAAAGGGGCGGTACTCAACATACTTTTCAATTCTTGGAAAGCTCTCTCTTGAGGCTCTCCCCACACAAAGGATTTATCTTTCTTCACCAACTCGGTGAGTGGTGCGGCAATGGTGCTAAAGTCTCTAACAAAGCACCTATAGAAACTAGCAAGGCCATGAAAACTCCTCACATGAGAGACGGTGGTAGGAGTAGGCCAATCTCTAATGGCTTCAACTTTGGACTCATCAACTTCTACACCATTGACACTTACAAAAAGCCCAAAAAGACAACCTTTTCAACACAAAAGGCACACTTCTTAAAGTTGGCATAGAGCTTTTCGGCTCGTAGCACTTCAAGGACTTGACTCAAGTGGCCAACATGGTCATCTATTGACTTGCTATAAATCAATATGCCATCAAAGTAGACGACCACAAATTTGTTGATGAATGGTTTTAGCACGTGGTTCATTAGCCTCATGAAAGTACTAGGTGCGTTGGAGAGGCCAAAGGGCACCAACCATTCATATAGACCAAACTTGGTCTTGAATGCGGTTTTCCATTCATCCCCAGGTTTCATCCGGATTTGATGGTAGCCGGACCTAAGGTCTGTTTTTGAAAAGATGCTAGAACCACTAAGCTCATCTAAGATATCATCCAAACGAGGTATGGGATGTCGATACTTTACCGTGAACTTGTTGACCGCTCGACAATCCACACACATCCTCCAAGTGCCATCCTTCTTTGGAACAAGGATCACGGGCACGACACAAGGACTCAAACTCTCCCTCACCAAGCCTTTGGTAAGCAATTCATCAATTTTATTTTGTAACTCCCTTGTGTCCTCGGGATTACTTCTATATGCCGGCTTGTTTGGGATTTGGGATCTCGGGACAAAGTCAATTTGATGTTCAATACCCCTCAAGGGAGATAACCCATCCGGCATCTCCTCCGGGAACATGTCCTCATAGACCTTCAAAACATTGTCAATGGCACTAGGCAAATGGTTAGGGTTAGATAAATAATCACTTTTGGAATTTAAAACCATACCTTTGTGCACTGGGCATATGAGCATCTTGGTGCCATCATTACCTTTCAAATACTCAACCGGTTGCATCATGGCACACATGCGACCGGTGGAAGATGGTGGAGTCTCGGCCAAAGGTTTGGCCACAACCGGGGACTTGGCCTTAGCCGCTTCCCTCAACTCCTTCATGCGCCGATAGTCTTCACTTACTTGCTTTGGGGTCAAGAGTGTAAGCACGAACTTCTTCCCCTCATGCCTAACCGTGTAAGTGTTGGCCCGGCCATCATGAACCACTTGTTTGTCGTATTTCCAAGGCCTTCCAAACAAGAGGTGGCAAGCTTGCATTGGCACCACGTCAAACATGTGTTCATCTTGATAGTTCCCAATCTTGAATCTAATCAAGACTTGCTTCACTACCCTCAACTCCCCACACTCACTTAACCATTGCAAACGGTAGGGGCTTGGGTGTTTAGTGGTAGGCAACTTCAATTGTGAGACCAAAGATTGGCTCACCACATTTGCACAACTACCCGAGTCAATGATCATGGAACATACTTGTCCCTTCACTCTACACCGGGCATGGAACAAGTTTTCCCTTGGTTCATCTTCCCTCTCCTCACTCACCATGGTTCCAAAAATGCGACGCACCACAAGGAACATATTAGGATCATCTCCCTCCATCGCTCTCTCTTCACCCTCAACTTCCTCACTCTCCTCCTCAACTTCACCCTCGGACTCACTTTCCCCCTCATAGACCATCCCATCATCCATCACAATCATTATTTTCCGGGTAGGACACTCTTTGGCAAAGTGGCCATAACCCTTGCATTTGTGGCATTGGAAAGAAGAAGAAGAAGGAGTATTTAAAGTAGTTTTAGAAATACCTCCAACCTCTTTGTGGTCGCTCCTCGGGGTAGCCTTTTCAAAAGGCTTCTTCACATCTCGACTCCCACTTGCTCCACTAGCATAGGGGCTTTTCCATTCTTTGGTGCGAGTTGATGGAGTGGTAGTGGTAGTGGTAGTAGTACTCCTATAACGAGGAGCCTTCTCTTCTTTGAGCCACTTTTCGGCTTCAACCGCGGCATCACAAACATCTTGCAAGGAGTGGAAGATGTGTAGTCTCAATTGGGAGGCAATCTCCCGACTCAAGCCACTCTTGAAACGGATGATAGCTTGTTCCTCATCCTCCGTTTCCATATCAAGAGCCATCCGATTTTTCTCAAAGTCGTTGAAGAATTCATCAACGGACTTGTAGCCTTGTTTCAGTTCATAGAGCTTTTTGAGTTGCTCTTGTCGATACTTGGGAGTCAAATATTTTTTGTTCATTACTTCTTTCAACTCTTTCCAAGTGATGTTCATCCGCAACCCAAGTCTTCTCCTTGATCGCTTGATGGATTCCCACCAAGTAGAGGCATAGGACTCAAATGAAGCTATGGCATAAGTGGCCTTCTTTTCCTCGGACAGATCATTTGTGTCAAAGACGCGCTCCAATTGGACCTTCCATTCTAGAAATGCTTCCGGATCACTAGCCCCTTTGAAAGGCGGGATAGTGATCTTTACACTATTGAGATTAGTGTCACGACCCTCACGGTTTGGTTCCGGTTGAACCCCATAGTTGTCATCAACATCCTCATATTCCCTTCCCAAGTTTCTTCCCATATAAGCTCTTGGAGGTCCTCGACCTCGCCCACGACCTCTATCTACACCTCGGCCTCCATTCATCACCCTCCTATTTGGATAGGGAGCATCAAAGTAATCACCATCAAGTCCGAGGCCCTCCCCTTCTTGAGCTTCATCAACTTGCTCAAGGGGTACTATGTTTCTCCGGGGCCTTAGGAATGGAACATCTCCTTGGGGATTGCCCAAGGGTTGGGGATAGCCCAACATTCTTTCTCTAGCAAGAGCCTCATCCCTCAACCGTTGTCGACGAACTAGCTCCGCATATTGATCCAGTTTCATGATTGAGTCATCACTAGTGCCTTCATTGGCATCCTTTTGGACACTCGGAGTCCTCTCCTATTCAATTACTTCCATTTTGAGGCTTAAGGCCTTCACCTCGGCTAACAAACTAGCCAAGACGTCGGTTGAAACCTCAATGGTACTCTTTTCTTTCTCCTCCGCCATATACCTACAACAATCAAAAACAAGAAAATAGATTAGAGTAAAAGTCCTCACTCACTCCCTCACTTTTGTTTGTCGCTTGGGTTCACTCAAGTTGGGGGTTAGGTTCACACAAACTTGAGATCAATGGCCTCCTCGTAGTTGCGCAACCTCCTCAGTGATCAATCTAAGTCACAAGAACCAAATGCTCTTCGGGAAGAGTGCATTCAATGGAACTCGATGAACGCTAAGTATTTGGTGCGCACTTGAAGCAAACAATTAACTACGAATCTTATTTGAAATCTACTCTCCTTCTAGGCACGAGTATCATATTCGCTCAATGGATTAGTATTAATTAGGTAGAAGTGTTACCCTCAAAGTACTAACCGGAAGTGACGCGATCAAATGTTCAAAGATCGAATCGTCACTAAACGGATTCGGAATTGGATGAATTTTGGTTTGTGATCTAGAAACTCACCATATTTAATGATGCAATTGGAGTTTTGGTGGTTGGAAACTGTTACGATACCTTTGCGAACAATCTGTCCCAATTCAGGAAATTCTGGGAACGGGTACCCTTCGCGATCACGTGAGGTAGGGCGCAATCGCGATGACTTAAATTGTGAAGTTGTCGCGATCGCGTGAAGCAAGGCGCGATCGAGCAGGCTTGAGCTTCAGAACCAGAACCCCGACTGCAAACTTCAGTTTGGCACACAAACAACCCCAATTCAACTTGTTTTTTCAGTTTTCAAGCTTCCAAATGGTGTTTTCAACTGCAGTAAACAATTCCCAATGGTTTAACCAAACAAACAACCAACAAACAACTTGTTTCAATGATTTTGGACAAGTTCTTCAAAAATTTTCAAAACCTTCAAGATTCAAAATTTTGATTTTTCATTCCACTACTCCAAATGATGTTATGAGGGTATCAAAACGACGAGAAAACTATAAGGAGTAAACCCCGATACCAAACAATCAAGAATTCATAACACCAATCAAGTTCTAGCAAATTTTGTGAAATCTTCAACCTAGGATTTAAATTTCCCAAACTTTGATTCTTAACTTGAAATGGTGTTTTGTTGGTACCCAATCAAAGAAAATACGTATTCAAACAAACTCCGATAGTTAACAACAACAAAATTGCAACAACAAATGATTTCTAGCAATTTTTTTTTGTGGTTTTCTAATTTTTGAATTTTTTTCTTCTTTTTCAAATAACAAGAACAAGAACAAGAAAATAAACAAGAAACAAAGATGACAAGCACGAAGAGTAGGACAAGGGTTCGTAAGAACGTAACCCTAGCCTTGCTCTTATACCAACTGATGCAATCAAAACTACGAAAGCGATAAAAGATAAGAAACGAGACGAAGACTCACATAATTGTTCGAGTAGCAACGAAGAACAATGTTTCCTTACACCCCAAACGATTGCAAGGATCACCTACGCTATGCAACTATCCTCAAGAGACACGAGGCTTGAGCAAATAGAATGATCAAATAGGATTGAAGAGCAACTTGGATTCATCCAATTAATTTCAAGCTAAAATAGTTACAAGGGTTCAAGAGCAATGCTCATCAATGTTTTGTGTTCAAAGTAAGATAAAAAAAGACAATAAATGAAGGAGGGGTGTATTTATAGCACCCCTTTACAATGTTTAATCAGATTCTGGTCCGCTGTCCACCAAGTCCTCTGCGCGATCGCGCCACAGGTAATGCGATCACGATGAAGAAACAAAGTCTGAGGCGCGCGATCGCGCCATTGCTAGCGCTGTCGTGAAGACTAAACAAAGTCTCTTCGCGATCGCGAAGGTGAACACGCGATCGCGAAGAGCAAAACTTCTTCTTCAGGCAGTGAACTCAGAAGGTGCTCCCCTGTTTTGCCCTGTTTTGCTCCCCTGCTTCCTACACTGTTTCCTGCCCTGTTTCCTCTTTGATTGAGCTCCAATGCATTGTCTTCAAGTCGTCCCCCGAGCTCATATCATCCATGCCTTTCATAACCAAGTGTAAGTGAGCGTCTTGTATGTCCTTGGCTTGACTTCGAGTGAATGGCCTCGATGCAATGTGGGTTGCATCATTAGGGAATTCATTCAATCCAAGATGAGCAACGAGTAGCAAGAGAATGTTATTCAGTTGCCTTGAAGAGTGGAGTCGTACCGAGTGGATCATCAAAATAAAAATCAACGCACCCAAGGTCTGACGAAGCAGGGGGTTCGCCTCTTAAAATGGATCCCTAAGAAGGTGTGGTAGAAAAGATCCTGATGTGTATTCAAGAACCTCGGAAGTAGAAAGCCGAGGACTCAACTATCAAGGAGTTGGAATCATTTACGCTATTGAAGAATTTCTAGAAAGAAAGGTGTCCGTCAGCTTGGAGTTGGACCCGGAGTCAAAGAAAGCTGTATTTGAGTTATTGAAGTCCAATGATGATTGCTTCGGGTGGTTTCACATCGATATGGTTGGGATCTATCAGGAGATTATGACACAAAAACTCAATGTGTACCCTTACCACACTCCGGTAAAGAAAAAAAAAAGGCCACATGCTGGCGTGAGAAAAAGTGATCGAAGATAAAATGAAGAAGCTGCTTGATAATGGCTTCGTGAGAGAGGTCAAATACCCCAAATGGCTCGCCAACGTTTTGGTCGTGCCAAAAAAGATTGGTAAGTGGAGGATGTGCGTGGATTACACAGAATTGAATAAGGCTTGCCCCAAGGATTCATATCTGTTACCACAAATAGATAGGCTGATAGACTCCGTGGCTGGACAGAAACTATTGACTTTCTTGGATGCATACTCGGGTATAATCAAGTTTTGATGGACCCGAAGGATGAAGAAAAGACTTCATTCATCACCGATCGAGGCACGTATTGCTACAAAGTGATACCCTTTGTGATAAGATCCAAATGAGCCAAGATGCCGTTCCAACATGTATCAAGCTTGGAAGAAGCAACGGACTAGAAGTCAAGAGTGTTGGAGGTGAATTGAAGTCATTCCGGGTGATCAAAGCGCAAGAGGAGAAGGCTAAAGATCCAGGCGCCCTGCCTGAGCTTCAAGCGCCCCGGCCAGGAACCAAAGGGGCCAGGCGCTCCGCCCAGGGCCCTCCACTGCACACTTTTTTGGGCGCTCCGCCCAAGCTTGGGCGCCCCGCCCAAAATGCTGAGACACGGGATTTTAAGTGTGTTTTGTCTATTTTGACCCTACGTGGTCTTTTATCCTAAAGCCTAGCTTGTGGGCATTATAGAACTTTTACTTAATGCCTAGAAACCTCTATAAATAGCTACATAGCTTATTTTATTCCTTAGTCTATTTTGAATGATGAATTAACATTGTAAAGAGGGATCTCTTTGGGTTTATGAAAAACCAACCTTTGATTGGGATTTGTGTGCTTCTAGTGGATTCTAGTTGGACAACGACCCCGCCCCGACAATTCTACTTGCGAGTCCTAGTTGGCTCGAGGGTAGTTGCCTAGCGTAGGTATTCTTGACATTCTCTCGGGGTGTAACGGAACGAGTTCTTCGTTGCTACTTGAGTTTATTGATCGAGTTACATCTCGTTCTTTATCCTTTTACCTTTTCCGCGTTTGATTCTTATCAGCTTGGTGTCAGAGCAAGGTTCGGGTATCGTTTCTACGAACCCCAACCCTTGATTCTTCGTGCTTAGGTTAGTTTGTTTAGATTTCTTGTTGTTGAAGCTATTGCAAAAAGAAAATTACAAAAAAATTGAAAAACTCAAAAATTTAAAAATTGGTGTAACTTTTTGGTGTTTGTGATTCTTGAAGTGGGTGTTATAGATTCTTAATCCTTGTTGAAAACTTGACGATTGGGAACAAAAATTATTTGGATTGGATTGAATTGAAAAATTGAAACCCCAAATATTGTTAAACCCTCCCAAACCCTTGTTCTTGATGAATTTGATTGATTTTGGGTTGTGTGATTGTGGGGTTTATGAATTGATTACCGGGGTTTGATCTCCTTTGAAAAACGAATCAATTGCAACAAGAATCGTGTGATTCGGAGTTCGGTAACATTGTTTTTGGAGAATCAAAACCCACCTTTGAACCTTGAAACCCTTGATAAAACCCCAAACTTGAAAACTTTGAATCTCGATTGAACCTTGTTTGTTGGTTGTTTGGGTGTGAAATTGATTGGGGTTTGAAAGTTGTATCAAGGAACAACTTTGGGTACTTTGAATTTGTGCAAAAAACGTTGAAATCGGACCAAATTTTGGCTTGAAATCGAGCAAAATCGGAGTTGGAAAAGCAGGGGCCTGACCCCCAGGCGGCCCCCCTAGACTTTGGGCGCCCCGCCTGACTTACTCTTGGTCCAGGCGCTCCGCCCAACCCCTGGGCGCTCCGCCTGCCCAATCCCACTGCCCCCATTTTCTTCAGGCACTCCGCCCCACCCTTTGGGCGCTCCGCCTGACCTATGAAGGTGTTGTTTGGGTAGTTTTTCCTAGGTTTTCCTATTTCTTTGTTGCCTAACCTCTAATTAGTGCCTATCTAAGTAATATTTCTACTTAATTAGCACTAATCTTTCATTGCTTTTAGGTGAATTCGTGCCTTAGTTGGAGAGTAGAACTCCAAGAAGATCCGTAGAATCCTTTGACTCAAGTCCTTACTCGAAATTGCTTATCGTACATCGAGTCATATCAACTCCACTCACCCCGGAGTACACTTGACTTGTGAGTTGATTGATTGAGTTGAGGATTGTTGTCCAACTACTTGAAGCTTTAGTACTCAAGTCCGAGTGAAATATCCACCACCACTAAACGAGTGAACCGAGTGCTATACACGTAGGGTGTGTGTGAGGTGATTTCACTAACGTTTGTTCTTTTTGTAGGTACAATGTCCACCGAAGGAGAAGAATTTGCTAATAGTTCCCTTGCTACTATCCTTGCCAAATTGGATAGTATGAGCTTGAGGATTGAAGCCATTGAGAGGAGGACCCCGAGTGTCCAAATTGAATCCGGAGAAGGCACAAGTCATAGCACTCCTATGACTCCCGGACACTTTACCGAGGTAACCAAAAGATATGAACAAAAGATAGTTGAAGCTCTTCAAGAGTGTATGTTGGGCAATACCCAACCCATGGGCAATCCCCACAACTTGGGCAATCCCCAAGGGAATGCTCCACTTCAAAGACCCGTTAGGTTTGTCCCACCTCTTGAGCAAGTTGTTGAAGCTCAAGAAGAGGAGGAGGCCGAGTATGTTGATGAAGCCTATGGGTATGATTCTCCTTATCAACCTAGGAGGCAAATGAATTGGGGACGAAATGTGGATAGGGGTAGAGGCCGAGGTCGAGGGCCACCCATGGGATATTTTGGAGGGAATGTTAGGAGAGATTATGGTTTGTATGGTGACCCTTATGGAGGCCAACCGGAGCCTTACCATGGTGGTCGTGATCTTAACAATCTCAATAGTGTGAAGCTTAATCTTCCAATCTTTAAGGGAACTTGTGATCCGGAGGCATACATGGAATGGGTACTACTCATGGAGAGGGTGTTTGACACAAATGAGATGACCGATGAGAAGAAAGGTACTTATGCTATTTCATCCTTTGAGTCTTATGCTTCTACTTGGTGGGAGTCCACAAAGAGGACAAGAAGGAGAGCGGGTGTGCATGTGAATGTGACTTGGAATGAGTTGAAGGACCTCATCACCAAGTATGTGACTCCTAGGTATCGTCAAGCGCAACTCAAGAAGCTTTATGAACTAAAGCAAGGTGTCAAGACGGTTCATGAGTACTATGATGAGTTTGAGAAGACCCAGATGGTATTGGATATGGAAACCGAGGAGGAAGAGCAAGGCATGATCCGTTTCAAAATTGGCTTGAGCTATGGTATAACTTCTCAATTGAGGTTGCATTCGTATCCTTCACTCCAAGATCTTTTGGAAGCCGCAATTGAAGCCTAGCAATGGCTTAATGGAGAAAGGTCCAACCGTTACAAGAGTAGCAATCCTACTCCGGTGAGCCAACCAAAGGAGTGGAAGACTCCAAATGCAAACTTTTCAAGTGCAAGTGGTGCAAGTGCTAGAAAAGAAGTGAAGAGAACATATGAGAAGTCTACACCACCATTGGGAGGTAATTCTAAAATCCACTTGAGCAATTCTACTTCCACTTCTACTCAATGCTATAAGTGTAAGGGGTATGGCCACGTTGCTAAAGATTGTCTTACAAAGAGAACCATGGTTGTGGTAGGCAATTTGGTGTATGAGCAAGAGAGTGATCCCGAAATTGAGGAGGATGAGGAGATTGAGATTGCTTGTGAGGAGGGTATAGAGGAAGAGACGACCCTCAAATATTCTTGATGGTTAGGAGGAATTTGGATACCGTTCTCATGGAAGAGGAGGTGGAGAATGATCAAAAGGAAGCGGCTAAAGCCAAGTTACCCATTGTACTTGAGCCCGAGGCAAACAATCTTGTTGTCTTGCCAAAGCATGATGAAAGTGAGAGTGACTCCACTTCAAATGAGAGAGAAAAGATAGAGAGAAGTGAGGGAGTGACCGGTGACAATCTAAGAGAGGAAAAAGGAGAGGAATTAAGGAATGATGTGAGTGGATTGTCACCACCAACTACACTTGACCATGAGGTAAAATTGAGAGAGAAGAGAGGTGAGGAAAGAAAAATTGAGAGTGAGAGCACCCATCATTCTAACAATTCTTCATCTTCTACTCTTTCTTGTGTTAGTTCTTGTGTAGGTACAAATGAAAACAAGCCATTTGAGCCTCAGCCATGTGCTTGGAAGGAAAGACAAGAGGAGGAAAATTCTCAATGTGAGCTTCATGAAGAAGGAGTCGCACATGAACTTCAAGCCTTGTGACTGATCAAGGGAGAAATACAAATGTAAGTGTTGCTCCACCCTTTCATGAATCTACTAGCTATTTGTCTTGTGATGACTCAATGCTAGTTGGTGCTTGTGTTGTATCTAGTGAATATGCCACTAGTGAAGAGTCTCATAGTCAACTTGTGTGTGCTTGTGTGACATTAGTTGAGAGCCTTGCTAAGCCGCATCATGATGTGAGCTCATTGTTCAATGAATCTCTCACTAGTGTAGACTTGATGGTTGACAATGAATTTGACCTTTGCTATGAAACACAGCCAATCTTTGATAAAGGGGTAGATGAGGTAGTTGATCATACCCTTGTTGATATGCTTCTATTTGGTGGGTTTATGTGTTGTGGTGAGGATGAAAACGGCCTTGAGGAGTCCAACTTGCATGAATTGGACAAGGATGTCTATGATGACTCCTCAAGTGAGGGTAATCAACCTAGTCTTGATAACTTGTCTATGTTTGATCATGATGGTGAGATGCATGCTTTTACGAATCCATTGTTTGAAGGCATCCTCATTAGTGGTAATGACTTGTATCGGACTAGGGTGAGTAGTAAAATGGAACCTCCATGGTGTGAAGGGTTTGACCCCTTAGGCAACAGCTTGTGTGAGAATTTGAATGAGGTAAATGACTCTTTGAGTGACCCTACTATTGCTTGTTTGGGTTATGATGAAGAAGAGGCCATTATCAATACCTTTCTTGACAGTTTGTCTTTTGAGACTGGTTGCTTAAGTGATGAAATGGGAGGAGAAAAGGAATCCTTTGGTGTGAGTAAGTGTGCTCTAAAGAAGGGGAGTGGAGTACTTGATGTTACTTGCATGTTGGGTTATTTGACTCACTCCACTCCACATGTTGTTCACACTTTGAGGAAGGATTGGTTTGTCGATCTTGAGTTTAAGGTTCAAGGGGATTTTGATAGCTTGATCTTGCATTTTACATATCCCCATGACCTATTTGATCACTATCGTGTTGAGTGCATGATGAACTTTAACCAAGAACTTATTGCTCTCTTTGGAGATTTAGTATTTGTACTTGACATTGATGCTTGGTTATATCACAAGAGTGTGTTTTCCACACTTCTTGCACTAACCTACTTTCAAAGTAGGAAATCTTGTGTTTGCTTGTCGTTGCTTGTAGGTTCTAAGCTCCATGTTAAGGCAAAGGAGACCTTTGAAGAAACCTATGTCAAAGTGATGATCAAGGGTTGCAAAGGAGGAGAGCATTGGGCACCCCAAAGAAAAGACTCAATGGACGTGAATGCAATGATTTCGAGGATGAAATCTTCTCAAGAAGGGGAGGATGATAAGATCCAAATGAGCCAAGACGCCGTTCCAACATGTATCAAGCTTGGAAGAAGCAACGGACTAGAAGTCAAGAGCGTTGGAGGTGAATTGAAGTCGTTCCGGGTGATCAAAGCGCAAGAGGAGAAGGCTAGAGATCCAGGCGCCCCGCCCAGGAACCAAAGGGGCCAGGCGCTCCGCCCAAGGCCCTCCACTGCACACTTTTTTGGGCGCTCCGCCCAAAATGCTGAGACACGGGATTTTAAGTGTGTTTTGTCTATTTTGACCCTACGTGGTCTTTTATCCTAAAGCCTAGCTTGTGGGCATTATAGACCTTTTACTTAATGCCTAGAAACCATCCTTAGTCTATTTTGAATGATGAATTAACATTGTATAGAGGGATCTCTTTGGGTTTATGGAAAACCAACCTTTGATTGGGATTTGTGTGCTTCTAGTGGATTCTAGTTGGACAACGACCCCGCCCCGACCATTCTACTTGCGAGTCCTAGTTGGCTCGAGGGTAATTGCCTAGCGTAGGTGTTCTTGACATTCTCTCGGGGTGTAACGGAACGAGTTTTCCGTTGCTACTTGAGTTTATTGATCTAGTTACGTCTCGTTCTTTATCCTTTTACCTTTTCCGCGTTTGATTCTTATCACTTTGGACTCAAAAATGAAGGAGCGAAATGTTCAAAAAGTGCATCGGGAAGTCAGTGGAGGTTTACATATACGAAATGCTAGTCAAGTCGGTTCAAATATAGGATCATCTGAATCATTTGAGGGAAGCCTTTACCATTTTGAGGCAATTCAATATGAAGCTAACTCCGAGAAGTGTGCATTTGCGGTTGGTTCGAGAAAGTTTTTTTGGGTTCATCATTCCGAACGGGGCATCAAGGTGAACCCCCAAAAAACTTAGAGCCATTGAAGAAATCCCCGAAGTGCTCTCGAGGACTAAGGAAGTTCAACGCTTAACTAGCTGAATCGATACCTTGAGTAGATTCATCTCGAGGTTCTCTGAGAAATGACACGAGTTTTTCTCAGTTTTAAAGAAGAACATTGCCTTCAATTGTACACCGGAGTGCGAAGAAGAATTGAAGGAACTGAAACATTACTTGGCTAACGTACCGTTGCTTGCGAAGCCAAAAGATTGATAAATATTGTTGGTATACTTGGCCGTGTTTGAAGTGTCTGTGAGCGCGGTCCTGGATCATGAGGAGGATGGAAAACATCAGCCCATCTACTATGTGAGCAAAATACTCCTCGATGCTGAAACCAGGTACCCTCATCTAGAAAAATTGGCACTTTCCCTTGTTGTTACTGCTCGAAAACTTTCGCCCACGTTCAATGTCATCCTATAGCTATAGTTACTAGCTTCCCTTTGAGAAATATATTGTATAAGCCTGAATTGTCGGGAAGGTTATCTAAATGGGCAGTCGAGATAAGTGATTATGACATCACCTATCAGCCTCGAACAACTATAAATTCCCAAATGTTGGTGTACTTCGTGGCTGATTTTAGCAGTAAGATTCTCCCCGAGGCTGAAAAGCAGAACTTAATGTCTAAGGGACCAACTTTTGGGGTTTGGATAATTTACACGGATGGAGCTACTATTTAAAAGGATTCGGGCCTCAGAATAGTTTTCGTAGTCCCCACGAGGGAAAAAATGAGACACTCAATCAGGTTTAAGAAAGTGAGCAATAATGAGGCGGAGTACGAGGGCGTCATAGCAGGGTTGGAAGGGGCTAACGAAATAAGAGTATAAAGGATCGAGTTGAGAAGTAATTCACAACTGGTGGTGAATCAAGTACTCAGGGACTATCCGGCTCGAGAGCCCAGGATGCATCAATTCTTAGCCCGAGCTCAATAAATTTTGGCTAAGTTTCAGGAATGGAGAATTAAACAGATCCCCTAAGAAGAAAATGCCGAGCCCGACGCCTTAGCTAATCTGGGCTCTGCCGTTGAAGTCTCGGGGACTGATTCGATCGTTCGGCCCCTCGCATTTGTTGTGGGAAGATTAAGTTGGAAGTTAATTCTGTGAGTAATACTTGGGATTAGCGTACCAAGTTTATCTCTTACTTGAACTCGGGGACTCTACCAGTAGATAAGAAGTAAGCCAAAAAGCTTAGGACACAAGCAGTCTCCTATTCGATGATTCGGGGGCAGTTGTACAAGAAAATGTATTGCGGCCCGATGGCCAAATATTTAGGTCTGGGGCAGATTAAGTATATGATGAGAGAAGTGCATGAGGGTGACTGTGAAGAACACTTAGGAGGAAAAGCTCTAGCGTGCAAATTGCTTCGGGCCAGCTATTATTGGCCAGACATCAGTGCTGATGCAAAGGCCTATGTGAAAAGATGTGACAAGTGCCAGCGACACGCTTGAATAATTAACCAACAGGCCGAGCCTCTACAGTCGGTCATGTCGTCATGGCCTTTTATGAAGTTGAGGATGTATATAATTGGACCACTTCTGAAAGCTAAAGGAAGTGTTTGGCTTATCCGAGTGTGATTGATTACTTCACCAAATGGGTAGAAGCAGGGTCTTTTGCTCAAATCACACAAAAAGAGGTAATTTGTTTTATTTGGAAAAAATCATTTGTAGGTTCTGTACCGAGGGAGATCATATGTGACAATGGCCCTCAATTTATCAGCTCAAATGTCATAATTTTTCTCCATAAATGGGGCATAAAGAGGATTGTGTCAACCCCATATCACCAAGTGCAAACGGTCAACCTGAATCTTCAAATAGGGTGATTATTGAGATCATCAAGAAAAGGCTTGATGAAGCAAAAGACTTGTGGCCTGATGAGTTGCCCGAGATGATGTGGGCAATGCGAACTACTGAAAAGAATAGCACCGGTGAAACCCCTTTCTCTCTCGCCTACGAGATGCATTCATTGATCCCCGTGGAAGTTGGTGAGCCAAGTCTTCGGTACGCTCATACTAGCGAAGAATCAAATCAGCAAGCAATGTGCGTGGAGTTAGACTTACTTGATGGAAAAGGGGAACTAGCTTTGCTTTGACTGACGGCTCAAAAAAGACAGATCGAGGCCTATCTTAACAGGAAGGCTAAACTTAGAGACTTCAAAGTTGGAGACTATGTATTGAGGGCCCCGAACCAGTCTACCAAAGAAAAGTTGAAGTGATGGCCGCCCTTTTTGAATTGCTACGCGTGCGCATAGCCACGTCATTCTCCCGCATATTCTCATTCCACTCCCCGAAAACCCAATAAGTTGCCCGAGGAGTGGGGGGACTATCTGAATTTGGTGAAAAATGGCTTGCCCAAGTGGCGCCTCGAGCACATGGTTCGGGACATATCATGCAAATATTCGTAGGATTGGACACGAGGTAGACAATGTGATCTCCAAAGCAAAGCCCCGAGGTTATGAGTATGAGTCGCCTCGGTGATCAACAAGTGTATACCCCCGAGATGGGAAATCAAGGCCTCAGGGAGTCAGTTCAACTTCAGTGGAAGAGTCGTCCCACGATCTCCGCCCATTAACTCAACATTTAATGGGAGAGATCATGGGCAAAGTCACAATCTGAACGTGGATTAATCGCCTTAATTGCCCTTAGAGTGATAGACTATAAATAGTGTTGGTTTCATCTTGGAAAGGTATTCACAAATACTTATAGAAACTCTGCTCAATTGTATTTACTAAGCAATTACTACTGAAATCTTTTACCTGTGCTCTAATTATTCATTTTCTTCCGTTAATCTGAAACTTTTGATACTTGAGATTTTTGGGTGAGAGAGACTCCTAAGTCTTTAAATAGTTTTTTGGGACTCAGGTCTCAAAAAATAGTTAAAAGCACACTTTTAAGATTAGTACTAATTACTAACATTTTAAAAACCCCTCAAATTTTTTTATTTACACAAAGCCCCCACCTCTCATCACCCATCCCCCAATTAACCTTAACCCCCATCCGGCCCCCACCCCTTCCACGCCTATCCACCAATTCCACCATGATGCAGGGTAAACCTACGAAAGCGATAAAGAGATAAAAACGAGAAGAGACTTACACTAAAGTTCGAGTATCAACGAAGAACTTGTTCCGTTACACCCCAAACGATTGGAAAGAATCACCTACGGTAAGCAACTATCTTCAAGAGACACGAGGCTCTAGCAAATAGAATGATCGAAGACGGATTGAAGAGCAACTTGGATTCATCCAATTGATTCAAGCCAAAATGGTTACAATGTCAAGAGCAATGCCCATTTAATGTGTTTTGTGTTCAAGGTAAGGTAAGGAAGCAATAAATGAAGTAGGGGTGTATTTATAACACCCCCAATACAATGTTTACAAGATTCTGGTCCGCTGCTACTCAAGTTCCCTTCGCTATCGCGCTAGAGTATATGCGATCGCGCAGGGCACTTAAAAGCTGAGGGTCGTGATCGCGCCCAAGGTGACGCGAAGGCGAAGAAAAAATAAATACTCTTCGCAATCGCGAAGGTCTGCACGCGATCGCGAAGAGGAAATCCCCTCCGTCAGGCAGTAAGCTCAGCAGGTGTCCCCTGTTTTGCTCTGTTTTGCTCCCCTGCTTCCTGCACTGTTTCCTGCCCTGTTTCCACATGGATTGAGCTCCAATGCATTGTCTTTAAGTCCTCTCCAGAGCTCGTATCATCCACGCCTCTCCAAACCAATTGTAGGTGAGCGTCTTGTATATCCTTGGCTTGACTTCGAGTGAATGGTCTCGAGCTAGTTTGCCCGGCATCATCCTCCCCTTCTTGAGAAGATTTCGTCCTTGAAATTAAGGCGTCATCCTCCACGGCATCACCTACATCGCAAGGAGCCAAGTCACTAACATTGAAAGTATTTGAAACATTATACTCACCGGGTAGATCAATCACATAGGCATTATTGTTGATCTTGGATATCACTTGGAACGGGCCATCTCCTCGGGGTGCCAACTTCTCTTTTCGAATCATTGGAAATCTTTCTTTCCGGAAGTGTACCCACACCCAATCTCCTTTCTTGAATTCCACCTTCTTCCTCCCCTTGTTCTTCTTGGTGGCTAGCTTTTCATAAGCCTCCTCCAAGTTCTTCTTTGCTTTGGCATGGAGTTCCATCAAGGCCTTAGCTCGGCTTGTACCTTCAACATTAACAATCATTTCCCTTGGCAAAGGGGTAAGGTCAAGTGGAATCAAAGGATTAAAACCATAAACGCACTCAAATGGAGTCATGCCAATCATTCTATGCAAGGTGCGGTTATATGAAAACTCCATGAGTGGTAACTTCTCCACCCAAGGTTCACCACCTCGGTTTGATCATCCGTTTGAGGGTGGTGGGACGTAGAGAACAACAATTTGGTGCCAAGGGCACCCCACAAGCATCTCCAAAAATGGCTTAGGAATTTAGTGTCCCTATCACTCACAATGGTTTGAGGCACGCCATGCAATTTTAACACATTATCAATGAACAAAGAAGCTACATGGTGTGCATCACTACTCTTTTTACAAGGAATGAAGTGAGCCATTTTGGAGAACCTATCCACGACAACATAAATGCTATCATGTCCCCCTCTAGACCGTGGCAATCCCATAACAAAATCCATCGAAATGTCCATCCACGGGCTAGTAGGAATAGGCAAAGGGGTATATAAGCTATGGGAATTCGACTTAGACTTGGCGTGCTTGCAATCTAATGCAACATGCAACCCCATCTTAGGCCAATGGAATTGCTCCATAAGAATAGCCAAAGTCTTATCCCTCCCAAAGAGACCCATCAAGCCCCCACAATGTGCTTCACGCACTAGCAATTCTCGCCAAGAGGACTCGGGGACACATACTCTCCCTTTCTTGAAAATGTAGCCATCGACCCATTGGTACTTCTCCACCCGCTTCCCACTTACTAGAGCATCATGAATGCTCTTGAACTTTGTGTCATGTTCATACAAAGATTTTATACTCTCAAAACCCATAAGTCTAGAAGCAAGAGTGGTAGCAAGGGCGAACTTCCTAGAAAGCGCATCGGCTACAACATTGTCCTTACCCTTCTTGTAATGAATTACATAGGGAAAGGACTCAATGAACTCCACCAACTTAGCATGTCTTTTGTTCAACTTCTCTTGGCCTCTTAGATGCATGAGTGACTCATGGTCACTCTTGATCACAAATTCCCGAGGCCATAGATAGTGTTGCCAATGGGCTAAAGCTCTCACGAGGGCATACAACTCCTTGTCGTACGTGGAGTAATTCAAGGTTGCGCCCTTCAAATTTTCACTAAAGCAGGCAACGGGTTTCCCTTCTTGCATGAGAACACCCCTAATTCCCACCCCCAAGGCATCACATTCAACCTCAAAAGCCTTCCCGAAGTCGGGCAATTGTAGGAACGGGGCGGTACTCTACCTACTTTTCAATTCTTGGAAAGCTCTCTCTTGAGGCTCCCCCCACACAAAAGGTTTATCTTTCTTTACCAACTCGGTGAGTGGTGTGGCAATGGTGCTAAAGTCTCTAACAAAGCGCCTATAGAAACTAGCTAGGCCATGGAAACTCCTCACATGAGAAACGGTGGTAGGAGTAGGCCAATCCCTAATGGCTTCAACTTTGGACTCATCAACTTCCACACCATTGACACTAACAACAAAGCCCAAAAAGACAACCTTTTCAACACAAAAGGCACACTTCTTAAAGTTGGCATAGAGCTTTTCGGCTCGTAGCACTTCAAGCACTTGACTCAAGTGGCCCACATGGTCGTCTATTGATTTGCTATAAATCAATATGTCATCAAAGTAGAAGACCACGAATTTGTTGATGAATGGCTTAAGCATGTGGTTCATTAATCTCATGAAAGTGCTAGGTGCGTTGGAGAGGCCAAAGGGCATCACCAACCATTCATATAGACCAAACTTAGTCTTGAATGCGGTTTTCCATTCATCCCCGGGTTTCATCCGGATTTGATGGTAGTCGGACCTAAGGTCTATCTTAGAAGGTCTATCTTAGAAAAAACACTAGAACCACTAAGCTCATCCAATATATCATCTAAACGAGGTATGGGATGTCGATACTTTACCGTGATCTTGTTGACCGCTCGACAATCCACACACATTCTCCAAGTGCCATCCTTCTTTGGAACGAGGATCACGGGCACGGCACAAGGACTCAAGCTTTCCCTCACCAAGCCTTTGGTAAGCAATTCATCAATTTGCTTTTGTAACTCCCTTGTGTCCTCGGGATTACTCCTATATGCCGACTTGTTGGGAATTTGAGATCCCGGGACGAAATCAATTTGGTGTTCAATACCTCTCAAGGGAGGTAATCCATCCGGCATCTCTTCCGGGAACATGTCCTCATAGACCTTCAAAACATTGTCAATGGCACTAGGCAAAGCGTTAGGGTTAGATAAATAATCACTTTCGAAATTTAAAACCATACCTTTGTGCACTAGGCATATGAGCATCTTGGTGCCATCATTACCTCTCAAATACTCACCCGGTTGCATCATGGACCACATGCGACCGGTGGAAGATGGTGGAGTCTCGGTCAAAGGTTTGGCCACAACCGGGGACTTGGCCTTAGCCGCTTCCCTCAACTCTTTCATTCGCCGATAGTCTTCACTTACTTGTTCTGGGGTCAAAGATGTAAGCACAAACCTCTTTCCCTCATGCTTAACCGTGTAAGTGTTGGCCCGGCCATCATGAACCACTTGTTTGTCGTATTGCCAAGGCCTTCCAAACAAAAGGTGGCAAGCTTGCATTGGCACCACGTCAAACATGTGTTCATCTTGATAGTTCCCAATCTTGAACCTAATCAAGACTTGCTTCACTACCCTCAATTCCCCACACTCACTTAGCCATTGCAAACGGTAGGGACTAGGGTGTTTAATGGTAGTCAATTTCAATTGTGAGACCAAGGATTGGCTCACCACATTTGCAGAACTACCCGAGTCAATAATCATGGAGCAAACTTGCCCCTTCACTCTACAACGGGCATGGAACAAGTTCTCCCTTTGCTCATCTTCCCTCTCCTCACTCAACATGGTTCCCAAAATGCGGCGTACCACAAGGAACATATTAGGGTCATCCCTCTCCGTCGCTCTCTCCTTACCCTCAACTTCCTCACTCTCCTCTTCAACTTCACCCTCGGACTCACTTTCACCCTCATAGACCAACCCATCATCCATCACAATCATTGTTTTCCGGGTAGGGCACTCTTTAGCAAAGTGTCTGTAACCCTTACATTTATGACATTGGAAAGAAGAAGAAGAAGGAGTATTTAAAGTAGTTTTAGAAATACCTCCAACCTCTTTGTGGTCGCTTCTCGGGGTGGCCTTTTCAAAAGGCTTCTTCACTTCTCGACTCCCACTTGCTCCACTAGCATATGGGCTTTTCCATTCTTTGAGGCGAGTTGATAGAGTGGTAGTGGTAGTACTCCCATAGCGAGGAGCCTTCTCTTCTTTGAGCCACTTCTCGGCCTCAACCGCGGCATCACAAACATCTTGTAAGGAGTGGAAGATGTGAAGTCTCAATTGGAATCTCCATACTCAAGCCACTTTTGAAACGGATGATAGCTTGTTCCTCATCCTCCGTTTCCATATCAAGAGCCATCCGGTTTTTCTCAAAGTCGTTGAAATATTCATCAACGGACTTGTAACCTTGCTTCAATTCATAGAGCTTTTTGAGTTGCTCTTGTCGATACTTAGGAGTCACATACTTGTTGTTCATAACCTCTTTCAACTCTTCCCAAGTGATGTTCATCCGCAACCCAAGTCTTCTCCTTGATCGCTTGATGGATTCCCACCAAGTAGAGGCATAGGACTCAAATGATGATATAGCATAAGTGGCCTTCTTCTCCTCGGTCATCTCATTTGTGTCAAAGACCCGCTCCAATTGGACCTTCCATTCAAGAAATGCTTCCGGATCACTAGCCCCTTTGAAAAGAGGGATAGTGATCTTGACACTATTGAGATTAGTGTCACGACCCCCTCGGTTTGGTTCCGGTTGAACCCCATAGTTGTCATCAACATCATCATATTCCCTTCCCAAGTTTCTTCCCATGTAAGCTCTTGGAGGTCCTCGACCTCGCCCACGACCTCTATCTACACCTCGGCCTCCATTCATCACTCTCCTATTTGGATAGGGAGCATCAAAGTAATCATCATCAAGTCCGAGGCCCTCCCCTTCTTGAGCTTCATCAACTTGCTCAAGAGGTGCAATGTTTCTCCGAGGCCTTAGGAATGGAACGTCTCCTTGGGGATTGCCCAAGGGTTGGGGATTGCCCAACAATCTTTCTCTCGCAAGAGCCTTATCCCTCAACCGTTGTCGACGAACTAGCTCCGCATATTGATCCGGTTTCATGATCGAATCATCACTAGTACCCTCACCGGTATCTTTTGGGACGCTCGGGGTCCTCTCCTTTTCAAAAGTTTCCATCTTAAGGTTTAAGGCCTTCACCTCGGCTAGCAAACTAGCCAAGACATCGGTTGGAACCTTAATGGTACTCTTTGCTTTCTCCTCCGCCATGTACCTACAACAATCAAAAACAAGAAAAGAGATTAGAGTAAAAGTCCTCACTCA
Source organism: Petunia x hybrida (assembly GCA_037355625.1). Taxonomy (NCBI): domain Eukaryota; kingdom Viridiplantae; phylum Streptophyta; class Magnoliopsida; order Solanales; family Solanaceae; genus Petunia; species Petunia x hybrida. Next base: position 816,365 of record JBBBVM010000360.1, read on the forward strand.
CTCCCTCACTTTGTTTGTCGCTCGGGTTCACTCAAGTTGGGGTTAGGTTCACAAAAGCTTGAGATCAATGGCCTCCTCGTAGTTGCGCAACCTCCTCAATGATCAAACCAAAATACTAGAACCAAATGCTCTTCGGGAAGAGTGGATTTAATGGGACTCGATAAACGCTAAGCTATTTGGTGCGCACTTGAAGCAAACAATTAACTACGAATCTTCTTTGAATTGTACTCTCCTTCTAGGCACAAGGGTCCTATTCGCACAATGGATTAGTACTAATTAGTAGAAGTGTTACCCTCAAAGTACTAACCGGAAGTGACGCGATCAAATGTTCAAAGATCGAATCGTCACTAAACGGATTCGGAATTGGATGAATTTTGGTTTGTGATCTAGAAACTCACCATATTTGATGATACTATGGAAGTTTTGGTGGTTGGAAACTGTTACGATAGCTTTGCGAACGTTCTGTCCCAGTTCAGGAAATTCTGGAAATTGTTACCCTTCACGATCGCGTGCAGAGTGGCGTGATCGCGATGAACAAAATTCGGAAAGGTCGCGATAGCGTGAGACCTCGCGCGATCGCGCAGGTCTGTGCAGCAGAACCAGAAACTCGACAGAAAACTGCAGTTTTGGCACTCACAACAACCCAAATTGAATTTATTTCAGTTTTCAAGCTTCCAAGTGGTGTTCCCAACTGTAATAAACAACTCCCACTGGTTTTAACACACAAACACCCAACAAACAACTTGTTTCAATGAATTTTGGTCAAGCTTCTTCAAAATTTTCAAAACCTTCAAGAACCACAAATTTGATTTTCACTACAACACTCCAAATGATGTTATGGTGGTATCAAAATGACGGAAAAACTATAAGGAGTAAACCCCGATACCAAACAAGCAAGAATTCACAACATCAATCGAGTTCTAGCAAATTTCGCAAAATATTCAACCTAGGGTTCAAATTTTCCAACTTTTGATTCTCAACTCCAAAACACGTTTTGTTGGTTCCCAATTGTCGAGATTATGTAAACAAACAATCCCCGATAATCAATACCAACAAAATCGTATCAACAAGCGATTTCTACCAAATTTTTTTGGTTTTCAAGTTTTTGAATTTTCTTCTTCTTTTTCAATATAACAAGAAAAAGAACAAGAAAATAAACACGGAACAAAGATGACAAGCATGAAGAGTAGGACGAGGGTTCGTAAGAACGCAACCCTAGCCTTGCTCTGATACCAACTGATGCAGGGTAAACCTACGAAAGCGATAAAGAGATAAAAACGAGACGAGACTTACACTAAAGTTCGAGTAGCAACGAAGAACTTGTTCCGTTACACCCCAAACGATTGGAAAGAATCACCTACGCTAAGCAACTATCCTCAAGAGACACGAGGCTCTAGCAAATAGAATGATCGAAGACGGATTGAAGAGCAACTTGGATTCATCCAATTGATTCAAGCCAAAATGGTTACAATGTCAAGAGCAATGCTCATTTAATGTGTTTTGTGTTCAAGGTAAGGTAAGGAAGCAATAAATGAAGTAGGGGTGTATTTATAACACCCCAATACAATGTTTACAAGATTCTGGTCCGCTGTTACTCAAGTTCCCTTCGCTATCGCGCTAGAGTATATGCGATCGCGCAAGGCACTTAAAAGCTGAGGGTCGCGATCGCGCCCAAGGTGACGCGAAGGCGAAGAAAAAATAAATACTCTTCGCGATCGCGAAGGTCTGCACGCGATTGCGAAGAGGAAATCCCATCCGTCAGGCAGTAAGCTCAGCAGGTGTCCCCTGTTTTGCTCTGTTTTGCTCCCCTGCTTCCTGCACTGTTTCCTGCCCTGTTTCCACATGGATTGAGCTCCAATGCATTGTCTTTAAGTCCTCTCCCGAGCTCGTATCATCCACGCCTCTCCAAACCAAGTGTAGGTGAGCGTCTTGTATATCCTTGGCTTGACTTCGAGTGAATGGTCTCGAGCTAGTTTGCCCGGCATCACACCACCACCCTCCACCACTCACCGCCACCTTTTGCCATCCCTCCACCACTCACCACCACCTTCTACCACCCTCCACCATCCACTACCACCTTCTACCACCCTCACCATAAACCACCACCTCTCTACCACCCTCCACCATCACCCCACCACCCTCCACCACTCTAATAAAAGAATGTGTACATATCAGTCGAGATGTGTACACAACACATATTTTCATATGTGTACACATATAATATATATATTATATGTGTACACATATAACAATATGTGTGCACATATAATATATGTGTACAACATATTATTATTTGCGTACACATATCATTTTTTCAGCAGTTAAAACATCTCCAAAAGTGTATAAACATATAGAAAATATGTTTACACATTTGAAAAGATATATAAAATGACTAGAATTAAAAAAAATAAAAAGAATGAAATGGAGACAAAGAATAAGAAAAAAACAAAATGGATACGAAAAATAGAAAAGAAAAATAACATGGAGGGTGATAAAATGGAATTTGAAAAAAATTTAGAAGAAAGAATGAAAAGGAAGAAGAAAAAAGAGGAAGAAAGAAGAGAAGAGAGAGAAATAAAATTTGAAATGATTTGAATAAGAAAAGAGAGTGTAAAAGTGGATGGGAAGGGGAAAATGAAAATTTTGATTTTTTTTGAAAAGTTGGGCATTTTTATAAATATGAAAAATTTTTATATACCCACAAGTTCTTAAACAATACACTTCAACCCCCACTTAAACTAATTCACTTTTGACTTGGTCTTCTCCCCTATCCTTCTATTGAAACTTATGGGGACCTTTTGCCTCGTTCTTCTCTTGATACTTCATATTGCTTGTAAACCTATTACAAATTCGATTGATTGACCTAGTCGATTTAGTCCAATATAATATATAAATTCCTAAGAGATTTATGTGAGCACATATTTGACGGCCATCTCAGATCATCTTCATTCGAATTCGAAAATTATCTCTCACTTAAAAAAAGGTTAGTAAAAGATGTGTTTGAGAACAAATAAAAATGCGAAGTAGTGAATCAAAAGTAAAATATAAGCTAGAGTCAACATTGAAAATTCTCTCCAGCATTTCTTGCCTACAAAGGTCTATCCAACCCTCAGCATTGAAGATATGGCTCACCCTTGTAACTCGGAAGCAGAAGATATCATGTATAAACTTATAGGTAGAATACCAAGCTTAACGTGGAAAAATATTTCTAACATGTATGAAAACAACCACGTCATAAGGAGTTAATAACTAATATGGTTATTCAAGTTTAACAATATATCTATTAAAGTCGTTTATGTTTGGTTTGCATTGATAAAGTCACTCAATTTATGTCCTTTTGATTTATGATATTACACGTACTTGAATGAAGGCGGAAGAAGAATTCGATTTTCAAAAGCATCTCTTGCCTGGAGTTATGGATATCTTCAAAAAGAAAGACATGGAAACGCTAGAGTTAGCATGGATGAAGTATATTTGGTAATGTACAGAACTAGGAAATTAGAGTACATTTAGGACTCAATTTGTCTTTAATGTTTTCAGTCAATTTTTATTTGATAAAAGGTAATTTAGTTAAGAAAAGTTAGTGATTATTTTTGAAATTACATGATAGTGTAAAAAAAGATACACACTGACCGTGTGCAAAGCTTAAAAATTATCTGACTAGATTTTTCTTTCTAATATGCTCTTTTGTTTAATTGATCGAAAGCAAGCTTATGTCAAAATAAACTTCTTGCACATATTAGAACATATTATATAGGGATTTTCTTGTGAAAATATTACTTAGGTATTTATTAGGATTTGAAATTATTTGTTTTGTTTAATTGCAAAATATCTTGGAATACTCTTGTGGATTACAGAGGAATTTAATATTACTTGCAAAATGTTCTTGTGGAATTTCCCCATAAAAACTTATACGAATACTGTTATCATCCATAATTTTTTTATTTAAAATTTCATACAGATTAGTTGGAGATCCTTAGGTGGAATTACTTGCGGATATTTTCTTATGATAATCCACAAGAAAATTCCTTTTGTTCACTAATTGCCATAATATTATTGTGACCTTTAGTATTTTAGCCAGCAAATCCACATGTAAAATTACTTGTGGATAAGAAAAATCTCATAGTGATTTACTTGAGAAATTGTAGATCACAAGTAATAATATTCTACCAAGGTTTTTTCAATAAAATAATTTTTACAGAAAAATCCTAATGTAATTTGCATAGTTAATTTGCATGGTTTGGTGTAAACACCGGGTGCGGGTAAGTATTTACCCACTCTCTTAATAGTGATGGTAAACAGTTATTGAGCATATAATTTCTTTCAAAAAGATTTTTGTGAAATCAGTTAAATATTCGTATACTATGAAGGGCAAATAGTTAGATCACAATTTTTACATTAATAGTAAATACGAAAAATAATTATTACAAAAATAATTAAGATAAGCCATGTAATTGTAATATCGTAAACTACAAGGAAATTTAGTATTAAAAACTAAACTTGAGGTAAATTCTTTGAAATTGTGCCTTTAGTTTATGGTTGTAATGACTTTGTAGGTTAAATTGTGCAAGTTGAATGACCTTGTTGATACAAACAAATTATAAGTGACTTTTGATAGGTAAATTGTCAAACTTAGATGATCATATAAGTTATTAACTTCATCATAAGTGTATTGGGTAAAAATCGTCGCCTTCGGTCAGCACCTCGAGATGGTAGACCGAAGGCAAAACGAGCTGATGCTCCGAAGAAAGAATTATCGATCTCGTGGTCAAGCCACCAAAGTCAACGCCCAATGGCACGGCCGAAGGCAAGTTAGACCTTGGGCTTCGACGACAAGCCATCCTACTCGAACAGCAAGGTCAAACGACCGAAGTCTTGTGACAAGGCTTCGGTTACCACCTCGGTTCCAGCGGCCTTGCAGCCCACTACTTCGTCCCACTAACTCCTCCACGTTGCTGATCAGATCGTGGGAGAGACATTTGCTGATGGTGGAGAACGTGGGTCTGGTCCTTAGGCCTATAAATAGAAGTTCATTTTGTATTGTAGGCATTCAGAAAGATATACCAAAACACTGCCCAAATTTGTACTCAACGTTCATATATTGAAATCAAGTTATTTTTACGCATTTACGTCCTTTTCGTACGTTTATTCAAGCTTTGATACAAAGATCTGTTTATATTCGAATCCAAATTCGATTTGTGTACCTAAACCGATTTAGGCCCATACAAATTGGCGCCGTCTTTGGGGATATAAGCAGTAACGCTTTGTTCCAAAGTTCAAAATCTGCTTTTTGTCGAAAAATTTGTGATCCAACGTCATGGCTGATAACAACAACGGCGGTAACGGTGATCGGGTTGACGTTCCGACGAACCAACAATCCTTCACCCCAATGACAACTGAAGAATTTCAAATATATGTTGTCACCACACTAAAGGCTCTCCAAAGTAAGCAGGATGAGCAGGCTAGTATCAACGCCGAGTTTCGCGCTTCGTTGGAAGTGAGAAATAGCGCTGCCCCAAACAGCGCCCAGCCTTCGGCTCCTGGTGGAGGCACCCCGCCTTTCGTTCCTCCGGGCGCGACAACAGGGGGACCTCATAATGGAGCCACGTCTGGGGGCTCGGGGAATAACCCAAATGCATCGCCACACTTCGGGACGTTTCCCACCGTGGCTGAAACAACGTCTTCGGTCGACGTTGAAAGAATGAGTAGAGAAATCGAGGCGCGCATCGAGGCGCGCGTGGAAAAGCGTCTTGAAGGCGTACCGGGGATAAGCAAGGAGGAAGATGACCTCGACATCGAGCAATATAGGGAGCAGCCCTATAAGCCCGAAGCTGCTCCAGCTCCAACTCCTGTGGGTTTCAAACTCACATTCCTTAAAAAGTATGATGGGACAACTGATCCCAAGGAGCATATTAGGGAATACATGTCCATGGTAAAGAGCAACGACTTGACATCCACGCAGCTCGAGTCGATGTTCTTAAAGAAGTTTGGTAGTTCGTTAGAAAAAGGTGCCCTTCGGTGGTATTTGTGCTTACCAGCGGGGTCAATCTCCTCGTTTAACGAACTATCCAGCGCCTTTGTCAAGGCTCACACCGGCGCGCAAAAGATCCTCCAGAGGAAGGAGGATATCTGTGAAGTGAAGCAACGCTCCGGTGAGCCACTTAAAGAGTTCCTCGAACGATTCCACGCTGAACGCATGGAGTTGCCTCGAATGGATGATACCTTGGCCATCATGGCATTCGAAAAGGGTATCAATAGTCGCAATTCAGGTGCTGCAGCTGAATTGCGCAAAGAGTTGCAACAGTATCAGGTCCTGACGTGGGAGGGTCTACATAGAAGAGCTTACTCCAAAATCATATTGGAGGAGGCAGAGTTCAAAAACCGAGGTTATCAAAACCGAGGTGATAATTCAAATCGCGCCGAGGCGCCACCAAATAATTCGAAGGGGAGGTATGAACCTTACACTTCGCCGAGGCAACATGTTACTCAAAGGTTGGGGAACAACCCCGGCAACTCATACCCAGCCTCTCATATAAGCCAAAGGCTTGGAGGGAAGGTTCAAACCAATATGAACCAAAGAAATCCCTCGAGCTCCGCTTCGGTCCCAAGAAAGGATCTTCCTCGGATCCAAGATTATAATTTCAACATATCGACCTCGGAGCTGGTCGACGTTGTCAAGGGGACAGCCGGGGTAAGAATTCCCAAAGATATGAGAACCCCGGCGGACAAAAGGGATCAGAATCTGCATTGTGAGTTTCATGCAGATTATGGCCACAGAACCGAGGACTGCAAGGCTTTACGCCTCGAGGTGGCCCACCTACTGAAGAAAGGAGTCTTGACAGATTTCCTCACTGATAAGGGAAAAGACAACTTTTCCAAGAATCGAGGTGACGGACAACCACCTCGAGCTCCACCCCCTGAAAGAGTAGTGAATGTCATCACTGGGGGATCCGAAGTGAACGGCGTGAACTTTGCCGCTGCCAAAAAGTTCGCTAAGCTCTCCATTACTATGGAGAAAATGACTCGAGTTGGAGGCTCGGGCAAGGATATTGTCTTCGATGACGATGATTGTGATGGGATGATGTTCCCCCATCACGACGCGCTAGTCATCATGTTAAGAATCAATGACTCCGATATCAAAAGAGTCTTAATCGACCCTGGTAGCTCAGTTAACATAATTAGCTACGGGGCCGTTAAGAAGATGTGGTTGAAGGGTGAAGTTGTTCCCAAGTCAACAGTGTTAGCTGGCTTCAACAACTCCACGGAGAAGACTTTGGGTGAGATCACACTCAAAACATTCGCCGAGGGGGTTACCAAGGAGACACTGTTCCAAGTTATGCCCGAGGATCTAGCTTACAATGTGATCCTCGGAAGGCCATGGATCCACTCCATGGAGGCTTTTCCTTCCACTCTACATCAAGTGATCAAATTCCCTACACCTTGGGGAGTCAGATCAATCAAAGGGGAGCAGCGAGTAGCAAGAGAATGCTATTCAGTTGCACTAAAAAGTGGAATCGTCCCGGTTGGGCCAAAACAATAGCAACTACAGGATTCGGGGTCAAGCGGGGAGGACGCCCGAGGAGGAGATGAAAAACTTCCAGCTTGTGTTCAAGAGCCTCGGAAGCAAAAGGCCGAGGACTCAACTATTGAAGAGTTGGAATCTTTTACTCTATCAAAAGATTTCCCCGATAGGAAAGTATTTGTCGGCTCGGAGTTGGACCCGAAGTCGAAAAAAGCAATCATAGAAGTTCTAAAGTCCAACCTCGATTGTTTTGCTTGGTCGCATTCAGACATGACGGGTATCGATCCGGAGATCATGACCCACAAATTGACTGTAGACCCAAAGTTTACCCCGGTGAAGCAGAAGAAAAGACCTCACGCCGGGGTCAAAAAGAAGGCAATCGAAGACGAAACCACGAAACTGCAAGAAAATGGTTTCATCAGAGAAGTGAAGTATCCTGAATGGTTGGCCAATGTTGTGGTGGTGCCAAAGAAAAATGGCAAGTGGAGAATGTGTGTGGATTATATTGATTTGAACAAAGCTTGCCCCAAAGATTCATACCCACTGCCACAAATTGACAGGTTAATAGACTCCACGGCTGGACATAAACTATTAACTTTTCTAGATGCATACTCGGGGTACAACCAAATTCTCATGGACCCGAAGGACGAAGAGAAAACCTCGTTCATCACAGACCGAGGTACCTTCTGTTATAAAGTAATGCCCTTCGGTCTAAAGAACGCCGGGGCGACATACCAAAGGTTGGTGTGTCGCATGTTTAAAGAGTACATCGGGAAGTCTATGGAGGTCTACATAGACGACATGCTCATGAAATCGATCCAAATCGAGGATCATTTGAATCACCTGAGGGAAGCTTTTGCTGTATTGAGACAGTATGGTATGAAATTGAACCCTGAGAAGTGCGCCTTCGGCGTAGGATCAGGCAAATTCTTGGGTTTTATGGTCTCCGAGCGAGGAATCGAAGCTAACCCAGATAAAATCAGAGCCATCGAAGAAATCCCCGAGGAGTTAACCGGGGTAAAGGAGGTTCAACGCTTAACTGGCCGAGTCGCTGCCTTGAGTCGCTTTATCTCAAGATCCTCGGAGCGATGCCACAACTTCTTCTCCGTTCTGAGAAAGAACAACCACTTCGAATGGACACCGGAGTGTAAACAGGCGTTGAAAGATCTGAAGCAATACTTGGCTAACGCACCGTTGCTTGCCAAGCCGAAGGAAGGAGAGACATTGCTGGTATATTTAGCAGTGTCCGAGGTATCAGTCAGTGCGGTGCTGGTTCGAGAGGAAGATGGCAAACAACAGCCTATCTATTATGTAAGCAAGACACTCCTCGATGCTGAAACCAGGTATCCACACTTGGAAAAATTAGCTCTTGCCTTACTAATTACTGCTCGAAAACTGCGCCCCTACTTTCAATGCCATCCAATAGCAGTAGTTTCAACTTTCCCCTTGAGAAATATATTGCATAAGCCAGAGTTGTCGGGGAGATTGTCTAAATGGGCGGTTGAGTTAAGTGAGTATGACATCACTTATCAACCTCGAACAGCCATTAAGTCCCAAGTCTTGGCGGATTTCGTGGCTGATTTTAGCATGGGAATTTTGCCCGAGGCGGAAAAGGAGAACTCAATGGCAAAAGGGTCCCCTTCGGGACTGTGGGTACTGCACACCGATGGGGCAACAAATTCAAAAGGTTCGGGGTTAGGCATTGTATTGAGGGCACCTACCGGGGAGAAGATCAGGCATTCGGTTCGGTTCAAAAAAGTAACCAACAACGAAGCAGAGTATGAAGCAGCTCTAGCAGGCTTAGAGCTAGCCAAAGAAATGGGGGTTGAAACAATTGAACTAAGGTGCGATTCACAGTTGGTGGTCAACCAAGTCCTCGGTGATTATACGGCTCGAGAGCCCAGAATGCAGCTATACTTGGATCGAGCACAAAGGATTTTAACACAATTCCAAGAATGGCAGATTAAGCAAATACCTCGGGAGGAGAACACCGAGGCTGATGCCTTGGCAAATCTAGGTTCGGCAATCGATGAAGCCCACTCGGGGACTGACACGGTGGTTCGATTGCTATCAGCACAAATGAGGGAGATGAAATTACAAGTTAATTCCGTGGATAATCGTTGGGATTGGCGAAGCAAATTCATCTCCTATTTTGACTCGGGGACTGTCCCCCAAAACAGAAAAGAAGCAAGGAAGCTGAGAACTCAAGCGGCCTCGTATCACTTGATCGAAGGCAATTTATACAAAAGACTGTATTGCGGCCCGATTGCCAAATGCTTGGGCCCCGACGAGGCAAGGTATGTGATGGCTGAAGTGCACGAAGGCGAATGTGGCAACCATTCGGGGGCAATGTCCTTAGTGCGTAAATTGCTAAGAGCTGGGTATTATTGGCCCACAATAAGTGCTGATGTGAAAGCCTTCGTGCAAAAATGTGATAAATGCCAGCGCCACGGACCGATGATTCACCAGCAGGCCGAGCCTCTTCATTCGGTGGTGTCACTGTGGCCCTTCATGAAATGGGGAATGGATGTCATGGGACCGTTGCCCAAAGGAAAAGGTGGTGTTCGTTTCATCTTAGTGTTGACCGATTACTTTACAAAATGGGTGGAAGCGGCTGCTCTCACCGAAGTAAAGCAAAAGCAAGTGATCGACTTCATTAGAAAGAATATCATCTATAGGTTCGGTGTCCCAAAAGAAATCGCTTGTGACAATGGCAAACAATTCATGGGGGCAGCCATCACCGATTTCTTCAAACAATGGGGGATCAAAAGAATCGCCTCGACTCCATATCACCCAAGTGCTAATGGCCAAGCTGAGTCTTCAAACAGGATCATAATCGATAATTTGAAGAACCGACTCAATGAGAAGAAAGGTCCTTGGCCCGAGGAGCTGCCCGGGGTGCTGTGGGCCATGCGAACAACTGAGAAGAACAGCACCGGTGAGACTCCTTTTTCACTAGCCTATGGCATGGATTCTCTCATCCCAGTAGAAGTGGGCGAACAAAGCCTTCGGTACGCTCATACAACCGAAGATGCCAATCAAGAGGCGATGCGCATTGAGCTAGACTTGCTCGAAGAGAAGAGAGAATTAGCTTTGGTTCGGCTTGCCGCCCAAAAAAGGCAGATCGAGGCTTACCTCAACAGAAAAGCTAAATTCAGAGATTTCAAGGTAGGAGATTATGTGTTGAAAACTGTTAACCAATCAACAAAGGAGGACAACGGGGGGAAGCTTATTGCAATTTGGGAAGGACCCTACAAGATCAAAGCAATCGTTGGAAAGGGCTCTTATTAAATCGAGTCTCTTCAAGGCGAACCCGAACCTCTGAATTGGAATGTCTCTCATCTGAAGCGATATTACTTTTAGCCGAGGTAAATATCTTTCAATTCCTTTTAAATTAAACAGCCTCGAGCCGAACATCGCTCCCATGGCATCGATAGACAATGTACTAACTTACTCCTCGTTCCATCTTTTTGCTTGACCTTTTCAGAAAGCGAACCGAACCGATTCCAGTGCTCGGATCTTCATCAAGATTCACAACCGAACACTGGGGGGGAGTGAGAAGGGTTGATAGCAAGGTCGACATCGAGCCTCCCAACCGAAGCTTATCTATCCAATAACCGGGGACTGATGCCCGAGGATTAGATTTAGTGCATTGTAGTTAGCCCGATAACGGCATATTTTCATTGAAAGTTTTTTACTTTTTCTACCCAAGGTCCGCCCCGACTTGGTTTTTTGTACATAGCCCTTGGCTCACCGATATCAATAAAACGGCTTCGTTTGCACTCATGTTATCTGTGAATCTTACATTTTTTTAAAACCGCGCAATGCATCGACTCGAGGGCGAGACGTCGTCCCAAGTTCGCATCGGTTAAATTCTGCTTAAAGTCTTGCAAGCAAACATTAAAATTCGCATCAAAGTGTTCGGTATGTGTAAAAGCCCATCACATGAAATAAAGATGCAAAAATTTCCATTAAAAGCCCGAAGGCTAAAGTTATTTACACCCAAAAAATGGCCCGAAGGTCCAACATATATACATGAAAGCCCGAAGGCCAATATCCTAAAAAGGCACGAAGGCCCATAAAACTAAAGCAAAAATCTGCAGAGTATGAAGGCTACGCCCCACCGGCATCCCCACTGCCTTCTTCGGCGCTATCGCCTTCATCATCTGACCCTTCACTCGAAGGGAGCTCATCTACAATCCTCTGAGCCTCGGCAGCCGCCTCCCTCGCTTTGACAATTTCATCTTCGAGCACGATCTCCCCAGCTAGAGCGCGCTAAGCCTGGTCTTGACAACGGCCCATGTTTCTTCAAACATCGCCCTCGTTTCCCTAATCTCGGCCCGTTCATTGAGATAAGCAATTCTGTCCTCGAGCCTGGATACTTTGCCCCAAAGGGCAGGCACCTCATCCACCTGGCTCTACAGCTCAACGAGTTTAGCATTATACTCCCCAAGCTTGCTGCGATACTTTTCCCCCGCCTCCAGCGCCTCGGTTTTTGCCCTGAACAGCTCTACGTCGAGGCGAGCGTTCTCAAGACTTAACCTCGAGCGCTCAGCGGTGAATTCTCTCGTCGCAGCCTGAACACGAGCCTCGGCAGAATCCTCAGCTGCCCGAAGATCAGCTTCGGCTTTCGTCGAAGCCTCGTTAGCGCGCTCTAGCTTATCATTCAAAATTGCAAACCGAGCCTCCAATTCAGCAACCTGCCCTTTAAGGACCTTTTCTGACCATCCCAAGCAGCGGCCGCGGCTTGCAGCTCGGTAGCTCGATCGCGCTCGAGGTGAACAGCTCGCAATGAAAGAACCAAACTCTGCATTCGAAGCACGATGTCAGAACCCACAAGGCAACGGAGTCATGCAGAATATAAACTAAAACTTACCCGAAGAGCTGAAGCGGCTGAAACACCCATCAAGCTCATGGGATTGAGATTACGAAGGGCATGAGCTTCGGCGGGGCCGAGTAGACCATCAAGGGACATGATATCCTCTTTTGTGGCATCTAACAAGTTAGCGTCGGGGTATATCTCTAAAGCCCGAGCTACAACATTGGTTGGCTTCGACGACCCCCTAGAGGCTTTAACCATGCCCTTGATCAAACCCTCGCCCATTTTAGCTTTGCCTTTTCGCTTCTCAGCCTCTCGGTCTGACTCTTCCACCTGTATGACCTCGGTCGGTCCACCCACTTCAACCCTTACCTCGGGACCAGGCTCGGAGGTAAAATCTGGTCTCTCCTCGGGAACTGGAGGGGGAAGCTCTTCATCGCTAGGCTCGTCAATCAGCCCCCGACGCTTAGTGACCAGAACTTTAGCAGCGGGGACTGTAACCTCTTCAACTCGAGGACCCTTTGCTTTGGTCACTCGCTTCGAATTCGCCCTCTTTCTCTTAGCACCTGGGGAAGGGAGAGGAGCAACTCGCTTAGTATAAGTGTAAGCGGCGTTGGAAACGCAAGAAAACCTACCCAAGAAAATTTCACCTTATGAGCTCCCTTGGCCCGAGGAGGCTTTGGCTTTCTTCTCCTCGATCATCCTCTTCGCCAAATCAGCCATCTTGGCGACCCCTCTGGTGACGTCCGTCACCAACCTCGTGTCCCTCTTCGTTTTCTTGCTTCCCCTCTCCTCCTCTCTGCCTTCCGCCTCCACCTCGGCTTCATCTTCGTCATCGATCTCCCTCATGGCCTTACTGGGAGACCTGTATAAGCGAAGTAAAAAAAAAAAAAAGAGAGTCAAATAGATGCAAAGTGAACTTAACAATCCTAAGTCACCAACAACTCACCATGCCTCTTAGACGCCCACCGGTTTTCTTCCAAACAACCCAGCACCATCCACTGCCGCTCGGGGCGCAGTTTCACCTTCATAGTTTTGGTGACCCACTCGAGTAAATTCCTCGGCGGGTTAACTGGGACCTTTTCAGCTGCAAACCGAGGATGAAAAGATGAGCAATGGTTACAACATAAAACCGAAGGGAAAGCGAAAGCGAACACTTACGCTGGGCATTCCACGCTTCGGGGAAGCCTGGCTCAGCCGACAATAGCCTCGTGGGAATGAGCACGAACCGATCGTTCCATCCTCGATCCCCATGGTCCTCGCTCTTGCTCAAAATCGCGTATGAGCCCCGAGGCAAGAGAGCGACCACCCCAGCCTTGTGGAAGTAGGGATAATAAAGGGAAATCAAGTGTTGGAAGGTAAAAGGCAAACCAGCCCTACTGCTCAAATACTCGAGGGCTTGTACTACCCTCCAAACCCCGGGCCCAAGTTGGGCTAAGCAAAGATTGTAGGACCTGCAAAATACATCTATGATGGGATGTACTGGCAGGTCGAACCCAATGGTGAAGGGGTAAGTGAAAACCGAAGAGTACCCCTCCACGTGCGTTGACACCGCCGAGCCCGGCGTCGGAAGTCTAATCTCCACCTCAGGGCCCCAGCGGCAATCAGCTCGAACCGCTTCAATCCTCTCCTCGGTTATGATGCTCGAGGTAACATGAACGGGGATGTTCCTTTTCTTCCCCTTCTAAGCATCTGATTGGGCGTGGACTTTCAGATCCTTGTCATTATTAAAACTCGAGGGGATGACCAACCGAGGGTCGATCTCCACCTCGAGCGGGATTTTCCTCTTTGATTTCTTCGAAGGGCCGACCTCTGTCTCCCCCTTCGAACCACTAACCTCACTCGCCTCAATCCCTCCGACCGAGCCACCCACCTCCTTAACGCTAGTGGCGTCATCTCCCTCGACGTCATCTCCTTCGACGTCATCCACCACGTCAAGGTTCACATACTCGCTGACCTCAGCCGAGCCACGGCCTGCCTTGCGCCGCGATGGGGTGGGGGCGGCAGACGTGGCCTCGCCACCGTCACCCGCTGCCACCACCTGCGAAGGTGGCAAAGAAGCAGTGGCTTCTTCGTTCATCGCCATAGCGGCAAAGCGTTCCGCTCTTTCGCCGGAATCACTCGAGCCGCGGCCTGAGTTGGTAGCAGACATGATGGAAGTCAACAGAATAAGAACTAGAGAAAGGTTTTGAACGCAGAGAGTGGTGGCAGAAATGGCGATTGGAAAGGTTCTCTGTCGTTCTTTTCTTGAAGCAAAGTTTCGAATGAAGAAGAAAAGGACTGAAGTGAGGTATTTATAGTGTTTTGCACACGTGCAAGTGGGAAAGCTAATGATGACAAACATTGGAGAAAACAAAAAGACGGCGTGACCGTTCAGAGACCTATCACGAGCCGCCACGTAATGCGGAACGGTTACCCTATAGATACGCGACTTTTGAAATTCGTGGATAGGGTTTTGCCACGTCAACCTCCAAACTCTAAACCTCTCATTGCTAATTTTTTTTAAAAAAATAAGAATATACTATGAGAAAAGATTCAACTAAATAGTAAAAATCAAATTTGTTAACCAAAATGTCTAAAATATATACCGCATATGAAAACATATAAAATGTAATAATTATTATACCAAAAAATATGTAAAAAAACTTATGGTGCTACAATTTTTCAACTAGAATTATTGGGGAAGATTTCAAATAACTACATCAGTTATAATTTCTAATTACAGTCTTTAGCATATTTGCTGCGGTACCTAATTACAAAACTACCATAATGCTATTTCCACACTTCGATATTTTCCAATGAGTATTCTTTAAAATCAGCTTAACCGAATACCAAATTACTAGGGAGAATCAGCTTAACCAAATACCAAATTACTAGGGAGTATACTTCCATAATCCCTCTCACCTTATGAAGTTCTCACACTTTACATAGATATGTATAATTAGTATATGATGCACACTTTACGATTGAAGAAAATCAAATATACTATTAATATGCAAATAGTAGGAAATCAAATATACTATTAATATGCAAATAGGACATTAATATACACCAGTCTGGTGCACCAAGCATCCCGCGTTATGCAAGGTCCGGGGAAGGGCTCCACCCCAAGGGGTGTGATGTACGCAGTCTAACCTAATGCAAGCATTAGTGGCTATTTCCAAAGCTTGAACCTGTGACCTGTAGGTCATACGAAGAGCAACTTTAATAGATCAAAAACTACTATAATATAAAAACGAAGAATAAATAATCCACTAGTAAATTATCTCATAAATAAATAAATTGGTTTTTTTTTTTTAAATTTAAAATATTTATTGGGTCCATTTTTATTGAAAAGAACTTAAATAAAATGTCACGTCAGCATTTTCTAGTGAACTTTAGCGCACAACTTGGAAGAGTGACTTTTCAAGGCACTTTGGATAAGGTGAGTGATATTTTTGTCCCAAACCAAAGGAAAGTGACTTTTTTAAATACTTTGCGTTAGTTCAATGACCATTTTAGGAATTAACTCTTCGTCCTGCTACTGTTCGATTGGTTCTTTCTACATGCAATATCTCGTGGATGGAAAATTCATCAATTTGACGTAAAAAATTCTTTCCTTAATGTTTTGGTTTATATACATAGAGCAGCCACAAGACTTTCTGGACCCTCAGTATCCTCATTAAGTTTGTAAGCTTTAAAATTCCCTTGATGGTCTTAAACATGAATCAAGAGCTTGGTTTGTTGAATTTGAGAATTTTCTTCTTACTCATGGATTCCATAACAGCCGAGCAGATATTTCTTTATTTGTTATCACTCTGAAGATCGATTCTTATATCTTCTTCTGTATGTTGATGATATTATTCTTATAGGCCTCGATTCTTCCTGTGTATGCCTAAGATCGATCGCCTAGGTTAAACAATTAATTTCGAATGAGGTCACAAGCAATACAGTAAATACGACGGCACAGTAAGTAAGTAAAAGAGAGAAATAATGAGCAAGAAATAAAGTATTCTTATTCCTTGAAAATAACCGGATTCTTTGATGAATCGCTTGATTGTACAATACAATGTAAGGAGGGGTATTTATAGTAGTGGATACCCAGTCCTAATTAAGGTAAAATATAAAGACTAATAAAGCTATGGACCTATAACTCAAGGCGGTGGTATATACTAAACTCTAACTAAGAGACTGTAAACCTAGGGCGGTGGGATGTATACCCTGCGTCCTATGGCCGTGCCTCCTGAAAGGTCGTTGGCCCAAGGAGCGGGCGTGTATCCTCTATTCCCTTTTACTTGTAAGATAAGCTTAGTCTTGCCAGCTGGACTCTTATCCCCATAATAGTAGGTGGAGTATTTTTGTCCACACAGTCAATCCCCCACTTGCTGAGTGCTAATGCGAGCAGTCAGGAAATGAAAGAAGCATGATAGCAGACGTTAAGGTACAACGTTACTGATGCTCGTCTCCTTACCTCTTCGCATGCATTGTATTAGATGCAAATTCCTTGGTACAATGACGTGTCCTTCTTTGATTGGAGGAGTTTTTCGCGTATCTTTCCAATGCTGCCACTACTCTATTCATATCCCATAATTGTGGGGATACTTATCACATAAACTGCAGTAATCATAATTACGATCCCAAGTAACCAAGATCATTCAGCTTCTCATTCAAGTAATTCCCACATGCGTGTATATATACGTCGTAAACATAGGGATTTACTCATTGGTCTTTAAAGGATTTCCAGAACTTACTTCCAAAAGATAAACATTGCTTCATTCTTAGCAATAACTTCATCATTTACCATGGCACAAGGACCAAATTTTCTTCCTGCACACTTCAGAGCCCAAGATTACCTCCCTACCTCCCTTAGTTTTGACGGTGACGGCCTTATGTAGGGCCAGACTCCTAAACAAGAAGGCGAGAATAGTGAATTTTCCATAGAATATTACCCTTTTGCAGTTGTGAGGGACGATCTGATGTGTATCAGGCATGAGTGTAAGTGGTCGGAGTTTGTCGATATCATCGTTCCAGATGCTTAGTAAAGAATTTCTTCTTATCAGGCTGGTTATTTGATGGTCCATACATACCTTTTCACTCTACACCTCAATAAGCGTGTTCATGTGATTGTTGAGGTGGCAGCCCTTCTGTTAGGCGTCTAGTGGCCGTGATGGATCATATGGCTAATTATGCTCAAGTTGCATTCTCCTCCGGGCATCCTTTGGCTTTCTACACTCCCTGTTTCAGAAGGCTGGCATGCTGGTGTTTATAAAACGAGCGAAGAAATGTGTGGTTCCCAACACTGAAGATTTCAAAGTCCGCGGCTGGGTCCACATATACATCGATGTACGAAAAGCCGACATAGTTTCCTCTCTTCCCTTCCCGGAGGTCTTCAACAGAAAGTTTAAGTTTTTGTGAACCCTTCCTTATGCCTTGATACCAGCTACTTCTTGGAACTGATTCATTTTCCTTAGTGAATTCTATGATTGCTATGTCATTGAGCCATGATGAGTTGACGATGTGGATCACTGCGATCTTTTCATGAAACCCCCTGATTCTTTGACTTTCATAGCCCTGGCTAATGAAATGGCTGGCAGGCAAAAGACCATGGTAATTTAGTGCTACCAAATTTTTCCTTTCACCTTGAATCTTCCAATGTCTTCCCCAGCTCCCTTTTTTGCCTCAGGATTTTCCCATCGTGAAATTCCCTCGTGAAGAGAGATCAAGATTGCTGCCCCATATATTGCTCCTCTGCATGATATGCAGGCTTCCGGTGGGAGAATTCTATAGATAGCGAGCAGTTCTCCCCCTTAAAAGGTTCCAGGTCTACTAGCGTGGTGGCTGCCAGTGAAACTCTGGTGATTTCTAATGGTGAGGGTGAAGTCCTTCGAGTGCCCGTGCCTGAAGCTGTTGAGACTACTCCAATTGCTGCTGCTGAATGTTGTCCGTCTACGCGAAAGCGTAGACACTTGATAGAAGAGACCCTATTGCTGAAGAGGTAGCCAGCGCGGAGGATGAAGTGGTAGCACCATCTGCCTCCTTTGAGACTCAATTGCCAGGTTAGACCTCTATTTCTTGTCGTACTGATGTGATTTTCCCATGTACTCCATAAGTTGACATTTCTTATTTATGTTTAGAACCCATTGTGTTGACTTAGGCTCCTGAGACCACTGACTCTTTCCAACACTGTCGTGGCAAGGAGGTAGACGTGGATGCTGTGGCTGAACCCGTGGGTGGAGCCCGGGAGTTGCTATACCCATTGCCCCGGGAGTTAACCTGTTCAAGACCCCAGAGGTTGTGACAGATCACACTGCTGAGTTTATCGGTCCTGCGAAGCAAAAACACCTTTCTAGTTATAATTGTCATGAGCTGCTTGAGGTTGCCGCCGGGTTCTCTCTTTGGGTAAGCTTTCCTTCCTCGTTCTATGAATTATAACTTTGCTTTCCTTCGCTGAATGCTTGTTCCGCCAATCGTCCAGGGGTTGATGATATATCATGAGATACTCCGCCGAGGGGGTCTAGAAAGAAGTCTTTCTGAGGAGATCGAGGTATACGTGGGCAAGTCGCCATCTTACAACCGTTCGTAGAGAAAGTTGAAGAGCTGAAAGGAGAGCTCCCGTCCACTCGTGAAGCCTATCGGATGGAGGCTTTGAAGAGAAGGAACCTAGACAAAGTGCCTGGAGACTCTCAAATCCTTCCTCACGGATGCCCAGGTCTCAGAGCAACGTAACAATGTGAACCGCCTGGAAGCGATTGTGGAGGACCTGCAATGAATGCGTGGTATGGAGGAGAGAAAAAATGCTGTCGAGAAAAGTGCCTCAGATGCCCAGGGCTTCTTCGACTGCCTTCAAGATGAAAATGATAGGTTGAAGAGCAGAGTAGTGTCTCTCGAGCGAGTTCGCGATAAATTCTGTAATGACGCTCATCAGAAAGACCAACGAATGAATGCTCGCCGTAGCTGAGGTGGATCGTGCTAACATCGCATCTGCTCTTGCCACTTTCCTCTGGGTTCATGATGACCCTAATCTTGGACCTGATTTCCGAGATTGCCTTGTACACTGAGCTTGTAGCTCAGGCAGATTCTCAGCTTGGGTCCAACCTTGAGGAAGGTTCTGAGAAAGCCAGTAGAGAAAGAGGAGATGAAACACTAGATGGGGAACCTGCAGCTGGTGAAGCGGGACCTTCACGGAGTGTTTCTGGCGAAGGAAGTCCCTTGAGAAAGGAATAGAAATCCCCCCCTGATGCTTACGATTTTATTTTCCTTCACTTTTTTGTTTAGATTATTTGCCCATGTTTTTCGGGCGTAATGGTATAATTTTAGACCCGTTTTGAGGTGCATTAACTTGAATTGCTTGTTTTCTTATTTGTGATACTTTTTAATTTCTGCCGTAAATAATAAGTAACGTTAAGTTATACCTTTATGGGCGTATGTACCTAAAGATTAAATCGCTTCCAGACGTCGTGAATGTTCTGATATTTAGAACATTTATCTGTGAGCCTGCTCAGGCAATTACGTCCGGTGTGTGCCAATGGTTGGCGGCTTAGGTTGCATCTGTAATAGATGGTTGTTTGCACCCACGATGGGACGACTTTAGCCCGTGTGGTAATGGGCACTTTTGCGTCCGCTTCGAACATCTCTGCATAGTTACTTGAGTATTTAAGACTTTCTGGCACTATGCGAATATGAATCCCCGTCGGCATGTAGGTGCAATTGTTGAATTAATGAGTTCAACTTACGAATAATGCCTGGTGGCTGAGCTAGACGTGATCTAGCTCTAAGAGAGTAATGTACCCTACTTTTGTCACGAAAAGTGAGTGCATTACTTTAACTTGCAATTGCCCTGGGCTATAAATATTTGGATCATAGATGGATCTTAATTTGTAGAAAGCTAACTATATAAATAGTAGTTTATGAATAGGGGCGCGAAGCCTGAAATGTTGTAGGTGAAAACCCGTAATATGACACAAGAGCACCCAAATGTTGTAATTTAAGAACAAAACTAAGGAACTGAATAAAGTAAATACTGAAAAAGAAAAGTACTTACAAGTATCCCTACTCATTTTTCCCCCTTGAAGACACTTCAATCAATCGTACAATCAGAATTATAGTCTTGGTTGATTGAGGTTTCCGGGTCTTCGCTGACTTCAAAGAGGTCTACTACAGGCACCTCTTTAGGGATAACTGCCCCAAAGATGGCCGCTGTGTAGTATTCTCTTGTTGCCTCCTAGTCCACGTTGACTTCTTTTATCCCCCACTTGGTAGGGTATTTAAGTTTTTGATGCCAAGTAGATGGTACTACTTTGACTTGATGGATCCATGGTCATCCTACGGTCACATTATAGGTGACACCTCCCTTGATTATCTGAAAAGATGAAATATAATCTGCTCCTGGGTTGTGAACAGCAAGGTCAATTTCTCCAACAAACTTTTCACAAGAATTATTAAAGCCAGCTAGTGTATAGACACTTGGAGCCATCTTGTCTTCGATTCCTATCGCCTTCAGTATATCCCACCTGATGAGTTTGACGGCACTACCGGCGTTGACCAAGGCAAGCTTGACGTTTGTATCCTCTATTCTGAGTGTAATAACCAAGGCATTGTGGATATTCTATCACTTGTTCCTTACATGTGTAGCTGCCGATAGGGGTACTTACTACGCCTTAGTTTTTGATGTACATTTTATATTATATGTTATCCCTTGTTGTTGGTATTGCATTGAGCATAGAAGCATTGTACTCTGGTTGTAAGCTTGATATGTACTTCCCGACAGTCGATGAGGGTCTCGTGTCGGTGAAGGGTTATTATTGCATATATCTCCTAGAAGTCGATGAGGGTCCCGCACTAGAGATAGGCTTCGGGCACATGTGACCCTATTGCATCATCATACATTCATTTAATACCTTTATATGTATTTTTCTGAGTTGTGTGGATTTGTATTGATTATCTGTGTATGACATTTCTGGTTGACTGCTATGGCTTCTGTTTCCCTGGTGGTGCAATGCAATTCCCGAAGGGGTTGCTAAGCACAAACGCGGAAGAAGAACAAATAAAGAAGAAGATAGAAGCAAGACAAAACTTGCTTCTTTCGAAAGAACAGTGAGGAACCTGTCTCAAAGCTCAACCGAAAGGGACACAAGAATCACCCTAACTATGCAACAATCCTCAAGAGAACATTGCCTCTTGCAAACTGAATGATCAAAGAGGAATGTTCAATCGGATTAACCGAAAGCCACAAGTCCATAAAAGCCCTCACCAGGGTTTGCTCACGACGGAGACAAGAAATGTGCTCGGCACTTTCATTCAATTTCAATATCCAAAAACTAGCTGCTTACAATGAAAGGAAGTAGTGTTTATATAGGAAATACTAAGGGTAAACTAGTAAATAGGTCACAGTTGACCAATAGAAATAAGCCACGTAAGGCTGAATTAAAATGTGTTCGGCAGACTTTGACATCGGTAAGCCTTGGCTTCGGTTCTCGATTGTCTGCTCGAACACACACTTGTTGCCTTCGGACGCTCAATTGTCTTCGAGCTCATTGTCCTCGTTCACTTTGCCTTCGGGCTCAAATCTGAAGATAATGCCTTCGATTCTTGAGCTCGGCCACTCAGCTTCGGAGCAATTGTTTTCCTTCAGCCAGGCTAAGTGAACGTGCACATCGTGCAGCAACTTGGCTTGGCTTCTTGTCATCGGTCTCATCGGTGGATCGATCACTTGATCAGCACGTGATCGGGCTGCATCATCCTCCCCTTCTTGAGAAGGTTTCGTCCTCGAAATCAAGCCTTCCTCGTCCTCCGAAGTTGGACCTACAACACAAGGAACTAAGTCAGCAACATTAAAGGTGTTGGACACGTTATACTCACCAGGGAGGTCGATCACGTAGGCATTGTTGTTGATCTTGGTCAACACTTGAAATGGACCATCCCCTCGAGGAGCCAACTTTCCTTTCCTTTGGTTTGGGAAGCGTTCCTTTCGGAAGTGAACCCAAACCCAATCTCCCTTCTTTAATTCCAACTTTTTACGCCCCTTGTTTTTCTTTAAGGCAACCTTTGCATAGGCCTCCTCGAGGTTCTTCTTCACCTTTGCATGCAATTCGATCAAGGCAGCTGCTCGTCGAGTACCTTCAAAATCAAGAACAGAATCTCGAGGCAATGGGGTTAAATCAAGTGGAATTAAAGGATTAAAGCCATACACACATTCAAACGGGGTCATGTTGATCATTCTATGCACCGTTCGATTGTATGCAAACTCCATCATGGGCAAACGATCAGCCCAGTTTCCAACCTTCCCTTTTGTCATTGCCCGAAGCAACGATCCCAAGGTTCGGTTTACTACCTCGGTCTGGCCATCAGTCTGAGGATGGTGAGACGTCGAGAATAGTAGCTTGGTGCCGAGGGCACCCCACAAACACTTCCAAAAATGACTCAAGAACTTCGAGTCTCGATCACTCACAATAGTACGAGGTACACCATGCAATTTTAACACGTTAGAAACAAACAATGTAGCTACATGCTGTGCATCATCACACTTTTTGCAAGGAATAAAGTGAGCCATTTTTGAAAAACGGTCAACCACAACGAAGATGCTATCATGTCCTCCCCCCGACCTCGGTAACCCCAAGACAAAGTCCATGGATATATCAACCCAAGGTCGATCAGGCACAGGCAACGGGGTGTACAAACCATGAGGGTTGGACTTCAATTTTGCTTTCTTGCAAACGAGACAAGCGTTGCAAAGCTTTTCCACATCTCGTCGCATTTTGGGCCAATGGAACTGCTCGGTCAAGATACCAAGAGTTTTATCGACACCGAAGTGTCCCATCAGACCACCTGAGTGAGCTTCTCGAACCAAGAGCTCTCTCCACGATGACACTGGCACACAAACCCTCCCATTTTTGAAGAGGTAGCCATCATGCCACTGATATTTCTCAACCTTTCGGCCACTCAAGATTGCGTCACGAACGCATTTCAGCTTGGGATCGTCATCGTACATTAGCTTGATGCTTTCGAATCCCATGAGCCTCGAGGCGAGAGTGGTCGCTAAGGCAAATTTTCTTGATAGCGCATCGGCCACAACATTATCTTTTCCCTTTTTGTAATGAATTACATAGGGAAAGCTTTCAATGAATTCAACCCACTTGGCATGTCTTCGATTTAATTTCTCCTGACCTCGGAGATGTTTCAAAGACTCATGATCACTTTTGATCACAAACTCTCGAGGCCACAAATAATGCTGCCAATGGGCGAGTGCTCGAACGAGGGCATACAACTCTTTGTCATACGTAGAGTAATTCAAAGTTGCACCCTTAAGCTTTTCGCTAAAGTAAGCGATTGGCTTCGAGTCTTGCATCAGCACTCCTCCGATCCCAACTCCAGACGCATCACACTCGACTTCGAATGCTTTGCCGAAGTCAGGGAGTTGCAACAACGGGGCAGAACAAAGCCTCCGCTTCAACTCTTGGAAAGCCCTTTCTTGGGACTCTCCCCACACAAATGGATTGTCTTTCTTCACCAGCTCGGTTAAAGGAGCTGCCACGGTGCTAAAGTCACGAACAAACCTTCGGTAAAAGCTAGCTAAGCGATGGAAGCTACGAACTTGTGATACCGAGGTTGGAGTTGGCCAATTTTTGATGGCTTCGACTTTTGATTCGTCGACTTCGACACCATTAGCACTGACAACAAATCCAAGAAAGACTACACGATCGACACCAAAGGCGCATTTCTTGAAGTTGGCATACAACTTCTCTTCTCGAAGCTTTTCAAGTACTTGCCTTAGGTGGTCGACATGTTCATCCACGGTTCTGCTATAAACAAGTATGTCATCGAAGTAAACGACAACAAACTTATTTATGAACGGTTTGAGCACATGGTTCATCAGTCGCATGAATGTGCTCGGTGCATTGGATAAGCCAAAAGGCATCACCAACCATTCATAGAGACCGAATTTGGTCTTGAATGCGGTTTTCCACTCGTCCCTGGGTTTCATTCGGATCTGGTGGTAACCGGACCTGAGGTCTATCTTCGAAAAGCATGAAGAACCACTTAACTCATCTAGCATGTCATCTAATCGAGGGATAGGATGACGATACTTTACCGTTATTTTGTTGACTGCTCGACAGTCAACACACATTCGCCATGTTCCATCCTTCTTCGGAACAAGGATAACAGGAACGGCGCAAGGACTCAAGCTCTCACGAACGAGGCCCTTGTTCAGCAATTCATCAACCTGCCGTTGGAGCTCTTTAGTGTCTTCGGGATTACACCGGTATGCAGGTTTGTTAGGGATTTGAGACCCTGGTACGAAGTCAATTTGGTGCTCGATTCCTCTCAATGGAGGTAATCCACCTGGTATTTCCTCGGGAAACATGTCCACGAAGTCCTGCAAAACTTTTTGAACAAACAAAGGCAAAGGGTTATCATTAGAAAAATCATCATTGGAGTTTAGAAGGATACCCTTGTGCACGAGGCAAATCATCATCTGACCGTGGTCGTTGCCTCGCAAGATCTCACCGGGTTGCATGATTGCACAAATACCTTTCACTTCGATCGGTGAGTTTGTTTCTTCGGGCCCCAATTTTGCTCCCATCGGAAGCGTAGCTTTGGCCGCTTCTTTCAACTCTTTCATTCGTTTATAGTCCTCGGTGACTTGTTTTGGAGACAAGGGCTTGAGTATGAAACTCTTCCCGTCGAGCTTCACAGTGTAAGTGTTGGATCTGCCATTGTGAACAGCTGTTCGATCATACTGCCATGGTCGACCCAATAGCAAATGACAAGCTTGCATCGGAACCACATCGAATATCATTTCATCTTGATACTCTCCGATTTTGAACTTGATCCACACTTGTTTGACAACTCTCAATTCTCCACACTCATTCAGCCATTGTAACTTGTAAGGGTGGGGATGCTTCATCGTAGGTAATCCCATTTGTGAAACCAAAGTTTGGCTCACTACATTGGCACAACTACCAGAATCAATGATCATCGAACACACCTTTCCCTTCACTCGACATCGGGCATGAAAGAGGTTTTCTCTTTGGTTGTCCTCTTCTTCAAGAGTCATGCAGCTCAAATTCCTTCGAACCACAAGAAACATTTCCGGATGATCAGCTTCAGCGGCCTCATGATCATCATCAACTTCAGCTCGATCAGTCTCCTCGATAATTTCCTCCTCGGTGTCACTCGCTTGCTCATGGACGGTTCCATCTTCGAGCAGAAGCATAACCTTGCGAGTTGGACACTCTTTTGCCATGTGACCATAACCTTTACATTTGTGACACTGAATATTTGAAGCACTAGGAGAGTTGAGTTGAACTTTACCTCCCACTTCTCTTGGTTGGTTAACGGTCACACCTCTTTCGAAGGGTCTCTTCGAATCTCGAACAGTGTTAGCACTTGTTTGGTTTGGACTCTTCCATTCTTTACCTCGGTTCAAAGGAGTAGAAGTAGTGACTCCTCGATACCGGTTTGCCTTATCGTCCTTCACCAATTTTTCAGCTTCGGTGGCAGCATCGAACAGATCTTCCAACGTGTGGTACACGTGGAGTCTCAACTGAGATGACACATCCCTAGCCAAGCCATTTTTGAATCTGATAATGGCTTGCTCTTCGTCTTCGACCAGATCAAGATTCAATCGAACCTTTTCAAACTCATCGTGGTACTCTTGGACGGACTTGGACCCTTGCTTTAACTCATAGAGTTTTTGCATTTGAGTCTGCCTGTATTTGGCACTCAAGTACTTACCATCCATCGCTCTCATCAACTGTGGCCATGTATTGACTACTGGATAGTCATTTCTTCTTCTATGCCTCTTGTCAGATTCCCACCATGTTGATGCATAAGCTTCGAACGAAGCAATGGCATGGGCAGCTTTTCTCTCATCGGTCATCTCATTTGTTTCAAAGATGCGCTCCATTTTAAGCTTCCATTCAAGATACTCGTCGGGATCACTAGTTCCTTTAAAGGGTGGAATAGTGATCTTGACACTGTTCAAGTTTGAGTCTCGAACAGCTCTAGCCTGTTCGGGAAACTCATCTTCTCGATCATAAGCCTCACGCTCAATATTTCTTTCAACATTTGCGCCTCGGCCTCGACCTCGGAAATTTCCACGTCCTCGGTGAGCTTGCCTTCGTTGAGCGAATGGCGGCTAACGCTCATATTCGTCCTCGGGAAATTCCTCTTCACCAACCTCCTCGGCAACAGCTCCAAGATCTCTTCGGGCCACTGGAGGTGGTATTCTTTCTCCTCGGGGAATGCCCAAGTTTTGATAAGCAGCTTGGGGATTGCCCAAGTTAAGTTCTCTTCGAATTGCTTCACTTGTCAACTGATGTTGTCGTACAAGCTCAGCATACAGCTCAGGTTTCATCGGAGTGGATTGGCTTGTTCCAGCGCCGGACCCATGCATGGCCACGGACGCACTTCCTTGCTCAAGTTGAGTTACTCGAGCACTCACTCCTCTTACATCGGCACTGATGCCTTGTATCGCAGCCATGAGATCGGCTAACGACAATTCAGGCTTTTCAATGCTTTTGCCATCGTTTCCAGCCATGGCCCCTGCACAAGTCAAAGATCAAACAAATGTTAGGGTTAGAAATCACCTCACACACTCCCTCACCTTTGATGGGTGGCACTCGGGTCCACTCAATTTATGGGTTCGGTTTTTGATCACTCAAGGACTTGTTAACAGTGGCTCGTCTGATTGATCGGTCCTCTAAGATCCTTCAAGTTCGACAATAGTCACTGCCTCTTCGGGACGAGTGAAGTGATGTTCGACTCGATGGAACGGACGCTTTTTAAACTGAGCTCGGGGAGTCAAGAGAATTTCTACGAAAGTTTGGACTTCGGTCACCCCTTCGCACGAACTCCTATCAGCTTAAAAGAGTTAGTACGACCTTGAGTAGGACAATTACTCAAAAGATCCACTAACTAGAATTTTGACACGAAAGAAAGTGAGAACCTAGGAGAATCTACCCTTTGATTCCCTTTTGGAATCTTTTTCGATCACACCCACTCTTGTCCGTACAAGAGTGGTCCCTCCTTGGTACGGATAGGGTTTTACCTTATCCACTTTCCTTTTTCAGCCGACAACTTTCACCTGGGGGTTTTGAAGTTAAATTTTTAACCCCTTTCTTCTTCAATGGAACAGTGACTTTGCTCCGGCGTACGGACGCAACAACTTCGGTTCACTGACCACGAAATTCAACAGATCTGAGTTGCTCTTTCAACTCCGGTTCCAAACAACAACGGCGGAAATCAAACGAAGTTTTTCGAGCTAAGATCCAGCTCGTTCGAGTCGTACACTATTACGATTTGTAACAAGTTTCCGGCGTACGGACTTCGAATTAAACCCAGAACTTCGATTCTTAAGCAACAAACAAACCCAAATCACTCAAGAACCACCAACCTTCATCGGTTTCTTCCAAACACAGCGGGGTTCGAGTTCAGTCACCATTAATGCTTAAAACAGTCAAAAAAATTCACCAAGAAACCCTAGTCACGAAATCAGTACGTCGGGTATTCGTTGGAATCAGAACTCAATGGTGAACAAGAATCCAAGATTGTTTTTCCCAAACAACCAACAATCAACACAATTTTTTTTGAATTTTCTTTTAAGACTTTTTTTTTTTTTTTTTTTGTAAATTAACAACAACAGAAATCAAATCAGAATTTGAAACGGAAAACAGAGACACAAAACGCACGAAAATAAAGATAACGTGAACAGGATTTGGGGTTGTAGAAACAAGCCCAAACCGTGCTCTGATACCAAGATGGTGCAATGCAATTCCCGAAGGGGTTGCTAAGCACAAACGCGGAAGAAGAACAAATAAAGAAGAAGATAGAAGCAAGACAAAACTTGCTTCTTTCGAAAGAACAGTGAGGAACCTGTCTCAAAGCTCAACCGAAAGGGACACAAGAATCACCCTAACTATGCAACAATCCTCAAGAGAACATTGCCTCTTGCAAACTGAATGATCAAAGAGGAATGTTCAATCGGATTAACCGAAAGCCACAAGTCCATAAAAGCCCTCACCAGGGTTTGCTCACGACGGAGACAAGAAATGTGCTCGGCACTTTCATTCAATTTCAATATCCAAAAACTAGCTGCTTACAATGAAAGGAAGTAGTGTTTATATAGGAAATACTAAGGGTAAACTAGTAAATAGGTCACAGTTGACCAATAGAAATAAGCCACGCAAGGCTGAATTAAAATGTGTTCGGCAGACTTTGACATCGGTAAGCCTTGGCTTCGGTTCTCGATTGTCTGCTCGAACACACACTTGTTGCCTTCGGACGCTCAATTGTCTTCGAGCTCATTGTCCTCGTTCACTTTGCCTTCGGGCTCAAATCTGAAGATAATGCCTTCGATTCTTGAGCTCGGCCACTCAGCTTCGGAGCAATTGTTTTCCTTCAGCCAGGCTAAGTGAACGTGCACATCGTGCAGCAACTTGGCTTGGCTTCTTGTCATCGGTCTCATCGGTGGATCGATCACTTGATCAGCACGTGATCGGGCTGCATCACCTGGCTTGTGTAGCTATTCTTCGAATTCGCTTGCTTATCCTTACTTATTGAGTCCTTATGACTTACTCCCTCTTTATTTCTTGTTGCTTCTTGCGTTCCACCTGATTCTGCTCCAGCACCTAGCCAACTGCGTCATACTGAGGAGCAGTACGTTCCTAACTGTCCAAGTTGAGCCAGCTTGTTCATTGAGGCCGCAAGCTTTAGATATTATATTTTGTCTTATTTTTTTTCCTTTGGGAGATGTGTATATCTTTTGCAATTCTTAGATGTCTGATCTGGAAATCTCTATTCTTGGGAGTTATCTTGTGTTGTTAAGGTTAAGTTCATTTTGTTCTCAAGGTAATTCTATGTCATTTATATCGACTATGTCAATAGGGTTTGCCAAACAGGTCTGGAGAAGGTGGTCGGGAGCCCACACGGCCTAGCTTAGAATTCAGGTCGTGTCAGTTGGTATCAGAGCTTGGTTTAGAGTCTTTCCAGATCATGACAATGTCTAATAAAGTCTCATTGATTAGGTGGAGATGTCCATACCTATTTACGAGAGGCTATGGTAGCATTTAGGCAGTTTCCTTTCTTTCTTTCTCCGTCGTGTGTGAGTCTTTTTATCTGAAGTTAAATATTTTTAATTTTTTCACAGCATATGGAAAGAATGCGCGCTACTGCTCAGTGAGAGGCCGAGGAGCCTGTGGCAGCCCCTATGTATACTGCTCCACGAGGTGGAGGTGTTGACCGTGGTAGAGGCCGTGGTAGAGGTCGTGGTCGAGGCAGAGGTAGAGCTGCCTGAGCCGCGAGGATGGTGGATCATGTTGATCCTGTTGCAGAGCTTCCAGTAGTTCCAGCTCCTTGTAGGCAGGGAGTACTGCTTATGCATTCATAGCACAAGACTTTACTACTCAAGCTGCATTATATACCCACCACCAATATATCGCAGGATTCATCATGACAGGAGCTTTTGCTCATGGAGCTATATTTTTCATTAGAGATTACAATCCGGAGCAAAATGAAGATAATGTATTGGCAAGAATGTTAGATCATAAAGAAGCTATCATATCTCATTTAAGTTGGGCCAGAGAAATGCTATCCCCACTCGGACCAAGACAGAACTTTTACTTGTTCAAATAACAATTAAGGTGAAGCAGGGTCAGGAACGACGAATCTCTTTATGATAAACAGATCCATTTTGCAAGTTCGTTATTACGGGTAGTTCCTACAAAGGATCGGACTAATGACGTATACAATACTTGAATTCTCGATGTAGATGCTACATAGTTGGATGCAGGGCTTATACGTTCCCCTGGTACTTCATAATGCTTTTATGAGATTCTTGGAGACGTCGATGCCCCAAGGACCTCCTATTCCTCAGGCTACCATAGATTCTCCTATACATTGGGCAGCTCCTCAGGCTGCGGTAGATATTGGTGCTCTAGCTCAAGAAGCCCCTATTCCAGCTTCAGATGTAGCTCCAGGTGGTTATGTTCCAGAGGTAGTGGGTGTTGTGCCTCCGGTTGTTCAGGTTGGTTAGCCAGCTTGGATAGCAGATCAGGCTGACGATCCGTCAAATTTGTATAATTTACCAGATTTAATCCTCCAAAGTTATTCGGTCATACATCAGATAAGCCCCGTGAATTTTTTGATCGATGCCAGCGTATTCTAGAGGCCATTGGTTATTTTGAGCAGTATGGAGTTGAGTATACTACCTTCCAGTTTGAGAGTCCAGCTTTAGCTTGGTGGACCGCACTCCAATCAGCTAGGCAGGGCTTGCCTAAGCTGACCTGAAGTGAGTTCTCCTACCGATTTATGGAGAAGTTTCTTCCTCGCAGTCAGAAGCATGAGAAGATGGGCAGTTTGAGAGGATTGGACAGGGTTACCTGCCAGTCTCGGAGTATGATCTTTTATTCTCTTAGATATCTGCGTATGCTCCAGATCTTGTGTAGGAGCCCTTTGATAGGGTCAAACGTTTTATTGATGGGCTTTCTCTATATTTATGGTCTTAGATGGATCGTCAGATTGAGTCCATGACTCTATTTGATGTCGCCGTTGATATTGCTAGGAGGTATGAGGCATATCATAAATTTGAGATGGAGGAGTTAGAGCGGGAGAGTAAGAGATCCCGTGGTCCAGGGCATTCTAGTACCTCATCTGAAGGTAAGAGTTATCAGTAACATAGTAGGCCTTTTGTTAGGCCAAATCAGTTTTCAGCGTGTGGTTTTCAAGGCGCGCCAGGACCTCGACAGGGTCAGCCCTAGTTTCCTCCTAGTAGTCATCAGCAGTTTGTGCAGCGCTAATATGGCTTGGAGTGTTTCCATTATCATGATCCAGGGCATCATAAGAGGGATTTCCCTTATCTTCCTCAACAGGGTCGTAGTCATCCTTTGTATCACCCTCCGGGATCTATGCAGCAGCAGCCTCAGGGTGCCCCTTCAGGGTCTTAGCCAGCTCGAGGTGCACCAACACTCGGTCGAGGTTGTGGGTGTGGTTCTGGTGGTCCCTCCAAAGGTGGATCTCAGGGTGGCAGTCAGCTCAGCCACAGAGACAGCTATATGCATTACCCACCATGCAGGATGTTGAGGCATCTCTAGCTGTTGTTTGTTGTTACAGGTATTCTATCTATTTTTGGTCGAGATGCATATTCTTTTGTGGATCCAGGATCTACATATTCATATGTCTCTCCTTATTTTTCTCTGGGTTTCCATGTTGATTATATGTGTCTCTGTGATCCATTCTATGTTTCTACTCCTATTGGAGATATTATTGTTGTGGATCGAGTTTATCCAACTTGTACTTTATCCTTTGATGGTCATGCGACCCTAGTAGTTCTTCTATTTCTAGATATAGTTGATTTTGATATTATTATTGGCTTGGATTGGTTGGTGTCATGTCATGCCAAGTCTCTTCAGTTGTCTCTTCCTTGTTCAGCACCGGTGGTATGGCAGGGTTCTCAATTGCCACGTACAGGGCATGTTATCTCTTTCTTGCAGGTGAGGCGGATGATGAATAAGGGGTGTTCACCATATCTTGCCATGGTTCGAGATACCACTATGGAGATTCCATCTCTCGATTCTGTTCCTGTTGTGATGGAATTCTCTGATATGTTTCTAGATGATCTTCCAGGACTTTCCTCCCGATCGGAAGATCGAGTTTGGCATTTATTTAGTGCCAGGGACTCACCCTACTTCTATCCCTCCTTATCGCATGGCTTTGTCAGAGTTGACTGAGCTGAAGGAGCAGTTGCAAGCTTTGCTTGATAAGGCGTTCATTAGGCCGAGTATTTCTCCATAAGGTGCTCCTGTTCTGCTCGTGAAGAAAAAGGATGGGACTATACGGATGTGTATTGATTATTATCAATTAAATAAGGTCACCATCAAGAACAAGTACCCCTTGCCTCGTATTGATGATTTGTTTGATCAGTGGCATAGTGAATTTTTTTTCTAAGATTAATCTTTGATCTAGTTATTATCAGTTGAGGATTCGAGAGTCAAATATCCGAAGACTGCTTTCAGGACTCGTTACAGTTATTATGAGTTCCTAGTTATGTTTTTTGGGCTGACTAATGCCCCTGCAGCCTTTATGGATCTCATGAACCAGGTTTTTAAGTCATTCATCGATTCCTTTATCGTCTTCATCGATGACATTCTTATCTATTCTCGTAGTTGCGAGGAGCATGATTATCATTTGAGTGTGGTCCTTTAGACCCTCCGTGATCGTAAGTTATATGCGAAATTCTCAAAATGCGAGTTCTAGCTGGATTCTGTGGCATTCTTGGGTTATGTGGTATCCAGCGAGGGTATGAAGGTTGACCCAAAGAAGATTGAGGCGGTGCAGAATTGGCCTCGTCCAACCTTGCCGATGAAGATTCGCAACTTCCTTGGATTGCCAGGTTATTATTAGAGGTTTGTGGAGAAGTTCTCCACTATTGCAGCTCCCCTGACTTAGAAGGAAGTTCAGTTCCGATGGCCTGATGAGTGTGAGGCGAGCTTTCAGAAGCTCAAGACCTTATTGACTTCACCTCCAGTGCTATCCCTTCCTTCTGGCACTAGTAGATTTGTAGATTATTGTGATGCATCTCGTGTGGGCCTTAGGTGTGTTCTTATGCAGCACAGAAGGGTGATTGCTTATGCTTCCAGACAGTTGAAGCCGAATGAAAAGAATTATCTGCCTTATGATCTAGACTTGGCAGTTGTGGTCTTCGCTCTGAAGATTTGGAGGCACCTTTATGGCGAGACTTGTAAAGTGTATACCAATCACAAAAGCTTGACGTATCTCTTATCTCAAAAGGATCTTAATGGCTGGCAGCAGAGGTGGCTTAAGTTAATTAGAGATTATGATCTCACCATCCGGTATCATCCTGGGAAGGCAAATGTTGTAGCAGATACCTTGAGCAGGAAGTCTATGGGTAGCATGGCTTTTCTTTATGCTAACATGAGACCTTTGGCCCGAGAGTTTCAGCCACTTGGCGACTCAATAGTGAGATTTCTTCCCCCAGACTCCAGCCGAGTCTTGGCATGTATTGTAGTTGAGTCTTCCTTAGTCAGTCAAATTAAGGAAAGACAGTTTGAGCATCCTCAGTTACAGGAGTTGCGGGGTCGTGTACTAAGTGGAGGATTTCCTTCCTTCGAACTTGACTCAGATGGTATTCTTCGATTTAATGGTCGGCTGTGTTTCCCTGATATCGAAGATCTGAGGTAGCCAGTGCTCCACAAGGCTCATAACTCACGTTATTCTATTTATCCAGACATTACTAAGATGTATCAGGATCTTCGAGAGCTATATTGGTGGAAGGGGATGAAGAGGGATCTGTTTGATTATGTGTCTCATTGCTTGAACTGTCAGCAAGTTAAGTTCGAGCACTGGAGACCCTTAGGGTTAGCTCAGGCATTACCCATTCCTGAATGGAAATTGGAGTAGACCGTGTTGGATTTTGCAGTTGGTCTGCCGAAGACCCTGCGGCACCATGATTCATCTTGGGTTATTGTGGAAAGACTGACTAAATCAGCTCACTTCATCCCTTTGAAGACTACTAATTCAGCTAAGAGGTTAGTTCGGGTTTTCATTGAGCAGGTGGTTAGGCTGCATGGCACTCCCGTATCTATTATCTCAGATCAGGGTTCCCAGTTTAGTTCCCAATTTTGGTAGTCTTTTTAGAGGGAGTCGGGGACCTAGGTGCAACTTAGCACGAAAATTCATCCTCAGACTGATGGTCAGTCCGGGCGGGTTATTCAGGTTCTAGAGGATATGCTGAGAGCTTGTGCATTAGACTTCAGAGCCTACTGGCAAGATCATTTGGCTTTCACAGAGTTTTCTTATAATAATAGCTATCAGTCCTCATTCCTATGGCTCCATTTGAGGCCTTGTATGGTCGTAGATACCATTCTCCTATCGATTGGTTCGAGTCTCGAGATATTAAGGTGATGAGTTCAGATATAGTTCGATGTTGTTCGTATTAGTTAGGATCATCTACGGACCGCTTAGAGCAGACACATCTCATACTTGAACCGGAAGAGCCGAGAGTTAGAGTTCAAGGTCGGCGACATGGTATTTCTGAAAGTGCCGCCGATGGAGGGTGTAAAGAGATTTGGAAAGAAAGGGAAGCTTAGTCCTAGATTCATTGTGCCTTTCTGTATCAAGAAGCGTATTGGTAAGGTGGATTATCGGCTTGATTTTCTAGCCTTTATGCCAGTTCATTCGGTGTTTCATGTGTTGATGCCTCGAAAGTGTATCTGGGATCCTTGCGAAGTGATTGAGTTAGATCCTACTTAGCTGGATGTGAGTCTAGCCTACGAGGAAT
The DNA here is from genome assembly GCA_037355625.1 of Petunia x hybrida. Classification (NCBI taxonomy): domain Eukaryota; kingdom Viridiplantae; phylum Streptophyta; class Magnoliopsida; order Solanales; family Solanaceae; genus Petunia; species Petunia x hybrida. The sequence continues at coordinate 850,979 of JBBBVM010000360.1, forward strand.
TCCCAGTTGTTATAGTTGCCCGTGATGTCTGGATACTTCGTTCGAAGCAGATTCCGATGGTTCGAGTGCAATGGCATAATCATCCTCGCGAGGAGGATACTTATGAGCTTGAGTCCAGCATACGCGAGAGGTATCCTCACCTCTTCGACGATTCAGGTTTGATCTTGATCTTTAAACCCTAAAAGTTATTATCGTTGATTATGATTCTAGTTCCGTAGTGGTGTAGTAATATCTGATAAAATATAATTGAAAATTGGTGTAAGAATTCTCATTAAATGTGTGAAATCTACTCTAGAATCTGGCTCGTTCGAGGACGAATGAGAGCCTAAGTGGAGGAGAATGAAATGACCTTAGGTAGTCATTCAGGGAGTTAGGACTCTGATTAGTGAGGAGGCAGTCTTAAAAGCTCCGTAACGTCCATTAAGACTTGTCTAAAAAATTTGAGCTAAATCGGACCTCGTTTGGTAGGTATCAGAAGAAGGTTTCAGTTTCCGTTATTGGTAAATCTTAAAAGAAGTTTTCGAGCTCGATTTTGGCGAATGAGCTCCGATTCGAAATCCCTAAAAGCTAAGAATTGATTATTTCCGTTTAATTCGTATCTTGACCGTCAAGAATCTGATTCGAGATCCGTCTTTGTGAGTAATTTTATTATATGTATTTCTTCTTTTTTTTAAAAAAAAAAAGGGGATAAATTAGTAGCTGAATTTGATAGTCTCTGTGCAGAAATTCGCTGAGAAATAGCCAGCGCGTGTGTTTTTTAAGGTTGTTCTGTGATGACACCATTTTAGCCTATTTTAAAATTTCCTCTTTTACCTTTTGATTTTTTTGAACTTATTCAAGGGTTTCTTTCTCTCTCTAATTACTGCGACTGTTGAATTCTCTCAGAAAATATTCTTCCCCTTTCATTAAAATATCATGAAACGATTATTTTGAGAGATTCAAGCCTTGGGTTTGCTTGAATAAGTAATTTTTGTGTTTTTGTATCATTTTTAAGGTAACTGTTTTACTTCGCATTATTATTTTTTCATCTTTTTTTTGGATCATTGGGTTATTTGGTTATGCTTTTTTCGAAAAATGTTTGGATTCGCCATTGAAGTAACTATATGCTTTGAATTCCATTGTAAATGGTGGGTCTTTTTTTTTTTTTTAAAGTGCAACGCGTTTTGTGAAGCCTTGTGCCCCAGTACTATATATTGTGACTCCTGCTAGGATAGCCTGTTGTCCCAACACAAATAACTGGGAATGATAAAATACTGGGACTCTGTATTAACAAGTACTTGTGTCCCAGTACAAAATCATGAGACTTTGTATGACAAAGCATTATATCATACATTTTGTCCCCTAGCACACTTATTATGATTTTACATATATAGCACTAGTGCCCCCAGTACCAAAGTATGGGAGTCAGTCTGGGGGCATAAGCTTTGCGTCCCATAAAAAAATACTGGGACTCTGTATTAACAAGTACTTGTGTCCCAGTACAAAATAATGGGACCTTGTATAACAAAGAATTATTACATATATTTTGTCCCTCAGTATAAATACTGCAATTTTACATATGAATCACCAATCCTCCCAGTACCAAAGTCTGTGACATTTTAGGTGCAAGCATATATGTGTTAATTTTTGCGGATTTTATTTTAACACATGTGTTGATCTTACAGCTATGGAGATTTTTCCAATCGACGATGGTATGTAGATTTTATCAAATGAGAAGGGTATAGATAATTTTCCAAACGACGACGCTATCTTGGTTTCGTTTGCGCAATGGAGAAATTGTGATTGCCAGTGGAAAGTTGACACAGAGTATCGTGGATTACTTAAAGGGTTATTGTCAGCCAATCGCCTTGAGAAACTGAAGCAAGGTCCATTCGGCAAGTTTATGCTTTTGGAAGATGCTAAATATTCTGGGAGGCTTATAAATTGTTTTCAGCAGTCTCAAATACATTCTTCATACGACACTAAGATTAGTTTTAAAGTTTTGGGTGATACAGTAAATTTTTTAGCTGATGATTTTCATGAAGTTAGTGGTCTTCATATTTCCAGTAGTGTAGATATAAGTATTTTGAAGCTTAGAAAGAATATATTAAAGGAGAAGTATTTTAAGAATGCCGAAGAGGATTGTAACAAAAAGGACAGCAAGTGGAGTTTAAAGTTACAAGACTTGTTTGAATTTATTGAACATCATTCCGATTATGTGAGAGTGACTCCAAACAACAAGGGTAAGGGTAAGGGTAAGTTTAAGGTTAAGGTCAAGGATAAAGGTGAAGATGATATTTGTAACAACGATAACCGAAATGTAGTGTCAGCTGGACAATTGGATGTTCCATCGGATAAAGATGATGATGTTGGAGAGAATTCAAAGAAGAAGCGTAAGCGTAAGTTTAAGGGTAAGAGTAAAGGTGAAGGTGATGATGTTAACAATGATAATCTGAAAAGAGTGTCAGTTGCACGATAGGATGTTCCATTGGAGCAAGTTGATGCTGTCAAATTAGCTAAGGTTTATTTGCTTACCTCTGTTTTATTGGGTCGGCCATTATCTAGAGTAGTGGAGGATCGACATGTGATTGTTATTGATAATGAAGAGATGAATAGTTGTTATCAGTGGGGTACTTAGATATATCGTCCCTTGATACCCCATATGCAGACAGTCATCAAGTCAAATTCTCCTCCCAATAGTTACATGTTTCTTGGTATGTCTTTCCTATTCTGTTGTTGGGTGGCAGAGGTGTTACCTGTCTTCAAACAGTATTATAATGTTCGTCCTAAGATCAAACCTCTGATGCTCCGTTACACATGTACTACTACCCCGTACTACAAGACCTTGTGAAGAGTACTTTCATAATGAAAAGGTGAGTTTTACTAGTAGTTTCTTTTTTCATTATTTTTTTTAACCTTTTTGCTATTTTTTTAGTTTTTAAATGTATTTTTCTATAATAGTTTTAGGAGGATGCCACAATGAGACTAATAAGGCATAAATCTAAATGTGCTTCAACTTCAAAGTCAACCTCAAAGTCAATTTCAAAGACAAGTTCAACAACAGGATCTATTGATGTGAATGAAGTTGTAAATATGAAATTCTTTGTTGGTTTTTTCTTTGATTTCTCTTTCTAATGTGGTTTTATCCTTTTTTTCTTTTATCAGGGGTTGACAACTAATCTAAAAGAAAATTTACCTAATGAGAAGACAATTAAACTTATGATCAATTCCTCAGAAGAAAGTGCGAAGCGTGATCTTCTTGATTTGGAGAAGAGGATTATGGATCATTTTAATGCAAAGTTTGATGCATTACTGCTTCTTATTGCAAAATCAAAGACAAGCTAAGTAGGCGAAGACTGTGGTGTTTATGTGAGTAAATCAAACACTAGAAGTAGAAATGAGAGAAGTCACTTTGTTGGTGATTTTAATTATTCAGAAGGTCGGGATAGATTTTTTAAACAACCATCATATCCAATTAAGACATCAGATTTCTTTGATTATAGGTCCATGCTTGTTGGTGGTGGAGTGATGCAATGGAAACACGGAAGCGATAATTAAAGATAAAGTGAGACACAACTTAAACACTTACGAGGTAGCAACAAGGAACTATGTCTTGCTACACTCTCGATTCGAGTCAAAAAGAACCTACACTGCGCAACTATCCTCAAGAGACATCCGGCTCAAGCAAATAGAATGATCAAATAGGATTGAAGAGAAACTTGAATTCATCCAATTGATTCACGCCAAAATAGTTACAAGAGTTTTGGGAGCAATGCTCATCAATGGTTTTGTTCAAGGTAAGCTAAAAAAACAATAAATGATGAAGGGGTGTATTTATAGCACCCCTTTACAAGGTGTGCTTCTGATTCGGGTCCGGTACTCCACTCCTCTTCATCGCGATTGCGCAAAAGGAGTGGCGTTCGCGAAGCACAAATAAAACATCCCTCGCGATCGCACAAATAGGCAAGCGATCGCGCAGCACAATGAATCCTTCTTCACGATCGCGCAGTCAGTGTCGCGATCGCGCAGGTCTGTCCTCTTTCAGCAGGCAGTAAGCTCACAATGTGGTCATTTTGGCCATCTCTTGAAATGGCTCAAAATGTGATGCCCTATGGTCTTCACTTCCTTCTATGATCGAGCTCCATTGCATGGTCTTCAAGTCATCCCCCGAGCTCGTATCATCCATGCCCTTCCAAACCAAGTGTAAGTGAGTGTCTTGTATCTCCTTGTCTTGACTTCGAGTGAATGGCCTCGTCGATGCAATTTTGGTTGCATCATCCTCCCCTTCTTGAGAAGATTTCGTCCTCGAAATTAAGGCGTCCTCCTCCAAGGCATCATCACCTACATCAAAAGAAGTCAAGTCACTAACATTGAAAGTAGTCGACATATTATACTCACCGGGCAAATCTATCACATATGCATTGTTGTTGATCTTGGACAACACTTGGAATGGGCCATTTCCTCTTGGTGCCAAGTTCCCCTTCCTATGGTTTGGAAATCTTTCCTTGCGGAAGTTCACCCACACCCAATCTCCCTTCTTGAAATCCACCTTCTTTCTTTCTTTGTTTTTCTTGGTTGCTATCTTCTCATAGGCCTCCTCCAAAGTCTTCTTCACCTTGGCATGAAGTTCAAGCAATGCCTTGGCCCGAGCTTTACCTTCAAAATCAACAACCACATCCCTTGGCAAAGGGGTAAGATCAAGAGGAATCAAAGGGTTAAAACCATAAACACACTCAAATGGAGTCATGCCAATCATACGATGCAAAGTGCGGTTATATGCAAACTCCATGAGTGGTAGCTTATCAATCCAAGTCCCGGCCTTACCTTTGGTCATAGCTCTAAGTAGAGCTCCCAAGGTCCGGTTCACCACCTCAGTTTGCCCATTGGTTTGAGGGTGGTGGGACGTAGAGAATAGAAATTTGGTGCCGAGAGCACCCCACAAACACTTCCAAAAATGGCTAAGGATCTTGGAGTCCCTATCACTAACAATGGTGCGAGGCACCCCATGCAACTTTAAGACATTATCAATAAACAAAGAAGCTACATGTTGTGCATCATTAGTCTTTTTGCACGGAATGAAGTGAGCCATTTTGGAGAAACGATCAACGACAACATAAATGCTATCGTGTCCTCCTCTAGTCCAGGGTAAAGCCATAACATAATCCATAGAGATATCAACCCACGGACTAGTAGGAACGGGCAAAGGAGTGTACAAGCCATGGGTGTTGGACCTAGACTTGGCCTTCTTGCAATCTAAACAAGCATGGAAAAATCGTTCCGCGAGAGGCCTCATTTTTAGCCAATGGAATTGCTCTTTAAGTAGGACCATAGTCTTATCCACCCCAAAGTGACCCATCAAGCCCCCACAATGTGCTTCTTGCACTAGCACATCCCTCCAAGAGGACTCGGGGACACACACTCTTGCATTCTTGAAAATGTAGCCATCTACCCATTGGTATTCTCTACCCTCTCCCCACTCACTAGAGCATCATGAATGCTTTTGAGCTTTGGATCATGTTCATACATCAACTTGATACTTTCAAAACCCATGAGCCTAGAGGCAAGAGTGGTAGCAAGGGCGAACTTCCTAGAAAGCGCATCGGCTACAACATTGTCCTTTCCCTTCTTGTAATGAATTACATAAGGGAAGGACTCAATGAACTCCACCCACTTGGCATGTCTCTTGTTTAACTTCTCTTGGCCTCTTGGATGATTGAGTGACTCATGGTCACTCTTGATCACAAATTTCCGAGGCCATAGATTGTGTTGCCAATGAGCTAGAGTTCTCACAAGGGCATACAACTCCTTATCATACGTGGAGTAATTCAAGGTTGCGCCCTTCAACTTTTCACTAAAGTAGGCAACGAGTTTCCCTTCTTGCATGAGAACACCCCAAAACCCACTCCCGAGGCATCACATTCAACCTCAAAAGCCTTCCCAAAGTCGGGCAATTGCAGTAATGGGGTGGTACTCAACCTACCTTTTAATTCTTGGAAAGCCTTCTCTTGAGGCTCCCCCCACACAAAGGGTTTGTCTTTCTTCACCAACTCGGTGAGTGGTCCAGCAATAGTGCTAAAGTCCCTAACAAAGCGCCTATAGAAACTAGCAAGGCCATGGAAACTTCTCACATGAGAGACGGCGGTAGGAGTAGGCCAATCTCTAATGGCTTCAACATTGGACTCATCAACCTCTACACCATTTGCACTAACAACAAAGCCCAAAAAGAAAACCTTTTCAACACAAAAGGCACACTTCTTAAAATTGGCATAGAGCTTTTCGGCTCTTAGCACCTCAAGGACTTGACTCAAGTGGCCAACATGGTCGCCTATTCATTTGCTATATATTAATATATCATCAAAATAGACAACCACGAATTTGTTGATAAACGATTTCAAGACGTGGTTCATTAACCTCATAAAGGTGCTAGGTGTGTTGGAGATGCCAAAAGGCATCACCAACCATTCATAAAGACCAAATTTGGTCTTGAATGCGGTTTTTCACTCCTCACCCGGTTTCATCCGGATTTGGTGGTAGCCGGACCTAAGATCGATCTTAGAAAAGATACTAGAACCACTCAACTCATCAAGCATGTCATCAAGTCTTGGAATGGGATGACGATACTTTACCATTATCTTGTTGACCGCACGGCAATCAACACACATTCTTCATGTCCCGTCCTTCTTTGGTACAAGGATGACCGGTACGGCACACGGACTCAAGCTTTCACGAACCAAGCCTTTACTGAGCAATTCATCTACTTGCTTTTGCAATTCCTTGGTATCCTCTGGATTGCTCCTATAAGCCGGTTTGTTTTGAATTTGGGACCCCGGGACAAAATCAATTTGGCGTTCAATCCCCCTCAACGGAGGAAGACCACTCGGCATCTCTTCCGGGAACATGTCCTCAAATACCTTCAAGACATTCTCAATAGCACTAGGCAAAGGGTTAGGGTTAGAAGAATAATCACAATTGGAATTTAAAACCATATGTTTGTGCACTAGGCAAATGAGCATTTTGGTGCCATCATTACCTTTCAAGTACTCATCTGGTTGCATCATGGCACAAATGCGACCGGTAGAAGATGGTGGAGTTTTGGCCAAAGGCTTGGCTACAACGGGAGATTTAGCTTTTGCCGCTTCCTTCAACTCCCTAATGCGCCTATAGTCATCACTTACTTGCTTTGGCGTCAAGGGTGTGAGCACACACTTCTTCCCCTCAGGCCTAACCGTGTAAGTGTTAGCTCGGCCATCATAAACCACTTGTTTGCCGTATTTCCAAGGCTTACCAAATAAAAGGTGGCAAGTTTGCATTGGCAGCTCGTCAAACATGTGTTTATCTTGGTAGTTCCCAATTTTGAACTTAATCAAGACTTGCTTCACTACCTTCAACTTCCCACACTCGCTCAACCATTGCAAACGGTAGGGGCTAGGATGTTTTAGGGTAGGCAATTTCAATTGTGAGACCAAGGATTGGCTCACCACATTCGTACAACTACCCGAGTCAATAATCATAGAGCACACTTGTCCCCTCACTCTACACCTAGCGTGGAACAAGTTCTCCCTTTGCTCATCCTCCCTCTCTTCACTCACTATGGTACTTAAACTACGTAGCACCACTAGGAACATATTAGGATCATCCCCCTGCGCCGCTCTCTCTTCACCCTCAATTATCCCACTCTCCTCCTCACTTCACCCTCAATTACCCCACTCTCCTCCTCTTCATCACCCTTGGACTCACTTTCCCCCTCATACACCAACCCATCATCCATCACAATTATTGTTTTTAGGGTAAGGTATTCTTTGGCAAAGTGGCCATAACCCTTACACTTGTGGCATTGGAAAGAAGAAGAAGAAGGAGTATTTAAAGTAGTTTTGGAATTACCTCCAACTTCGTTGAAGTCGCTTCTCAGGGTTGCCTTCTCAAAGGGCTTCTTCTCATCTCGACTCCCACTTGCACCACTTGTGTTTGGGTTCTTCTATTCTTTGGTTCGGGTTGTTGGAGTGGAAGTAGTACTTCTAAAGTGAGGAGCTTTCTCTTCCTTGAGCCATTTCTCGGCTTCAACCGTGGCATCACAAACATCTTGTAGAGAGTGAAATATGTGTAGTCTCAATTGAGAAGAAATCTCCCGGCTCAAGCCATTCTTGAAGCGGATGATAGCTTGGTCCTCATCCTCCGTTTCCATATCAAGGGCCATTCGATTTTTCTCAAATTTGTTGAAATACTCATCAACGGACTTGTAGCCTTGTTTCAATTCATAGAGCCTCTTGAGTTGTTCTTATCGATACTTGGGAGTCACATATTTGGTGCTCATCACCTCTTTCAATTCTTCCCAAGTAATGTTCATTCGCAACCCAACTCGTCTCCTCGATCGCTTGATGGACTCCCACCACGTGGAAGCATAGGACTCAAATGAAGCGATGGCATAGGTAGCTTTCTTCTCCTCGGACATATCATTCGTGTCAAATACCCGCTCCAATTGAACCTTCCATTCTAAGAATGCCTCCGGATCACTAGTTCCCTTGAAAGGTGGGATAGTGATCTTCACATTATTGAGGTTATTGTCACAAATCAGTTGACCCCCGTAGTAGTCTTCAACCTCATCATACTCACGTCTCAAGTCCCTTCCCATAAAAGCCCTTGGAGGTCCTCGACCTCGCCCACGACCTCCATCTACCCCTCGGCCTCCATTCATTGCCCTCCTATTCGGATAGGGAGCATCAAATTCATCATCAAGTCTGAGGCCCTCCCCTTCTGGAGCTTTATCAACTTGCTCAAGGGGTACAATATTCCTTCAGGGCCTTGAGAGTGGAACATCTCCTTGGGGATTGCCTAAGGGTTGGGATATGCCCAAAGATCTTTCTCTAGCAAGAGCCTTATCCCTCAACCATTGTCGACGAACTAACTCCGCATATTGATCCGGTTTCATGATTGAATCTTCACTTGTGCCTTCCCCAGCATCTTTGTGGACACTCGGGGTCCTCTCCTTTTCAAAAACATCCATCATGAGGCTTAAGGCCTTCACCTCGGCTAATAAGCTAGCCAAGACGTCGGTTGTTACCTCAATGGTGCTCTTTGCCTTTTCCTCCGCCATGTACCTACAAGCAATAAAAAAAAAGAAGAGAGATTAGAGTAAAAGTCCTCACTCACTCCCTCGCCTTTTGTTGGTCGCTCGGGTTCACTCAAGTTGGGTGGGTTCACTCAAGCTTGAGATCATTGGCCTTCTCGTAGTTGCGCAACCTCCTCAGTAATCAATCCAAGTCACAAGAACAAAATGCTCTTCGGGAAGAGTGGATTCGATGGGACTCGATGAACGCTAAGCTATTTAGTGCGCACTTGAAGCAAACAATTAACTACGAATCTTCTTTGAGGTCTACTCTCCTCTAGGCACGAATACCCCTATTCGCTCAATGGATTAGTACTAATTAGGTAGGAGTTTACCCTCAAAGTACTAACCGGAAGCAACACGATCAAATGCACGGATCGAATCGTCACTAAACGGATTCGGAATTGGATAGAATTTTGTTTGTGATCTAGAAACTCACCATATTTGATGATACAATTAGAGTTTTGATGATTGGAAACTGTTAGGAAGCTGTTGCGAACATTCTGTCCCAAAGCAGGATTTTCTGGAAAATTATGTTCTTCGCTATCGCATGCAATACGGCGCTATCGCGAAGGGTTAAAGTTCCCCTTAGAGCGATTGCGTCAAATCCTGCGCGATCGCACAGGTCTGCTGTTGCAGAACCAGAATCCGACGGCAAACTTCAGTTTTTGCACACAAACTACCCCGATTCAACTTGTTTTTCAATTCTCAAGTTTCCTAAAGGTGTTTTCAACTATAGCAAACAATTCCCAATGGTTTAATCCAACAAACAACCAACAATCAACTTGTTTCAAGAATTTAGAGCAAGTTCTTCAAAAATTTTCAAAATCTTCAAGATTCAAAATTTCGATTTACATTCCGCTACTCAAAATGATGTTATGGGGGTATCAAAACGACGGGGTAACTATAAGGAACAATCCCCGATACCAAACACCAACAAAATCGCAACAACCAACGATTTCTAGCAAATTCTTGAAATTTTCTAGTTTTTGAATTTTTTTGTTTTCTTCAAATTTTCAAGAACAACAACAAGAATAATACTAAGGCATGATAATAACACTACGAACAAGGAACGAAGGTTTGTGGAAACAACACTAGATTCTTGCTCTGATACCAACCGATGCAATGGAAACACGGAAGCGATAATTAAAGATAAAGTGAGACACAACTTAAACACTTACGAGGTAGCAACAAGGAACTATGTCTTGATACACCCTCAATTCGAGTCAAGAAGAACCTACACTACGCAACTATCCTCAAGAGACACCAGGCTCGAGCAAATAGAATGATTAAATAGGATTGAAGAACAACTTGGATTCATCCAATTGACTCAAGCCAAAATAGTTACAAGAGTTTTTGGAGCAATGCTCATCAATGTTTTTGTTCAAGGTAAGCTAAAAAAAAACAAATGATGAAGGGGTGTATTTATAGCACCCCTTTACAAGGTGTGCTTCTGATTCTGCTCCACTCCTCTTCATCGCGATCGCGCAAAAGGAGTAGAGATTGCGAAGCACAAATAAAACATCCGTCGCGATCGGGCAAATAGGCAAGCGATCGTGCAGCACAATGAATCCTTCTCCGCGATCGCGCAGTCAGTGTCGCAATCGCGCAGGTCTGTCCTCTTTCAGCAGGCAGTGAGCTCACAATGTGGTCATTTTGGCCATCTCTTGAAATGGCTCAAAATGTGCTGCCCTGTGGTCTTCCGTTCCTTCTTTGATCGAGCTCCATTGCATGGTCTTCAAGTCATCCCCCGAGCTCGTATCATCCATGCCCTTCCAAAACAAGTGTAAGTGAGTGTCTTGTATCTCCTTAGCTTGACTTCGAGTGAATGGCCTCGTCGATGCAATTTAGGTTGCATCATGGAGAAAGTGGTCAAGGTATTCCAGGTGCTTTACAAAAGGAAACCGATCAAATTATTGTGGATGTTTTAGAGAAATATAAAGTTGATATTTTTGACACCACTGATCAAGCAAAAGGTACATATGGTTTACAAAAGGCACAATTAAATCCTGTCCATCATCAAGAAAGTCATGGTAACTAAGTAGAGTATTCTATATAGTGGTTAATCACTAAGCAAAAGTGGAATATTTGTTTAATGTAATGATTTTTTGTAGTTATTTTTATTTTTTTATGTATATGCAGATAAACAGAATCCTTCAGCTAATTTATTACATAAATGTCAATCTGAAGATGAAAATGATACAGCTTTGAATCCAACAGAAGTTCAGCTTCCTGATGAAAAAATTCATTGCACACCTCATAGTAAGAGAAAAAAATTCTGTGATTTTTTTAGTCAGTGGTGTGCTGTCTCAGTAATTAAACCTGTGACTCTTTTCATCAGATCCTTATGTCCCAGTCTATAGTACTGGAACTGTATTTACTTGTCCCATTATTTAAAATTGGGACTCTTTGCATCAGATGCTCGTGTCCCAGTGTATAGTACTGGGACTCTATTTGAATATGTGTTTTTCGGCATCCTTGAAAAAAGGTTTTTATGAGCCACTCCTATGTGTTCTTATGAAATGAATCTTTGCCTAGAGAAAATGTAATGTACAGTGGTAATCTATTTTTACAGAAGCTAATAATGACAAATCTGGGAAAGAAGACGTTGTCAATCAACGCAGTCACAGTGCTGTGATTCAATCAGAATTCGGAGTGTCAATCAGCTTAGTGAAGCCGGTCTTCTTTGGACACCAGCAGGTATGTAAAATTAATTTTTATATAATAATTAGTATGGCTATTTTTGTAGTTTAAAATGTGTAACGAATTATCTTTTTATAAAGGCTCTGAACAAGGTTCACAAGAAGGTTCTCAACCAGTTCAGCTTTCTGATAATCAAAATTTTTTGACACCTGGTAAGAGAAAACATCTTGCATATTTGTATTTTTTTATTGTTTACATCAGATTATGGTCCACACCCCAGCATAAAATTCTGTGGTTATTCACTTAATAGTGTGCTTTGTCCCATTATTAAATATCGTGAGTCTTTACATCTGAAGGTCGTGTACCAGTTTAAGCACTTGACTCTATCCAATATTTTATTTTTGGCTTCCTTGCATCGAGTAAATGTAATGCCTTGTTGTTATCTATTTTTACAGAAGCAACTAATGTCAAATCTGGGAATGAAGACGTTGGCAATCAACGCAGTCACAGTGCTGAGTTTCGTATTTAAGTTGAGCATGTCAATGAGCTTGGAAGAGTTGGTCTTATTTTTACACCATTAGGTATGTAAAAGTCTTTTTTATAGCTATTTTGTATTTTATTGTTGGCAAATATGTGATCAATTATCTTATTTATAAAGGTTCTAAAGAAGGTTCTGAACAAGGTCTCAAAGAAGGTGTTGCACATTCGGATTAGAAAACGGCCTTGAAAATATTGGATAGCAAGAAAAGGAAGGATCATGATAACGATGCTTCTCCTGAAATTGCATCTCCCCCCACAATTAATGTTGGTGAAAAGTCGGTCGGGGGAAGCGGTAGCATCATAAATATTACTTGCTCAGATGCACCTTCATTTTCACTTGGCTTCTCCCAGACATCGCAAGATACTAAACCGGGGATAGATAGTATCAGGCCAGATTCTATAGATATTGATCGCTCGCAAACTAAGGGTGGTACAGAGTTGGCATCAATCGATAAAGATAATTCAAAACTTACGACACTTGTTGATGCATTTGTTGTAGTACTAGAGCAAGAGTCTGTTTTGAATTCAGCAATGAAAACACCTGAACAGTTAATTTTTGCACAGAAATGCAAGGTCGCTGGAGCAGATGACTCTGCAAAGAATATTGCAGATGTATATTCATCTAAACAACAGTCGGCTATGCAGTCTTCAGTGAAAAAAGAGGAAGGTATGGATTTTGATGTTGTGCCATACAATCCATCAAATGATCCAGAAGGAGGAGAGCTATTAGGTAGGGGACATAAGGTTCGCAAGGTTAGCCGTCATTTGTTATGTCCATTCAAGCCTTTTAAGCCAAAGGAAAATAATGATTAGAGCCTACTTATAGACGTGAATGCCCTATTCATAAAGTCAATGTCAAGTCTAATTGTTTGGGATTTTTTGATGAATGGTTGAAGAAAGGCCTGAAACAGACTGTGAGTCCCTCAACCATAAGTTATTTTATTTTATTTTGTTTTAGTTTTTGTGTTTTGAGTTAAAGGATGTTATAGATTATATTAGTACATTGGTATTGCCTAGGTTGTTTTTGTGTACCTTTTTCAGGAATGAAGATCTTTATGATGAGAAACATGCAGACATCAATTGTTAGAACCGATTTAAGTTATATACTGTTTCAGTGAAGAACAAAATGTGGTTAAAGAGATTGCACATAGAACATATTCACTTACCAATGAGGTTTTTTAAAGCTTATTTTTGTTGTTGGTTATGTAGTTTTTTTTTATATATTTGTTGACTACTATTTTTTTTTTTTTTTGTGTTTGTTATTTTTTCTATCATGCAGCATGTTGATGTTATACTGTACCATCTGAGGAAGAAGCATGTGTATCATTTCTCTAACTATTCAGCGATGTTCACAACGACAGATTTAAATTTTTATTCTTTTGTAGATTCGTTGTTCTTTGGGAAGGTAGAATCCCATTTTGATGATATGGAAAAGGAAGAGAAGAACCAGAGATTGAAAAAAAAGAAGGATAGAGTAGAAGAACAGTGGTAGAAGGAACAAGCATTTGAAGAAATGAAGAGGAAGAAACAAGGAGGAAAAAAGATTCGTGGTCAAGCAAGGAAAAAGAATTTCAACCTCTAGCAGAAGGTTTTTTAGGAATACAGGACTTGACATTGCAGGATTTACAGAAGATTGAGTTAGATTTTGACCTAGTGATTTTTCATGGAACTACGCAGAATAACCTGTATAAGTGTGTGAATATGTCTTCTAATCAATGCAGCATAGCATGGACACAAGTAGAAAAAGTCTTTATGCCAATTAGGAAGCATTCAGATGATCCTACTTATCTTAATTCTTGCACACATTATTGGTTGGGAGTTTATTCTATAAAAAATCACAGAATAGATGTCTATGATTCGATTTTTGGTGGGGATGAAAATTTTGTGAAGATGAAGATAGAAATGAATGCAATTGCTATACCTAAGCTACTAAAAGAGATGAAGTTTCATACTAAGTATCTTAATTTTGGTATGCAATACAAGAACTTGATATTATGTATAACAGTGCACCAAAACAAATAGGAGGCATAGATTGTGGTGTATTTGTAACAACGTTTACTGACCTACTCATGCTGGGACAAGATTTGTTTAAATTTGACTGGGGAGTGCGAGCTATTAGTCTTTACAGGAGCTGTGTTGCTGCTAATTTACTGATGCATGGAAGATCAAAGAGAGATGAAGGTTATGAAACTCCACCAGAGAATATGAATGATGATTATGGAGAGAATGATGATAAATTAGCTTGTAGATATGGAAGGCTTCCATTGGTTCATCTTTCTTTATCCATTTTGAATTTGACCCATTTTTATGTTTTTATAAACCATGTTGTGTGTGTGTGTGTGTGTGTGTGTGTCTATATATATATATATATATATATATATATTTCTTATTTTAGGATCACTTGTGGTTGCTTTAATTCTCATATGGTCGGTCTTACCGCCTGATTTACTTTACTGCACTGCATATTTAATTTTTTGCATTTCATATCATATATGGTTGGCTCTGCCACCTAATTAACTAACTTAATTAATTAATCTGCACTTGCTTCCTGTCCTTACTTCCCTTTATTTCTTCCCTTTTATTTAGGGGGTTCGCTTCCGGTCCCTTGGTATCAGAGCCATGGGGGGAAGTAGGGATTATTATTCTTGTTTTTAATTTACTTTTATGAGGTATTATTAGATCTTGTATTTAGATCTATAAGACATGAACTCTTACATACACTTTTACTAATATATATATATATATATATATTGTTTGTTTGTTTCTTATTATTTATTAGTTTTTGAAGTATATAAATAGGGATGCCAATACTTTTGATTTCAGGAAAACGATTGAGTTTACCACATTTAAAATAGCAGTTATTCAACTGACTTGTTATAGTCATTTTATTATTTTTATGAGATGGTGTCTGTTCAGTATAGGGTGTAATTATTATGTAATTGTGTCTGTTCAATACATAACTTACAACTGTTATAATAGCAATGATATTCTATAAATACCCATCTTAGTAGTAAAGAAACTTATTCAAAGAGAAAAGAACAATTTGTGTTTGTTAAGTCTCAGTAGTGAACGATTTCAAAATGCCCCGTCAACCAAGAACAAGAGGAGGAGCATCAAATTCAAGGCGAGGAACAAGAGAATCATCTAGTTCACATTTAGATGCTGAACAAATGAATGAAAAATCGGATCAACTAAGGGATGAAGTCTGGGAATGGAAATTTATGTTCGAGAAGTTCTTCCATGATTACAAGAAGGACATGAGAAGGATGAAGAGAATTCTTAAAGGGCTACTTCTTAATAGGCATATTGACTATAGTATCTACTCTACACCACCAGGATCACCACCGGAAGCACCAATGCAACCACCAGCAGAAGCACCAAACAAGCACCCTAACTTTGACTGTTTATTTTGTAATGTTTGTTTATTTGAATGTTGAATAATTATTTTAGTTTTAGTTTCTTTATGCATTCTTCAATGTGGTTTTTATTTTTGTATCAGTCAGTATGTTAGGAAGTCCCAGTATATTGTACTATGACTCTATCAAAATAAATACAAAGTCTCATGTTTTTACCTTGGAAAAATATGATTTGGTTATTTACATTTCTCGTCTAAGTCTCTATGTTATCAAACCTCAGTTCATTTTCCCTTGAGTACAGCAAAATAAATAGAGATCCTCAGGTATTTATACTAGGACATGTGAATTGGTTGTCATTTTTTTTCCTAAGTCCCTATGTTTAGAAACCCCCAGTTCATTGTGATGAGACTCCATTAAAATAAATAAAGAGTCCCATGTTTTTTCCCTGAGGAACATGTGATTTGGTTATTTTACATTTTTTCCTCTAAGTCCCCATTTTATCAAGTCCCAGGTCGATGTCCTGTGAGTCCAGCAAAAATAAATAGAGATCCCTAGGTATCTATACTGGGACATCTGAGTTGGTAGTCATTTTTTTTTCTAAGTCCCTATGTTTAGGAACCCCCAGTTCATTATAATGAGACTCCATCAAAATAAATACAGATTCCCGGATTTTTTCCCTAGGGAACATGTGATTTGGTTATTTTACATTTTTTTTTCTCTAAGTCCCTATTTTATCAAGTCCCAGGTCGAAGTCCTATGAGTCCCGCAAACTAAATAGAGAACCCCAGGTATCTATACTGGGACGTCTGAGTTGGTTGTCATTTTTTTTTCTAAGTCCCTATGTTTAGAAACCCACAGTTCATTGTAATGAGAGTCATTCAAAATAAATACAGAGTCCCAGGTTTTCTCCCTAACGAACATGTGATTTGCTTACGAGGTGGCATCCCCTATGTTATAGGGGCAGTTGTATGCCCTTATAACACAGTTTTTGCTATAGGGGCATTTTGTATATTTTTAGTTAATTTGTATGGATAATATCTAATGTCTGCCCTAAATACAGTTTTGAAATATAGGATCATCATACATTTTAAAAAGTTGTAGTTTCGTCTTAGAAAAATAAAAATATTGCTTCCCCAAGACAATGTGCATGCAGTTCAAAATTGCCACGCTCTGCAGAATGGCTACTGAAATAAACAGACACGACGTGATCTGTATTCGGAGATTGCAGGTTGCAGGGAGACGTTGAGGGGCTGAAATGTAGTGTAGAGCAGCTTCGAAGATTAATTATTCGACAAAATCAGAGGCTGGGAAGTAATGAACGAGAAATGAGAAGGACTAAGAGGACATTGAGATAATTTCCAAACTACAATGAAGTGGATCGTCCTCCAGGGTCACCAGTGTGAAGCATTAGCACTAACTTTAGTATTTTTAGGGTTTTATTATTTTTAAGCTGAATTAAGTTATGTAAGCAAGTTTTTATTTTTGTTTGTATTTTTATATGCCTTATCGCAGGGTTATATATATTATATATTGAAATATAGGAATATAATTTAAAATCACTTTTAATATTTTTACAAGAAAGGTTATGGTGTGAACAAACATAAATAGTGTTTTACATTTTTTCAATGTTAAAATGAGTGTTAAATGGAAAAAAAGACTAGAATGTTATTCTTTTGACTGCCACTGTATCTAAGTTAACTAGAACTCTTAGTATAATATACTGGAATAGAACCAAATAAATATACCAATTCCAGTATAAAGACCTGGACTTTATTGAAAATCAAAAGACTAGCAACCTACAGGGATTTGACAGGACATATTTAACTAGGCAAAATGTTTGGAATATAAATAGCACTCTTTATTGTTATTGAAGAGTCATTTTGACTAGGTATAAAGTTTGGTAATAAATTGTGATTCTATCCAAAATCAAAAGGACAAGCAATGTATAGTTTTTTTGTAAAGAAAAAAGAATCTTCAGCTTTTTTTGACAATACACAACAATTCAAAACAGTGTGTATATTCTTATAATATAAATAGACGATTTTGTTATTGAAGAGAACACACAAAAAATTGCAGTTTATGATGTCAGGTCTCTGGGAAGCAGTGTTGAATGAATTAGATGCTCAGTTTGTAAGTTAATCATAAATTATTTTAAAAGTGTAATTTTTGTTGTTGTTATTATTGAATAACAGTGTTCTTTTTCTTTTTTTTTTGTTCGCTTGCAGATTTTACCACAACCCTTAGCGGTTAGGCTTCCACGACATGATCTCCCAGCTATTCTCATTTGTCGTGGTAATAAATAGAACTACCAAAAATATAAAAGACAAAAAAAGCTTTGCAATGGATGGAGGGAGTTTGTTCTACGTAATAATCTGGAGTTAGGATCTACACTACATATTAGAATTTTGGAATCCGCAGATCGTGTGGTTTTAAGTGTTAGCATTTGGCAATCTGAACTAGAACTTTTAAGTTCTAGTTCTACTTCTAGTTTTGGCTCTACTGTTGAAGATGTCTGATAGTACATTTGTCTGTGTATTTAGTTCTATGTCTACTGTAATTTTTTTTGTCTGTATATTTTATTGTTTTTTAACTTCCCAGTTAAGTAAGTGCAATGTAACTATCATTTCTATTTTGGTAATAAATTGTAATTGTTCAGTGTTCTTCTTGTAACTTTTATATAATGGTGTCTTTTCAATTATAAGTTGCAATTGTTACAAATAGGTTTGATGTTATGACTATAAATACATAAGAATTATTAGTTGTTTCTCATCATATTATTATATTTTTTTCAAAAATGTCTGAGAGTAGTGTCAATCAAAAAATATCATCCCCTCTACCAGCACCAGCACTACCACCATCACACCAACCACCTCCACCACCACCACCAGCACCGCCACAACTGCCGAATAATTTAAATTGGGACGTTGTAATTCTTCAGGGTCAGATGCAGGACAAGTATAATATAATACAACAAATTCGAAACCATGTCTGGAATACACGTTACGTGCAAAGCCGACAATTGTGAAGGATCTGGCGCTTTATTGATGCTTCAGTAGAGTTTATAGGATGGAAATTCCACCAAGATCTCCATAATGAAATATGTTAAATTTCTATGTATTAGTTTTAATAATTATCCTATAATTTCTTAGTTTATACAATACAAGTATTTAGCCACAGGTTAAAATACTGTGATTCTGTTTTTATAAAAGTCTATAACTCCAGTCCAAAGTACTTGGACTTTCTATGTAATTCCAGTTTTTTCATTCATCTATTAATAAAAAATTTTATGGTAATATTTTTTGTGTTTATGAAAATGTCAGTTAATTATTTTTTTGTGTTACTGTGGCTTTCAATAGTATAAAGTGAGATTCAGCATTTTGTAATGTAACTTAAAGAATCTTTCCATATTTTTTTTGAGTTTTCATGCCATATAAAAAGAGGAAAGAATCTATCTGCTTTTACGGTATTTGTCAAGTGCATAATACTTTGACTTTTAATATACAATTACAACCGTCTCAGTTCGATCTTATCCTAAACAGATAGGAGGACCCCCTAGCAAAAAAGGTGATGTCTTTTTATTGGAATTTGTTCTATCCTTTTGCGGAGAAAGATTTTAGTAGAATCTCTGTGATTTCAAGCTTGAAAATGTAAAAAAAAAAAAAAAGGAATATATTACAGCTTTTTTTTCTCTTAGTTGTAATGTCATCTAAAAAGAACAAACATTCTTCAAAGAATTTTTTGGAAATTCTGAATTTGCAGTTTAGTTTTCTTGTATAAATTACACAGTGGTGTTGTATTTTTATTTATACAAAATTAATGTTATTTCAAAAAGAAAAGAAAATAAAAAAAAGTAATACAACAAGAAATAGCTTGCAATGATGAAGCAAGAAGACAACAATAGTACAGCTTGACGAATGATGTTAGGAATTTGAAAACTGATCTTAAGTTACTGAAAAACGAGATATCTGTTGTGAAGAATAATTTGAATTTGTTAATTAATATTTTTGTAGCATTCAAAAAGAAAAACACTACAAATATGAATCGTCTTTTTGACAAGCTTATGGACATTGAATTCTAGAACTTTACGGACTCAACCTCTGGCTGTACCTCTCGTGTCCCTAGTAATCGTTAATGTTTTCATCATTCTTTTATTGTATGTTTTCTAGTGTTTATGTGTTTCATGCTTCCAGGTGTGGGAAGCAAGTGTAATTTGAGTTGATGTGTTTTTTGAACTTCAAGATGCTAATGTTGTGTTTTAGAAGTCCCCTTTTTCTGTAATTTTTATCTCATTTTTAATGAAAATGGCTGTAAGTTTGTGTATTGTTCTGTGAAAAAATTTTATTATTTCATTGCAATATTAGCAAAAGGAAAGAATAAAAAACCTAATCTTATGCTTAGATGGGGGTCCAAGGCATATATCATGAGATAGCCAGCTTAAGCCACATGGAGTCTCAGTTCTGTACTTGAGACTATTATAAAAACAGGCGGAGTCCCAGCATTTAATACTGGGACATTGAGGTAATGCAGATGTAGTCACAGTATTTTATCCTGGGACAATAAGCTTAAGCCATGTGGAGTTGAAAACCTATGTACCCAATAACGACCTAACCCTGCAGTCGAGAAAATCTACAATTTACTAATACATTGAAAAACTGAATAATAGAGAAACTTAGCTTTTTTTATTTGAATTTCTTATATATCAATGCATTTTTTGGCTGTAACAGTTGAACAAAGTTAAATAGTGTTAGCCTATAAATAAGACTTTGCAGTGGAAGGAAATTACAACATATTTTCACTAGTTCTAGTTATATAAGTTTTTCTTTATAGTAAAAAATATTTTACAAAAGAATATATGGAGCTGCCTGCTTATTTCTATAAGAAACTCACAAGATCTTATTTCAAAATAGATGTTTTTATAGACTAAAAGTTTTAAGTTTTAATCCAATTTTTTTAGTTTGTGTTAGTTTCACTAATTCTCACATTTACTGTTTGTACGTTTTTCCAAAAAGTTGGAGGCACAGAATCCCTATTGAAAGTGGCATCGCGCTTATATTATGTAACGACAAAGACAAAGAGATGAACTAAAAAATTGTAAAATACAAAAGACTCTGTAATGGATGAAAAAATCTTCTTTAAGAGCAAGGTTTCAACCAAGGGGATACTCTTTGTTTTAAGTTCATTTTGTTTGAGGACACCAATTGGAATCAGATTACTTGTTTTGAAGTTAGTCGCACCAATCCTCAAGATGCTTGTAGTGATTATGATGGTGGTGATGATGATGATGCAGGATCGACACAGAAGCCAATTTTAATCAATTAAGCTTTTTTTAGTAGTTTTGTGTTGTTGTTTTAGTTAATGTAGTATAAGTTTCTGTTTTTCATTATGTATTTTGAATTTTCCAGTGTATTTTGTCTGATGTTTAATGTACTAGTTTTCATCTAGTTTTTATGCATTAGTGATTCAATTACTAGAGAAACTAATACTATCTAAACGGGAACAAGAAATTTCATACTAAAAATTAAAAAATATCTAGTATTTATGATAATCAGTTCAAAGATTACAAAAAAGAATCCACTGCAAAAGAATTGCTAGTGTTTTACTAGGGCACCTAGCTAAAGTTAAATAGAGTCCCCAGTATTTTTACTGGGTTTCTAAGATTTAACCATAAAGGAGTTACAGTATTTTTATCTGGGATACTAGTCTTAATTGTGTTAGAATTCCAGTATTTTTTTATAGTTCAAATCTGTATACAGAAAAATCACCTAAATAGAGTCTCAGTAGAAATACTGGGTCACTAAGGTTTAACCAAGAAGGAGTTACAATATTTTTATCTAGGACACCAACCTTAATTGTGTTGGAATCCAATATTTTTTTTATAATTCTAATCTTTATACGGAAAAATCACCTAGCACTGCAGTCGAGAAAGTCTGGAATTTATAACGTTGGGAAACTGGAAGAACATAGAATCACATCTTTTTTTATTACATTTATTATGATATCAATGCATTTTTTGACTATACAAATTAAGTTTGACTGTAACAGTTGAAGAGAAGTATTATCTGTTAGCCTATAAATAAGGCTTTGTAGTTGAAGAAAATTACAAGTTATTTTTCAATTTATCTAGTCATATAAGATTTTATTTGTAGTAAAAAATATTTTCATAAAAGAAGATATAGACAATGATGACAATCATGTGGAGGGACTTGGTCATTTCTATAAGAAACGGACAAGTTCTTACTTCAAAAAAGATGATTTTGTAAGTTAAACTGACAAGCCAACTTTTATTTTTTTCATCTAATTTTTTAGTGTTTGTGGTTTTTTTTAACTAACTGTGAAAGTTTATTCCTTTTAGATTTTTCCAAAAAGTTGGAATGAGAAGCTGCCAGATATAAATGGTTATGCGTGTATACTTTGTGAAGATGGCGATGAAGTATATGAGATGAAATTCAAGGTTGGGAGATATAAAAGGTTGTGTAATGGATGAAAAGAAATGGTTATTCAGAAAGGTTTCAGACAAGGTGATTTGCTTCGTTTTGAACACCTTTGGCATGAGATTTTGGAGAACGGGGCTGCATCTGTATGTTTTGAGGCTGCTGTCAGAAACCACCGGAATGGTGATAGTGATGATGATGGCGACGACGATGATGATGAAAGAAGTGATGATGATGATGATGATGATGATGCAGGATTAGCACAGAAGCCAATTATTGTCATTCAATAAGTCTTAGTAGTATTGTCTTGTTCTTTTAGTTAACGTAGTTTATATTTTCTGTCTTTTATTATATGTAGTGTGTTTTTTAATTTTCTATTTAGTTAGAGTACTGTGTTTTAGTTTGTTATTTGTTATTTGTTTTTTGTTAGTTCATGGAGTACAAAGGAATTCAAAAACAAAAAATAAAAAATTTATGCTCTATAAAAGAATAGTCCTTTTTTCACTTCAGAATTGCTGCCACTTGATGAAATAGAGAAGTATGGTCTTCTATCTATCTAGTGATGACGGATCCCTAACTGAAAAAAAAAGTCAAAAAGAAAGTTTTTAACATAGCATCTTTTGTCAAGTTTAAATTTCTATTGAATTGTAGTAAAACAAAACTAAAAAGTAAAAGCAGACAGAGAGACATACCTATATTTTTATTGAAAGTTATGTCTCTTTGAATACGGATGAAGTGCTGGAGTGTATATGCAGGATGTTCTATTGTGTCCATGTTTTTTACAGTTCGAGCATCTCTTCACCTTTTGTCTGACAAATTCTGCAATTGACATATATCCTTTTGTCTGCCTCCTCCCTGACTGAACTTTAAAATTTGGAGGTTTTGTTATCTCTTCCTTGATGCTATCTGGAACAACCCATGATTCTACATTTCCAACAGTATTGATTTCCCCTTCATATTGTTTTAATCACATTTCTCTTTTATACCATATAGAGTAGTAATCGGACTTGTGTAGGTGTACCCTATCTATAGTAGCAAGTGGATGTTCACAAGGTATTTCATCCATTTAGAACTTCAGGCATTGACATTCCTTGTTCTTTAAACAAATATTAAATTCTTTCTCTTCATGTATTACCTTAAAGCTTTGATCTCTAGTCCGGTCAACCTGAAAAAATAAAATCTATAAGAGTGATAGTCGAGTTTTCATTTTTTAAAAAGAGAAAAAATAACCAGCATGACACATGAAGAGTCCATCTGCATAAAATATTGAGTCTCACTGTTTTAATAGTAAGACTCTATCTATATAAACTAGCGAGTCTCGGTATTTAACTCTGGGACTCCAACAAAATAACTGGAAACTAGCGAGTCCTACTATTTAATCTTGGGACTCCAGCAAAATAACTGAAAAGTCCCAGATCTTTTTAATAGGACTTCATGAATAATAATAGCGATAAAAGGAATTCCATCCTAAAAACAACTGGGAACTCCCCAGGCATACAAAAGTGTATTTATTTTATATACTCACATTCATTTTGTATGTTGTTTGTTTCTTAGAAAATCAGGTTTGTAGCTTGTTCATTATGTTTTCCATCATTGACAATGTTGATTTTTCTCTAGCTTGTAACAGAGCATTATTCATTGATTCCACGATGTTTCTTGTCATCATGTCATATTGTCGATTCGGAAAGCAAGCTCTAGCCAATCTCTCTGGTGGTTCTTCCATGAGGTAATCATAAGTTGCCCTATCTGTTTGTTTCAAATTCTTCATGTCTTCTTCAAACTCTTTACGTGTGTAGACCCGAGATGTACTCTGGAAGATAGCTATCACCGCAGGACTCACGTTCCTTTTGTTAAGGTTTTTTTCGAGATGTTATACACACATCCCATGCGTGCATTCTGGATACACATGTGCAAGTCCATTTGCAATTGTAGAGTTATGATCAAAAAGGAACACCAAATTCTCACGACTTCCAATTGTAATGCGCAACTGTGTAAAGAACCAATTGTATGCCATATTATTTTCTGAGTCCACAACTCCAAAGGCAAGAGGGAAGATTTGGTTATTTTCATCTTTTGTCACCGCAACTAATAGTGTTCCTGAATATCTTCCTTTGAGGAATGTTCCATCGACAGCTATGACGGGTCTACAATGTTCCCAGCCTTTGATAGATGCCCCACAAGCAAAAAAATATATATTTGAACTTGCACAACACAGGTGTTGTGTTATTAGTAACATCCCATCAAAAACAATATCCGTGGAGTCCTAGATTTTTTAACTATGACTCCATTTAAAAGAAATATTGAGTCTCAGTATTTCAGTATTTAATCATGGGACTCTATCTATATTAATTAGCGAGTCCCAGTATATAAACATAGTACACCAACAAAATAACTGCCAAGTCCCATATCTGTTTACTAGGACTTCATCAAAAAAATAACTTGGACTGCCCAATTATTTTCCCATTATTTACCTGTTCTCAGTATCTTTTTTCAAGGCAATGTGTATCTAAATTGATGTCTCTCAGGACATGTAAATATGCAGGTAACTTTTCAAAGTTTTCTTCATGTGTCCCTCTAATAAAATTCACACCTTCTTGTATAGCACGCCATGCCTTATTATAAGAAATTTCAACTCCCAATTTTCTTCTTATCTCTGCGACGAAAAATTAGGTTTGACTAGATATTTATTATCTCGAATATTCTCAAAAATCACATCTCTCACAATATTTGAAGTAGCATGCTTTTGATCTCTTTTTTTGTTGTCAACTAAGCAACTGCGATTCTTCTGAAACTTCAATATTTTGAACAGTGTGCATTATTTTATCCTGGAAGAGCAAAGACTCTAGTCACATTTTTCATTTGCGCATACAAGTACATATCTCGTTGTGCTCGATCTGACAGCTTTGAATTCAAAGTGATGCGATATTGCTATTGTTTGTAAACATCTAGTCAGACAGTGCTTGTTCAGAAAAATGGATCCAACTCTTATGTCATCTATTGTTGCGTCTTCTTTGAGTATTGGACGAGGTGATTCTTTCACTTTATTCTTTGAAGACCTCTTTCTTTTTATGCATGGCCGTTGATGTCTCGGATTGTTGAAAAACCACAGCTTCTTGTTCTGTGTTTTCAGTAATCATTAACTCATGCACGACAGTATCTACTTGCACAGGTGGAGGAGTTAACGTAATAACTTCAAATGCATCATCATCATCATCAATTTGGATTATCATTTGTCCTTCAAACGATGCAGCATGAGGTATTGTACTGAAATTTGGAGAACTAACAGGAGGATATGATGTTATATTTACTAAAGGAGGGGATTGCGGAAGCGGTGGTGATGCAATAGGAGGAGTGTTATTAGAAATCTCATACTGCAGAGATTGTTCTGTAATGTCAATTATGAAACATTTAGTGCTGTAAGTATAATTGCTCTTCATCAAGTGTAAGCAGCTGATTAAATCATCAATTCTCCTAATAGGCACCCTTTTACTTGTACGAAGATTCATATCGAACCATATGAGTTCCTCAAACTTTTCTACATCTACATCTATAGATTTGAAAGGTTTTTTTTCTCTGAAATCTTCAAATGTATTTGTTTCACTATGCATAAAAAGGCTTGTCTGATGATCTTCATATCTATAATCTGGCTTCCATTTGCTATTGAAATCAACAATAATGCAGATTTCACCCATTCCTCTTTTTTTATTTAAAGAAAAAAGTTACACCATATTAATAAAATTCAGTAAAATGACATGGACAACTGCTACAGTAAGATTCAGATTGCTTATTTTTTACAGGTTTGTGAACAAGCCACAACACAAAATACTGCAACTGTGCTTTAATAATGAACTAAGTCAAGGTATTTTATTCTGCGACTCTTATTAATTTCATTTCTATTTTCAACTGACGACAACAAGTCACAGTATAAGATAATGTAGTTATGCTTCAATAATAAACTAAGTTCCAGAATACTATATTGTGACTCTTATGAATTTCAATGCAGCACAACAAAGTCAGAGCATATAGTACTGTAGGTATGCTTCAAGAATGAACTAAGTTACATATTTTTATACTGGGACTCTTTTGATTAAATATGCATAACCACAGCATAAAACACTGGACTTTTTATTCAATAAGGAATTAAGTCTCAGATTTTTAATTCAATGATTTTTTCATCTCCTTCTGCAGATTTTAAACTTTTCAGTTTCAATTTTTTAGACTGAAAAAAATCGCATAGCAACAACAAATTCGTCGAATGAATTGCATATTTTACAGTAAAAATAAAATCATAATCACGAACTAATAACAGATTTAGAATTTAACGTATAAATTGAAAAAAATAGAGCCCAAATTATAAACAAACTGATAGATTTTGAATCAAAATTAATAATAACAGAATCGATACCTTTCTCACACACTTTTACAGTTTGAATCTGAATTTGAACTTGAATTTGTGATTCCGGGAGAGAGAAATGCCATAATTTTGTGATGAGCTCCGTGTTTTTACTCTGTTTTTAATGGCAGTTCATAACTCTCTGTTCTATTTTAAGTGTAGCTGTAGGTTTTTTAAGGGGTAATTTTGTAAAATCACATGTGTGGTTGTTGCCACGACAACAACGTGTAAGTGTGTGGGGAGATTTTCGGCTATTTCTCAATGAATTGTGATATGATGGATGAAAATCATTGACTGGGTGCAAATTTGGCTACTGATCAATTTTTCACTTCAATGAAGGTAGTAACATTTAATGCAACAAGTCCTAGAAGCTTACATTTTGTAGCTATCCAAGTAAAGCTACTAAAGCTTAAAAAAACAGTAAGAACGAAAGAAGAGAAAAGAAAAAAGGAAATAGAGAAATTGGCTAATTGATCATGATAAACTAAGAAAAGGATTATTCAGAAAGGCATTAAAAAGGAAAGGAAGTTATTCAATAACTATTCTTACCCAGGGTTCCATTTCTTTGATGGCCTTTGGTCTTGTGGATATTTTACCACGTGTTCCTTACGTGTGTAGCTGCCGATAGGCGTACTTACTATTCCTTAGTTTTGTATGTACACTGTATATTAAATGTTATGCCTTGTTGTTGGTATTGCATTGAGCATAAAAGCATTGTACTCTTGTTGTGAGCTTGATATGTACTTTCTGGCAGTAGATGAGGATTCCGCACTAGTGAAGAGTTATTATTGCATATATCTCCTAGTAACCGATGAGGGTCCCGCACCGGAGATAGATTTCGAGCACATATGACCCTATTGAATCATCATACATTGATTTCATACATTTATATGTATTTTTATGAGTTTTATGGATTTGTTGTAATGATTATCTGTGTAAGACTTTTCTGGTTGACTGCTATGACTTCTATTTCCCTGGCTAGCGTAGCTATTCTTCGAGTTCACTAGTTTATCCTCACATATTGAGTCCTTATGATTCACTCCCTATTTGTTTCTTATTGTATCTTTCGTTTCGGTAAATTCTGCTCCAGGACCCAGCCGCCCGCATTGTGACTGAGGAGCAGTACATTCCCAGCTGTCCACGGTAAGCCATCTTATTAATTGAGGCCGCTAGTTGTAGATATTATAGTTTTTCTTATTTGTGCTTCCTTCGGGAGATGTGTATATCTTTTGGACTTCTTAGATGTCTGATCTGAAAACCTCTAAACCTGTGTAATTTATGTAGTTAGCTGTGTTATTCAGACAGCTTGTATATATGTCTATCCTTAGGAGTTATCTTATGTTGTTAAGGTTAGGTTCATTTTATTTTCAAGGTAATTCTATGTCATTTATATTGATTTAGTTAATTGGGTTCGCTCAACAGGTATGGGGAAGGTGGCCGGGTGACCGCACGGCCTAGCTGAAAATTCGGGTCGTGTTAAATATAAGCCAGTTGCTACGCCAGTTTGCTCTTCTTCTTCATCTTCTCTAGACTCCTCAACTTCATATCCTCTTGAGGATCTCTATATCGTAGCTTGGTTGGTGCCATGCAGTACCTCACTTTAATGCGCTTGGACGTTGTCAATGACGTTAACACTACAAGTCAACATATCCTGCCATCTTAACCTCATCGCTTTGTAGTTGTTAGGCACTTTTTGCGCTATATTGCTTGTACATTGCATTATAAACTTTCCCTTATAGGCTTCACATTTATTTCTTTAATTGCTTATTCTGATGCTGATTGGGATGCACTATAAGAAAATGCATCTCTAGCTACGAAACTGATCGTAGCTAAATATGATAATTTTCGTGGCTAAATACTTTAGCCATAAAAGTTTTTCTCCTAGCATACCGTAGCAAAAAGTGGGGTGGCTAAAAATTAGCTACAAACTTTATCCACTCCATGGCTAAGAATTAATACTTATTGCTACAAAAGTTTTTGTGTTGTAGCTAAAACAATAGAGCTTCTTGCCACGAAAAATATACCTATAGCAAATGATTTTATTCTTTTGCCACGACAAAAAAAACTCTATAGCTATCTTAATAATGTAGCCATCATGTATTATATTGTAGCAAATACCTTAATTTATTTGCCACGCAAATTCAAATTTTGTGGCTATTTTTATAGTTCAGTCTCGTGGCAATAGAACTTGTATTTAGCTATGAACTTTTTGATTCATAGCTATGAAATAAAGTTTTTGCCGCAAACCTTTTTAATTTGTAGCTAAGAAGTCAAACTTTTTGCTATAAACTATATTGAATTGTGGCAAAAGATTTTCCTCATTTGCTACAAAAAATTGTACATTGTAGCTAAGAAGTCATACTTCTTGCTATGAAGTATATAGAATTGTAGCAAAATATTTTTGTCATTTGCTACAGAAAGCGAACATGTAAAGCCATGTTCTACTCACAAACACTATTAACCACAACAATTTATATAATGTAGCTAAGAACCATAATCGTAGCATCAAATATATACAAAATTGTATAACAATATTTCTTCAATTATTTTTTAAAAAATGCACAAAAACTAAAGAAGATATAATAAAGTCGTTAATTTCATTCAAACATTTAAAATAACTAAATATTTTGTTCAAACATATCCGATGTTCGTAAAAGAAAAAAGCTACTCGTGTCACAATCAATTTTTGATCTTTTCATGGTTTATTTATGTCCCAGGCGATCTTTGATACTTTCATGATTCCTCCATAAACTGCAATAACAATTCAAAAAAAAAAAAAAGATAAGAAAACGATGAAATGATGTATCTTAGAAAAAATGACACTCATCCTTCCTAGCAGAGTACCCATGTTAATAAAAAAAATTAACAAATTTCAAAAGCCCCTGTTACATCAAATGGATTCCATGAGATTAATATAGAATAGCTTTGTTACACAAATGGACAATTCGAAGAGTAATTATTTTCATTCATCACCTCTGGCTCAAAAGAATCGCTCAGTGATAGCTTAGCTAGTAATGAAACCCAGAGTGTAGATATTATATGAAACACAAGTGTTTTGCTGACACTTGCCTAGCCCGCCAGGGCATCAATGAAGGCAGCCCATAACCTCTCCTCCACTCTAACTAGTAATTACACCCTCAAAAAAGTCCCATCTTGGAAGTACTCTAGCTAGGCTAACATAAGACATTTTACATAACAAACAAAGCCAAGGGAAAAAGGTACCCCAGCTATTCAGTTCTAGCTATAGAAAAAGTTCGATCAACAAATGATAGTTTCATGATGAAATACATGATCTTTTAAGCTAGATTCCAAAAACCCAAAACATGGTGTTGATGAGACTGTCCTGGCCCATTCTAAGAGGGCATTCTATTACATCACGTACCAACAGCTCTAACTATGCCTATACATTTTGGCACCCTTCTATGAAAACAGTCTCGCTCTATTCAAAGCTACTTATTTGGTGCTCAAAAGACCAAATAATTGTATGTTCTTCCAACAAAAAACATGTAAGAGCAACACTGCTATCAACACCATCACTAACCAAGACAACAAACCTTAAAAGAGTATTCACCATTGAGCAAGATAAGTATTTGGGGTCAAACTTTCCAACCACATAGTTACTAACTGGAAATAAAACTAAAATGGGTTTAAGAGAAAAAAGTATTCTTGTATTAATACTTACAGTTGCATCATTCAGAACAAGTTGACGTTATGCTGCAAACATCCTTAGTTTTTCTTCCAATCGTCTATCATAATCTGCTAGCTTATTTTCCATATCTTTCTTAATTCCTTCAACTTGTTCCCGAGCTTCCTTTTTAACTTCTTCCACACACTCATTTTCTTCTTTTCTTGCTCCTTCCAAACGCTCATTTGCTTCTTTTCGTGTTGCCTCTACTTGCTTTATAAGTTCGATCTTTGTTGGTCGTCCACCAAAATATTCACTATTACTTTTTCTGGGGCCATATGCATGAAGATATCCATTTTTTTCATCCCCAAGCACTTGAGAAAATATCTCATCATCATTTAAAGAGATTTCTCCTTTTTCTTGCTACTTTTTCAATTGGTCGAATTGAGTCTACAATTCATAAAAATGTAAATCAAACAAAAATATATGCATAAATATATAATACTAAAAAATGAGATAAAGAGGAAACAGATTGTCTACAATGGCATCTTCTTAAAAATCATCCACTTCTTTTCCAATTTTTCTTTTGTCAGATTCCTAGAAAAGGTCAACACGAGAATGTACTTTTCCATTCTCTATCGTCTACAAAAATAATAATCAGTATTATTAATTGATTAAGATAGGTGATATAATACTTCTAAGATTTGTCTAAAAAATTATTATATTGTTCATACCATTTTATATCTAAGCCTCGCATAACTTTGGGTCCCAGCATATGGAGGCAAGGACCGTTTCGATCTATTTGTCTTATTCTGCATGCTTCTCTTTTGAATACAAAAAATAAAAAAAATGATTAATATTAGTTTCTGCGACATGTAATAATTAAAAAGGTACAAGCCTAATTAACTTAATTACCTGAAATTCAGCATCTCTCCAAAGGTCGACTAAATATTTCCATTCATCAGCGGGTACATGTTAGGCTTATTTCGTAAGCGAAGTTGATAAGTTGATTTTGAATCAAAATATTTTATTTTCAGCTTATGCCTATAGTCCATATAGAGGTCTCTCATATGACCAATGATTGCTCCTTTTCTGCTTCCGGACACATCAAAAGTAAATTTTTCCTGTCAAATAATAAAAACAACATTATATCGTGATTGTCCTTTCTACTACGTGTAAATTCATATAAAAGTAAAGAAGATTTTGAACTTCGTTAGTTTGCTAGTATTTCTTACCAAGAAAATGTCCCACATAGTATCAATCTTGGTTTGCTCAATAGCTTTCCAGCCATTTACTTTTAGTGGACAACAAGCTCGGTTTCTAATTGTTTGTCCCAAAAACCAGACGAACTGTGTTGAATTATCACCAATCGCTTGATGGTCCTCATCAAATTCTACTGGTAACTTTTCTCCCTCATTTAAGTTTATTATTTTCACGCACCGAGTAGGACCTCTGGTTTTTCTTTTCAAAATTTTGGAGCCTGGATTTAAAGTTTAAATAAATACGGTCAAGAAGAAATGATGACAAAAGTGTGTTTGATCACTGCAAAATAATACAAAGATAAGTATACCTGTTGAATTCCTTTCTAGCCCTTCACTTGGTTCATGTCCTTCAACATCCGATTCGTTCACATCTTCAAATATATTATGTCTAAAACTATTTTCTCTGAGAGATGTACTCATAAAAACATCACAATTGTTGGGCAATGTATAAATTTCAATGGGCTTCCTCTTATTCATCTTGTAACTATCAGGCATGTTTTGAACATCTGAATCATCATGACACTCCACTAGTGCATCATAATCACTAATAGCTCTATCTCCTCTCAAATAAAAGAACTTATCTCCTTTCATAAAATCAAAGCTAAAATGTTGTTTTAGATAATCCACCATATCAAAGAAGCATATGAAGTCTACATCAATGTCATCTATTTTCCTCAATTTTCCATGTACATACTTGACGAGGTCCAAAGTGCATAGGAATTTTCTGCTAGTTCTTGTCAAATTCTAATATAGTTTAAGATATCGTCCCACAGAGATTGGGTATTCTATGCTACGGACTTGTAGTATTTTAATTACTATTTGAGGGAATCAAATTTATGAAAAGTGAGTTTTTTAATTTGAATTTACTTAAGCTAAAATAAAGAACTTCTGGAAGGATTCAAATTTAAAAGGAGTGGGGGAATCGTTGAATTCACTTGGTAATACTTATAATAAATATCTCAGTTTTAACATGTATTTCTCTTAAGAATAATTGTTTATTGCTAATTTTATATTTTTCTCACTAAGAAAATAATCAATTAATAACACTCCGTGAGGTTATGCATATTAATCAAATTATAACTAGTGACGATTAAACCGAAATATTTTTCTTGCCTGAATTGTGCTAAAAAGTAGTAAAAACTTCGTGAGAATATTTTTACGGAAAATCAATAATCTTACCTACAACAATTCCTCCGTGAGAATTAAAACTGAGGTAAATAAGATTACAGACTTGAAAAAATAGTTTTTACTCTACTCATTTATTCATCAGTTATTATACATTAATTTTGCTCCGTGAGAATTACAAAATTAATATAACAATAACCTAGTGATAAAATAGACGGATGTGAAAATAAAGGTTTAGTAAAAACTATAATTCCAGAACATTGTTAAAATGTGACTAAAAAAACCTCAGGCTAAGCATGTATTAAAACTGAGATAAGTATTATAAATATTACCGAGTTTCATCAACTATCCCAACAAAAGAGATTACTCCATTATGGAGTAAGAAAAACTATTTTAAAATATAAAGACTTATGAAGAAATGTTATTCTTCTAAAAAGGAAAATTACAACAAGACTTTAGAAAAAGAAAGAGAGCAACGTTGTTAGTTGTCTGCAAATGATAATTGGTGCCCTTTTTCATACAACTTTGGCCTTTATTTATAGAGAAGATTCCATGCCAAATTTCTACCTAAGATGCCATATCTTAAGGTGGTAGGAAATATTTCAAGATGGCCAAGGTGTGTTGGGTTTTGAAGACATTTTCCAAAGATTCATACGTAGCTTCATTCCATAACCTTTCTTTCGTTTGCACTTTTATTCTTCAGCGTAAAACAATTCACGGACATTACTACCAGTGTTATAATCACACTATGAATAATGTAATCATCAATGGTCATTCCCTTATTTTTCTTCACCTTGAATAATTTCTTCTTCCTGCAAAATATGTTAGAAAATATGCGAGAGATGGATATATTTATTCACGTTTTATTTAAAATACTTAATATTTAACTATAAAAATATATCAATAAATTATATCCATCAAATTCCCCCATACTTGAATCTTTGCTCGTCCTCGAGGAAAAAGAAATTACTTTTTTATTAAATAAAAAGTATTTTCTTCAAAACTCATGATCTTTGTAGGATAGAAAATTTGTTCAAGATAAACTTCCTTTATCATGATCAATGCAATTATTCTTTTACTTCACCAAATTCTTTAACTTATTTCTGAATTTTGACTTGAACAACAAGAACTTGCAGCCTTCTCCCCTTGAATCTTTCAAAATTGATAGAG
Organism: Petunia x hybrida; assembly: GCA_037355625.1. Taxonomy (NCBI): domain Eukaryota; kingdom Viridiplantae; phylum Streptophyta; class Magnoliopsida; order Solanales; family Solanaceae; genus Petunia; species Petunia x hybrida. The sequence continues at coordinate 884,606 of JBBBVM010000360.1, forward strand.
TTATGATCATGTATTCAATAAGTATCATAGTCCTGTCCATAGGCTTGCTCGTCATATTCATCTCCACTAATATTGATTCAATACTGACTTTCAAAATCTTTTTAGGACTTTTCATGGCTTGTAATGTTAGGCTTCAGGCTGGTAGGATAAGGATATTTGATAGTGACTGTTCTTCTTCCAGCTTGGAGCTAACATTTCTCAAAATTTTCTCCATTCGGTAATACTTTTTTTTTCTTTTTTTTTTGGTCAATTTTTTTTCTCTTTTTTTTCTTTTTGCTATGTTATATATATTCATATATTCACAGCATTGCTTCTTTTGGTAATTCCTTTTGGTGATGTTTAATCTTTGCTCATTTAAAGCTGGAAGAAACAATAACTCTTTTTTTTCTTTATATATATGTAAACAATGTATACAATATCCTATATATCTTTTCTTTTTCTTTTTTTGTAATATATCATGGTGTTAAAAAAAATAGGATTAAGGCTCAAAGAAAGGTTCGAAAAGATAAAAATATGTATATTTGGATAGAAAATTGAGAGGCTTGAACTGTGTATCAAAGAAGCCCTAATTTCATTTTTTAAAAATCAGTATCATCCATTATTTCGCCTCGAAGAACATTCAGAGCAAGTTCTAGCCAAGTCATTGATTCTACCTTCTTTGTGATCATAATTTTTCTCAATTCTAATGATTTTCTGAGTTGAAGATGTTTGCTCATGCTTTCACAAAGTCAAAATCATAGACATGAAAAATCATATGGTGAATATAAAAAGAAATAATATTGAATATAATAAAAAAAATTATATTGTTAATTAAAAACCTACAATTAAGACCATAAATAATAAGAAAATAGTATATAATATATAAATAACCTCCCCCATACTTGAACATTTAATTCTCCTGGATGAAAATATTTTTTTAGATAAGTGAAAGAAAGGAGGGTGGAAAAAAAATAAGAATGAAGAAGGATCAAGTGGTAGTTGGATTATATAAATATAATATAATTAATATAAAAATACTATTTTATTAGTAAAACAAAAATCTTTTTGGCTTTCAAATATACGATCACAGAAGAAAGCTTGAAAGAAACTGTGAGCACACATGTTCTATGTGTAATAGACTGGATTATTTTTAGACCTTATCAGTCATTAGGTCCTAGTTTGAATATAAACTAGAAAATTACCTGTGCCAACATTAAATTTGTACAATGGAATGGTTAACCAACCAGTAACTTATGCATACCGATCACCATGGAGTTACTCCTGTCTAGGTGACTCTGTTTTTGTAGAGGCCTTCATGAGATGTTCCGGTTGTACAATAATCTGAATATTGACCAGATCAATTGGTTAAGCATTTAATTAGTCAGATCTAAGTTGGACTTATGAGGCTCCATTGCTTCACCCTCAATGGCTACGGGAGAAAGAAACTGTAGTTCTGAGTTTAACGTCGTCAGCTCGACGTAGTAACTGTGGCACTCATCATACTATCATGGTTACTGAAGGGTGTTGTTCAGAATGTCCTCCAAACTACAATTTTAGCCTGTGACCATTGACCTTAAATTTCTCTCCTCCATTGCTTTGTTGAATTTCAATTGCTCCGTATGGAGTAACATTTGTAACATTGTAAGGACCTGTCCACCTGGATTTCAGTTTTCCTGGGAATAGCCTGAGACGGCTATTGTAAAGAAGTACCTGATCTCCAATTTTAAAATTTTTTTGTTGGATCAAATTGTCATGCCATTTTTTTGTTTTTTCTTTGTAAATCTTGGCATTTTCATAGGCTTCCATCCTCAGTTCATCCAACTCATTAACCTGCAAAAATCTATTTTTACCAGCAGAGCTTAAGTCAAAGTTCAATGCTTTTAGTGCCCAAAAGGCTTTGTGTTCCAATTCAACAGGCAAATGGCAAGCTTTTCCAAAGACTAATTTATATGGAGATGTTCCAATTGGCGTTTTGAACGCCGTTCGGTATGCCCATAATGCATCATCTAATTTTAAAGCACAGTCTTTCCTTGAGATTCCAACAGTTTTTTCAAGAATTCTTTTTAGTTCACGGTTGGAAACCTCAACTTGCCATTGAGTTTGAGCATGATACGGTGTTCCAGTTTTATGAGTCACACTATATTTTGACAATAAAGCAGAAAATTTCTTATTCATGAAATGAGTCCCTTGGTCACTAATGATGACTCTTGGTGTGCCAAATCTGGTAAAAATATTTTTTCTGAGAAAATTGCACACTGTTCGAGCATCATTCTTTCTTGTGGGAATGGCTTCAACCCATCGTGAAACATAGTCAACAGCCACAAGGATATATTCAAATAAATGAGATGAAGGAAAAGGTCCCATAAAATCTATACCCCAGACATCAAATATTTCACATACCTTAATAGATTGCAATGGCATCTCATCTCTCCTTGTGATATTACCTGTTCTCTGACACCTATCACATTGTGCAACATACACACGGGCATCCTTAAAAAGTGTTGGCCAGAAGAATCCAGCTTCCAAAACCTTGAAAGCAGTTCGGTTTGCAGCATAATGTCCTCCAATTGCTTCATCATGACAATGAAACAAAATCTTTGGCATTTCATCTTCAGGTACACATCTTCTAATGATATTATCTGCACAAATTCTAAACAAGTAAGGGTCATCCCACAGACAATATTTAGCATCAGATATAAGTTTTTTCCTCTGTTGGTAAGAGAGATCTCTGGATGTCCATTTTCCAACCAAGTAATTTGCAATGTCCGCAAACCAGGGTGCTGACAGAAAAAATGTATTCATCATGAAACTCTTCTTTTATATCACTAGACTCAAGAGGAGGGTTCTCTAATCTAGACAAATGGTCAGCTACCTGATTTTCTATTCCTTTTTTGTCTTTTATCTCAAGGTCGAACTCTTGGAGAAGTAAAATCCATCTTAACAATATAGGCCGTGCATCTTTCTTTGCTAGGAGGTATTTTAAAGCTGCATGGTCAGTAAAAACAGTGACCTTGGTTCCTATCAAATAGGAACGAAACTTATCAAAAGCAAATACTACTGCCAATAGTTCCTTTTCTGTTGTGGCATAGTTGAGTTGAGCTTCATTCAATGTTCTACTGGCATAGTAAATAGGACGGAAAATTTTATCTTTTCTCTGGCCTAAAACAGCTCCAACGGCTGTATCACTAGCATCACACATGACCTCAAAAGGTTGGTTCCAATCAGGGGACACAACTATAGGGGCAGATGATAATTTCTCCTTAAGAGTGTCAAAAGCTTTCATACAATCTCCTGAAAAATCAAACTTAACATCTTTAATCAAAAGGTTAGTCAACGTTTTGAAATCTTTGAAAAATCTTTTATGAACCATCTGTAAAAACCTGCATGACCTAGAAAAATTCTAATGCCTTAACAGTTGTGGGAGGGGGTAATCCTGCTATAAGATCAATTTTTGCCTTATCAACTTCTATCCCTTTAGCAGTGATTTTATGTCCTAAAACAATTCCCTCGGTAACCATAAAATGACATTTCTCCCAATTAAGAATCAAGTTTGTCTCTTCACATCCCTTAAGAACTAAGGTCAAGTGACTAAGACAATCTTCAAATGTTTTACCAAAAAGGGTGAAATCATCCATAAAAATTTCAAAAAAATTTTCAGTCATATCTGAGAAAATAGCTGACATGCAACGCTGAAATGTAACAGGTGCATTACACAAATCAAAAGGCATTCTCCTATAGGCATAGGTTCCATGAGGACATGTGAAAGTTGTCTTATCCTGATCTTCTGGTGTAATTGATATCTAGTTATACCCTGAATATCCATCAAGAAAACAGTAAAAACCATATCCTGCTACTCTTTCTAACATTTGATCAATAAATGGTAAAGCAAAATGGTCTTTTCTTGTGGCATCATTGAGACGCCTGTAATCAATACAGACTTTCCATCCTGTCACTGTTCTTGTAGGTATGAGTTCATTATTTTCATTTTTGACAACTGTCATACCTCCTTTCTTTGGTACCACCTGAACAGGACTTACCCAAGGGCTATCAGAAATGGGGTAAATAATACCTGCAGCCAAAAGTTTTATTATTTCATTTTTCACAACTTCCTGCATTGCTGGGTTCAATCTCCTTTGGGGTTGGACTATTGGCTTGTAGCTATCCTTCATGAGGATTCTGTGTGTGCAAATAGCTGGACTAATGCCTTCGATGTCTGCTATAGTCCACCATAAGGCTCCTTTGTGTGTTGTCAGTATTTCAATAAATTTATGTTCCTTTTCTGCAGTCAGAGAAGATGAAATTATCACAGGAAATAATTCAGGCTCAAGATAAACATACTTCAAATGGGAAGGGAGAATTTTGAGTTCAATTTTTGGTTGAGCATTTTCTGATAGCATTTCTCCCTCTTCTTCAGAATCATTTTCCAATATTTCAGCTTCACTTCTAATTGTCGAATCATCATCCTGCCTTGTGCCAGATTGGGCCAAGCATCTTTCCAATGAGTCTGAAATCAATTGGTCATATTTGAATTCATCTGCAAGATCACTAATCATGTCAATTGAAAAGCAAGAAGATGATTCTCATCTCCGGGAAATTTTAGAATCTTGTGCATATCAAAAATGACTCTTTCTTCGTCTACTCTCAAAATTAGTTGTCCTTGATGGACATCCATGATTGCTCTACCTGTAGTAAGAAAAGGTCTACCCAAAATTATTGGCTCATCAAGACATTCTTTCATTTCAAGTACTATGAAATCTACAGGGAAAACAAATTTATCTACTCTTACAAGCACATTTTCAAAAATTCCCTTAGGTTTCTTAGTACTTTGATCAGCAAATTGAAGAGAAACAACAGTGTTTTTCATGTCACCAAGATCCAATTTTCTAAAAATAGAAAATGGCATCAGATTTATTGAAGCTCCAGAATCACAAAGTGCTTTTTCAAAATATACTCCTCCCAAAGTGCATGGAATCGTAAAACTGCCTGGATCGCCAATCTTTTGTGGTAGCTTATTTTGAAGTATAGCACTGCATTTTTTAGTGAGCATTACCACAGAAACTTCTTCTAACTTCCTTTTGCTTGACAAAATTTCTTTCAAAAATTTAGCATATGAAGGCATTTGCAATAAAGCATCAGTAAAAGGAATACTAATGTGAATCTGTTTCAGAATTTTCAAAAACTTTGCAAATTGATTGTCAAGCTTTTCTCTTTTCATCTTTTGTGGAAAAGGGATTGTCACAGGGAGAGGAGTTATTTTTTCAAAATTCTTTTCATCTTTTTTCTTGATTTCATTCTCTTCTGATGGATCAGATGGTATTTCAACATTCTTACCCTTTACTGCCTGGTGTTCAAAATAGTTTTTTTCCTGTCTGTCAGCATATGGATCATCAAGATTCTTACCTGACCGTAAGGTGATGGCCTTAAGGTGTTCTTTTGGAATTTTCTCTGTATTGCTTGGTAAGGGACCTTGAATCTTTTTTGAAACAAGAGTTGCCAATTGGCTTACCTGAATTTCCAAGTTTTTGAGGGTTAGAGTTTTGGCTTTCCATCTTTTCATCATTGGTCTTAATGTACTTGTACAACAAGTCATCAAGACTTGAATGAGCTTGTCGAGGCCTTTGCTGATATGGAGCTGCTTGTTTATATGGCCTGAAATTCGATTGCCCACGATTTTGATTTTGGTATCCAGGTGGACCCTGTGCTGGTTGCTTCTGGAAGCTTTTAGAGTTCTCAGCACCATTTGGATTGCTCCACTGAAATCCTGGATGTTTATGTGCCATTGGGCTTCCAAAAGGGTACGACTTGTAACCGATGACATTAGCCTGCTCATCATTCTGATTGTTTGCTCGGCATTCATGGTTAAGATGGTTTCCTCCACACATGTCACAAGCCTCAGACTGGCTTGGTTGTTGTGCATTCACCTGAAAAGATTCAAACTTTTGTGCCAAGGAGGAAATCTGTTGTGTTAGTGTATTAAATGCATCTGCCTGATTTACCGTGGCAGCCATTTTGATGATTACACGATCAGATGGCCACTGGATTGCATTCTCAGAAATTTCATTCAACAATTGCAATACTTCTTCTGTGGTCTTTCCCATTATGGAACCTCTTGAAGCTGCATCTATCACATTTCTAGAAGAACGTGTTAGTCCATGATAGAACATATATAACTGCATATGTTCAGGAATGTCATGATGTGGACATTTTCTTAACATTAATTTTAATCTTTCACATGCTTGATAAACTGACTCAGTGTCAGTCTGCAAGAAATTAGAAATATCTTGGCTTAACTTTGTTGTTTTAGCAGGGGAAAAATATTTGTTTAAAAACTTTTGTGTCATCTGGTCCCATGTAGTTATAGAACCTCGAGGCAAACTTCGCAACCAAGTCTTGGCATCTCTTTTTAAAGAAAAAGGAAATAGCCTTAACTTAATTGCTTCAGGAGGCACTCCATTATATTTAGCAGTTTCAACTAGTTCCAAGAAATCAATTAAATGACTATGTGGATCTTCACTTGGATCACCAGTAAAGGTGCAAGACTGTTGAATTGTTTGAATTAGGCTGGTCCTAATTTCAAAATTATTGGCTGCTACAGGTGGGTTCCTGACACTAGATTCACAGTTAAAGTGGTCTGGCCTAGCATAATCCCTTAGGATTCTATTTGCTGGTCTTGGTGTCACTTCATCAAACTGATCCTCTACATGGACTGGTGGTGGGGTTCCCAATGGGTTATTGTTATCTCCTACTTGGTGCTCCATTTTGTCACAAGTTACAATTTTAGAAGATGATGATTGTCCTTTCCTGCGCAATCTCAAAGATCTTTCAATTTCAGGATTGTAATTGACCAACTCTTTATTAGAAGAGCGGGTCATAAACTACTTGAAATTCTTTAAAGTAAAAAGAGAAAAAAAATCAAAATGAACTCTTTAACAGTTGAAATGGTAGCACTACAAGAAAATATTAGGAATAATAATAATAATAATAATAATAATAATAATAATAACAATAATAATAATAATAATAATAATAATAGTAGTAGTAGTACTAGTTGAAAGAAAATATTAAAAAGGAATATAAAAATATTAGTGATAATTAGTATTAGTTAAAGAAGTACTAGTATATAACAATAGTAGAAAGAAATATTACACTATAATATAATGCTATTGTTATGTATAGATAGTAGTGATAGCAGTAATGATTTAGTAGGAAAAAGATAAATTAAATACAAAGTAGATTATATTGTTTACTAAAGATAAAGCTATAGGTAATAATAATAGTATTATACTTAACACTAATAATAATAGACAAAGGAAAAAAAATGACAGAAGCAAAACATTGAGTTGTAGTCTAAAAATTAAATAATAATAATAATAATATAATACTATTTTTAGTAGGACGAAGTAGTGATTGTATAGGAAGTTAGTGACAAAAATTTTTAGGACTCATAGGTAGTAGTAACAATAGTAGCAATATTTAGTAGGAGAAATTTCAAATACTGATATAAACTTAGATATATAAACAAAAAATATTTTTCTTTTATAATAATAATATCAATGAAATCAAGGGTGGAAGAACGATGACTAATACTAGGAGAAAAAAAAGTAGTAATAATAAATAGTAAAGAGTAGTAAGTAGTTAATTAGATAAAGTAGTAAGATGTAATAGTAGAAGGAAGATAGTTAAAGTGATGGAATACAAGATGGTGATATGAAGAATGATGTGGTTCTATAGGTGAAAGTTGTTACGGTAAGAGTGAGAGTTATACTATAGGTAGATATACGAATAAGAACAAATGTAGGAAGAAGCAATAGGTAGAAGAAAAAAATTAATATACTACTACTATATGATATAGATAAAATAGTTAGTATTAATAATGATAGTTGTAGTAGTGACTAACAATAATAAAAAAATATTATGATGATAAGAAAAGTTGATGACAATATATTATAACGGAATAATAATATGATATTACTCGTTATAGTTAAAATAATTATAATTATAGAAATTATATGATAAAAGGAAGAAAATAAAAAATCATAGTTGGTGAAAATAGTATTACTTAATAATTAGAGTATGTAGCAATATTAAAGATAGTATTAGTAATAACTATATAATAGAATATTTTTCTTTATGATAAAACTAGTAGGAATGAGTACCGAAAATAAAGAAGTTAAACAATATAATTTGATAAAAGGTTACTTGCTAAAATAAAATTTTAATAATATGTAGAAGTTATAGTGAGACAAAAAATACAGAAGACTACAATGTTAGAAAAACAAAAGGTGAAAGACACAATAGTAATTTTTTTTTAATTATTATAGATTATAGCTATATTACTAACAATAGCTATATAGATAACAAAAATGACAAAACTAGTTGGTGGTTAATGATTGAAAAGAAGTAAAAAGTAGTGCTTAATAGTAGACTATTAATGGTTGTAATGGAAGTAAAAGTAACAACAAGAAAAATTAGCAAAAAGAACGATACAAAAAAAATAGTATAGTAATCACTTGTCTATGAAAGCAAAACTAATTAAATATTATTACATGTAAAAGGTTAGTAGTAATAATAATTAAAGGAAATAATATAACAGGATAACTATTTAGAGTAGTAGTAAGTAACAAGACAGTAAAGAAAGTTGGAAGCACACGCAAAAAAAAAAAAAAAAAACGTTAGAAACAGAAATAAAAATGTTAGATTAGTTAAATGTTGGTAATCAATAGTTATAGTTCTAGTAGTATTAGACTATATTAATATTAATTATATTAATAAGTCCTCAAATTAGTAATCAAATATTTAGTCCGAAGTAGATGTACGCCAATCCCGGCAACGGCGCCAAAAATTTGACGAGGTCCAAAGTGCATAGAAATTGTCTGCTCGTTCTTGTCAAATTCTAATATAGTTTAAGATATCATCCCACAGAGATTGGGTATTCTATGCTACGGACTTGTAGTATTTTAATTACTATTTGAGGGAATCAAATTGATGAGAAGTGAGTTTTTTAATTTAAATTTACTTAAGCTAAAATAAAGAACTTCTGGAAGATTTCAAATTTAAAAAGAGTTGGGAATCATTGAATTCACTTGGTAATACTTATAATAAATATCTCAGTTTTGACATGTATTTCTCTTAAGAATAATTGCTTATTGCTAATTCAATTATATTTTGCTCACTAAGAAAATAATCAATTAATAACACTCCGTGAGGTTATGCATATTAATCAAATTATAACTAGTGACGATTAAATCGAAATATTTTTCTTGCCTGAATTGTGCTAAAAAGTAGTAAAAACTTCGTGAGAATATTTTTATGGAAAATCAATAATCTTACCTACAACAATTCCTCCGTGAGAATTAAAACTGAGGTAAATAAGATTATAGACTTGGAAAAATAGTTTTTACTCTACTACTTTATTCATCAGTTATTATACATTAATTTTGCTCCGTGAGAATTACAAAATTAATATAACAATAACCTAGAGATAAAATAGACGGATGTGAAAATAAAGGTTTAGTAAAAACTATAATTCCAGCACAGTATTAAAATGTGACTAAAAAAACTTCAGGCTAAGCATGTATTAAAACTGAGATAAGTATTATAAATATTATCGAGTTTCATCAACTATCCCAACAAAAGAGATTACTCCATTATGGAGTAAGAAAAACTATTTTAAAATATAAAGACTTATGAAGAAATGTTATTCTTCTAAAAAGGAAAATTACAACAAGACTTTAGAAAAAGAAAGAGAGCAACGTTGTTAGTTGTCTACAAATAATAATTGGTGCCCTTTTTCATACAACTTTGGCCTTTATTTATAGAGAAGATTCCATGCCAAATTTCTACCTAAGATACCATATCTTAAGGTGGTAGGAAATATTTCAAGATGGCCAAGGTGTGTTGGGTTTTGAAGACATTTTCCAAAGATTCATACGTAGCTTCATTCCATAAACTTTCTTCCGTTTGCACTTTTATTCTTCAGCGTAAAATAATTCACAGACATTACTACCAGTGTTATAATCACACTATGAATAATGTAATCATCATTGGTCATTCCCTTATTTTTCTTCACCTTGAATAATTTCTTCTTCCAGCAAAATATGTTAGAAAATATGCGAGAGATGGATATATTTATTCACATTTTATTTAAAATACTTAATATTTAACTATAAAAATATATCAATAAATTATATCCATCAATACTTTCTAGAAGGTGAAAATGTAAAATTGCCACCATAATGGTAGCTAATGGTCATCTTGTCCACACTTTCTAATAATTTATCCAACATAGGTTAGTTAGATACGATTAAAAAGAGAACAAAATATTGCACAAAGTCATATATTTCAATTACCTGAGTAAACATTTTCTTCTGTCTGTTGTGTGGGAACACTTTCATTAGCATGTCCTTTTAGAACGCGTAAAAGGCTCCTCGTCGTGACAATTAGTTAAATGACTTGTTCTTTTTCGAGTGCCATTCTTGCCTATGTCTTGTTTAACAAGTATTTGTTAGACATTAAAATTATTTTCAATAATTGCAAAGGCAAATACAATTTACTGGAAGTCGACAACAACTACAATTGAAAACAAATATCATATGATACACAATCTATAAAATATTTCAAGAAATTGGTGTTTCAACCAAATATGATCAATTTAAACACTCATATTCTCTTGGAATAAGGAAGACAAATTAAGTTACTGGATATGATTAACAATATTATAGAAAAGTAATATTACAATTACCTGTGTAAACATCTTCCTTTGCTTGTTGAATGGAAAAATTTTCTTTCACATATGTCGACAAAAATATGCGAAAGATTTTTGTTTAATATTATATCTGTCATTACTTGACCTTTGACGGAACTCTAAGATGAAGATAATCTTAAACCATAGTCGACAGTTGAGAGATAAATTTGAACTTTGACACGACTCGGAATTCGGTTAAGCCGTGCGGGCACCCGACATCCTCCTCTAGACCTGTCGGGCGAACCCTTACTAATTAAATCAGGAAAATAAATATAACAATTCACAAATAAGGACAAGACTTAAAAAAACAGACATACTGATACCTCTAAGCTGTACAAAAGAAATTACAACTGATTACCCAACATGCTAGGTTTAGGGCTATCCAGACTAGACATCTAAGAGTACAAAAGAAGACAAATACCTCCTAAAGGGAGCAAAATGCAACTAAAATAACAACCAATAAACTGGTGGCCATCCGGAATAAAAGCTGGCTCACCCTGACAGCTGAAGTCGTCTTCGCTCCATCACAACGCGGTGAATTCAATCCTGGAGCGAACCTGTCGAAACAAAATAGATAGACAAGAAACAAACAAGAAACAAGGGTGAATCAAAAGGACTCAATAAGTGGGGCAGACTAGCCACCTCAAAGAATAGGATAGCTAGTCAGGGAGAAAAGAAACAGATAAACCAAATTCCTCTTATTTAAATTATAAAAAGGCAGAGTCAGATAATAACTAGAAACGCGTATGGAATCACAAACTATTCAACAACCAGGAATGTAATATAGCCAGAACATATAGGTATCCCGAACACGTCAACAATCAGAAATACATCTTGTTGCGGCGTGCAACCCGATCCATATCTTTATACCGCTGCGGCATGCAACCCGATCCATATATTTATACCGCTGCGACGTGCAATCCGATCCATATATTTATACTGTTGCGGCGTGCAACCTGATCCCCGCAACCCAGAATACGAGCTAGAAATATATAGACAAATAAACAATGCACGCATAAGCAGAACAGTTGTTACGTACCACAAGTCTACACAATGGTATGAAATGAAATGAGATGCGATGAAATGAAATGATTCAAAGGGTCACATGTGCCAAATGAATGGAGCGGAATCCTCCTGCTCCGAGGGCGGAATCCTCCTACCCGCAATATGATGCAATGGAGTGGAATCCTCCTGCTCCGAAGGCGGAATCCTCCTACCCTCAATATGATGCAATGGAGTGGAATCCTCCTGCTCCGAGGGCGGAATCCTCCTACCCTCAATATGATGCAATGGAGCGGAATCCTCCTGCTCCGAGGGCGGAATCCTCCTACCCTCAATATGATGCAATGGAGCGGAATCCTCCTACCCTCAATATGATGCAATGGAGCGAAATCCTCCTGCTCAGAGGGCGGAATCCTCCTACCCTCAATATGATGCAATGGTAACCCTTCGCCGGCGCGGGACTCTCATCGACTGCCGGGAAGTATATGTCAACTCACAGCCAGAGTACAATGCTCAGATCCTCAATGCAATACCAACAACAGGACATAACATATAATAGAGAATGTAAATCCAAAGCTAAGGCGTAATGAGTACGCCTATCGGCAGCTACACACGTAAGGAACACGTGGTAGAATATCCACGAGGCCAGATGCCTCCAAAGAAATGGATATGAACACTTACCTCTTCCAAAAGTTAGTACGGCTAATCAACAACCGCTTTATCCTTTGGTTTCCTTGCCAAACGATCCCACTCTATTCAATAAGAAACAAAAAATATATCAATTTAGGCTAAAGGCTTCATTCCTCACATCTTAGGGCAATCCGGTTAGGAACCTGATACCCACGCGACCGGACTGTGTGTCCAATGTCCAGCCTCTATGGGGGACTCCAAATCACACATAACATGATCACAGTATAAGTATAAGCATGTATGAGGCATAACACCTGTGGCAACAATAGATATGGACTCAAAGGAATGAGAAGAAAACTCTGGATAGAATTATAGACACAACCTAGAACTCAAAATATGTCCAACTCTTTGAATTTACATAAAATTTTCGGCAGAGTTTCCCTGAAACTGGATGATCCGCAAAAATAGAACCAGCACTATACTACACATGGGAATGGATACCCGAATAAACTAATAACATAAACATGTTAAATGGATAACAAGATGAGACGACTGGATGACATAACAAATCCGCTGATAGAATGTCTGAACAGCACCACTGTCCTGCCTTTCGACCTAATTTTCAGAGTGTAGATTAAAGATATAGACTTCATAGTCTTCATGAAAGTTATAAATATATGTCTTAGGATTCTGGGGATTTTTAAAGCAGCTTAATATCAATTTTGTACAAGGAGTTATGATCAATATACTAACAGCTGTTCAAAGATCAAAATGATTTTTCAGATTTTGAAACGTTTTGTCTTGCTGATTCGGACGTCTTTCACCTTGGATTTTAGTACCAAATTAAGTGTATACAAGATTTACTTTATATCATACAAGTTTCTCACAAGAAACACTAAGTTTAGAACTAAGAAAAGCTTCAAAAGCTAAAAGATATATGCCTTGCCAAAAGAAAGGTTTAGTCTTACATACCTTTGATGCTTCTTGCTTCTAAACCTTGTTTCCCTTGAATTCAACACCTTCTAAAGCTTAAACAAGTTATAATTCAGCATTTGGGTACTTTACTTAGCCATGAAGTAATTCTAAAACTCAACCTATAGACGAAATTGAAGGTAGCATAATGTTACCTTAATCGCGTAGAGCGTTTTTACGCAATCTGTCTTCAATTTCGAGTTACGATTGGTGTCCTTCCTTCAAAATCATAAAAGTGGCTTAACCCTTCATTGAAGCACTGTTTTATATCGTTGATTTTCTGGAAATAGCGAAAAGGAAGACATGTTTTCCTTTTATACACGAAATATTTCAGTTTTAGTCCTCTTTTGCGCTTATGTCCCTTTTTCTGGCCTGACTTCTGATACTCATATCTTTTTATCCATAGGTTGTATGAACAAACCATCAAAAGTTTTGGAAACTACACTCCAAGACCTTCAATTTGGTATATGATATGTCCCCAAAAGACCTCATATAACGCACGAAATCAATTGCTGAAAAGGCTCCATAACAAGGCAATTCCTTAGTCGGTTTTTCCGCAACTTAAATCCGATTTTTTCCAAACTTTATATTCAATAGATAAACATCTTATATGGTAATATTATGACTTTAAACTCACTTAAATTATTCTTAACATGTCATTAGAATGATATACGTCACTTTGCACATACGGGGTGTAATAATCTTCCCCCCTTAGGAACATTCGTCCAATGAAGTGCGTAGAAGCATTAAGCAACGATCTGTTACATACTTGTAGTAGTGAAGAGATGTGAAAGGTCAAATTATTTAACTTTCGGCATTTTAGCGGAAGCTAGCCGAACAACCTCGAAATTCACTTTCGAAAAAGCACAAAAGTCACAAATAATCATACGAAACTAACGGCGCTTTCAGATATTGAATCGGAGCTCGTTCACAAAACCGAGCTCAAAAATCTCTTTTTTTGTATTTATCGACAATAAAAATTGAAACCTTCTTCCGATGCCTACCAAACGAGGTCTGATTTAGCTCAAATTTTACAGACAGGTCCTAATAGACATTATGAAGTTTTTTTAAAAAATATTATCGGCACGCCAATCGGAGTCCTAACTTCCGAAACGACTAACCGAGGTTGTTTCAAACTTTTTACTTAGAAGAATTTTGGACAGAGTCTATTCATTTCATAGTAGAGCTCTATTAACAAGTATAGGAAAACATGAAACATAAGAGTGATTGGACCATAAATATAATGGAGAAAAACTGTTAGACAATCTCGAATGAATTAGTGCCTAATTTGAAACTTTATCCTTCTTTTAAAGAATGCTTCAGGTCCAAGCATTCTTGATATATTCACTAAAATAACATAACAAGAACGAAAGAAAGTAGTAAAATTTAGGTGAAACCACTTATACTATATTGAGCAAAGCACGTGATGGCATTCTTTGCCTGCTCATAAAACATTTTTAGCTTTGGAAAATATCAATTGATGTGCGCATGTGCCCTTTTCAGTTCAAAAAGTTCAATCCATCATATATGCGCACCACTCTCTGAAACCAGATGTTAATCAAGACAATGGAGAGACGCAAAAAGAGATCCCAATTCAAGACATCAACAAGTTAATACAAATTTTATGAAGCAGTCTGCAACTTCAAATAATGTTAAGCCAGTAAAAAGGTCTTGAAACTGAAGTGCTGCAAGCACGCAAGTCTTTGTCTCTCTCCTATCCTTCCATTTCACTTATCGCTTTTCGACATCACATATATATGATAGAAGTATTGTAAGAAATTTGTCTAAATTAAAGATGACTGATCTGAAGATGTTTCTGACTGAATTCTAGCATAATACAATTAAATCTCATCATGCTACCTTATAAATAAAGTTTCTTGATGCATAATATGGCTATCAGAACAATATTGCAGAAAAGTCATATTACAATTACCTGTGTAAACACCTTCCTCTGTTTTTTGAATGGAAAAAATTTCTTTTGCATATGTCCTTGTAGAACTTCGAAAAACTTCCTCATCTTGATTATTAGTCAGGCGAGTAGTTTTTTTTCAAATACCATTTCTACCCATATCTGATTTCAAGAAAATATTTGTTAGACGTAAATAAAAATACTTCTCCACAATTTGCAAAAGAACCATTTTTTAGAGAATCTATAAAATAAATAGACTACAATTGAAGGCAGAATAAAGAATTGAGACAACGGAAGAAAACGTACATTTATTTCTTTGTGGATGATAGCTGAAGGACAATAGATACTCCTATCGTGGCTTTCTTTTGATATTACTTTAATTAGGATTTGGGTGGTATCTCTAAATAAGAAAAATAGGAATTAATTTAGGCAACAAATAATAGAGGGAAATAATTTGGAGGGAATTCTTTATTTTATTTTTAGAATTCGTGTTTTCTTTGTCCAAAAAACAATTCATATTTCCCTCTTAATAACTAAAAGGTAGCACAATATAGGTTCATCAATTTTAGGTTGTAACTTATTAATTTTTCAATATTATTAGAATTATCACTTTATTTTTGAGTTATTCCTTTATTTGATATGATTATGATCGCTAAGTTATTGAATTATTAGTATAAACCATACTTGTGAATTTAGGACTGGGCCTAGATCAGAGCCGACCCGACTCGAAGCTCAACTTAGCTCGATTCGATTGTTTTTTTTAGCTCGGCTTATTTCAAAAGATTGCTCGACTATGCTTGGTTCAATTAAAATTCAAATCGACTCAGCTAGGCTAAGTTAAAGACCGCTCAAGCTCAGCTTGTCAAAGCTCAACTCGACTCGGCTGGCTCGGATTAACTCGGTTATCTCGATTTATTGTAAACTTTAATAAAAAGATTAATATTCATTTGTTAGGCTCGATTACTAATTAAATTTAGAAATTAACTTACATTTAATACATTAACGAATAATTAGAGTTAGCTTGAGTTCAGCTCGGGCTCAATCGCAAATTGGTGTCTAGTGTAATGTTTACATTCTCATGACAACGATTAAATATCTTCTCACATCTCTTCATCGACTCCGAAAACCAAGTCATATTATGATCTTTATCCATTTTGAGTTGTAACTTATTAATTTTTCAATATTATTAGAATTATCTCTTTATTTTTGAGTTATTCTTTTATTTGATATAGATTATGATCGCTAAGTTATTGAATTATTAGTGTAGACTATACTTGTGAATTTAGGATCGGGCCTAGATCAGAGCCGACCCGACTCGAAGCTCAACTTAGGTCGATTCGATTGTTTTGTTTAGCTCGGCTTGTTTTGAAATATTGCTCGACTAGGCTTGGTTAATTTAAAATTCAAATCGACTCAACTAGGCTCAGTTAAAGACAGATCAAGCTCGGCTTGTCAAAGCTCAGCTCGACTCGGCTGGCTCGGATAAACTCGATTATCTCGATTTATTATGAACTTTAATAAAAAGGTTAATATTCATTTCTTAAACTCCATTACTAAGTAAATTTAGAAAATAACTTACATTAAATATATTAACAAATTATTAGAGTTAGCTTGAGTTCAGCGCAGGCTCAATCGCGAATTGATGTCTAGTGTAATGTTTACATTCTCATGACAACGATTAAATATCTTCTCACATCTCTTCATCGACTCCGGAAACCAAGTCATATTATGATCTTTATCCATTTTGAGTTGTAACTTATTAATTTTTCAATATTATTAGAATTATCTCTTTATTTTTGAGTTATTCTTTTATTTGATATAGATTATGATCGCTAAGTTATTGAATTATTAGTGTAGACTATACTTGTGAATTTAGGATCGGGCCTAGATCAGAGCCGACCCGACTCGAAGCTCAACTTAGGTCGATTCGATTGTTTTGTTTAGCTCGGCTTGTTTTGAAATATTGCTCGACTAGGCTTGGTTAATTTAAAATTCAAATCGACTCAACTAGGCTCAGTTAAAGACAGATCAAGCTCGGCTTGTCAAAGCTCAGCTCGACTCGGCTGGCTCGGATAAACTCGATTATCTCGATTTATTATGAACTTTAATAAAAAGGTTAATATTCATTTCTTAAACTCCATTACTAAGTAAATTTAGAAAATAACTTACATTAAATATATTAACAAATTATTAGAGTTAGCTTGAGTTCAGCGCAGGCTCAATCGCGAATTGATGTCTAGTGTAATGTTTACATTCTCATGACAACGATTAAATATCTTCTCACATCTCTTCATCGACTCCGGAAACCAAGTCATATTATGATCTTTATCCATTTTGAGTTGTAACTTATTAATTTTTCAATATTATTAGAATTATCACCTTATTTTTGAGTTATTCCTTTATTTGATATAGATTATGATCACTAAGTTATTGAATTATTAGTGTAGGCTATACTTGTGAATTTAGGACCAGGCCTAGATCAGAGTCGACCCGACTCGAAGCTCAACTTAGCTCGATTTAATTGTTTTATTTAGCTCGGCTTGTTTCGAAATATTGCTCGACTATGCTTGGTTCATTTAAAATGCAAATCGACTCAGCTAGGCTAAGTTAAAGATCGATCAAGCTCGGCTTGTCAAAGCTCAGCTCGACTCGACTCGACTGGCTCGGATTAACTCGCTTAGCTCGATTTATTGTGAACTTTAATGAGAAGATTAATATTCAATGTTAGGCTCGATTACTATAAAAATTAACTCGCTTAGCTCGATATATATAAATATATATATGTTCACTTTTACAGCTTTTTAACTATAAAATGATTGAATTAAATGTACTTATTGGAAATTATTGTAGAAAATCACTAAAGACCGTTTAATTCATGACAATATACGCGCTTTAACCTTTTTTAAAAAAAAATCTATCTTGATTTAAAACATGACAGTTATTATTGTTATATTAATCCTTGTATTACTAAACTTTATATTATATGAATGATTAAGATTTAATTATGAGTTGATAATTTGATGTATAAAATATTCTTATAAGTCAATATTATTTTGTAGTGCTTAAATCTCATAATTATTTTTTAAATAAATAAAGGTACTTAAATAAATGATAAAAAGACCTACACTAATAATCTAATTTTAGGGATTGAGAGAGAGAGAGGTAATAAACTAAGTAATTAGATACTAAGAAAACAATATAAACGCAGTACTCACTTTGTTTCTTTGTGTCCTGATAAATTCCTAAACCTCAACTTTCAACTTTTATTTGTCTCCAAATTGAAGGCTCACGCAACCTTGTTCTCCGCTCCCTCTAGCATCAACCGGCGATATCAAGGGTAAGAAATTCCTTTATTATGTGTATAGTTGTAGTGTCTTTCTTCTTCTTATTCACTTAAATTCAAAAGTTTCGTTCTATGTTGTCTCTTAAAATCAGAAGTTTGTTAGTAATAGATTCTTTTGTACTAGGGTTCAATTTTGATTAGAGTGTTGATTGTTTTTCTTAATGTGATTCTTCATCTATGCACTGCCTGGTAATAGGTTGAAAGTGGACGACTAATTTAATAGTGATTGAGAATGGACGAGTAAC
The DNA here is from genome assembly GCA_037355625.1 of Petunia x hybrida. NCBI lineage: Eukaryota > Viridiplantae > Streptophyta > Magnoliopsida > Solanales > Solanaceae > Petunia > Petunia x hybrida. The sequence goes on from JBBBVM010000360.1 coordinate 903,430, forward strand.
TTAGAGCTAAATAGCATAGATAATATATATACACAACACAAGTGATAGGTATATATAATACAATGATAATCATAAAAGTAATCACCAAATTATTCCGTTAGGAGGCATAACATCTACCTGTTTGTGAGTTGTTGTTACTTTTAATGCATCTTGACAATGATCTTTTAATTTATAGGAAATATTGAAATGGACAAGACTTGGATGCGTTGTACTGATACATTGAGCCATGCTTAAAGGAGTTGAGAATTTTCTTCAATTTGCTTTTAAATACACAACAGGTGAAGGAGAAATTCCTTGCCCTTGCGTGAAATGCAACGATATTTTTCACAAGACTAAGATTGAAGTCAGGGCATATTTAATAGTTAATGGGATCGTCAAGGGGTATACTCGTTGGCTTTATCATGGAGAACATTTACCTAAAGAGCAAGCACTAACAATGAAGTTAGACAAGAGGAAATACGACATGTAGAGGAGGAAATAAGAGATGAAGTAGAACATGAGGAAGTACGAGAAGATGTAGGTACTGATAATATATTTGAGATGATATATGCCACTGCTGGCCCTGAAACAGATGATTCTAACATTGATGCTTCACGACCTGCTTCCAAATTTTCCAAATTATTGGATGATGCTGCACAACAACTTTATCCTGGCTGCGAGAAATTCTCTAAACTGTCACTTACATCTGGTGAAACTTTGCCAGAAACATTTTATGGTGCAAAATCATTGATTCGAGATTTAGGCCTTTGTTATGAAAAAATGCATGCTTGTGAGAATGACTGTATGTTATATTGGAAACAAAATGAAAAAGCTGAATCTTGCTTGGTTTGTAGCGAGTCTAGGTGGAAATCAGTTGAAGGTCAAAATGTTAATGGGACTACTCTGGGAAAGAGTGGGAAAAAATTCCTCGAAAAGTTCTACGTTACTTTCCCTTGAAACCAAGATTGCAGAGGTTGTTTATGTCACCAGAGATAGCTTCAGATATGACATGGCATCACTATCAACGTTTGAAGGATGGGGTTCTTAGGCATCCAGCAGATTCTGATGCATGGAAACATTTGGATAAATCCAACCCTGGCTTTGCTAGAGATCCTCGTAATGTTAGACTTGGATTAGCATCTGACGGGATGAATCCTTTTGGCAACTTAAATGTTTCTCATAGCTCTTGGCCAGTGGTTACTACTGTGTATAACCTACCCCCCTTGGATGTGCATGAAACAACCATATTTTTTCTTGTCTTTACTGATACCTGGCCCTAAAGCTCCTGAAAATGACATCGATGTGTACTTGCAACCGTTGGTAGATGAATTGCAAGAATTGTGGTATTATGGAGTCAAAACATATGATGCTTCCAAAAAGGAGAACTTTTTTATGATGGAAGCACTCTTATGGACGATTAATGATTTTTCAGCTTATGCCTACTTGTCCGAATGGAGCACAAAGGGAGCTTTGGCTTGCCCTACATGTAACAAGGAGACTCCATCTACTCGACTAAAGTATGGTCGCAAGTTCTCTTACATGGGTGCACACAGGTTTTTACCATATGATCATAAATGGCGTGCTAATAAATGTGCTTTTAATGGAGAACTAGAAAGAAGACTTGCTCCTAAAATTCTCTCTGGAGATGATATGTTAAAGCAGTTGGCTAGCTTGGAAAATATTACATTTGGTAAGACAAAAAAGAAACAAAGAAAAGAAAAAAGTAAAGGCTTTCATAACTGGAGGAAGAAAAGCATCTTTTTCAAACTTCCATATTGGAAAAATAATCTAATACGTCAAAATTTAGATGTCATGCATATTGAGAAAAATATTTATGACAATATTATTGGGACGTTACTAGACATTGAAGGGAAAACAAAAGATAATCTGAATGCTCGTCATGATTTGAAGGAAATGGGCATAAGAAGAGATTTGCATCCGACTCAAAGAGATGGTAAGTGGTACTACCCAGCTGCATGTTATACTTTGTCACCAGAGGAGAAGTCTAAATTATGCAAGTTCTTGAAAACTATCAAGGTTCCAGATGGTTATTCTTCCAATATATCACGGTGTGCAAAGGTGAAGGATCGTAAAATTTATGGCCTTAAGAGTCACGATTCTCATATTCTTTTAGAACAACTGCTTCCGTTGGCAATTCAGGGAATTTTTCCAATCAATGTCTGTGATGCTATTACCGAGTTAAGTATTTTTTTCAGGGAGTTATGCTCAAAAACATTAAGAGTTGATTTGTTGGATCAACTTGCATATCAAATTTCAATAACATTGTCCAAATTAGAGAAAATATTTTTGCCAACTTTTTTTGACATTATGGTGCACTTTGCCATTCATCTTCCAAGAGAGGCTAAGGTTGCTGGACCGGTACAATACAGGTGGATGTATATTCTAATTTTATGTGGCTTGATAATTTATTATGATAAATAATTAATTTCAAATTTTATTATGTAGGTTCTTGCGCACATTGAAATGTTACGTTCATAACCAAAGTCAACATGAAGGATCTATTGCAGAAGGCTATATTGTTGAAGAATGTATAATATTTTGTTCAAGGTTTTTACGTGATAGTGCGAGAGACAAGAATGTTGAAGGTGATCGTGTTGAGTCCTACACTGGATTGTCAATCTTTGAACAAAAGGGTTGTCCGTTATCAAAAGATACATTCAGGAATCTTGAAGAGCTTGAGCGAAAGCAAGCTCATCTTTATATTTTGAGAAATTGCGAAGAAGTTCAATCATTTCTACGGTACGTTTCTTCGAAGTATTGTGTCTTTTAATAACTTAAGTACATTCTATAAAGCAAGTACCAAGGATGTACTGCACCAAATGATAATAACAGAATTATAAAAGCTTTTACCAATTCATACAACTCAATAATCTCATCCAATTTGAGTACTTTCTTAGTTAACCTAAAAAATACAATGCAATGATCAAATAGTACATCTCTAATATATTTTTGCTGAGTATAAGTAATGGTTTGTACTCGATGAATGTGCAAATATTGAATGGGATCACGGTAAGATTGGACTACTAATTAAAACATCCTCCCTTTGTGCTTTGTGTTAAAGATCAAAGATACTTCCCACAAGATCAGTGATGCACCATTCCTCTCTATTCCTTGACCTTATTACTTGGTTCATTAAAGCTCTAAAAGCATGCTTTTTATGAAACTCCATATCAGTATTCAAGTGCAGACGAGTACCAAACAGAGTATTTTCCTTTGGCTTTGAGGAGTCTAGTATAAGGTGAATCTGGCATTCTACATTTCTCCTCTTCCTCAAGCCCTCTCTTGTCTTTGGTAATCCATCAGGGAATGGACAATGTCTTGCCTCTTTTTTTTCAAGATTCATAACTTTGGTTGATTCTTTGGTTGCCCTTTTGGCTTTGTGCATGTCTGAAACTCCATGTAAACAGCCGATTAGAGTTTTTACTCCCTCTGCTTGAAGTATTAGCTTTTCTACCTCCTCCTTTGTGTCACGACCCAATTTGGGGCAGTGACCGGCGCTTAGGAGCTAGTGCCCCAAGCAAGCCTTATCAAAATCCTACAGAGAATCGGGCAGAGTTTTCCCTATTTTTAGTCCTATCCAAAATTTTACCTGCTTTTAAACAAACAGAAAACCAACCAACAACCAATATCCTTACGCATTAATAATAAAAATACCATGTTTATCTCCGAATACTACGAGAACCATCTAACAGGGTTGTAGTAAGTTCATAGACACCAAATACTCGCAAGAGTAACTTATTAATGAATAATCCGACTGGTTATCAAACTGATTAAATGAATGACTAATAAATGACTAAATGGAGCGACTTTAAGAGTTTCAAAGAAGGACAATAATAAATAAATGAATCTCTTGCCCACATGAACTAATGCGGGGCTCACCGGGATTATCAACTCGCAACTCTAAGAATGAAGATCCTCAGCTACGGCACCTGCTATATCTGGAAGTAAAAATATAGCGAGGAGTGAGTCGCAACTCAGTGAGTAATAATGCTTATCCACAACCGTTTTAAATGGGGACAAGTCAAAAACATGCCAGTATATCTTATGCAGAAATATACATATAATTTAATTGTCGCTTTCAGAATGACAAACAGAAATCAGTCCTTTCAAGTACTTTTTGTAAACAGTAACCAATATCAAACCAATAATAAATTCAGTAATCACTATATTATATCAAGTATATGGATTTGAGATATTTCCTTGATGCACCAAGTAGTTAGTTTCAGTAGTACTCTGTTTTCTCTAGTTTATTTGATGAAGATTCCTTTGCTTTTCTTTTCTTTTAAAAAGCTTTTGCTGAAGCTGCGAATTCCCTTAACCCTATAGGTTTTAGTGTTCCATGTAGTTTTAGGACTCTGTTAGAATCTGGTTCCTTTCGTTTCTCTCTTTTTTGTTTATTTTCTTTTTTAAAATGACTAGTTTACCCTCTATTTAAATAGAGTATTACAATCTCTCCCCCTTTAAACAAGAGCATACCTGTAGGGTAAAATAAGTGAGGATACTTTGCTCGCATATCATCTTCCATTTCCCAAGTAGCTTCCCTTGCAGTATGATTTTTCCACAAAACTTTCACAAAGACAATATCTTTTCTCCGTAACTTCCTTATCTGACTCTCGACTATAGCTATTAGTTCCTCTTCATAAGATAATTTCTCATTAAGCTGTATAGTCGGTGCCTCAAGCACATGAGAAGCGCCTGGTACATATTTCCGCAACATAGATATGTGAAATACAGGATGAATAAAAGATAACTCTGGAGGAAGAGCCAAATTGTAAGCAACAGCTCCAACTCGTTCAAGTATCTCATAGGGTCCTAAGAATCTCGGGCTCAGCTTCCCTCTTTTCCAAAATCATGTCACGCCTTTCACCGGGATTATCAACTCGCAACTCTAAGAATGAAGATCCTCCGTGGACAGTATCACTAGCAGGCTTGGGCTGTTACAGAACGTATCAGAACCACTCCGTGTCAGCCTTGTCGATGCGGGGCAGAGTCAGTGCTGAGTCCCGGGTACGCAGGGCAAACCTCAGCGAGGACGCTGAGTCCATAGAGGGGGTGTATGTAACACCCCAGCTAATAAATGTCCCATATCGGCATAATACAGGAGTGATCCTGGGTATTTAAGTAAGCATGCCTTAGACCTTAGTGACGAATTTTAAAGTCGTGCGGGCCTTGGCCCAAAGCGGACAGTATCACTAGCGGGCTTGGGCTATTACACTTGGGTTCTTCTTTATGAAAGAAGATCAAAACCATAAATAAACTGAGAAAGTGCTATATATTATAGCTTAAATCATTAGTACAACATATGGCCACTAGATCTCTTTAGATTCACAAAAAGCTCAAGCAGTAATTGGCTTGATTGACATCTCTAATGAAAAGTATAGAAGTAATCGTGGTTACTTTCACTCATCTTATCAGAGTTGCTGACAAACACTACACAGTTGTACATAACAAATCTCATTTTTTCAGACTGTGTATCATTCCTATTAATGTCAAGTTTTCCAGAATCTAATATTTCTAGTAACTTACAGAATCCAAACTTATATTTTTTATTTATTATGTAATTTAAATATTCAGTTGTTTCACAACTATTAAGGTTATATTTAAACAGTGAGTATGAGCAGAGCAGTAACAACAAGGAGTTCAACGAATGGTTTTGACACGACCCGAAATCCGGTTAGGCCGTGCGGGCACCCGACATCCTCCCCTAGACCCGTCGGGCGAACCCTTACCAATTAAATTGGGAAAATAAATATAATTTGATTCATAAATAAGAACAAGACTTAGAAAAAAAAAAAACACAGTCATATTGATACCTCCAAGCTGTATAAAAGAAATTACAGCTGACTACCCAACATACTAGGTTTAAGGTTATCAAGACTAGACATCTAAGAGTACAAAAGAAAACAGATACCTCTTGAAGGGAGCAAAATGCAACTGAAATAATAACCAATAAACTGGTGGCCATCCAGAATAAAAGCTGGCTCACCCTGACAGCTGAAGTCGTCTTCGCTCCTACAAAACGTGGCGAACTCGATCCTGGAGCGAACCTGCCGAAATGAAATAGATAGACAAAAACAAACAACAAATGAGGGTGAGCCAAAAGGACTCAATAAGTGGGCAGACTAGCCACCTCAAAGAATAGGATAGCTAGCCAGGGAGAAGAAACAGATAAACCAAATTCCTCTTATTTAAATTATGAAAAGGCAGAGCCAGATAATAATTAGAAACACGTATGGAATCACAAACTCATTAACCACCATGAACGTAAGATAGCCAGAACATATATGTATCCCGAACATATCAACAATCCTGTTGCGGCGTGCAACCCAATCCATATATTCATCTTGTCGCGGCGTTCAACCGATTCATATATTCATACCGTTGCGGCGTGCAACCCGCTACATATATTTATACCGTTGCGGCATGCAACCCGATTCATATGTTTATATCGTTGCGGCGTGCAACCCGATCCATATATTTATACCGTTGCGACGTGCAACCCGATCCCCGCAACCTAGAATACGAGCCAGAAATATATAGGCAAACTGAGATATGTCCAAGTCCATGACATAGTATACATACCGCGTACATAAAACACAACACAATACACACAATAGTCAGTATGCGGTGCAATGAGATGGGATAAATGCGGTATGATGCAATACAGTCATATATGAATGAGATGGGATGAATGCGGTACGATGCAATGCAATCACATATGCCGGATACCTATCTCCGGCGCGGGACTCTCATCATCTACCTGGAGATATATGCAATAATGGCCCTTCACCGGCTCGGGACTCTAATCGATTATCAGGAAGTATATGCAATGATGACCCTTCACCGGCTCGGGACTCTCATCGATTATCGAGAAGTATATGCAATGATGACCCTTCACCGGTGCGGGACTCTCATCGCCAACCGGGAAGTATATGCAATAATGACTATTCACCGGTGCGGGACTCTCATCGCCAACCGGGAAGTATATGCAATGATGAACCTTAACTGGTGCGGGACTCTCATCGCCAACTGGGAAGTATATGCAATACTCAAAACCAGAGTGCAATGCTCATATGCTCAATGCAATACCAACTGAGTACAGGGTTCAAAGCCACATAACCAAACCCCAAATAAATTATATTTATATGTTGTCCATAACTCACTGAGTACGAATATATAATCAATTCCATTATCGGAGTCCATTTGACCCTTTAAACTATTAATTGAACTGATTCAAACGATGTCTAATATTCCAAGTTTTACCGTTAAAATATATTCAAACACACGTAATAAAATCAAATAATGCATTAAGATAATTACCTGAATGTTTCGGGGTCTATCTTTTTTTCTGGCTCTTTTCTCATTTTCTGATATTTTTTTCACTGTCTCCGTTAGTTTTCCCTTTCTATTCGTTGAAATGTTTATGCTTCAATTTCCATTTCATGTTTCTGTTCACTTGCATTTAAACATAGGCTAAGGGGTAAATCCCTTTAGCCACCCGCATCTGTTTTATTTATTTTTTTGTCTTTTTCCTTTTTTTTTTCTTTTCACGAAGAAAATTAAAACGGTACCCTACGATATTCGAAATAGTTCCAACTTTTGCATAGAAGTTATACAAAATATATATAACATATTCGTGAAGGTGGATCTCAAATCGGACTCCCGAAACTCAATATGCAAATTAAACGGAAAAAGACCAAATTATTTTAACTTTCGGCATTTTAGCGGAAACTAGCCGAACAACATCGAAATTCACTTTCGAAAATTCACAAAAGTCATAAATAATCATACGAACTTAACGGCGCTTTCAGATATCAAATCGGAGCTCATTCGCCAAAACCGAGCTCGAAAATCTATTTTTAATATTTATCGATAATAAAAACCGAAACCTTCTTCCGATGCCTACAAAACGAGGTCTGATTTAGCTCAAATTTTACAGATAAGTCCCAATGGACCTTACGAATATTTCAAAATTATCGGGACGCCAATCGGAGTCCTAACTTCTGAAACGACTGACCGAGGTCGTTTCATTCTCCTCTACTTAAAGTCTCGTTCGTCCTCGAACGAGCCTAAGTCTAAAGAAAAATTCGTGCGGATAACAAGAGAACTTGCACGATCTTCATGAGCTACTCCACGGGCATTATTTCCTAATTACAGGATCAGAATTATAACACGCATATCGAACTTGTTGGAATAAAATATATCTGGATAGTATGATGCAGACCAGGAATGATCTTAAGACTAAACATCCACTTCTGGGTATTGTCTTTGAATTGAAAATATTATGACTTGAAAAAATGAAAATGAAAGAGACATGTAGTTGGACCATAAGCTGAGGCAGAATACCAGCAACAACGTTGATTACATGTGCACTTATAACGCTAAAGTAACTTCTCAAAGAGTTGAGGTGTGAAAGAGATATATATACAAATGATGGATTGTCGACAAGCTGCACTAGACCTTTAACTCTAAATTTCCATGAAGTAAAACATTGTCAGTATGAGGATCCAGTTCTAGTTGAATACAGACAGATAGCCAGAAGAAAATCGGAGTAGCCATACATGGTTACTACTGACGGTGTTCCCATGTATAAAGACAAACTTTGTGTCCCTGATGTTGCAGATTTACGTGGACAGATTATGATAAAAGCACATTATTCCAAATACACTGTTCATCCAGGTTCGACTAAGATGTATTATGATCTTAAGCAGATTTCTTGGTGGGACGGAATGAAGCGTGACATAGCACAATTTGTAGCTCAGTGTTCTAATTGCCAGTAACTTAAAGTCGTGTCATCTTTCCAGACTTTATACTTTCAGCAGATAGGTATGTATATATGATCAGGTTGCCAGCTTATCTCTATCACTAATAGATTATTAGTGGTTTAGCAATGATCGACACTCATTGTAGGTTTCTGTCATGGCCCTAGGTTGAGTCGTGAAAAAAGTGGTATCAACGCCTTAGAGATTTAGTATTACTATTCAGTATTTGGAGGAAGACTCCTCCACTTAAAGCACAAACTCATGTAGCTATTTGAAGAAAAATAACCATCCTCGCACAGTCTGCTGGACGAAAGAAAATTTAGCTAAAAGCTGAACGTAGGCAGACCTAAGCTACCACACTACCTTTTCGATTTGCCAAACAGCTGCAACTCTCGAGTCATAACTCCATACATTTTCTATAAGCACCACCGCCTGATGGATCAAATCAAAGGTCAAATGACAACTCTCATTACCCTTAGTAGCCTTGAAACACAATAATGTGCTTATCCGGCTACCTTGACACGTACTCTGGCTCAACATAGGGAACATCACAATTGGTTACTGACCGCCTAAGCTCACCAGTGCCGAACGAAGAAAAAATGGAAATGGACCGAGGATAGAAATAACTAGAGCTTCAGGAAGCTCATCTTCTTATTTGCTTGGCTACAAGAGCTAGACTATTTTCGAGTCAGGCTAATCAAAGAATCGCAATTGAAGAAATAGACACTAAATGACATCTATGGAGCAACATCCATATCAATTTAACCTTCCAATAAGAAAGAAACTCTAACAATTTACCAGAAAACTCTTTTAAAATCCAGATAAGCTCATGGGATAACATGACTCTACTAGTGATAAGGGAAAAACTACGGAAGCGATAAACGATGATAAAGAACGAGACGCAACAAGAACACTTACGAAGTAGCACCAAGGAACGAGTCTTGATACACCCTCGATTCGAGTCAAGAAGCACCTACGCTATGCAACTATCCTCAAGAGACACTCGGCTCAAGCAAATAGAGTGATCGAAGAGGATTGAAAAGCAACTTGGATTCATCCAATTGATTCAAGCCAAAATTGGTTACAAGTGTTTGGGAGCAATGCTCTTTAATTCAATGTTCAAGGTGAGTTCATGGCAATAAATGATGAAGGGTGTTATTTATAGCACCCTTCTACAACCTATTGAAATGTCTAATTAGCCCTTAGCTAGATAGAAATACAATAGAACTAGCTAGGGTCAAAATAGGAAGTTTACACAAAAAGCTAGGCAAATCAGCATATTGGGCGCTCCACCCTGGAGCTGGGCGCTCCGCCTGGAGGAAGCATGACCCAGGCGCTCCGCCATGTGAGCACCACTGTCAAAGTGGTGAGGCGCTCCGCCTAGTAGCTGGGCGCTCCGCCCAGGGGCTGCCCATTCTGGGCGCTCCGCCTAAGGTTCTGGGCGCTCCGCCTGGGGCCTGATACTTCCCATTCCTCCTTCCAACGAACTCAAGTGTATGATCTTCCAATGGCTTCCCGAGCTCGTATCATCAACGCCCCTCCGAATCAAGTATAAGTGAGCATCATGAAGTGCCTTGGCTTGGCTTCTCGTAAAGGGTCTTGTGGTGGTGGTTTGCACCGCATCATCCTCCCCTTCTTGAGAAGATTTCATCCTCGAAATTGTAGCATCTACCTCCACGACATTGTCCTCCACGGCATCATCACCTACATCAAAAGGAGCCAAGTCACTAACATTAAAAGTGTTTGAAATAGTGTACTCACTTGGCAAATCGATCACATATGCGTTGTTGTTGATCTTGGAGAGCACTTGGAAAGGTCCATCTCCCCGGGGTGCCAACTTCCCTTTTCTAAGGTTTGGAAACCTCTCTTTGCGGAAGTGCACCCACACCCAATCTCCTTTCTTGAGTTCCAACTTCTTCCTCCCCTTGTTCTTCTTGAGGGCAACCTTGTCATAGGCTTCCTCCAATCTCTTCCTCGCTTTGGCATGGATTTCAAGCATGGCTTTAGCTCGATTTTCACCTTCAAAATTAACAACCATTTCCTTGGGCAAAGGGGTTAGATCAAGTGGAATCAAAGGATTAAAAATATAGACGCACTCAAACGGAGTCAAGCCAATCATGCTATGCAATGTACGGTTATAAGCAAACTCCATAATAGGCAACTTGTCAACCCACGTCCCGGCCTTACCTCGGGTCATAGCTCTAAGAAGAGCACCCAAGGTTCGGTTCACCACTTCGGTTTGACCATCCGTTTGGGGGTGGTGGGACGTAGAGAACAACAACTTGGTGCCAAGAGCACCCCAAAGACACCTCAAAAATGGCTAAGGAACTTAGAGTCCCTATCACTCACAATTGTTTGAGGCACACCATGCAACTTTAACACATTATCAATGAACAAAGAAGCTACATGTTGTGCATCATGACTCTTTTTACAAGGAATAAAGTGAGCCATTTTGGAGAACCTATCCACGACAACATAAATGCTATCGTGCCCCCCTTTAGACCGTGGCAAACCCATAACAAAATCCATCGAAATGTCCATCCACGGGCTAGTAAGAATAGGGCGGGGAGTATACAAACCATGGGAATTAGATTTGGACTTAGCATACTTGCAATCCAAGCAAGTGTTGCAAAGTCTCTCAACTTGCACACCCATCTTTGGCCAATGGAATTGATCCATGAGAATGGCCAAGGTTTTGTTCCTCCTAAAGTGACCCATCAAGCCCCCACAATGTGCTTCACGAACAAGCAACTCCCTCCATGAGGACTCGGGCACACAAACTCTTCCATTTTTTAAAATGTAGCCATCAACCCATTGGTATTTCTCCACCCTCTTCCCACTCACTAGAGCATCATGAATGCTCTTGAACTTTGGGTCATATTCGTACAAAGATTTTATACTCTCAAAACCCATAAGTCTAGAAGCAAGAGTGGTAGCAAGGGAGAACTTTCTAGAAAGCGCATCGGCTACAACATTGTCCTTACCCCTTTTGTAATGAATTACATAAGGGAAGGACTCAATGAACTCCACCCACTTGGCATGTCTTTTGTTCAACTTCTCTTGGCCTCTTAGATGCTTGAGTGACTCATGGTCACTCTTGATCACAAATTCCCGAGGCCATAGATAGTATTGCCAATGGGCTAGAGCTCTCACGAGGGCATACCACTCCTTGTCATACGTAGAGTAATTCAAGGTTGCGCCCTTTAACTTCTCACTAAAGTAGGCAACGGGTTTCCCTTCTTGCATGAGAACACCCCCAATACCCACCCCCGAGGCATCACATTCCACCTCAAAAGCCTTTCCAAAGTCGAGCAATTGCAACAACGGGGCGGTACTTAACCTACTTTTCAACTCTTGGAAAGCCTTCTCTTGCGGCTCTCCCCAAACAAAGGACTTGTCCTTTTTCACCAACTCGGTGAGTGGTGCGGCAATGGTGCTAAAGTCTCTAACAAAGCGCCTATAGAAACTAGCAAGGCCATGAAAACTCCTCACATGAGAAACGGTAGTGGGAGTAGGCCAATCTCTAATGGCTTCAACTTTGGACTCATCAACTTCTACACCATTGACACTAACAACAAAGCCCAAAAAGACAACCTTTTCAACGCAAAAGGCACACTTCTTAAAGTTGGCATAGAGCTTTTCGGCTCGTAGCACTTCAAGGACTTGATTCAAGTGGCCAACGTGGTCGCCTATAGACTTGCTATAGATCAATATGTCATCAAAGTAGACGACCACGAACTTGTTGATGAAGGGTTTTAGCACATGGTTCTTCAATCTCATGAAAGTACTAGGTGCGTTGGGGAGGCCAAAGGGCATCACCAACCATTCATATAGACCAAACTTGGTCTTGAATGCGGTTTTCCATTCATCACCGGGTTTTATTCGGATTTGATGGTAACCGGACCTAAGATCTATTTTTGAAAAGATGCTAGAACCACTAAGCTCATCTAACATATCATCCAAACGAGGTATGGGATGTCGATACTTTACCGTGATCTTGTTGACCGCTCGACAATCCACACACATTCTCCAAGTGCCATCCTTCTTCGAAACAAGGATCACGGGCATGGCACAAGGGCTCAAGCTCTCCCTCACCAAGCCTTTGGTAAGCAACTCATCAATTTGCTTTTGTAGCTCCCTTGTGTCCTCGGGGTTGCTTCTATATGCCGGCTTGTTTGGAATTTGAGATCCCGGGACAAAGTCAATTTGATGTTCAATATCCCTCAAAGGAGGTAATCCATCCGGCATCTCATCCGGGAACATGTCCTCATAGACCTTCAAAACATTTTCAATGGCACTAGGCAAAGGGTTAGGGTTAGTTAAATAATCACTTTCGGAATTTAAAACCATACCTTTGTGCACTAGGCATATGAGCATTTTGGTGTCATCATTAGCTTTCAAGATCTCACCCGGTTGCATCATGGCACACATGCGACCGGTGGAAGATGGTGGAGTCTCGGCCAAAGGTTTGGCCACAACCGGGGACTTGGCCTTAGCCGCTTCCCTCAACTCTTTCATGCGCCGATAGTCTTCACTTACTTGCTTTGGGGACATGGGTGTAAGCACAAACTTCTTCCCCTCATGTCTAACCGTGTAAGTGTTGGCCCGGCCATCATGAACCACTTGTTTGTCGTATTGCCACGGCCTACCAAATAAAAGGTGGCAAGCTTGCATTGGCACCACGTCAAACATGTGTTCATCTTGATAGTTCCCAATCTTGAACCTAATCAAGACTTGCTTCACTACCCTCAATTCCCCACACTCGCTCAACCATTGCAAACGGTAGGGACTAGGATGCTTTAGGGTAGTCAATTTCAATTGTGAGACCAACGTTTGGCTCACCACATTCGCACAACTACCCGAATCAATGATCATGGAACACACTTGCCCCTTCACTCTACACCGAGCATGGAACAAGTTTTCCCTTTGTTCATCTTCCCTCTCTTCGCTCACCATGGTCCCCAAAATTCGACGAACCACAAGGAACATATTGGGATCGTCCCCCTCCGTCGCCCTCGCTTCACCCTCACCCTCAACTTCCTCACCCTCCTCCTCAACATCTCCCTCGGACTCACTTTCCTCCTCATAGACCAACCCATCATCCATCACAATCATTATTTTCCGGGTAGGGCACTCTTTGGCAAAGTGGCCGTAACCCTTGCATTTATGGCATTGGAAAGAAGAAGAAGAAGGAGTATTTAAAGTAGTTTTAGAATTACCTCCAACCTCTTTATGGTCGCTTCTCGGGGTGGCCTTCTCAAAAGGCTTCTTCACTTCTCGACTCCCACTTGCACCACTTGTGTATGGAGTCTTCCATTCTTTGGGGCGAGTTGTTGGAGTGGTAGTGGTGGTACTCCTATAGCGAGGAGCCTTCTCTTCTTTGAGCCACCTCTCGGCCTCAACCGCGGCATCACACACATCTTGTAGAGAGTGGAAGATGTGTAGCCTCAATTGGGAAGCAATCTCCCTACTCAAGCCACTTTTGAAACGGATGATAGCTTGTTCCTCATCCTCCGTTTCCATATCAAGAGCCATCCGGTTCTTCTCAAAGTCGTTGAAATATTCATCAACGGACTTGTAGCCTTGTTTCAATTCATAGAGCCTTTTGAGTTGCTCTTGCCGATACTTGGGAGTCACATATTTGTTGTTCATTATTTCTTTCAACTCTTCCCAAGTGATGTTCATCCGCAACCCAAGTCGTCTCCTTGATCACTTGATGGATTCCCACCATGTAGAGGCATAAGATTCAAAGGAAGCAATGGCATATGTCGCCTTCTTCTCCTCGGACATATCATTCGTGTCAAAGACCCGCTCCAATTGAACCTTCCACTCTAAGAAAGCCTCCGGATCACTAGTTCCCTTGAAAGGTGGGATAGTGTTCTTAACACTATTTTGGTTAGTGTCACGACACCCACGATGTGGTCCCAGTTGACCCCCGTAGTAGTCTTCAACCTCATCATACTCCCGTCTCAAGTCCCTTCCCATGAAAGCCCTTGGAGGTCCTCGACCTCGCCCATGACCTCCATCTATTCCTCGGCCTCCGTTCATCGCCCTCCTATGTGGATAGTGAGCATCAAAATCATCATCTAAGCCGAGACCCTCCCCTTCTTGAGCTTCATCAACTTGCTCAAGAGGAACCACATTTCTTCGGGGCCTTAAGAGTGGGACATATCCTTGGGGATTGCCCAAGGGTTGGGGAGTGCCCAACGATCTTTCTCTAGCAAGAGTCTCATCCCTCAACCGTTGTCGACGAACTAACTCCGCATATTGGTCCGGTTTCATGATTGAATCATCACTTGTGCCTTCATTGGCATCCTTTTGGACACTCGGGGTCCTTTCCTTTTCAAAGACTTCCATTCTAAGGTTTAAGGTTTTCACCTCGGCCAATAGACTAGCCAAGACGTCAACGGGAACCTCAATGGTATTTTTGGCCTTCTCGTCCGCCATTGTACCTACAACAATCAAAAACAAGTAAAGAGATTAGAGTAAAAGTCCTCACACACTCCCTCACTTTTTGCTTGTCGCTCGGGTTCACTCAAGTTGGGGTTGGGTTCACTCAAGCTTGAGATCAACGGCGTCCTCGTAATTGCGTAGCTTCCTCGAGAATCACTCCAATTCACAAGAACTAAATGCTCTTCGGGAAGAGTGGAATTAATGGGACTCGATTAACGCTAAGCTTTTTAGTGAGCACTTGGAAGCAAGAAATTAACTATGAGTCTTCTTTGAATTCTACTTCTCCTCTAGGCACGATGTTCCTAATCGCTCAATGAATTATTACTCTCAAAGTACTAATCGGAAGCAACGTAAACAAACAAACACGAAAACCTAACGAAATCAACTACCCGGACCCCTTCAGGAATCTGGGCGGTCCGCCTGGTCAGTGGGGCGGTCCGCCTGGAAATTTGTCAAACTCAGCAGTGAGGTCGGGCGGGCGCTCCGCCCAGAGTTTGGGCGCTCCGCCCAGAGGGTTGCTTCAGCTTTTCCAAAACTCGTTTTTGGTCGAATTTGACCCAATTTTTCCAACGATTTCAAGTTGTTTTTGATATTGAATGATACACAAACTTGTTTCAAGCTATAACAAACAAACCCCAATGGTTTAATTCAACAAACAACCAATAAACAACTTGTTTCAAGGATTTGGAGCAAATTCTTCAAAAATTTTCAAGAACATCAAGATTTCAAAAATTCGATTTTCGTTCCGCTACTCCAAATGATGTTATGGGGGTATCAAAATGACGGGATAACTATAAGGAACAATCCCTGATACAAAAAAAACAAGAATTCATAACATCCAACAAGTTTTAGTCAATTTTGTGAAATTTCAACTTTTGGCTTTGATTTTCACAAATTTGAGTTTCAACTCCAAAACGTGTTTTGTTGGTACCCAATTGTCGAGAATACATAAACAAACAATCCCCGATAATCAAAACCAATAAAATCGTAACAACCAATGATTTCTAGCAAATTTTTTTGGTGTTTTCAATTTTTTTTGAATTTTTTTGTTTTCTTCAAGTTTTTCAAGAACAACAATAAGAACAATACTAAGGCACGATAATAACACTATGATCAAGGAACGAGGGTTTGTAGAAACAACACCCGAGCCTTGCTCTGATACCAACTGATAAGGGGAAAACTACGGAAGCGATAAACGATGATAAAGAACGAGACGCAACAAGAACACTTACGAAGTAGCACCAAGGAACGAGTCTTGATACACCCTCGATTCGAGTCAAGAAGCACCTACGCTATGCAACTATCCTCAAGAGACACTCGGCTCAAGTAAATAGAGTGATCGAAGAGGATTGAAAAGCAACTTGGATTCATCCAATTGATTCAAGCCAAAATTGGTTACAAGTGTTTGGGAGCAATGCTCTTTAATTCAATGTTCAAGGTGAGTTCATGGCAATAAATGATGAAGGGTGTTATTTATAGCACCCTTCTACAACCTATTGAAATGTCTAATTAGCCCTTAGCTAGATAGAAATACAATAGAACTAGCTAGGGTCAAAATAGGAAGTTTACACAAAAAGCTAGGCAAATCAGCATATTGGGCGCTCCACCCTGGAGCTGGGCGCTCCGCCTGGAGGAAGCATGACCCAGGCGCTCCGCCTAAGGGTCAGGCGCTCCGCCTGGTGAGCACCACTGTCAAAGTGGTGAGGCGCTCCTCCTAGTAGCTGGGCGCTCCGCCCAGGGGCTGCCCATTCTGGGCGCTCCGCCTAAGGTTCTGGGCGCTCCGCCTGGGGCCTGATACTTCCCATTCCTCCTTCCAACGAACTCAAGTGTATGATCTTCCAATGGCCTCCCGAGCTCGTATCATCAACGCCCCTCCGAATCAAGTATAAGTGAGCATCATGAAGTGCCTTGGCTTGGCTTCTCGTAAAGGGTCTTGTGGTGGTGGTTTGCCCCGCATCAACTAGCGTCTTGACCAAGAGAAGACACGTAGATCGAGTATTACTTACGAACCACTTTATACCGGAAGAAACAATAACACTTTCTGATGGTGACGAATTAGGATCTCATTATCGTACCAACACTGAATTCCAAAGAGCTGTAGACTAACTTGACATTATAACAGAATGAGGCACAACAAGATGTCAAGCAAACAATACCGCTACTCACTCACAAATCTCTCACATTTAAACCAGATAAACTAGTAGGGTCATCACAAATGCCAGGGATAAATCATATCAGAAGCTCACCCCTCTACCGCAACCGATTCTTAATAAAAATGACATCCAAGGAAACCATCGAAACATGATAAGACACACCATTTCCAGATCGATCGAAAGAATCAAATCTTACTCATATTTAAGAGAAGAAGAAATCCCAGGATCTACTACATCGAATACCTCAACATCCTGCCAGACTAACAGTTCATAGAACTGCCTCTGCAGCTGAGCTGAGCTACTACCCTAATAATCACCTTGTGAAGAACCACTGCCACCACGCTCTCAACCTCTACTGGATGGTGGCATTTCTCTGGCTGATTGAGATCTAAATAAAATTCCCTGCGACTGTGTAGGTGCCTGATGACAAGAAAAAGGATGACTGCCTACTTGCCGGAGTAAGGGAAAACTCCTCAAAAGATAACCAAACTCACGACAATGATAACACCTTTTCGCTGCAAATGGAAGCTGGAAAGATTGTTGATAGCTGTGAAGAGAAGACTGAATCTGATCTTAACGAGCTATTGGCGCACTCTAAGAATCACGTGACACAAGCTGAGATAACCTGGAAAGTGACCTCCCAAAATAATCAGAATTCTTACCTCCAAATGAGGTACCATGGTTGCCCACTAGGGCCACGGGATCTCTTGCCCTCCAGCGCTAACTCTTCCCGCTCTAACTTATGGTATGCCTCGTACATTCGAGCAATATCAACAACAACATCAAATGAAATCTCGGCCTCAATCTCTCGAGCCATCTGGGATCTCAAGGAAAAAGAAAGGTCATCAATAAATCTTTGCATCACTTGAAAGACTCATGGACTAGTTCTAATGCATATCCAGCCATTCTATAGAATTTAATCTCATATTCTGAAACCTCAACGGGCTAACCGACAGGCTACCCTGTCCAATCTACTCAAACTGGCAACCTTTTTCATCTCGCTCGCTACTCGAAAGAAACTTTTCCACGAATCTAGAAGAAAAATTGAACCAAGTTAGGTAATAAGAGAGCGGTCAACCAGTCCAGGGCTGGACCTTGAAACTGGAAAACAGAATAATCAACACCATACCGCTCGATATAATCAAGAGCCTGAAAGATATGCTGACATCATTGTATTTTTTAAAAAAAACTTACACAGGGATTATCTAATGCATTGCTTGGGAATATCGGGATGTTCAACCGCGTAAAATAATGCAACCTCTTTGAGCACTCGGACCCAATAATTACCTCAGTTACCTACCCAGCCAGAGAAACTGGAGGCACACCACATGCTGCCTCCGGAACATACTTTATTGCGGCAATATTAAGAACTGAAACAAGATCCCTCTAAGTCCGAACATCTGCATCTGCGGCAACCTAATACCTGCCTAGCAAATAATAGGTTCTTGCGGTATATGCGTCACCAAGATTCTCGTAAAAGCATCGTAGAGAGCCATGGGAACCACAAGGCCCTGCTCCCTGGCCCATCGCGATCTCGTACAGCTGGGACCTCCGTAACTAGATCGTCAACACGATCAAAAACTCTCGGGGCTTCGCCAGTGCTAGCCCCAGGCTTGACTGCTTCGTCTTGCACTCATACCATTTGCTGATTTATCGCACGAGGGTTCACAATTACCACGAAGGAATTAACGAAAATACTTTTGCATCCCAGACCGACGCACGATAAAAAAAGAAAGCGAAACTTCCTAGATGCCATCATATCCTCTCGTAGATAAGTACGGACGTCTACGTACCCGTCAGCGAGACTCTACTAGACACTGTCTTAGTCTGGATAGACTCTAAACCAGGCTCTGATACCAACTGACATGACCCGAAATCCGGCTAGGCCGTGCGGGCACCCGACATCCTCCCCTAGCCCGGTCAGGCGAACCTTTACCAATTAAATTAGGAAAATAAATATAATTTAATTCATAAATAAGAACAAGACTTAGAAAAAAAAAAAAAGCACAGCCATATTGATACCTCCAAGCTGTATAAAAGAAATTACAGCTGACTACCCAACATACTAGGTTTAGGGTTATCCAGACTAGACATCTAAGAGTACAAAAGAAAACAGATACCTCTTGAAGGGAGCAAAATGCAACTGAAATAATAACCAATAAACTAATGGTCATCCGGAATAAATACTGGCTCACCCTGACAGCTGAAGTCGTCTTCGCTCCTTCACAACGTGGCGAACTCGATCCTGAAGCGAACCTGCCGAAACGAAATAGATAGACAAAAACAAACAACAAACGAGGGTGAGTCAAAAGGACTCAATAAGTGGGGCAGACTAGCCACCTCAAAGAATAGGATAGCTAGCCAGGGAGAAGAAACAGATAAACCAAATTCCTCTTATTTAAATTATGAAAAGTCAAAGCCAGATAATAACTAGAAACACGTATGGAATCACAAACTCATTAACCACCATGAACGTAATATAGCCAGAACATATATGTATCCCGAACATATTAACAATATGAAATACATCATGTTGCGGCGTGCAACCTTATCTATATATTCATCCTGTCGCGGCGTTCAACCGATCCATATTTTCATACCGTTGCGGAGTGCAACCCGATCCATAAATTTATACCGTTGCGGCGTGCAACCCAATCCATATGTTTATATCGTTGCGGCGTGCAACCCGATCCATATATTTATACGTTGCGGCGTGCAACCCGATCCCCGCAACCTAGAATACAAGCCAGAAATATATAGGCAAACTGAGATATGTCCAAGTCCATGACATAGTATACATACCTCATACATAAATCACAACACAATACACACATTAGTCAGTATGCGGAGCAATGAGATGGGATTAATCCGGTACGATGCAATGCAGTCACATATGAATGAGATGGGATGCAATGCAATCACATATGCCTGATAACTATCTCCGGCGCGGGACTCTCATCGTCTACCGGGAGATATATGCAATAATGACCCTTCACCGGCTCGGGACTCTCATCGATTACCGGGAAGTATATGCAATGATGACCCTTCACCGGTGCGGGACTCTCATCACCAACCGGGAAGTATATGTAATAATGACCATTCACCGGTGTGGGACTCTCATCACCAACCGGGAAGTATATGCAATGATGATCCTTTACCGGCTCGGGACTCTCATCGATTACCAGGAAGTATATGCAATGATGAACCTTCACCGGTGCGGGACTCTCATCGCCAACCGGGAAGTATATGCAATACTCACAAGCAGAGTGCAATGCTCATATGCTCAATGCAATACCGACAACAGCGCATAACATATAATATACAATGTAAATTCAAAACTAAGGCATAATGAGTACGCCTATCGGCAGCTACACACGGAAGGAACACGTGGTAGATTATCCACGAGGCCAGGTGCCTCCAAAGAAATGGATATAAACACTTACCTCTTCCAAAAGTTAGAATTGCTAATCAACAACCGCTTTATCCTTTGGTTTTCTTGCAAAACGATCCCACTCTATTCAATAAGCAGAAAAATATATCAATTTAGGCTAAAAGCTTCATTCCTCACATCATAGGGCAATCCGGTTAGGAACCTGATACCCTATTAGCATACGCAATACGCAGGCCAGGCCTATGTACAGGGTTCAAAGCCACATAACCAAACCCCAAATAAATTATATTTACATGTTGCCCATAACTCACTGAGTACGAATATATAATCAATTCCATTATCGGGGTCCTTTTGATCCTTTAAACTATTAATTGACCTTATTAAAACTATGTCTAATATTGCAAGTTTTACCGTGAAATTATATTCAAACATACGTAATAAAATCAAATAATGCATTATGATAATTACCTGAATGTTTCGAGGTAAAAATTCTATCTTTTTTTGGGCTCTTTTCTCATTTTCTGATATTTTTTTCATTGTCTATGTTAGTTTCTCCTTTCTGTTCGTTGAAATGTATCTGCTTTCATTTCCATTTCATGTTTCTGTTCACTTGCGTTTAAACATAGGGTAAGGGATAAATCCCTTTAGCCACCGCCTCTGGTTTTTTTTTTTTTTGGTCTTTTTCCTTTTTTTTCTTTTTCACGACGAAAATTAAAACGGTAATCTACGATAATCGAAATAATTCCAACTTTTGCATAGAAGTTATACAAAATATATGTAACATACTCACGATGGCGGATCTCAAATCGGACTCCCGAAACTCAATATACAAATTAAATGGAAAAAGATTAAATTATTTAACTTTCGGCATTTTAGTGGAAACTAGCCGAACAACATCGAAATTCACTTTCAAAAATTCATAAAAGTCACAAATAATCATACGAACCGAACGGCGCTTTCAGATTTCAAATCGGAGCTCATTCGCCAAAACCGAGCTCGAAATTTTTTTTTTAATATTTATCGATAATAAAAACCGAAACCTTCTTCCGATGCCTACCAAACGAGGTCTGATTTAGCTCAAATTTTACACATAAGTCCCAATGGACCTTACGAATATTTTAAAATTACCGGCACGCCAATCGGAGTCCTAACTTCTGAAACATTGACTGAGGTCGTTTCAGGTTTCACCATCGAGTAAGCTTTCATTATATTTTAATCCAATTTGTAACTTGTTTTGCATTGCTAGTTCATTTATTTGTTTTTAATATACAGGTTCTACAAATGCATAAAGCAGAAAATTCACAAGCAAGTGGCAAGTTATATTCTTTGGCTAGAGGTCCGCTTGTTGGTGTTCAAAGATTTAAGGGATATGAAATAAATGGTTTTAGATTTCATACTAAACAACTCGAAGAAGAAAGGGTGAACCAAAATTGTGGTGTTTTAGTTAGAGGAGGAACAAATGGTGAAATTATAAATTATTGTGGTGTTCTAACTGAAATAGTAGACTTCAGTACCTCGAGAGCAAGCGGATTGCTATGTTTAAATGTGATTGGTGGGATGTTAATCGCATTGGAAAAGGTATGAAGGTAGATAAGCATGACATTGTTAATGTCAACACCAATAGAAAGGTAGCAACAAATGAACCATTTGTGCTTGCGTCTCAAGCAGAACAAGTTTTTTATTTGAAGGATAATCTTAATCCAAATTGGTTAATTGTCCTGAATGGTCGTTCTGCTTATTTTACTAGTGGTGTTGTCAATGAAGAAACTTTCCAACAAGATTCTCAAGATACTACTTTATGCACATTTGAGGCTGATGAAGACGTTCTGAATTGGAGAAGGAATGATCTTAATGTTATCAGCACTGATGTTACCTTAGCTGATAATATTGTTGAAGAGATCGCATCAGAAGCTGAAACTGATGATGAAGATTTGTTACTGTGAATTATTAGAAGTCTTTTATGCATATTTTTTATGCTTAATTAACACTAAAAAATTTCTTAATTTTGTTTAGAGATATTGCTTACTCTATGTATCTAATACTTTACTTGGAGCTCAATTAATGCTTGTGGTATGTAACTGGAGCAGTTTAGTCAAGAGGACATTAGTTTCTTCCTCATTCTCTTTTTCACAACATAAACAGGAAAACATAAATGAGTTCACTTTAATTGATACATGTCAATATCAAAGGTGTAAATACAATGAAGCAGTGATAATTGATAGCTTTTTCCAGGATTTACACACACGACTTGGTGTCAAATTGACGAGAATTGTGAAGTAGTCTGAAGGCGTACAAGCACGTTATTTAATCTCAACATGGAACAGTTCTATTACATATTTCTGCGGGATGCAACACTAATTGATTGGACCTGCTACATTTGGTCCTGATGCGATGATTTATAAGGGGAAATCTCAGCATCTTAGCATGATGATCAGTGGACAAGTTCAGCGGCAGACATGAGACAGAAGATGGTGCAGCAACAATGCTTCAATTTTGAAAAGAAGACTTGTAGTCACAACTAGTCAAAATGAGCGCTTGGAGTTGTGTGTATTTTTTATACACCTCCTCCCAGATTTTCCTAGCTGTAATTTTAGAAGAGGAGCAGCAGACACCCTCCTTTTTGCAAAAGCAGGATTCAAGAGTCAACAATGCAAGCCAACATGATTCAATACTCACTCCAATGCCATCAATCTGTAGAAGCAAAAAACAAAAGCAACAAGAAGTGAGTTACATTTATAATGTAAAGTACCCGTTCTATTTATTATACTTCCTTCAAGTGGTGGTATTAGAATTTTATGCTCATTCCATTTGGGGAGGGATAATAGATAGGTGTTACTAGAGTACTAGCTAGTCATTGTTTAAGCTTTAATTTTTTTCACAATGTAAAGACAACATTTTATTTTGTTGTTTATTTTCTTATTAATAAAATTAGTCACTAAGTACTTTACCTAGTGATATTTGCCTAAAAAAATATTAATGTACAATTTTGATGAAATACGTATTTTAATAGTCAGTGTTAAGTTGGTAATTGTGATTTTGTTGAGTTATAATGGACCAAAACTATTTTCTTCTATAGGGTGTGTGTCGATGGACTACGATTATAGGGTAAACTCTTGCTGATTTTTTGTTAGAATAATAGATTAAATATTAATACGACTATTCAACTCTTGTCAGGATTTTCGTATCAGGAAAGTATATAATTATTTATATGGTAACTTCAAGTGAATGACAAACTAAATATAATTAGCTATAGTAATTTATTTTAGCTTCGAGATCGTGGTTAAATCATATTATCAAGACAAGTAAATCTAGCTATTAAGCCCCAACATATGCTACGAGTCTTGTAAAGTTGAAGCAAAATTATTCCTCATGCTATAAAATTATATTCAAAGCAATACATCGTGGTTGAAAGAATAAAATTGATACCGTGATTTCCAAAGAATAGCAAAAACTAATAATTTGCTTCAAATCTTTTTGTAGCTACAAAATCGTGGGTATACCATTTTTGCCACGATAATTACTTGTAGCTATTGAGTCAACTATTGCTATGACTTTTGTAACTTGAAGTAAAAAGGTTCATTTAGCTACAATAGTTAAGGTTAGTATTTGAAACGACCTCGTCAGTCGTTTCGGAAGTTAGGACTCTGATTGGTGTGCCGATACTTTTAAAATATTCATAATATCCATTAGGACCTGTCTGTAAAATTTGAGCTAAATCATACCTCGTTTGGTAGGCATCGGAAGAAGGTTTCTATTTTTATTGTCGATAAATATTAAAAAGAGATTTTCGAGCTCGGTTTTGGCGAATGAGCTCTGTTTCGAAATCCGAAAGCGCCGTTAGGTTCGTGTGATTATTTGTGACTTTTGTAAACTTTCGGAAATGAATTTCGATGTTGTTCGGCTAGTTTCCGCTAAAATGCCGAAAGTTAGATAGTTTGACTTCTTTCCAATAAATTTGCATATTGAGTTTCGAGAGTTCGATTTGAGATTCGTCTTAGCAAGTGTATTACATATATATTTTATAATCTGTAAGCAAATGTTGAAATTATTTCGAATATCGCAGGGTACCGTTTTAATTTTCGTCGCGAAAAGAAAATAATAGAAAAAAAAAGAAAAAGTAAACAAATGAAAAGAAAGCGGTGGGGGATTAAGTTTGATTAGGGATAAATATCCTTTAGATACAATGAGAAAATGAAAACGAAGCAGAAACAAAGCGATAGTGGAAAGCTGAGAATCAACGAGAGAAAAAAAACCAGAAAATGAGAAAAGAGCCGGGAAAAAGTAAAATTTTTACCCTGAATCATTCAGGTAATTATCTTAATGCATTATTTGAGTTTATTACGCTTCTTTTAATATATTTTAATGGTAAATCTTGAAATATTAGACATCGTCTTAATAAGTTCAATTAACAGTTTAAAGGGTCAATTGGACCCCGATAATAGAATTAATTATACATTCGTACTCAGTGAGTTATGGGAAACATAAAAATATAATTTATTTAGGGTTTGGTTATGTCACCTTAAACCCTATACATAGGCCTGGCCTGCGTATTGCATAAGCGAATAGGGTATCAGGTTCCTAACCGGATTGCCCTAACATATGAGGAATGAAGCCTTTAGCCTAATTTGATATATTTTTCTGCTTATTGAATAGAGTGGGATCGTTTGGCAATGAAACCAAAGGACAAAGCGGTTGTTGATTAGCAATGCTAACTTTTGGGAGAGGTAAGTGATTATATCAATTTCTTTGGAGGCACCTGGCCTCGTGGATTTTCTACCATGTGTTCCTTACGTGTGTAGCTGCCGATAGGCGTACTCATTACGCCTTAGCTTTAAATTTACATTGTATATTACATTTTATGTCCTGTTGTTGGTATTGTATTGAGGAACTGAGCATTGTACTCTGGCTGTGAGTTGGCATCTACTTCTCGGCTGTCGATGAGATTCCCGCCCCAGTGAAGGGTTATTATTGCATCACATTGCATTCACATGCATTATATGTCATTCATATGCATTACATTGCATATCATATTGGGTGCAGGAGTATTCCGCCCCAAGAGCAGGAGGATTCCGCTCCATTGTATTATATTGAGGGTAGGAGAATTTCAGCCCAAGAGCAGGAGTATTCCACTCTTATGTCAGATATTGAGTGCAGGAGTATTCCGCCTCAGCTTTACATTATATCGGGTGCAGGAGTATTCCGCCCCAGGAGAGTGCAGGAGTATTCCGCCTCTGGTTTCTATTATATCGGGTGAAGGAGTATTCCGCCCCAGGAGCAGGAGTATTCTACTCCAGTTGGTTATCAGATTGGATTCCCCTCGAATGCAGGAGTATTCCGCTTCGGGGTGGGATTATGGGCACATGTGACCCTTTGCATCATATTTCATTTCATCTCATTTTATTTCATTTCATACTATTGTGTAGACTTGTGGTACATAACTACTGTTCTGCTTCTACGTGCATTGCGTATTTGCCTATATATTTCTGGCTCGTATTCTGGGTTGCGGGTATCGGGTTGCACGCCACAACATTATAAATATATGGATCGGGTTGCATGCCGTAACGGTATAAATATATGGATCGGGTTGCACACCGCAACGGTATAAATATATGGATCAGGTTGTACGCCGCAACAGGATAAATATATAGATCGGGTTGCACGCCGCAACAGGATGTATTTCTGATTGTTGATTTGTTCGGGATACCTATATGTTTTGGTTATCTAACGTTCCTGGTTGTTGATGAGTTTGTCATTCCATACGTGTTTCTAGTTATTATCTGGCTCTGCCTTTTTATAATTTAAATAAGAGGAATTTTGTTTATCCGTTTCTCCTCCCTGGCTAGCTATCCTATTCTTTGAGGTGGCTAGTCTACTCCACTTATTAAGTCCTTTTGACTCACCCTTGTTTGTTGTTTGTTTTTGTCTATTTATTTCGTTTCGGCAGGTTCGCTCCAGGATTGAGTCCGCCGCGTTGTTCAGAAGCGAAAACGACTTCAGCTGTCAGGGTGAGCCAGCTTTTATTCCGGATGGTCACCAGTATATTGTTTATTATTTCAGCTGCATTTTGCTCTCTTCAGGAGGTATCTGTCTTCTTTTGTACTTTTAGATGTCTAGTCTGGATAGCCCTAAACCTAGTATGATGGGTAGTCAGCTGTAATTCCTTTTGTACAGCTTAGAGATATCAGTATGTCTTTGTTTTTTTTTTAAAGTCTTGTCCTTATTTATGAATTGTTATATTTATTTTCCTAATTTAATTGATAAGGGTTCGCCCGACGGGTCTAGGGAAGGATGTCGGGTGCCCGCACGGCCTAACCGGATTTCGGGTCGTGTCAGTTGGTATCAGAGCCTATTTTAGAGTCTATCTAGACTAAGACAGTGTCTAGTAGAGTCTCGCTGATTGGTACGTAGACATCCGTACTTATCTACGAGGGGCAATGATGGCATTTAGGAAGTTTCATTTCCTTCATTTCTGATCGTGCGTCTGTCTAGGATTGAAAAGTATTTTTGTTAATTCATTAATTCCTTCGCGGTAATTGTGAACCCTCATGCGAAAAATCAGCAGACGGTATGAGTTCAAGACGAAGCAGTCTAGCCTGGGGCTAGCACTGACGAAGCCCCGAGAGTTTTGATCGTGCTGACGATCTAGTTACGGAGGTCCCAGTTGTACAAGCTCGCGATGGGCAAGGGAGCAGGGCCTTGTGGTTCCCTTGGCTCTCTGCGATGCTTTTACGAGAATCTTGGTGATGCAGATACCGTAAGAACCTACTATTCGCGGGACAGCCTATTAGGTTGCCGCATGTGCAGACGTTCGATCTCAGGGAGCTCCTTTTCCGGTTCTTAATATTGCTGCAGTGAATTATGTTCCGGAGACAGTATGTGTTGTGCCTCTAGTTATTCTGGCTGGTTAGTTAGCCTGAGTAATGGCTCGGTCCGAGTGTCCGAAGAGGTTGCATTATTTTACGCGGTTGAACCTTCCGGTATTCTTAAGCAATACATCAGATAAACCCCTTGAATTTATTTTTTTTTTTTAAAATAATGTGGGTATTTGTATCCTTCAGGCTCTTGATTATATTGAGTGGTATGGTGCTGATTATTCTGCTTTTCAGTTTTAAGGTCCATCCCTGGATTGGTGGACCGCACTCTTATTAGCTGACTTGGTTTGATTTTTCTTCTAGATTCGTGGGAAAAATTCCTTTCGAGTAGCGAGCGAGATGAAAGATGTTGCCAGTTTGAGTGGATTGGACAGGGTAGCCTGTCGGTTAACCTAGTGGTGTTTCAGAATATGAGATTGAATTCTATAGAATGGCTGAATACGCATTAGAACTACTCCATGAGCCTTTCGAGAGATTCAAAGATTTACTGTTGACCTTTCTCCTTCATTGAGATGCCAGATGGCTTGAGAGATTGAGGTCGAGATTTCAGTTGATGTTGTTGTTAATATTGCTCAGAGGTACGAGGCATACCATAAGTTAGAGCGAGAAGAGTTAGAGCGGGAGAGCAAGAGATCCCGTGGCCCTAGTGGGCAACCATTGTACCTCATTTGGAGGTAACAGTTCTGATCATTTTGGGAGGTCACCTTCCAGGTTATCTCAGCTTGTGTCACGTGATTCTTAGAGTGCGCCAGTAGCTCGTCAAGATCAGATTCAGTCCTTTCTTTACAGCTATCAACAATCTTTCCATCTTCCATTTTTTAGCGAAAAGGTGGTATCATTATCGTGAGTCTAGTTATCCTTTGAGGAGTTTTCCCTTACTCCGGCAAGTAGGCAGTTATCCTTTCTCTCGTCATCAGGTACCTGCACAGTCACAGGGGATTTCATTTAGATCTCAATTAGCCAGAGAAATGCCACCATCCAGTAGAGGTCCAGAGCATGGTGGCAGTAGTTCTTCTAGAAGTGATTATTAGGGTAGTGGCTCAGCTCAGCTGCAGAGGCCGTTCTATGAACTGCTAGTCTGGTAGGATGCTGAGGCGTCCGATGTAGTAGATCTCTGTATTTCCTCTTCCTTTATATGTGAGTAAGATTTGATTCTTCCGATCGATCTGGAAATGGTGTGTCTTATCATGTTTCGATGGTTTCCTTGGATATTGTCTTAATTAAGAATCGGTTGCGGTAGAGGGGCGAGCTTCTTGTATGATTTATTCCTGGCATTGGTGAGACCCTACTAATTTATCTGGTATAAATATGAGAAATTTTACGGTGAGTGTCGCTATTGTCTATCCGGCATCTTGTCGTGCCACCTTCTATTATTATATCAAATTAGTTTACCTCTTTTTTTTGGAGTTCTGTGTTGGTTGGATGATGGGATTCTAGTTCATCATCATCAGAAAGTGTCATTGTTTCTTCCGGTGTAAAGTGGTTAGTAAGTAATACTCGATCTACGTATCTCCTCTTGGTTCAAAACGCTAGTAAAGTCATGTTATCTCATGAGCTTATCTGGATTATAAAAGAGTTTTCTGGTAAATTGTCAGAGTTTCCTTCTTATTGGAAGGTTAAATTGATATGGATGTTGCTCCATAGAGCTCATTTAATGTCTATTTCTTCAATTGCGATTCTTTGGTTAGCTTGACTCAGAAATAGTCTAGCTCTGGTAGCCAAGCAAATAACAAGATGAGCTTCCTGAAGCTCTAACTATTTCTATCCTCGGTCTATTTCCATTTCTTCTTCGTCCGGTACTAGTGAGCTTGGGTGGTTGGTAGCCGCTTGTGATGTTCGCTGTGTTGAGCCAGAGTACATGTTGTTGCCGGGTAAACATATTATTATTTTTCAAGGCTTCTAAGGGTAATAGAAGTACCATCCATCAGGAAGTGGTGTTTACGGCAAAGGTATGGAGTTGTAAACTTGAGAGTTGCAGCTGTTTGGCAACTCGAAAAGGTAGTTGGTAGCTTAGGTCTGCCTACGTTCAACTTTTAGTTAAAACTTCTTTAGTCCAGCAGACTGTCCGGGGATGGTTATTCCTATTCAAATAACTGCATGAGTTTGTGCTTTAAGTGGAGGAGTTTTCCTCCAAATACTGAATGGAAATACTAAATATCTAAGGTGTTGATACCACTTTTGTCACGACAGAAACCTACAATGAGTGTCAATCATTGCTAAACCCACTTATAATCTATTAATGCTAGAGATAAGCTAGCAACCTGATTATATATACGTACCTATCTGCTGAAAGTACAAAGTCTGGAAAGATGACACGACTTTGACTTGCTGGCAATTAGAGCACTAAGCCATAAATTCTGCTATGTCACACTTCATTCTGTTCCACCGATAAATCTGCTTAAGATCATGGTACATCTTAGTCGAACCTGGATAAATAGTGTATTTGGAATAATGTGCCTCTATCATAATCTGTCCACGTAAATTTGTAACATCAGGGATACAAAGTCTATCTTTATATATGGGAACACCGTCAGTAGTAACCCTGTATTGTGACTCCGATTTTCTTCTGGCTATCTGTCTGTATTCAACTAAGAACTGGATCCTCATACTGACGCTGTTTTACTTCCTGGAAATTTAGACTTAAAGGTCTAGTGCAGCTTATCGTCCATCCATTATTGGCATATCTCCTTCACACCTCAACTCTTTGAGAAGTTACTTTAGTATTATAAGTGCACATGTAATCAACTTTGTTGTTGGTATTCTGCCTCAACTCATGGTCCAACTACATGTCTCTTTTATTTTTATTTTTTTCAAGTCATAATATTTTCAATTCAAAGACAATACCCTGAAGTAGATGTTCAGTCTGAATATCATTCCTGGTCTGCATCATACTGTCCAGTAGTATTTGCATGATCCTTATCCTTATATGATAGACCCTGTTCAGATGAACCTTAGACAAACATTAGGATATGAGTAACTACATTCCCACGAGGGGCTTGCGGAACAACACCAACATCAACTGAGGTGTTGCATAGTGCGTTTGTAAAAATAATATAGCTTGCATCAAATCTTCTATAGTGTGTAGTGATAAGGTACTTCAAAAGCTCCCCCAATTGCATCAAGCGTAAGCTAATTCTTAGTTCCATCGACCTGTTCTATATCAATAGATATATCGAAGAGGTGATTATCGGCTGAATCATGTTAGTCCATCCAGAGTTTCGTATATCTTTGCTTCGAAAATGTAAAACTCTCTTCTTGTAATCGAGGAAGGATCAGCTTAGTCAGAATAAGCTGTGCAATGGTATTATCATATTATCCAGATATATTTTGTTCCAAAAGTTCGATATACATGTTATAATTATGATCCTGTAATCAGGAAATAATGCCCGTGGAGTAGCTCATGAAAGTCGTGCAAGTTCTCTTGTTATCTGTGCGAATTTTTCTTTAGACTTAGGCTCGTTCGAGAACAAACGAGAGTATAAGTGGAGGAGAACGAAACGACCTCGGTCAGTCGTTTCGGAAGTTAGGACTCTGATTGGCGTGCTGATAATTTTAAAATATTTGTAATGTCCATTAGGACCTGTCTGTAAAATTTGAGCTAAATCAGACCTCGTTTGGTAGGCATCGAAAGAATGTTTCAGTTTTTATTGTCGATAAGTATTAAAAAGAGATTTTCGAGCTCGGTTTTGGCGAATGAGTTCTGATTCTAAATCCGAAAGCGCCGTTAGGTTCGTATGATTATTTGTGACTTTTGTAAACTTTCAAAAGTGAATTTCGATGTTGTTCGGCTAGTTTCCGGTAAAATGCCGAAAGTTAAATAATTTGACTTCATTCTAATAAATTTGCATATTGAGTTTTGGGGGTCCAATTGGAGATCCGTCTTAGCAAGTATGTTACATATATTTTATATAACTTGTATGCAAAAGTTGGAATTATTTCGAATATCTCAGGGTACTGTTTTAATTTTCATCGCGAAAAAAAAAAGAAAAAAAAAAGGAAAGCAAACAAATGAAAAGAAAGTGGTGGGGGATTAAGTTTGATTAGGGATAAATATCCCTTATATACAATGAGAAATAGAAAACGAAGCAGAAACAAAACGATAGTGGAAAGCTGAGAAGCAACGAGAGAAAAAAATGCCAGAAAATGAGAAAAGAGCCGGGGAAAAGTAGAATTTTTATCCTGAAACATTCAGGTAATGATCTGAATGTATTATTTGAGTTTATTACGTGTCTTTTAATATATTTTAACGGTAAAATTTTGAATATTAGACATCGTTTTAATAAGTTCAATTAACAGTTTAAAGGGTCAATTGGGCCACGATAATGGAATTAATTATATATTCGTACTCAGCGAGTTATGGGCAACATAAAAATGTAATTCAAATAGGGTTTGGTTACGAAACCTTAAACCCTGTACATAGGTCTGTCCTGCGTATTGCATATGCGAATAGGGTATCAGGTTCCTAACCGGATTGCCCTAAGATGTGAAGTTTGAAGCCTTTAGCCTAATTTGATATATTTTTCTGCTTATTGAATAGAGTGGGATCGTTTGGCAATGAAACCAAAGGACAAAGGGGTTATTGATTAGCAATGCTAACTTTTGGGAGAGGTAAGTGTTTATATCCATTTCTTTGGAGGCACCTGGCCTCGTAGATTTTCTACCACGTGTTCCTTACGTGTGTAGCTGCCATTAGGCGTACTCATTACGCCTTAGCTTTAAAATTACATTGTATATTACATGTTATGTCCTGTTGTTGGTATTGCATTAAGGAACTGAGCATTGTACTCAGGCTGTGAGTTGGCATCTACTTCCCAGCTGTCGATGAGAGTCCCGCACAGGTGAAGGATTATTATTGTATCACATTGCATTCACATGCATTATATGTCATTCATATGAATTACATTGCATATCATATTGGGTGCAGGAGTATTCCGCCCCAGGAGCAGGAGGATTCCGCTCCATTGTATCATATTGAGGGTAGGAGGATTCCGCCCCAAGAGCAGGAGTATTCTGCTTTTATGTCAGATATTGAGTGTAGGAGTATTCCGCCTCAGCTTTACATTATATCGGGTGCAGGAGTATTCCGCCCCAGGAGAGTGCAGGAGTATTCCGCCTCTAGTTTATATTATATCGGGTGAAGGAGTATTCCGCCCCAGGAGCAGGAGTATTCCGCTCCAGTTGGTTATCAGATTGGATTCCCCTCGAATGCAGGAGTATTCCGCTTCAGGATGGGATTACGGGCACATGTGACCCTTTGCATCATATTTCATTTCATGTCATTTCATCTCATTTTATTTCATTTCATTCATACCATTGTGTAGACTTGTGGTACATAACTATTGTTCTGCTTCTACGTGCATTGCGTATTTGCCTATATATTTCTGGCTCGTATTCTTGGTTGCTGGGATCGAGTTGCACGCCGCAACGGTATAAATATATGGATCGGGTTGTATGCCGCAACGGTATAAATATATGGATCGGGTTGCACGCCGCAACGGTATAAATATATGGATCGGGTTGCACGCCGAAAGAGGATGAATATATGGATCGGGTTGCACACCGCAACAGGATGTATTTCTGATTGTTGATGTGTTCGGGATACCTATATGTTTTGGTTATCTTACGTTCCTGGTTGTTGATGAGTTTGTCATTCCATACGTGTTTCTAGTTATTATCTGGCTCTGCCTTTTTATAATTTAAATAAGAGGAATTTTGTTTATCTGTTTCTCCTCCCTGGCTAGCTATCCCATTCTTTGAGGTGGCTAGTCTGCCCCACTTATTGAGCCCTTTTGACTCACCCTTGTTTGTTGTTTGTTCTTATCTATTTATTTCGTTTCGGCAGGTTCGCTCCAGGATTGAGTCCGCCACGTTGTTCAGAAGCGAAAACGACTTCAGCTGTCAGGGTGAGCCAGCTTTTATTCCGGATTGTCACCAGTATATTGTTTATTATTTCAGCTACATTTTGCTCCCTTCAGGAGGTATTTGTCTTGTTTTGTACTCTTAGATGTCTAGTCTGGATAGCCCTAAACCTAGTATGATAGGTAGTCAGCTGTAATTCCTTTTGTATAGCTTAGAGATATCAATATGTCTGTATTTTTTTTTAAAGTCTTGTCCTTATTTATGAATTGTTATATTTATTTTCCTAATTTAATTGGTAATTCGCCCGACGGGTCTAGGGAAGGATGTCGGGTGCCCACACGGCCTAACCGAATTCTGGGTCGTGTCAGTATTACTACCATAGCTTCAACCACGTGGCAAAAAGTTGATTATTAGCTACAAACTTTTGGTACTTTGTAGCTATTTCGGTAGTTTCTGCCACGAGACTTAGCGAGTCTAGCAAAATTAAAGAATTAGCTTTGGAAATTTAATTTTTGTGGCTAAAAAATTTTACAAAATTATGAATAACCACGGAATCTTAAATTTTGTGGCTATTGTTAGGTATTAGCCACGATATTCATATTTGTGGCAAAGATTCCGTAGCTACAAGTACCCATTGTTGTAGTGATGGTTGCCCTAATACTTGTTGCTCTACTTCTGGCTGGCTTCTATTTTTTCGTGATATTCTCATCTTTTGGTCTTCTAAAAAGCAACATATTATCTCTCGTTCTAGCACAGATGTTGAATACCGAGCTATGGTGCATACAGTTGCTGATGTTCTCTGGGTTCAACATCTTTTGCGTGATGTTCACATCTTTCTTCTTGATCCTCCTCTTATTTAATGTTGTTATTGTGACAACATTAGTGCTTTGTATTTGACTATGAATCATATCAATCATTCTCGGAAAAGACATCTAGTTGTCAACTTTTATTTTATCCGTGAAAGAGTTGCTTGCGGCTCCACTTTCGTACGTTACTTACCATCTGAACGTCAACTACTAAACATTCTTACCAAAGGTCTTATTTCTCACAGGTTTAAATGTCTTCGAGACAATCTTCACATGCAAGCCTGTATCGGTTGAGAAACCATGTTAGACTTATGTATTATAAGGTTGTTGTACTTTGTGTTAATTAAGTTAAGTTGTACATTGAATTTACTCTTATATATACTCCCTCCGTCCCATTTTAATTGTCGCTTTTAGCTTTTGCACGTCCATTAAGAAAATCAATAAATAGAGTATACATTTTATTATGTTACCCCTATTTAATATATAACTATTAAATTTTTCTTGAAAATACCTTTAATAATTAAGGGTATACTTGAAAATAATGAGCAAAAAATGTTTTGAAATCCTAAAGCGTCGTCAACTAATTTGGGACAAACGAATCTTGCTAAAGCGTCAACTAATTTGGGACGGAGGGAATATATAGAGAATACATACCCTCTTAGGGTAAGCAGCCACGTTAACATTTTTACACTCATTTCGATGGAGGACATATGCCATCATATAAAATGAATGGATTTGATTAATTAATCAGGGTTCTAACTTTGGTTAGGATTACAAATATTTCTATATATTTTCTCCCATAAACTTATTAAATCCAACAATTCTACTGACACAAGATCTCATCCATAAATATATTTAAAAAAGTTCTCTCTGTTTTGTACTTTCTTCAGAGCTCTACATTTCATTTCCATTCAACCATAATGAATACAGATGCCTAATGCTTATATGGCAGAAGTTCAATAAGAGAGCAATATTTGTAAAATAAAAGTTTAAGTCACTTATGATACTAAAATTTCAATGGTGATTCAATAGACTTGTTATTTGCTATTGTTACTGCAAAGAAAAAGAAAAGAAGTAAACTCTATATGTCATTCATTTCTTGATTTTAAGGAGTGTCTCTAATTCAATATTAAATTGTCAATTTTGGTTATCTCGCTACCTACTCCTTTTGCAAAAAGGCTTAAGACAAAAAATGCATGACTGGGTACTGAATCTTGAGCTTTCTTCTCTTATTCAATTGATAGCTTTGTTAGCAGATTTATATGTCGCTGATGCTGAATTTTTACAAATTGCCGAAATAGGGAAAAGATTGGAGTACCGTGAACTGTAAAGATTTTGCATAATATTTTGGTATTTTACTTATTTTTTGAGCAATATTAAGTGTTTTATGCTTATATGGTGCGTTTCCTTGTGAAGGAATGAAATAAATAAAGAATAGTTGCTTCAAAGCTTAAAAGAGGTAGAAACGTGATTTGAAGTCTAAGTAAAGACTTAGAGATACAAGTAGAAGCGATTTAAGACAAAATTTTGTATCTGTGGCAACGCCCGCGCCACAGATGGTGTGGCGTAGACAGTTCTAGACATCAAGCAAGACACATATTTTGATAGGAGGCAAAAAATGTCTCTTTTAGCGTTAATTATGCTATGTGCTTTATTTTGTTTACTAATTGTTTGAGTATTAATGTGAGTCTTTTGCGCTTATTTTGTGTGCTTTATTATGTACGGATGAAGAGTGAATAATGCAAGCAAATTAGAGCTAAAAAATGAATAAAAATGGTGTTTTGAAGTCTAAGTAGAAGCTCAAGTTTTCTAAGAAAGTCAATTCAAGGTGAAAATATGGAGAAGAGCCACGCCAGGCGACGCACGTAACACGCACGACTAGGAGAAAAGATGACCTCTGAAGATCCATCTTGGCGCATGGCTCCCCGTGGTGCATGAGGCGGTTTGCAAGGGCCTCTATTTTGGCTAGTCCAACTCAGTTTTGGATTCAATAAGGGTGTTTTCCCAATCTTAGTTGAAAACTGATTTGCACGAGATTATTTTCGCCCATAATATTCCTACACATTATAAATGTACCATAAGAAGAACATTTACAAATACAATTTTGGTATAATATAAACCTAGAGAGATTGAGATGAGGCTAGGAGTCAAAAGACAGGGCTTTTTATCTTTCTTCCTCATATGGATCCTTATTTGTCATCAGTTCTTGTATTTTTTATTTTTGGGATGAGTAGCTAATCTTCTGAACACCACCGTGTCAAGGTGCAAGCTGCGGATCCGAGCCCTATCAGTCCCGATAAATTTAATGAATATATCAATTCATCTCTCAATTTTCTATTAAAAGGGGGCCAGGGAACACTTCGTTGAAAAATAGAAATCTATTGGTTACATCTCCCGTACTTGCCCATATTACTGATATGAAGTGGCCCACTTCTACATACATCTATTCCACTCTAAGCCATGTCCCACACCCTTACGTCTGTCTTAAAGCTCTCAGCATACATACAATGGTGCTTCACTAGGATTTTGATGAACCAAACTTTATTCGACACCTTTCTCAATTATTCTCCTTATTTAAATATATGTCTATTGTGATTGGTTGAAGAGGCCTCAGTTAGTTGTGTTATATTTTGTATTACTTGGAAAAGATTACAATATTATACCTAAACTTTCAAACAATTAATCAGAAGCTAGTTGTAATAAAAAAGCAGGACTAGAAATAATGAAGCTTTGTTGTGGTCATTATTAGTCATTTGTTTATCACCTAGATTTAATTCAGAAGAAATTATATTATAAAAAATTATCGTACTTAATCAGGAGATACTTGTGGTACTTTGAGAATTCGTGATTAATAAAAGAGAAAATAACGTGAAAATAAGAACTTGTCAATAGTTAATCTCGGTAATTGGGAAATCATAATCCTATACTTTTACCCTTGAATTCGTCTTTATCTCTATTATTTAATGCTCCCTCCGGTCCATATTATATGATATTTTGAGTGTTTTCACACATATTAAGAAAATCACCTTTTTATCATTAATTAGCAATGTAATTGACCATATTAGCCCTTATCCAAGCCATTATTACCTAAAATTTTGTTTTAAGTCATTTATTAGCAAGGGTGATATGGGAAAAAGCTTTCTTGATTTGCGTAAAGATCAAGTATTGTGGACCAAGAAAAGTAGGCCAAAACATCATATATTGTGGACCGGAATGAGTAATTTTTTATTCATTAGTTAGTGGTTAATCTCAACAAATAAATTACACTTGTCACTATTTTGGAAGTGTTTAGATTTGTTCTTAGCAATATAATAGAGTTATAACTAAGCGCCACCTCTATGTGTGATTAGACTTTGGAATCAAAAATCGGATTGTATTTGACAATGATCACTTATCATTTCGAGGATAAATTTTGTGCGAGACAAAATTTTGATGTTCTTACCAAAAGCTAACGATTTAGTTCTAGTTGTATATATTGCTAGTTTCTAGTTTGAACACTTTCTTCTTTGTATATATTTTATCTTTTTTTCATCTTATTTTGTTTTAGTTTTAAAAAATGAACAATATGGCATCTGAGAATAATGGGTAGTTAGGTACTGATTGTTCCGATTAAGAATCTCCTGTGATAAGCATGGCACAAATCAATTACGACAACAAGATAAAATATGTTCTGCAAAACGAGTTGTGCATACCAGCTCGTTCTTATGAATGAAATGTATGTAATTTTTTTATATATCCGCACTTTATAAAATATTATATATTTTTATCCATTTTAAATTTCATTTCACTCCATGCCCATTTTGGCAAAAAATATTACCTTTCTACCCATTTTGACAAAAATTATTATCCTTCTACCCATTCTTTTATCTCTTACTATTATTTTTTGCTTCTACAATTTCCATCCCCCTACACCCAACCCTATAAATCAATGGAAACCTACATAAACCATGTCAAAATTTTCGCTATTGCCACAGCTCCACCGCCTTCCCCACCAAAATTATACCTTCCCGGAATCTTCTCGACTCCCACGTTCCCGTTTCAAGCTTAGTTTCTCCAAAAATTCGCTGGTTTGGAGTAGATCGAGGTTTAAAGTTCGGACGAAACGCTTTTCTGGAGGTCTTCGGCGAACTTT
This sequence comes from Petunia x hybrida, assembly GCA_037355625.1. Taxonomy (NCBI): domain Eukaryota; kingdom Viridiplantae; phylum Streptophyta; class Magnoliopsida; order Solanales; family Solanaceae; genus Petunia; species Petunia x hybrida. Next base: position 941,858 of record JBBBVM010000360.1, read on the forward strand.
AAGATGCCCAGCTGCTGCGATGGTGCTCGTGTTGGTCCGCTTGGCGTCCTGTAGCAGCAGTAATGTTTGGCTCGTAGTGGTGCTATTCGTCGATGGCAGTGCCTAGGTAGCAACACTTATATACCGTGGTTGGTACTATTACAATCCTGGAAAATGAAAGTGTCATTTGTTAGAGATGTGTTTCCTTTCTATGCTCACATCTGCTCCATTTGGACTCCGCATATTATTCTCCTAGAACTGTCAACTCATTATAGCTAAGAAGCTCTTTAACATAGTAGGAGGAAAAAGTAAATGTCATAGTATAATATCACAATTACATTAAGAATATGGTATTCAAGTAATGATTCGGTATTAGACGAATTTAATTATTGCCTCGCAATGTAAGTCAGGTAAAACAAACAGTATCAACGATTTCCAAATATTAATTATGTAACCAGTGTGGCCATAGGGCATCAGATTCTGTTGTATTTTTATCATCACTGATTCTCATTGCGAAATTAATTCATCGGCGGAATATAAAGAATAGGGTCAATTTATACCTTGAAAGGCCACATCTCATGTTCTCCAATGTGTTGTGATGATCAACCAATGATGGAAAATGGTGTATTGACAGTGGCGATGGTAAGTTTGGTGGCTACATGATAGTGGAATTGGCTTGGTGGTGGTGATGAAGCAGATGGCTGGCTGTGTCGTGGAGCTGCAATGAAGCTGTGGTGATGACGATGCAGCAGCTACCGCAATGAGGTTGTGGCAAGGCGGTGGTTGCGATAATGGGCAGCAATGGAGGTGACGACTCCGCGAGGTGGTGAGTAGTGGAACAGTGGTGCTGCGGTGTTGAGGACGCTGCAGTGGTGGTACAGCAGCTAGGGCAATTTAATCTCTTCAATATCAAAAGTGTTGGATTTGGAAAGAAGGTAAAGTGGTGTGAATGAGAAATGAAGAGGAATATTTATTAAAGATTAATATTTATATTAATATTTATTTATTAAATATTAATATTTTATATTAGTATATGATTTGGGGCCGTTTTCGTAACAGAATTAAAGAGTGGAATACTTATTCAAATATTCCAAAGTTCCCAAAAGCTGTAACATTAATGAAAGGGTGCCTTTTCATTGAACAACCACCTTGAAGGCTGCCTTTCATGAACATCCACTTCAGCAAAATGAAAAGACACCTTCATGCCTTTTCACTCCAAATCTTGTGGCTATAAATAGAGAGGCATTTTGCCTCATTTTCATGATCCAAAAATTTTATACTCTCTCTCTCATTACCTTTTGCATTTGTTTTCAAAACAAAAGTAAGTTCTGAGTCAGTGTGATTTGCTACCATTATTTGAGTTCGCTGTTCACTGTGATTTGAATTACCGCTATCACAGTGAGGATAATTCCATTCTATCCTGGGAGAAATTAATCCACAAATCTTGGGTAACTGTGAGGGGATTAGATTTCTTAAGGATAGGCAGTGTATACTGTTGGCTTGGAATTTTTTCTAATTCATCTATTTCTGGTTTGATCATTATCGAAAGTGCAGACATATAACAATATCTAACAATCTTAAGAAATCTAAATACACTTGTTCTGCTAATTGATAATAAACTGCTTGTGGAAATTGGATACCGGCAATGTTATTCTACAAAAGGGGGAAAAAAAAGGGAAGGAAAAGAGATATTACATTATGAGAAGACTGCATATTGAAACACAAGAATTCAAAGCATTCTGATCCCTTGAAAGTTGGCGAGAGCGCTATAGGAAGAGTACATAAAGGTGCTTTGATTAGTTTGGGTTTTATGGGACAAAACTAGTTGGAAAAGGTTCCATTAAGTCGGACGCTGCGATTCGGCGTTAGTGGAATAACAGGTTCAATCGCTTACGGTTGAATGAAAAAGAACAACATTGATGCGCTATAAAGAGTGGGAGGACTATGCAAGATATGTGAATCCTCATGTCGTATGCATTATCGTATTACACTATGATGATGATGATGAGAAAAAAAAAGTGGTCTTCTCTCTCAATACTCTTAAGTTTCTTTCTGGTAATGAGACAAAGAGTCTAATTATGTTAGACTTTGCTCATACATACTGGATGCTTTCAATTGAATTGGACTTCCATTTAAGTTTCTCCATTGTTGCATCTTGGTTAAGACTGCACAGCGAATTAATCCATGATCTTGTGGCACACCTTATGCTATTGGATAATTTAAAAATTTACTTGATCAGACACATTATGAAGAACAAAGGCGAAAGGCGTGACTACCGAGTGACAAATCAAGAAAAAGTGACACAATCGGGTTATACTTTTCTGACCCTACATTTATTTATTCATAAATTTCTACCCTCTTTATGGTTATGATTTTTGTGAAATATATTTTCATAAATGTTAGGGTAGATAACTATTTTATGATGATCAAAATGCATGTTAAGCTTGCGAATAATATAAGTGACATGCTTATTATTTCATTGCAAATAAGAGCAGTTATAATTGGCGAACTATATTGCATGCATGAAATCATATGGAATTTACTTTCAAGTTTGTTCAATGATTTGAATCATTTTAGTTGGTTGGAACATACTTGAAAGGTGTTAAAGGTTGAAGACTTTTATAAAAGTAACTTCTTACTGTAAATAATGTCTTATGAAAATGGATGGTTACAATTAGTACCACAATGGATTACTGTTGTGAAGTTGCTTTATAGAATTGTGATGGAAAAGTAATGTATTGGATGATACTCTTTCTTTCTACTCCTGCTTCGAAAGTATAGAAGATGAAATGTGATTTCAACAATAGTCGGTCTGGTATCTATCCCTTAATTACTCTTATTCCTTATAAGAAAGAATGTAGCCTTCTATGATAGCCAAACAGTGTGAATGATCGTGATGTGTTATTTCTTTGAAGATGAAGAAGGGAGTTGCTGAATATCCACATAATTATTTGATTGGTTTTGGCTATAATAGCAAAAAGTGCATAATTTGTTTGAGGAATATTGTCTGCTCGTTTCCATGTGTTGGAAGTTGGAAAACAATTATCAAATTGTTATGGAATTGAACAGGAGGTGAGTATTTGGAATCCTAAAAATATGTTGGATAAGTTGGATCACATAAAAATCGTGAACCAAAAATGGAATAAATTGTTCTTTCCTCCATTTCAAATAATTTTCAAAATCATATTTTATTTGTTGAGATTAAAACTTTCGCGGTTGTTTTTTACTCTCATCTGGAGACTAAAATCTTCGTGAGTTTCTACTCCTATGTTCTACTCGGTTTGAAGATTAAAAACTTCACCGTTGTATTAAATTGGCTTGAAGATTGAAAACTTCGCCGTTGTATTGGATTGACTTTGAAGATTAAAAACTTCGCCTTTATATTGAATCGGCTTAGAAGATTAAAAACTTCGCCGTTAGTGAATATATATATATGGTTGTGTCATATTCCAATAAAGGGAAAAAAAAATACGGAGTAAAATTATTATTGTTGTCTCAAGTGAAGAGAAACGAAGAAAGAAACAGATTGGTTTCTTAATGGGTAAATCCCAAATCTCAAAATAAAATTTGGTATAGTACCAAGGAAAGTTTTCTCTCTCGTGAACACCATTGTGAAATGGTTGTGGTCTGTGTTGTAAAGAGAATTAAGTTGTTTCTGATGTCAAAAGACAACGGAAAAAAAATATATACATACATCATGTGCAGATGGCAATCTTGTCACGGTAATTATTCTCGCGTTATGGCTTTGGTAGAACCTTTGTGGTTGAAGAAAACAAAAGAGAATGAATTGCCTAAATAAATTCACATAAATAACCTTTCAAGGATTATTCGTTGAGATATAGAGGAGAGATGCGTCTTCTTGATTCCATGAAAGTCACGGTTCTCTGAAATAGGAAAAAATGTAAAATTACCCAAGTGGTTCACTTAATATGCAAAGTGATCAGTCATCTTCTAATGTAAGCGGCATGATGCGGGTGTTGTTGGAGCCATCCATATCTAATTGTGTTGTCAACAATATATGATCATTAAAAGCAAATGGAATCCTTGATAAGTATGCTATGAGACTACTTTGGTTTTCCAGAGAAAATCGAAGGATACATTTGCTAGAAAATAAAGTTCCAAATTGGAGTTATGGACTCGACGGTAACAAAAGGGAACCGAAGAACAACTTCGTAGGACCTTTTGGTGGGCGTTGTTTTATGTTGTGTAAAGGAAGATTTTGTTATTATTCGTGCCTTCAAATGAAATTGAAAGTTGTTTTGAGTTTCCATATGTGAGCTAAAAAATTGCACATAAAATATTTAAAATGTGGGGGCGTTTGGCTTTTGCATAATAAAAGTCAATGCTAGACTTAATGTCTATATTATTTAGGAGAATTAGATACGATTCTTTTTCTCGTGACCCAACGAATCCTTAGTGGATATTGACGTGGTAGTCGGTGAATCATAACTTGTTATGTTTTAATGACGACTAGTTGATGAAACTACTGATTTGATGGTTGGTCTTGTGGCCTTTTTTCCAGAAAGGTTGTCTTATTTTATAAAATGATGTCACTTGAAAGGTTGAGAATTTTTCATGAAAAGATATGTCAGTTGATAGATAACGTTTTGTGTAGACATGATCGTTCATGAACGGATGTATTAAAATATTGGTCTATTAAACGGTAAATCAACTATTAATATTAATGATAAAATCCATATATAAAGTTGGATTTAAACGGTGAACCAACCAAATATAATTATGAAATCCATATTGAGTTGGATTTGAAGCGGTGAACCAACCAATGATAATTATAAAATCTATATTGATTTGGATTTGTATAATGATTGAAGGTTCTATAATTTAGGCATCAAGTAAATAGCAACACGTAAATGGTTGAGAAATATAATAAATATTAAAAGGTTGTGGCCACAACTGATGCAACCATTCTAAGCTATTGATAGTGATGCTAGATTAAACAGTGAAAAAATTGAAGGGCTCCAAAATTTTTGGAAGATATTCAATTTTGGCTCTAGTCGTTGACAGTGATTTGCATACATTGTAATATTCAAGCGTCAATAGGAATGGTTGGGAGCAATATGTATAACGGGAAATCGTTACATACAACGAAGACATAAAACCGTTTGACAACTACTCTCTAGGGGATTATCAATGTTGACATTGTAAGGTCAAGTGATAATGTATCGGATCCGCTAACAAAGGCTAACTAGAGAGGTAGTAGAGGTATCGAAGAGAATGGGACTATGGCCGAGGACAAGTCGTCATGGCAGTAACTCTACCTAGAAGACTGGAGATCCAAGGATCTAGGTTCAAGGAGCTCAAACAAAGTTATGTACGACCGCTCCAACATTGTCAAACAACTCAACCCGTTCTCGTAATAAGACAATGTTCAGTACCAAGGATAAAATGTTAAAGATATTTTTTAATGATTATCTAAGTTTGATACGGAAATTATCAAATAGTGTAGATCTACGGGATTACACGTTTAGAAATCACCTATGTGAGTGTGAAGTGGAAGCCGCTTCAAGGAGAATTCTGTAAGAACAATTCTCTACGCACTCATGAACCAGACGATGTTCATGGCTGAAACGAACACAACAATGAGAACCAAAAATGGTCAAGGATTAATTGTGTGACATGTATTGTCTAGGTATACACCAAAGTTCGACGGTTCAAAGATATCAAATCTACCGATTGACCGAGTATATCCGATATATGTGTACTACGGAAAGTTCAAAGGGAAACCCACTTATCCAGATGCAATTAATTCTTACTTGCAAATCACACAGTTTTCTGCATGTTTTTCTTCATATAGCCATTCCCCATTCATGTGGGGGATTGTTGGATTTGGAAAGAAGGTAAAGTGGTGTGAATGGGAAATGAAGAGGAATATTTATTAAAGATTAATATTTATATTAATATTTATTTATTAAATATTAATATTTTATATTAGTATATGATTTGGGGCCGTTTTCGTAACAGAATTAAAGAGTGGAATACTTATGCAAATATTCTAAAGTTCCCAAAAGCTGTAACATTAATGAAAGGGTGCCTTTTCATTGAACAACCACCTTGAAGGCTGCCTTTCATGAACATCCACTTCAGCAAAATGAAAAGACACCTTCATGCCTTTTCACTCCAAATCTTGTGGCTATAAATAGAGAGGCATTTTGCCTCATTTTCATGATCCAAAAATTTTATACTCTCTCTCTCTCATTACCTTTTGCATTTGTTTTCAAAACAAAAGTAAGTTCTGAGTCAGTGTGATTTGCTACCATTATTTGAGTTCGCTGTTCACTGTGATTTGAATTACCGCTATCACAGTGAGGATAATTCCATTCTATCCTGGGAGAAATTAATCCACAAACCTTGGGTAACTGTGAGGGGATTAGATTTCTTAAGGACAGGCAGTGTATACTGTTGGCTTGGAATTTTTTCTAATTCATCTATTTCTGGTTTGGTCATTATCGAAAGTACAGACATATAACAATCTCTAACAATAAGGTCCCTTCAAATGTTGATAAAATAGTGGATGTTGTCGAAAATCTTTTGATGAAATGCCAGTTAAACAAACCATGTATTTTTAACGTTACAATCTCGCATGGTCGAGGTGATGAAAGACAATGATGGCAACAACTACAAAGTGCCTCATATGGCAAAAAATAGACTTGTGATATTGATATTGTCAATCAAGCTTCAGCTCTACTTCAACAATAATGTGGGTTACTACTACGTCAAGGCTATGTACTTTGGACATATTTTGGTGTTTCTACTGGACCTTGCAGGTTTAACATGTCGAAGATAGAATGATTTTTTGTCAAGTTTGTTAAAAGTAACCTTTTAATGTATAGCCTTTGTTATCATCATGTAATTTTTGACGATGCATATTTCTAACAATGAAAAATTATTTTGCATTTGATTGCTCTGTCTTAATTACGGTGACTAATTTCAGGAAATAGTGAGGAATTTCAATTTTTTACCCTTCTCTTTGCCAACAACCGAAATTATCTCTAATGAGTTTTCTAATGACTAGGGGTGGGGTATAAAATCAAAAAAATCAAAAAATCAAACCGAACTAGTTTGGTATTCGGTTTCGGTACTTCTGTTATAACGGTTTGGTATTCGGTAGTTTTGTACACGTAGTTCGGTATTCACTTCGTTTTCAATTTCGATTTCGATATACCGGTAATTCGGTTATCCGAAGAACCGAACCAAACTTTGCTTATAACCTTTACTAGGTTACCTTTATAACCGAACTTTTCTTAACAAAGTCTGCAAAATTTATAGCTGCAGCGAAGGATTGGGGTTGTGAATAGCTTGAGGCTTTGAGCTCTACCTTTCATTTAAATTAGCAGTTGCGTTCTCTCTTATTAGAATCCTAGATTTGAAAATTAGTTTCCTAAAGTAGATTGCACTTGTATTATTCAGAATTTGTAAGGAATAAGAATAGCTATGGTGGCCAAGGTTAGAAAAAAAATGCATCACGTTTTTGTTTTCATCTTTTGAGTTGTTTCTTCACACTTAATTTTCTATGAGGTAGCGTAGTTACTATTTACTCACATATAACTATCATGCTCTTAAAGTTTTTTCTTTCATAGAGAAAGTAGTTTAATAGAAGCTTCATGGGGATGTATGTACTTATTCCTTTTCAGATGTTCCTGTAGGTTCGTGTTACTCAAATTTCATTATCCTCGTAGTTTTGCAAAACTGTCGCGTTCATCTCCAACTTCTCTATTTCAGGATACTATTTTATGACTTATCTCTTGATGCTTTGTAGCGGAGATTAAAACTATATAAGCGCACGCCATTAAATTTGTGAACTTTCGTTATTCACAGAAGAAGCCCATTTCTTTTGGCAGAAAAAATAACTAAGTACTAAATACAGTTCATATTGAAGCACCGTCGAAATCAAACCGAACCGAAACAAGAAAAATCGAACTGAACTGAAGTTTGTTTAGTACGGCATTTAGTATACTTCTCAAAGAACCGACGACAAACAAATCGAACCAAAATTTCAAAAAATCGAACCGAAAAACTGAATGCCCATCCTTACTAGTGACTGATGTATTATGTCGATTGTTTTTAAAAGATTTAATGTATTGGATGAATTTAATGTCATTACTTTAGGGAAAATATAAAAGAATTATTTTCTATGTAATTTTGATTGGATGATCAAAATTTTTATTTTGGACAAAGTATACCCTTTTGGTATACTGTATACTCTTTTGGTATACCCTTTTGTGTTTGGATCAAAGTGTGTGACGCTACCGAGCAGATAAATATTTCAGTTTTTGTTGTTTTGAACAAAGTATACCCTTTTGGTATATTGTTTACTCTTTTGTGTTTGGATCAAAGTGTCCGATGCTATCGAGCAAATAAATATTTCAGTTTTTGCTGTTATGAATAAAGTATACTCTTTTGGTATACTATATACTTTTTTGGTATACCCTTTTGTGTTTGGATCAAAGTGTGTGATGCTATCGAGCAAATAAATTTTAGTTTTTGTTCTTACCTTTTGTGTTTAGATCAAAGTGTGTGATGCTATCGAGCAAATAAATAATTCAGTTTTTGTTGTTTTGAACAAAGTATACCCTTTTGGTAAATTGTTTACTCTTCTGGTTTACCCTTTTGTGTTTGGATTAAAGTGTGCGATGCTATTGAGCAAAAAATTATTTCAGTTTTTGTTGTTATGAATAAAGTATACTCTTTTGATATAATGCATATTTTTTTGGTATACCCTTTTGTGTTTAGATCAAAGTGTGTGATTCTATCGAGCAAATAAATTTTAGTTTTTGTTCTTATGAACAAAGTATACTCTTTTGGTATACTGTATAATCTCTTAGTATACCCTTTTATGTTTGGATCAAAGTGTGTGATGCTATTGAGCAAATAAATATTTAGTTTTTGTTGTTTTGAACAAAGTATACCCTTTTGGTATACTGTATACTCTTTTGTTATGCACTTTTATTTTTTACTCAAAGTATGCTATGCCATCGAGGAAATAAATATTTCAATTTTTGTTGATTTGAATAAAGTTACCCTTTTGGTATACTGTATACTTTTTTGATATATTTTTTGTATTTGGATTAAAGTGTCCGATGTTATCGAGCAAATAATATTTCAGTTTTTGTTGTTTGAACAAAGTATACACTTTTGGTACACTGTATACTCTTTTGGTATACTGTATACTCTTTTGGTATACATCGTTATGTTCGGATCAAAGTGAAAGATATTTTAGAACACACATTTATTAGATATTTTAGAACACACATTTATTTTAATTTTTATTATTTTTAAAGAAGTATACTTTTTTGATATATTGTATACTCTTTTGGTATATCTTTTTGTGTTTGGACCAATGTATGCCATGCTATCGAAAAATAAATATTTCAGCTTTTGTATTTTTTAACAAAGTATACCTTTTTGGAGAAAAAAATTTAGTATAATAATATCACGGAGAAAGAAAATAAATTTTAAAAAATAAAAAATTGGGGAGACATGAATAGTTCCAGAACATGAAAAAGAAAAAATAAAAAAATGAGTGAAAATGGAGGAGGAGAAAAGAATAATAAAAAAATGACAAAAGAAAAGGAGAGAAAAATAATAAATGGTATGGGGAGAGACGGGTAATTTGAGTTCCTTGTTTTATGGCTCAAAAAAAGGAATTAATTAGCTAATGAGTATATGATGTAAATAAATTATGAGTATTAATGTAATGGATAGAGCCTTGTAAATAAGATGAGATGTATGGTTATTTTTGATATTCTCCCTATATTTTGTTCTTGTTTGAATCCCTATTACAGTAATTCTGCTATTTCCTGATACATTAGTAGGAGCAATTAAAGAGAGGATATTGATCCGAAACGCGTCGATGACATAAATGAGCTGAGGGTATGGTAAAGTGCCTATTGGAGAGAGATGGTGAGCGACAATTACAAATATAAAGTGAGAATGATGGGACTGAAAAAAAAATGGACCTTTTTATAAGGTCGTTTGGTATGCGGGACTATGATTATAAGTTCAGAATAAAATTTGGAATAAGAGTTATCCAACTTTGATTGTTGGGATTAGCTAAAGTGGGATAAAAGTTATCCCAAAATCATGAGATTGCCTTATCTCATATGAAAGATGGTTTTATTTATCCCACATTTTATCTCAATATTAGTCCCGAAATTATAATCGCGGGATTGTGCAAACGACCCTGAGTGTTTTTTATAAATGTTGGATTTATCTTAATAAAATAGTCCACCTATAAAGGGGCGCTCTTAAAGTCTATCCAGGTAAACGATAAGTTACCTGATAGAGTCCTATAAGAGGACAACTACTGTATTATACAGTTATAAATACAGTAATAGGCTTAGATAAATGAAATACTGATTTCTCTACAGCTCTTCCTATCTCTCTCTCTCAAATAAACTAGTGTTTAGACTGTGGATAAAGGGGTTGATCCGTCAAGCACGTGACAACCAACGACGTCCAGTAATTCCAGCCACGGTTCAAGATCCTACCGCTTCCATTTACGAGAACAACAAGTAAGTTCTCGGTTTATGTTTAAACAATCTATTTAGTATAGATTTGTGTATATACATATATGAATGCTTCATTGGTATCAGATGTCATAGGCTGGTTTTCTGGTGGATTAAACGTTAATAATATTGTTCAGGAATTGGGATTATAAATCACTTATGTGGTCTGTTATAGAGAATTTTTTTTGAATCAGTCGTGGTTTTACCCAGATGGATTTATTATCAATATTTCAAGTAGTTTTCGATAAACAATAGTATCAAATAACAATACATTACAAGGATTGTATATTTGCTTGATAGAATTAGGTATTCTGCTACCCGAAAATCAAAATAAAAGAAACTGAATCTGATCTAAAAGAATGTTTTATATCAGATTCTTTTAGTAGTTTTCTAATAAACACCAGATTAAATATTAAAAATAGAAAGTATTGCTGAACTCCTATAATTTGAATCAAAGAGTGCCAATTTTTTTAATTGATTTGAAATTAGTTTCAAATCAGATTTTTTTTAAAAAAAAAAAAAGAAAAAAAAGAGGCAGATTTGAAATCATGGCTATAGCAACTCTGAAAAGAAGAAGAAGAAGAAAGATAAGTTTTTAATCTTCTTCTACAAAGATGGCAGTGGCACTAGTGAGGAATAAAGAAGATAAGAAACTATGGTTTCTGTTTTTTTTCCACACTTGATTTAAATATATATATATATATATATATATATATATATAGAGAGAGAGAGAGAGAGAGAGAGAGAGAGAGAGAGAGAGAGAGAGAGAGAGAGAGAGAGAGAGAGAGAGAGAGAGAGAGAGAGAGAGAGAGAGAGAGAGCGCGCGCGCGCTTGGGCTCTAATGGAGGCAGCTGTAATTCTAGAAGAAGAAGACTTTAGGGTTCATTTTTTCACTCTCACCTATAAAATAAAAATGATGGGTTGTAGACCTTATTTAGAAGGGACACTTACAAAACTACCCACTGGGCTCAAAGTAATTACCTTCTATGCCCACAACTATTGAATTTACATCATATACCCAAAATTTTAGTTACCTATATGCCCATTTAAACCCAAACCCTCAATACCCACAGAGCCCACTATATTTTTCCCTTTCAGCCCAAACCCTCTACACCCAAAGAGCTCAATATGCTTTTCCTTTCTTTCCTTTTCTTTTTATATTTTTATTTTCTTTCTCATTCAACTAAATTATTTCCCACTTTTTTTTTATTATTTCTTATATTTTATGTAATGAATGTTCATTCTGCTTTTGGTTTATTTCTTTAACTTTATGTGCATTTATACTCTTCCTCTCTTTTTTCTTCTCAATACTAGTGTAACCAAATTAAGTTAGCATATTTTTTTTTGTTCTTTTTTTTTAAGGGAAAAAATAACTGATATAATATTGACTTTTCTTATTCCTTTTATTTTTTATATAAACGTAAATTGATATAGTATAATTTTTTATTTTTAATTGTTATTTTTCATTAATATTTTTTATACAGTTGATTAAAAAATAAATGATATTTGTTTTTCATTTTAAGTATAATAAAATTTTATCCCAAGAAGGCATAATGATATAATGTACTTTTTAAATTTATAATAATAATAATAATAATAATAATTATTATTATTATTATTATTATTATTATTATTATTATTATTATACTAATATAATACATTGTATACCACAAGAGTATATAATTATGTTGAATTTCAATACAATAGCATGCCAATAAGATATATTGTATACTATAAAAGTATACAATAGAAAATTTTGTTTATGTACAATGACAATAATGTACACTTATCTGTTATACTACAGATTTCTCTTTGAAATAAAATATATACTAAAAGTATATTCGATATACCAAAAAAGTATATTGAATTCTAAACACTAAAATTCAAATACAAAAATGTATATACAAAAAAGGTATACATTACTTAATAATAAAATTTGAAACATTCATTTGCTCAATAGTAGATCACACATCCAAACACGAAGAGGTATATTAAAAGAGTATATGGTATACCAAATTAAAATAGAAAAATCTAAAACATTCATTTGTTCGATAGCAACTCACAAACATTAAAGTTGTATTCTAAAAAAGTATACAATATAGCGAAAAAGTATACTGTATTTAAAATAGCAAAAAAACTAAAACACCGGCTTGTTCTATAGAGCTCACACTTTGATCCAAACACTAAAATATGTATAGCATATGTCAAAAAGGTATACTACATTTAAAATAACAAAATATAATAATTTGGAGTATATTATTTCAAACATAGAATTCTTCAAAGAAAGAATAAGACTATATACAGTAAAAGCATACAATATACTCTAAAAGTATACAGTTATAACAAAAAGGGTGAGTATACTATTTCAAAGTACACATTTTTCAAAGATAAAAATAGCATTGTATACTATAAAATTATACAGTAACTCAAGGGTATATAGTATACTCTAAGGGTATAGTGATAACAAAAATTGGTGTATACTATTTCAAAACTTACATTTTAAAATAAAGAATAATAATATATACTGTAAAAGTCTATAATATATTAGAAAGGTATACGGTTATAGTAAATTATATACTACATCAATATACTATTTTAATAAATTAATGCAGTATACAATTGCAGTATACAATAGTGTAAAAAACTATATACTATAATACTATACTGTCACAATTTACTACAACAGTATACTATTGTAGTATATAGTTTATACACTTTCTTTTTTGATTTTCAACTCATAAATTCGATCTCAAGCACCTCGAATCGGCTCCAAATTCGATCAAATTTTAGCATGAACTTTTCAAAGATATTAGAGACAATATTTTACAGCACCCAGTTCGAATCAAACAACAAATGAATAAAAAAGTTCATATTCAAGAGCTTCAAGTAAAAAATGGTGGGTATTCAATGATGCAACCCAAATTGCATCGAGACCATTCACTCGAAGTCAAACCAAGGATATACAAGACGCTTACCTACACTTGGTTTGGAGAGGCGTGGATGATATGAGCTCGGGAGAGGACTTGAAGACAATGCATTGGAGCTCAATTCATGTGGAAACAGGGCAGGAAACAGTGCAGGAAGCAGGGGAGCAAAACAGGGCAAAACAGGGGAACACCTGCTGAGCTTACTGCCTGACGGAGAGGATTTCCTCTTCGCGATCGCGTGCACACCTTCGCGATCGCGAAGAGCTTTTGATTGTTCATCGCCTTCGCGTTGCATCTCGCGCGATCGCGCGCTTCAGCCCAAAGTGTTCCTCGCGATCGCATTACTCTTGGCGCGATAGCGCAGAGGACTTAGTGGACAGCGAACCAGAATCTAGGAAATATTGTAATGGGGTGCTATAAATGCCCCCTTTCATCATTTATTGCTTCACACACTACTTTGAACACAAAAACATTAAATGAGCAATGCTCTTGAACCTTGTAACACTTTTGGTTTGAAATCAATTGGATGAATCCAAGTTGCTCTTCAATCCATCTTCGATCATTCTATTTGCTCGAGCCTCGTGTCTCTTGAGGATAGTTGCTTAGCGTAGGTGATTCTTTCCAATCATTTGGGGAACAAGTTCTTCGTTGCTACTCAAACTTTAGTGTGAGTCTCGTCTCGTTCCTTATCTTTATCGCTTTTGTATTTTCGATTGCATCAGTTGGTATCAGAGCAAGGCTAGGGTTGCGTTCTTACGAACCCTCGTCCTACTCTTCGTGCTTGTCATCTTAGTTCCGTGTTTATTTTCTTGTTATTGTTCTTGTTATATTGAAAAAGAAGAAAAAAAAATTCAAAAACTTGAAAACCCAAAAATTTGGTAGAAATTGCTTGTTGTTACGACTTTGTTGGTGTTGATTATCGGGGATTGTTTGTTTACATAATCTCGACAATTGGGAACCAACAAAACACGTTTTGGAGTTGAGAATCAAAAGTTGGAAACATTGAACCCTAGGTTGAATATTTTGCAAAATTTGCTAGAACTCGATGGATGTTGTGAATTCTTGCTTGTTTGGTATCGGGGTTTACTCCTTATAGTTTTCCCGTCGTTTTGATACCACCATAACATCATTTGGAGTGTTGTAGTGAAAATCAAATTTGTGGTTCTTGAAGGTTTTGAAAGTTTTTGAAGAACTTGTCATAAATTCATTGAAAACAAGTTGTTTGTTGGTTGTTTGATTGATAAAACCAGTGGGGATTGTTTACTACAGTTGTGAACACCATTTGAAAGCTTGAAAACTGAAATAAATTGAACTTGGGTTGTTTGTGTGCCAAAACTGCAGTTTTTCTGTCGAGTTTCTGGTTCTGCTGAACAGACCTGTGTGATCGCGCAAGGTCCCACGTGAACGCGCCCTTTCTGAATTTTTGTTCATCGCGATCGCGCTACTCTGCACGCGATCGCGAAGGGTCACAATTTCCAGAATTTCCTGAACTGGGACAGAACGTTCGCAAAGCTATCGTAACAGTTTCCAACCACCAAAACTCCCATAGCATCATCAAATATGGTGAGTTTCTAGATCACAAACCAAAATTCATCCAATTCCGAATCCGTATGACGATTCGATCTTTGAACATTTGATCGCGTCGCTTCCGGTTAGTACTTCGAGGGTAACACTTCTACCTAATTAGTACTAATCCATTGTGCGAGTAGGATTCTCGTGCCTAGAAGGAGAGTAGAATTCAAAGAAGATTCGTAGTTAATTGTTTGGTTCAAGTGCGCACCAAATAGCTTAGCGTTTATCGAGTCCCATTGAATCCACTCTTCCCAAAGAGCATTAGGTTCTTGTAATTTGGTTTGATCATTGAGGAGGTTGCGCAACTACGAGGAGGCCATTGATCTCAAGCTTGTGTGAACCTAACCCCCAACTTGAGTGAACCCGAGCGACAACAAAAGTGAGGGAGTGAGTGAGGACTTTTACTCTAATCTCTTTTCTTGTTTTTGATTGTTGTAGGTACATGGCGGAGGAGAAGGCAAAGAGTACCATTGAGGTTCCAACCGACGTCTTGGCTAGTTTGCTAGCCGAGGTGAAGGCCTTAAACCTTAAGATGGAAACTTTTGAAAAGGAGAGGACCCCGAGTGTCCCAAAAGATACCGGTGAAGGTACTAGTGATGATTCAATCATGAAACCGGATCAATATGCGGAGCTAGTTCGTCGACAACGGTTGAGGGATGAGGCTCTTGCTAGAGAAAGATTGTTGGGCAATCCCCAAGGAGATGCTCCATTCCTAAGGCCTCGGAGAAACATTGCACCTCTTGAGCAAGTTGATGAAGCTCAAGAAGGGGAGGGCCTCGGACTTGATGATGATTACTTTGATGCTCCCTATCCAAATAGGAGAACGATGAATGGAGGCCGAGGTGTAGATAGAGGTCGTGGGCGAGGTCGAGGACCTCCAAGAGCTTATATGGGAAGAAACTTGGGAAGCGAATATGATGATGTTGATGACAACTATGGGGTTCAACCGGAACCAAACCGAGGGGGCCGTGACACTAACCTCAATAGTGTCAAGATCACTATCCCTCCTTTCAAAGGGGTTAGCGATCCGGAAGTATTTCTTGAATGGAAGGTCCAATTGGAGCGGGTCTTTGACACAAATGATATGACCGAGGAGAAGAAGGCCACTTATGCTATATCATCATTTGAGTCTTATGCCTCTACTTGGTGGGAATCCATCAAGCGATCAAGGAGAAGACTTGGGTTGCGGATGAACATCACTTGGGAAGAGTTGAAAGAGATTATGAACAACAAGTATGTGACTCCCAAGTATCGTCAAGAGCAACTCAAAAGGCTCTATGAATTGAAGCAAGGTTACAAGTCCGTTGATGAATATTTCAACGACTTTGAGAAGAACCGGATGGCTCTTGATATGGAAATGGAGGATGAGGAGCAAGCTATCATCCGTTTCAAAAGTGGCTTGAGTAGGGAGATCGCCTCCCAATTGAGACTTCACATCTTCCACTCCTTGCAAGATGTTTGTGATGCCGCGGTTGAAGCCGAGAAATGGCTCAAAGAAGAGAAAGCTCCTCGCTATAGGAGTACTACCACTCCATCAACTCGCACCAAAGAATGGAAAAGCCCATATGCTAGTGGATCAAGTGGGAGTCGAGAAGTGAGGAAGCCTTTTGAAAGGGCCACCCCGAGAAGCGACCACAAAGAGGTTGGAGGTATTTCTAAAACTACTTTAAATACTCCTTCTTCTTCTTCTTTCCAATGTCATAAATGTAAGGGTTACGGTCACTTTGCCAAAGAGTGCCCTACCCGGAAAACAATAATTGTGATGGATGATGGGTTGGTCTATGAGGGTGAAAGTGAGTCCGAGGGTGAAGTTGAAGAGGAGAGTGAGGAAGTTGAAGGTGAGGAGAGAGCGACGGAGGGGGATGATCCTAATATGTTCCTTGTGGTACGCCGCATTTTGGGAACCATGTTGAGTGAGGAGAGGGAGGATGAGCAAAGGGAAAACTTGTTCCATGCCCGTTGTAGAGTGAAGGGGCAAGTTTGTTCCATGATTATTGACTCGGGTAGTTGTGCAAATGTGGTGAGCCAATCCTTGGTCTCACAATTGAAATTGACTACCATTAAACACTCTAGTCCCTACCGTTTGCAATGGCTAAGTGAGTGTGGGGAATTGAGGGTAGTGAAGCAAGTCTTGATTAGGTTCAAGATTGGGAACTATCAAGATGAACACATGTTTGACGTGGTGCCAATGCAAGCTTGCCACCTTTTGTTTGGAAGGCCTTGGCAATACGACAAACAAGTGGTTCATGATGGCCGGGCCAACACTTACACGGTTAAACATGAGGGAAAGAGGTTTGTGCTTACACCTTTGACCCCAAAACAAGTAAGTGAAGACTATCGGCGAATGAAAGAGTTGAGGGAAGCGGCTAAGGCCAAGTCCCCGGTTGTGGCCAAACCTTTGGCCGAGACTCCACCATCTTCCACCGGTCGCATGTGTGCCATGATGCAACCGGGTGAATATTTGAGAGGTAATGATGGCACCAAGATGCTCATATGCCTAGTGCACAAAGGTATGGTTTTAAATTCCGAATGTGATTATTTATCTAACCCTAACCCTTTGCCTAGTGCCATTGACAATGTTTTGAAGGTCTTTGAGGACATGTTCCCGGAAGAGATGCCGGATGGATTACCTCCCTTGAGGGGTATTGAACATCAAATTGACTTTGTCCCGGGATCTCAAATTCCCAACAAGCCGGCATATAGAAGCAATCCCGAGGACACAAGAGAGTTGCAAAAGCAAATTGATGAGTTGCTTACAAAAGGCTTGGTGAGGGAAAGCTTGAGTCTTTGTGCCGTGCCCGTGATCCTCGTTCCAAAGAAGGATGGCACTTGGAGGATGTGTGTGGATTGTCGTGCGGTCAACAAGATCACGGTAAAGTATCGGCATCCCATACCTCGTTTGGATGATATGTTGGATGAGCTTAGTGGTTCTAGTGTCTTTTCTAAAATAGACCTTAGGTCCGGCTACCATCAAATCCGGATGAAACCCGGGGATGAATGGAAAACCGCATTCAAGACCAAGTTTGGTCTATATGAATGGTTGGTGATGCCCTTCGGCCTCTCCAACGCACCTAGCACTTTCATGAGATTAATGAACCACGTGCTTAAACCATTCATCAACAAATTCGTGGTCGTCTACTTTGATGACATATTGATTTATAGCAAATCGATAGACGACCATGTGGGCCACTTGAGTCAAGTGCTTGAAGTGCTACGAGCCGAAAAGCTCTATGCCAACTTTAAGAAGTGTGCCTTTTGTGTTGAAAAGGTTGTCTTTTTGGGCTTTGTTGTTAGTGTCAATGGTGTGGAAGTTGATGAGTCCAAAGTTGAAGCCATTAGAGATTGGCCTACTCCTACCACCGTTTCTCATGTGAGGAGTTTCCATGGCCTTGCTAGTTTCTATCGGCGCTTTGTTAGGGACTTTAGCACCATTGCCGCACCACTCACCGAGTTGGTGAAGAAAGATAAACCCTTTGTGTGGGGAGAGCCTCAAGAGAGAGCTTTCCAAGAATTGAAAAGTAGGTTGAGTACCGCCCCCTTGCTACAATTTCCCGACTTCGGGAAGGCTTTTGAGGTTGAATGTGATGCCTCGGGGGTGGGAATTGGGGGTGTTCTCATGCAAGAAGGGAAGCCCGTTGCCTACTTTAGTGAGAAGTTGAAGGGCGCAACCTTGAATTACTCCACGTATGACAAGGAGTTGTATGCCCTAGTGAGAGCTTTAGCCCATTGGCAACACTATCTATGGCCTCGGGAATTTGTGATCAAGAGTTACCATGAGTCACTCAAGCATCTAAGAGGCCAAGAAAAGTTGAACAAGAGACATGCCAAATGGGTGGAATTCGTTGAGTCCTTCCCTTATGTGATTCATTACAAAAGGGGTAAGGACAATGTTGTGGCCGATGCACTTTCTTGGAAGTTTGCTCTTGCTACCACTCTCGCTTCTAGGCTCATGGGTTTTGAAAGCATCAAGTCATTGTATGCTCATGACCCAAAGCTCAAGCGCATTCATGATGCTCTAGTGAGTGGGGAGAGAGTAGAAAAGTACCAATGGGTAGATGGCTACATTTTCAAGCATGGGCGAGTGTGTGTCCCCGAGTCCTCTTGGAGGGATGTGCTAGTGCAAGAAGCACATTGTGGGGGCATGATGGGTCACTTTGGGGTGGACAAGACTATGGCCATACTTAAAGAACAATTCCATTGGCCAAAAATGAGGCCTCTTGTGGAAAGATTTTGCAATTCTTGCTTGGATTGCAAGAAGGCCAAGTCTAGGTCCAACAACCATGGTTTATACACTCCTTTGCCCATACCTACTAGTCCGTGGGTCGATCTTTCTATGGATTTTGTTATGGCTTTGCCTCGGACTAGGGGAGGACACGATAGCATTTATGTTGTCGTTGACCGTTTCTCCAAAATGGCTCACTTCATCCTGTGCAAAAAGACTAATGATGCAAAACATGTACCTTCCTTGTTTATTGATAATGTCTTAAAATTGCATGGGGTGCCTCGCACCATTGTTAGTGATAGGGACTCCAAGTTCGTTAGCCATTTTTGGAAGTGTTTGTGGGGTGCTCTTGGCACCAAGTTGCTCTTCTCCACGTCCCACCACCCTCAAACCGATGGGAAAACCGAGGTAGTGAACCGAACTTTGGGAGCTCTACTTCGAGCTATGACCAAAGGAAAGGGCGGGACTTGGATTGATAAGCTACCACTCATGGAGTTTGCATATAACCGCACTTTGCATCGTATGATTGGCATGAATCCATTTGAGTGTGTTTATGTTTTTAACCCATTGATTACTCTTGATCTTACCCCTTTGCAAAGGGATGTGGTTGTTGATTTTGAAGGTAAAGCTCGGGCCAAGGCATTGCTTGAACTTCACGCCAAGGTACGGAAGACTTTGGAGGAGGCCTATGAGAAGATAGCAACCAAGAAAAACAAAGGAAGAAAGAAGGTGGACTTCAAGAAAGGGGATTGGGTGTGGGTACATTTCCTCAAGGAAAGGTTTCCCAACCAACGGAAAGGGAAGTTGACACCAAGGGGCGATGGCCCATTCCAAGTGTTGTCCAAGATCAACAACAATGCCTATGTGATAGATTTGCCCGGTGAGTACAATGTATCGACTACTTTCAATGTTAGTGACTTGACTTCTTTTGATGTAGGTGATGATACCTTGGAGGAGGACGCCTTAATTTTGAGGACGAAATCTTCTCAAGAAGGGGAGGATGATGCAACCCAAATTGCATCGAGACCATTCACTCGAAGTCAAGCCAAGAATATACAAGACGCTCACCTACACTTGGTTTGGAGAGGCGTGGATGATATGAGCTCGGGAGAGGACTTAAAGACAATGCATTGGAGCTCAATTCATGTGGAAACAGGGCAGGAAACAGTGCAGGAAGCAGGGGAGCAAAATAGGGCAAAACAGGGGAACACCTGCTGAGCTTACTGCCTGACGGAGAGGATTTCCTCCTCGCGATCGCGTGCACACCTTCGCGATCGCGAAGAGCTTTTGTTTGTTCATCGCCTTCGCGTTGCATCTCGCGCAATCGCGCGCTTCAGCCCAAAGTGTTCCTCGCGATCGCATTACTCTTGGCGCGATCGCACAGAGGACTTAGTGGACAGCGAACCAGAATCTAGGAAATATTGTAATTGGGTGCTATAAATGCCCCCTTTCATCATTTATTGCTTCACACACTACTTTGAACACAAAAACATTAAATGAGCAATGCTCTTGAACCTTGTAACACTTTTGGCTTGAAATCAATTGGATGAATCCAAGTTGCTCTTCAATCCATCTTCGATCATTCTATTTGCTCGAGCCTCGTGTCTCTTGAGGATAGTTGCTTAGCGTAGGTGATTCTTTCCAATCGTTTGGGGTGTAACGGAACAAGTTCTTCGTTGCTACTCGAACTTTAGTGTGAGTCTCGTCTCGTTCCTTATCTTATCGCTTTCGTATTTTCGATTGCATCAGTAGAATCATCTCCCAAACACCTCAATTCAACTCCAAACGAGATAAAAAAATTGGCATGAACTTTTCAAAATGTACTAGAAATAATATTTTACAACACCCATTTCAAATCAAACTAAAAATAAAAAATTAAAATTTTATATTCAAGAGCTTCAAGCTCAACAATGGTGGATATTCGAAAACCATCTTCCAAACACCTCAAATCAACTCCAAATGCAACAAAAATTTAGTATGAACTAGTTCAAAGCAATAGAAATAATATTTCGTGACACCCACTTCAAATTAAACAACAAATTTGAGACACCCACTTCAAATCAAACAAAAAATTTGGTTTGAAATAAATTCTTCCGACACATGCAGTAAGCAATCAATAGAACCCTCACACATCAACTATAAATACATAAATCTCCATCAATTTCAATGAATTATCCAATAATCAAAAGATGAAAATTTGAGAGAAACAAAAAATAATTGGATTATGTAAAAGGAAGAAGGAGAAGATAGTCATTAATTTCAATGATTTTTTGCAATAATCAAAAGATGAGAATGTGAGAGAAACAAAAAGTAAGTGGGTTTTGTAAAGGAAGAAATAGAAATAGAGGAGAGAAGAACGAATTATATTTTTTCAAGGAATGAGTGCAATGGGTAGGTGTGTAATTATTATAGATTTATTGGGTACATTAGTTTGAGATGGGTAGGTGGGGTAATTTCTTTAGGTTTTATGGGCACACAGTGTAAATATCCCTATTTAGAAATAGCATTGTTTGATTACTTTCGGGCTTAGAGCAGATGCCTTTCTGCTTTCTATTATAAAGCTTAAGGCCCACCAAGGAATCTAGTTTAAGCTTGCTTAACTATTCGAAATGATTTAAAGGCCTTATTGTTGATAATTAATCTTTCATTAAGTTACTTATGTAAAGAAAAAGATGATGACTTTTTTTTTCCTTTTCAGAATATAAATGTTAGTCAAATGGACTATATTCTAGTATATGTAAACATAAATTTTTTTAATTATCCCAATTGCGTACAATGTTAACTAGTTTAACATTAAATAATATTATTATTTAGTTTAATAATTGTATGCAATGTTAATGAGTTTAACATTAGATATACATTGAGATGTTATACCAATTGCCTAAACAGTTATTAGTTTAACATAAGATTAGTATTGTTAATTTGTTTATCATGTTTAGATATATCAATTAGTTTGATATTTAATATATTTGTTAATTAGTATTAACGAATACATAAATGTTAACTTGTTTAACATTTGACTT
Source organism: Petunia x hybrida (assembly GCA_037355625.1). Classification (NCBI taxonomy): domain Eukaryota; kingdom Viridiplantae; phylum Streptophyta; class Magnoliopsida; order Solanales; family Solanaceae; genus Petunia; species Petunia x hybrida. Next base: position 964,107 of record JBBBVM010000360.1, read on the forward strand.
ATTTTGTTTGATATGTTAAGCAAAATTTAAAATTAAAGTTAATTTGTTTAACTTAGATCCATATGGGATTATAATATCATGAAAATAAAATATTGTTTTAAACATGATTAGACATTAAGCTAAGTAGTTGACTAGGTTAATTTACATGTGTTTAATTTCTGGACGATGACTGGGAACATAGTGAACTTTCGACTCCATTATTAATATATGTGTTCATTAACTTAATCAACTTAGTGCTTATTGTTCGAATATGTATGTTGAACATGGTACTTGCGTTTAAATAATTCCTTCTTCAGATCATCACTATATTTTCTTTATTCTGTTAAAAGAATGTCTACTGCTGCTAAGAACATTGTTGTTGAGCTCAACAAAGGGTTGAAACTCAATGGTGACAACTATGAGACCTGGAGCTTAAAAGTTCAACATGTGCTTGAAGAGCAAGAGGCTCTGGAGGAATTAAACATCGTCATGGATGAGCCTGAGGAAGGCACCACAGCTCAGCATAGGCGTGAACGTGCGGCTTATGACGCTTGGAAAAAGAAAGACTCCTTGGCTCGCATTGCGTTGCTAAGCACCTTAGATGATGATATCTTCAGGGAATTTACGGATCACCAAAGAGCTATAGGTCTTTCGATTGCTTTGAAGAATAGGTTTGGTACATGTTCTATTGAAAGGCTACGATCCTTAACAATCAAGTTTGACTCATACAAGAAGCGCCCAGAACATTCAGTGAGAACTCATCTGAGGCTTATGACAAACATGACTGGGGAGTTAAAAGATGTTGGTCATGTGTTGACAGATGAGCAACCAGTTCAAGCTGTCATACGGTCCTTACCTAATTGTTGGGATCATATGAAGATGCATTTGACCCACAATCAGCTAATCAAGACTCTGGAAGATGTCCGGAGGTCTCTTGAGCTTGAAGAGGATCGGCTTGAGGCTGCTAAGCCAACAGCTGAGTTGCATATGGAAACATCCTCTAAGACCAAAGGTGGCTCAAAGAAAAATAATTGGGTTAAGAAAAGAGGACCAACTCAATCTCAGCCTGCTAAAAGAGCAAGAGCAGAACAACAAGGCAATAACAAACGTCCCAAACGTGTCAATATTGCAAGGTGAAATGCTTTAACTGTGACAAAAAGGGTCACTATGTTAAGGATTGCTCTGAGCCTCCTAGAAAGGTATTTCACAAAACTCAAACTAGTGAACTTTGTGTTTCTAGTTCAGTGTTTTTGACTGAATCTAATCCTTTGTGGATTGTAGACTCTAGAGAAACGGACCACATAACGAGGGAACGCAATTCTTTTGTGGAGTTTGGCGTATTTCACGTGGAAAAAAGTGGATTTATGTGGGCAACAACAATAAGGTTGTTGTTGAAGGGATCGGTACATGCAAGTTAGTCTTGCGTAGTGGTCGACACCTGCTACTACATGATGTCCTCTATGCTCCAGGAATTCGCCGGAATATTATTTCTGTTATTGTTTTGCTTAGGCTTGGCTTTAGCTTTAGCTTGTATTTCCATGACAATTCTGTCAAATTAATTTTAGGTTCAACTTATTTGGTTTTGGTCATATGACCGGAGATTTTATTATTATGGATTTGGATTATGATTCATTTAATAATAATGCTAGTTTTTCTATGTTTGCTTCCTCACATAAATATGATATTGATGTAAATATATGGCATGCTAGACTTGGTCATATTGGCCAACAAAGAATGCAAAGGTTGGAAAAACAAGGTTTGCTTACTGGCGTTGAACATGTGGAATTGTGCACTTGTGAAAGTTGTCTAGCAGGAAAATCTGTAAGAAAACCCTTCGGTAAAGGGACTAGAGCTGAATATCTCTTGCAACTAGTCCATCCGGGCATCTGTGGGCCTATGAATGTCAGGGCTAGGCATGGAACATACTATTTCATCACATTTATAAATAACTACACTCATTTCTGTTATGTCTATTTAGTTTCCCACAAATCAGAAGCAATAAGTTGTTTCCAACGCTATATGAGCTTAGTGAAAAATCAATTAGAGAAGAAGATAAAAGTTCTTCGAACTGACCGAGGTCGACAGTACTTGTCAACCCAATTTAATGAATTATGTGATGAAAAGGGAATAGTTCATCAGTTGACTATCCCAAATACTCCACAAAAAATGGCGTTGCGGAGAGAAGAAATAGGACGCTTCTAGAATTGGTTAGGTCAATGATGGCACAAGCTAACTTCGCAATTAGTTATTGGGGTGATGCATTGCTTACTGCTACCTATGCACTTAACCGAGTGCCTACAAAATCAGTTGCAACCACTCCATATGAGTTATGGACTAGAAGAGCACCCAACCTAAGTGTATTAAGACCTTAGGGTTGCGTTGCCTATACACATGATTCTTCTCACAAACATGGAAAATTAGGCCCGAGAGGAAAGAAAAGTATTTTCATAAGATACTCAGAAACCTCTAAGGGTTATATGTTTATAGGTCAGCAAGACAGTGAGAGTGTAACTGAATTTGAATCACGAGATGTCACATTCTTAGAGGATGAGTTTCCTGAAAAAGTGAGAGGTAGGTCAAGACATAACCTTGTTTGAGATAGATGATCAAGATGTACAAAGATCACTTCATTCGAGTGGGAGAAATTTAACAGATGATGAATTAGTTTCACATCAGTATTTGACATCAAACAGTGACAAAATGGATCTTCTTCCAAGTGGGAGCGAGATGGTCACTGATCTTGTTCCAAGAGGGAGCGAGATGGTCACTGATGTTCTTGATCCAAGTGGGAGCAATGTTGATCCAAATGGGAACAACGAAGAAGAATCACAAAAAGGACGTGGTTTATGTAAAAAGATTCCCCGCCGACGATTTGATGTCGAAGGTTCTGAACTTTTTATGTTGTTCTTACAAGTAGAAAACGAGCCTAAAAATGCAAAAGAGACTCTCTCATGCCCTTCTAAGGAAAAATGGATAAAATCAATGGAAGAAGAAATGGAGTCAATGAGAGTCAACAACGTCTGAGAACTAGCTGATCTCCCAAAAGAACGCAGAGATATTGGGAGCAAATGGGTTCTCAAGATTAAGCTCAAGGTTGATGGCACAGTTGAGAGATATAAGGCTCGACTGGTGGTGAAAAGTTATACACAACAAGAAGAAATAGACTACGAAGAGACTTTCTCACCTGTTGTGCGATTTAACTCAATTCGTCCGATTCTAGCTATAGTAGCAAGTTCAAATCTTGAATTACATCAGATGGATGTAAAGACTGCCTTTCTCAATGGAGAATTAGATGAAGAAAATTATATAGAACAACCCGAATGTTTCATTGAAAAAGGCCATGAAAAAAAGGTTTTGTAGACTTTTGAAGTCTATTTATGGCCTCAAACAATCTTCAAGGCAATGATATATACACTTTCAAAATGTAATCATATCCAATGGTTTTACTATAGTTGATGAAGACTATTGTGTTTATACCAAGAGATCAAGAAATAAGCTTGTAATTCTGACATTCTATGTTGATGATGATATACTTATAGCTAGAAATGATAAGGAGTTATTTAACGAGGTAAAGGCCTGGTTGAATAGGCTCTTGAAAAGCTTGTTGGGTAACACTGATAATGAACCAGTGTTGGTCTCCTGTGATAGTAAGGCTGCGGTTGATGCAACCAAGAATCCTAAGCATCATTGTGATACTAAGCACATAGATATCAAGTATAACTATGCAAGAGACATGTATAAATGCAAGAGGTTGAACCTGGTGAAAATATCTGCGGAAGATATGATAGCAGGCCCACTGACCAAGCCTTTAGATGCATTTATGAGACACACTAGGTCTCAAGCCTTGCGTAGACTTTGAGTGATTTTGTATTATTCTTTATTTTTTCAGTTGTTCACAAAACTATGTTCTTTGATAATGAATAAAGTTGATTTACTTACATACATATTCATGATTTATTGAGTGTTTAGTACATTCTTCAATTATATTTTAGTATGTCGGGTAGACAAGAGGTTGACCTTCTCACACAGGCAACCGCCTCCTTATCTTAGTGATAAATGGAGATGAGACTTGATTTTAAGAAAAAATTACCAAATGGATAATTTGAAAGCGATTTGCTTAAAATAAATACAGTCGTTTAAATAATGACATAAGGTTATTAAGGTGAAAGGATGTTCACCTAGTCTACTTAGAGAGCTAGATGTGAGTTTAAGGAACTCGAATTTAGATACGTATGGTGTCTGAATTTCATCTATACAACATTATTTATAAAGACATACGCTCCTTAAAGAATGGAGAAAAATGTTGTAGCACGTGTTTCATACCATGTGTGCTAAATGTCGACCATGGGTTAACATAAGTTTAATCTCAACCTACTGTTGCGTGAGACAGAGCCTTATGATGGCTCAAAATGATGTACCCTCAGTGACTCCGATTAGATACCTGAGACTTAGTCTAATGTTAGCTATCTTAGTGTGTTTCCAAAAGACCATGAAAATGGATGCGGTCTGGCGGGACATATCTAGAAAAGCAGTTGAGCTAATGTTAAGAGAATCGTGAGAAGAGTAAGATCATTAAAGGAATCTCATTAATTTTGTATTCACAGATGTACCAGCTATACCTTATGAGTTATAATTGTGAATACATAAAAATGATATTTGAGATTTTGAGAGGATATCAAAATGTGATTCATATGATCTAGGGTATTGCATACTGTGTAATCTACTTGCAGGTTTGTACTCGACGAGAGGCTATATACTCCTAACAGATGTATAGCACGTAGTTCTCGCTTCTGGCCGCCTTATTCCGTCACCCGAGATCCAAGTCAGCACCGGCAAAGAAGTTCGAAGATAGAGACCAGGTTCGGCACGAAATCATAAAGGTTTGAGGACCTGTTGGTCAAAGGAAAGGGAAGGTCCTGCTTCCGGGACAAGGGAGGAGCACAGACAGATGGTTTCTTAAGATTTCACTTCTAGTAACCCCCGGATGTAGTTAGAAGGCGAACGGGGTCACCAAAGCCCCCACTATAGATTTCCCTAGAGGAAGAGAGACTCAATCGTACTATACCGCTAAGGAAAACAAACAAGAACCAGGCTAGGCTACTCCTCTTCCTGTAATACCCTGTTTAAATAAAATAAGGGCAATTGAGTCATTTCATCAATTAATTTAAAAAAAAGAAAAAAAAGAAACAAGCAAACAAAAACGGGACTCTTCAGAGCCCAAATACAAGAGGAATTTGGACGAAAAGGATTAGGGGAAAGAAAACCAAGAAGCTTTAAGCTTCTGCTGAAACACTTTAACGTTTACAAGGAAGACAATACAGAGAAATACGAGAAGGAAGGTAAACAAAATTTTTTTGCCTTGGTTAAATTCTTCCTTTACTCAATTATTTTCAATAATTACATACTACCGTAATGGAAATAAGTTGGTGATATAAAAACCTGATTATAGTGAGTTTCAATAGAATTGAAACATAGAACAACCATGAATCATTTAAGCTTATGGACCATTTGGGTATATGGCAGTAGTATGTAAAGCAACAGATTTGTTCTCTTCCTAAGCAAAGCAAGTTATTATCTTTTCCTTTAGTTCCGAGGGTAGGAGATTCTAAATTAGTTATGAATTATCCTAAATAAGGGAACTAACACGAGACCAATACAATGTGATTATAGATTGACTGGACGAGGTGTTGGATTGCCGTGGAAGATACGCTTAAGCTACGCGCATTTGTACTGTGAGTGATGACCTTACCACAATTTGTTTTTCCGCAACCTGCATGGTTTCTACTTGATTTTGAAGTAAATGTGTTACTGAATGTTTAAACTGCATGTGGGACAAGTCCTTTTACAAGATATGTACTGAAATAATTATTTGAAGTATTTTACCGTTACAAGATTGGATTTTTACTGCTACTTGACATGTTTTACCGCTATGTGAAATATTGAATTATTACTCGAAATGCCCTGTACTTGGTATAGTGAATAAATATATTTTTGGGATGAGCCTTGACAGACCCCGTAGCTAACGACGGGTACGTTAGACCTGGTGCACCTTGTATTTTCCGGATTACCGTTACAGTCCTTGCTAGTGGGAAGGTAGAACTAGCTTACCGTTACTGACTTCCTCAGAGAGGAATTTATACTGATTACATGGTTTGTTCTTGGAAATCTCCCTAACCTATACACTTGATATGATATAGTGATTATTGAATTTACTACTGATTTTATATGGATTACTGTTTACAAGAAGTACTTGGAAATACTGATTTCTGTTTGTTATTCTGGAAGTGACAATTAAATTATATGTATATTTCTGCATAAGATATACTGGCATGTTTTGACTTGTCCCCACTTAAAACGGTTGTGGTTAAGCGTTATTACTCACTGAGTTGCGACTCACTCCTCGCTATATTTTTCCTTCCAGATACAGCAGGTGCCGTAGGCGAGGATCTTCATTCTTAGAGTCGCGAGTTGACAATCCTGGTAAGCCCCGCATTAGTTCGCGTGGGCAAGAACTTTATTTATTCATTATTGTCTTTCTTTGAAACTCTTAGAGTCGCTCCACTTAGTCATTTATTTAGTCATTTGTCAGTCATTCGTTTAGTCAGTTGAGTAACCAGTTGGATTATTCATTAATAAGTTATTCTTGCGAGAATTTAGTGTCTATGAACCTACTACAACCCTGTTAGTTTGTTCTCGTAGTATTTAGAGATAAATGTGGTATTTTTATTATTATTGCGTAAGGATATTGTTTATTGGCTGGTTTTCTGGTTGTTTAAAAGCAGGTAAAAATTTTGGATAGGCCTAAAAACAGAGGAAACTCTGCCCGATTTTCTGTAGAATTTTGATAAGGCTTGCTTGGGGCACTAGCTCCTAAGCGCCGGTCACTGCCCCAAAACTGGGTCGTGACACTTCCCCTCGACCTTGGTTGAAACAATTATAGGTGTCAATGGACCGATTTCACTAGCAAAGAACTTTCTCCAATGTGCGCAACAGGGTGGTTCACAATTTCTTTGCTGAAGGCGCTGTTAAGCCCTAAGTTTGAATTCAAATTTACACTATGCTGGTCGCACGGTCTATTTCACTGTATGAATATTTGTAGAGATGAGATGAGAATATGTTTCTCATATTGTAAGAGCACTCCTATTTATGTGTGAGTGGGAGATGTTGGATTTATCTGAATAAAAGAGTCCACCCATAAAGGGGTGCTCTTAAAGTCTATCCAGGTAAAAAGATAAGTTACATGATAGAGTCCTATAAGAGGACAACTACTATATTATACAGTTATAAATACAGTAATAGGCTTAAATAAACGAAATACTGATTTCTCTAATGGTCTTCCTATCTCTCTCTCAAATAAACTACTCCCTCCGTCCCAATTTATGTGGCACCATAAATAGTTGTCAAATAGAGATGATGCATTAAATAGTTGTCAAATAAGGAAATGTGCCACTTATTTTGGGACAAACAAATAAGGAAATGGTGCCACATAAATTGGGACGGAGGGAGTAGTGTTTAGACTATGTATAAAAGGGTTAATCCGTCAAGCACGTGACAACCACCGACGTCGAGTAATTCCAGCCACGGTTCAAGATCCTACCGCTTCCGCTTACAAGAACAACAAGGAAGTTCTCGATTTATGTTTAAACAATCTATTTAGTATAGATTTGTGTATATACATATATGAATCCTTCAATAAATTTAACCATTTTAATATCCAGTCCCAAGTTTTTAAATATTATAATAGATCGATCCCAAAAATTAACTACATTAATCTTTGACCTGTAAATATCCCTCATCTTTATTTCAAACTTGAAAGTCCTTTTAGCTCCATTACCACAGCTCCCTGATTTATGTCAGTAACATGGGGAGGTTCAATCTGGTTGGCTTACTATGACTGGAACAATAATCCATGAAGAATCAATTGACAAAGTTGGTAACCAATGGGCTTTACAAAGAAGCCATTAACTTGTATACCCAACTCCATTCATCTTCTTTTTGTCCCACCAAATTCACCTTCCCTTGTATTTTCAAAGCCTGTGCTAAGCTACAGGCCATTCCACAAGGCCAAATGATACATACCGATATGATTAAATACGGTTTCGCCTCCGATATATATGCAGCCACATCACTTATCGATATGTACATGAAGTTCACCTTCGTGGACAACGCCTTAAAAGTGTTTGACGAAATTCCTCAACCAAATATTTTTTCAGTTAATGCTACCATTTCTGGCTTTTCCCAAAATGGGTATTGTATTGAAGCTTTTCGGATGTTTGCGTTATCTAGTGGTTCGCAGTTTAGGCCGGATTCAGTTACTATAGCTAGTGTTTCGTCAGGGTGTGTTAGTGTTACTCGTGGTGTTCAAATGCATTGCTGGGCTATAAAGATTGGTGTAGACATGGACATTTATGCAGCTACTTCGATTTTGACTATGTATTTGAATTGTAATGATTGTGTTTCTGCTACGAGGTTATTTGAATTGGTTCAGAATAAGAATGTGGTTTCGTACAATGCATTTATTTCTGGGCTGTTGCAAAATGGTATCGAGGAAGTGGTCTTGAGTGTATTTAAGGAGATGAAAAGGTCACTAGATGAAGAACCGAATGCAGTTACTTTAATATCTGTTCTTTCTGCTACTGCTAATCTTAAGAATGTGAAGTTTGGTAGGCAAGTTCATGGGTTTATTTTGAAAATCGAGTTACAATCTCATATAATGGTGGGAACTGCACTTGTGGACATGTATTCAAAGTGCGGTTTTTGGTTATGTGCGTATGAAATGTTTAAAGAGCTCGCTGGCAACAGGAACTTGATAACATGGAATTCGATGATTACAGGAATGATGTTGAATGAGCAGACTGAAAAAGCTGTTGAGCTTTTTGTGCAATTAGAATTGGAAGGATTGAAACCAGATTCAGCAACATGGAATTCCATGATCATTGGGTTTTCGCTGCTGCAAAAGGAGTCTGAAGCTTTTTTGTTCTTCAGAAAAATGCTTTCTGATGGTGTCATTCCCAGTGTAAAATCTATAACTAGTCTTTTGACGGCATGCTCATCTCTATCCTCACTCCATTGTGGCCAAGAGATTCACGGATATATTCTTAGGACGGGAAATATTATTGATGAATTTATTGTCACCGCAATCATTGATATGTACATGAAGTGTGGCAAATTTTCTTTGGCACGCAAGGTCTTTGATCAGTTGGAAGTAAAATATGATGATCCAGCTGTCTGGAATGTGATGATTTCAGGGTATGGTAGGAATGGAGAAGGTGAAGCTGCTTTTGAGATGTTCTCTCTGATGCTAAAGGAGAACCTACAACCAAATTCAGCAACTTTGAATTGCATTTTGTCTGTGTGCAGCCACGTTGGTAAACTTGAGAAAGCGTTGCAAGTTTTTAGCTTGATGATCACAGAGTTTGGCTTAACCCCAACGCTAAAGCAACTTAATATTTTGGTTGATTTATTTGCTCGATCTGGTCGGCTAGATGAAGCTAAAGAACTGCTGTACCTCATTCCCAAACCTTCTGCATCTGTTTTTGCTTCTTTATTAGCAGCTTCTGAGCACTACTCTAACACCAAGATGGGAGAAGAAATAACCAAAAAGCTCTCAGAATTGGAGCCTGAAAACTCTGTTCCTTTTGTAATTTTATCCAACCTTTATGCTAGACAAGGAAGATGGGACGATGCTCAAAGAGTGAGAGAAACAATTGATGAAAGGAGACTCGAGAAACTACCGGGCTATAGTGCTGTGGGGTGACATAAAAGGGACAGCTTGTAAATGTTAAAACTGGTCGTACATACTACTATTGGATCTTATGCCTGGTAGTTTGAAGGACGAAAGCTGGAGGGCAACTTTTTAGAGCAGGTGCTCTGTGCGGTATTCTTTGACCTGGGTCTCGCTCTTATTTTTGAATTCTCATCATTGCCCGTGCACGAGAAAATCCAAAGTTGTTATCAAAGAAGTTGGTGGTTCAAAGATGAAGCAAGAGATGAGATCTCTGAGTGCCATCACACAAGTGACTTTATTAACCTTGCCCCTTGTCGTAGATCCTGTGGACTAGCTTCGAATTAAGACAGTACGATGAGTGGATCAATCTTGCGTGTTATTGGTTTGATGACCTTTGTGACTCCATGTGTTGCCAAGCAATTGTTTGGGAGATTCTAGATCAGTCGGCTTCCGTTCAACTAGGATGGAAGAATTTGAATACTGTTGCAGAAAGTAAGAAGAAGTAACATCTATATTCTTGTACAATGAAAGTCTAATCATTGTGACAATGAATATGGATTTTGAATGAGATTTATTTTGGTCATAATTTTCTGGTTTTCTTCTCTAGAATAACCGTGATTAGTTGTCTCTGTTAAATACAACTGTAATATTTTGCTCAACCATGAGAAGCATCTCTTGTAATTGCAACTGTAATGATTCTGGAGGCTGTCCAAGTTTGTTCTCTCATTTACTTGAATACTTATTGAATCCGTTTGTCACTTTAGCACTAATAATCTGGTACCGATGTGGAAAACCATGAAATTGGCATCATTATTGGATAAAGTTTTATCCAAATGGAGTGCAAAAAATGATGATTCGTTTTGAGCTGGTTTTGTTTATGAAACAAGGGGTTTCATTTGTCTGAATAGAGCAGAATGAGGATCTACATAGTCGATCTCAACTAGTTCCAGGTTGAGCTGTGGTTATCGTTATTGTTATTGTTATTGTTATTTTTGCAGTGACATTACAAAATAAGGATTGAGAGATAAATTAAATGCTGCTGTGCTAGTAGAGTGCTTTATGTGTTTCAATTGATAGGTTGGGTATGACACTTCAGAAGATCTACTCAGACGTGCTAACGATTTGCAGCTAAGGTTAGCTTTCTTCATCTGTTCATTAAGTATATTCAAGGGTCACGCTGCAGCTGCTATTAATTTTTTTTAATGAGTTTGTATTGTTCGATTGTGTAATCCCCTAATCCTAAAGTTTAAACTGGAAGAGAGACATAATTATTTAATTTATGTCAGCCACATGCATCCTTTTTCTTAGTTAAAAGCACACGGAAGCTATGTTGCTCGGATCCTCCGAAAATGCTGTCGGGTGCGTGTTGGATCCTCCAAAAGTAATGCAGTTTTGGAGGATCTGACATGAGTACGGTAACATTTTAGAGGATACGAGCAACATAGTATGAAAGTATTTTTTTTCATGTGTTCCAGTGAGACCTTAGCGCAGATCTATGCCTGCTCTTATACAAAGTTCAATTAGGTAAATTATTTCCATTTAAAACTTTAAACTGTTAAAGGGAGGACTCAATCATTTCATTTTTAGTTTATGTCAGCAATAATTATGTGTATGCTATAAAGTCTATGGACACGTGATGCAGTCCAAACTGATGCACACGTTCGTGAACTTTGGAGGAGCAAGTTAGCAAGCTAAGGGAAGAGGAGGCGTCACTTGGAGGTGTTGGCCGAGAGTTTAAGTGCTCAACGAGCACCTTGACGAGCTAACTTTGGGCACTGTGAAGCTTGGAAGTTTTGGGCAGATTTTGCAGGCACTCAACGAACTACTCAACGAGCTCTTTTTGGCGCCTAGTCTTTGTGGGTAGAATTTACGTGCACTCAACGAGCTCCTAGTTCTTGTTTTGCATAGATAGTTCATAGTAGAACAATGACAGTTTATTGGCCCTGCGTGGTCACTTTATATTTAGCCAACCTGTGACCTTTACATTGACATTATAGGCAGTTTAGCTGCACCTATATAAGCTATTGCCTTAGGCATTTTTCATTAATTTTTTAGAGAACACAGAATATTGAAAAACAAGTGTTGCTTGTGGAAGTTCCAAAGCTTCATCTTTTATCTCCTATACTTAGAACTCATGGAAATCATCCCTAGCATGATTTCATCTGTTGCTTCAAGTTTCTCATCCCTCTTGGATTAATCTTTCACTTTAATGTAAGTTTTAATCCATTCTTTTCTTCTAATTTTTGTCTTCCCAATTCATCCTCTTGTTAAAGTGTTGATTCGTATCCTTGTTTATTTGTTTGCTAAATCCGCTTGCATCAGTTGGTATCAGAGCTTGGAAAGAGTTTATTTTAACAGTCCCAATCCTGTTCTTCGTGCCTTAGATTAGGGTTCTTAGTTTTTTTTTTGTTCAAACATGACTTCATATCATCGAAGTCGACAACTCATACTAAACAACTAAGACATCAAGTTCCTAAACTAGATGATCGAAAGCTCTAAAAGTTTTCACGAAGCTAATATACTGCTAAAACTAATACTAATAAACTAAAAAGGTGCAAAGCCTTTACATGTCTAGAAAAGAATCTTGAGGATTAACATTGAGATATTCTAATGGCAACAACTATAGCAATTTTCTTGATAACCTGGAGCATCCCATTGAACATCATTCATATAATCAGGTACGTAATTGATCCATGTTTGAGCCATGTGAAAGTAAGTTGGTTTCGGCTCATCATGGAATGGATAGGGATAATTTGCAGGCAACTTTGAAAAACCCTCAATATATGAATCAACAAGGGTAACAGAAGAATCGACTGAGGTATGATGGATGTTGTCTTTATGGGCGCTAACAGTTTCAATTGAATCATTAGTCTCCTCATAGTCACAATTCTTCCAAACATGATAATTCTTGATAAGGGGAGAGCTCAATTCTCTTTGAGCAATTTTTACCGACTTGTCCATTTTTTGATAAATCCTGCATAAGACCCAATTGTCAAGCCTCATGTCATTTTCATCTTTTCTTGCAACACAAGATCCGTTCACCCTATATTTGTGCATAATCCAGTTGGTTTTTTCACCTTTTTGAGGTGTGCCTTTGTAGAAAACCAAAGCCTTTCTGAAACCTACTGTTACACTCTTGTGTTTTCTAGGTTTATCAGCTCCAGTAGCCTTCCAATAACCTATTCCAGCAGCTCGGTTTGGTCTTGTTCCATTTCGATATTTTCAATCTCTTGGAGTGAAAAAATACCATTCATTCTCTCCCACCATAGCATAGATCTCTGATAGTTGTTGCAGACTATATTGGGATAGGTTGACCTCCACAATATTGTCATAAGGCAAAGAATCATTCATCACCTTTTTCTTAAGGTAATGAACAATGAGCTCTTCAACACGGGGACAAAATCGATAGCCTAGTGGAAACGTGAATGAAACCTTTTGTTGTTCTTGCTCTTGTTTTTCAGTTTTAGGGTTTTGAGCCCTACAACAAGGCTTGAGATTTGCCTTACTTTGTTCATCAGCCATTTAAGCTTGAGAAGGACTCTGATAATTCAGAGGACATTGACTCTTTGAGGAGGGTTCTTAGTTAGGGTTTCATTAATTGCATTTTTATTAAAAAAAATAGTGGCTAGGGTTGTTAATTTCAGTCGTGTTTTGCTTAGTTTTAGTCGTGTTGTTGAATGTTACTCACCTAGGATTTGGTTTCTTGAAGTTCTTGAACAAATCTTGAAACCCTAAGTTGAATTGGTTGAGTTCTTGAATTGTTCTTGAAGAATTCAGCCTAGTTCTTGGACAAATTTTTGTTGTTGGATTGGTGTTCTTAGGTAATCTTGAAACTAACGTGCAGCGGGCTGTTCTTGACGTGAATTTGAGTGCTTTTTTGAAGTTTTTGGACAACAACTTATTGTTCTTGAATAGAGGAAGAAATATCTTGAATTATCCTTGAAATTCATTAGCCTATACATGAATTAGTAGTGGAATAGTTGCTGAAAATTTGAGAAGAATAGAAGGAGTAAAATGCTGCATATTGTTTGTTTCTTCGAACCAGCGTGCTTTAGGTTGTTCTTGGCGTAGTTTGTCTTGAAATCTTTAGAGTTCTTGAATAATTTGAGGTGTTGGATTAGTAGAAAAGGTGTAGTTTGTTCTAGGAAAAAAATTGCGTGTTCTTGATAGTTCTTGATTGATATTGTGGAATTGTTGATTGTTCTTGAAGTGTCTTGACAAGCAAGCGTTAGGCTTCTAAAAGGGAGAGTTTTGGGCGCCTATTTAAGGGAGTATAATCAGGTTTTCTCTAGGATTTCCTTATTTCTTTGCTTACACCACTTCTAGTTAATAATTCTTAGGTAATTCTTCTACTTGAGCTATTACTAACTTTTGAGCTTGTAGGATTTTTGTGCCAGTTTTAAAGTTTTTCCCGACATTCGTAGTAATTTTTTAGCTTCTCGTGCTTACTTTAAAAGAGTCGTTCGTCCATAGAGTCACATAAACTCCATTCCGAACTAATACTTGGACATACTAGTTGATGATTCTGTACCTTGGTTATTAAGAGATAACGGAAAATCTTTGGGTGGGGGTATTTGGAGTGTGAACTCTAAAGAGTATGAGTGCCACCAGTAAAAGTGAGGGAGTGCAAGTGAGGTTGTTTATATTAATCTTTTCCTTCCCCATTTTCTTGATATGTCTTTTGTAGGTACACGGAGCAATAAGGGAGGTATGGTTGGCTATGGAGACAAATCAGTTGTTAGGAGTTTTTACTATACTCCTAAGGTGACTAGGGCTAAAGTAAAGAGAGTGGGAGATCGAGTTGGTAGTCTTGCTTCTCATGATTATTCAGGTTCTTACTTGGATGAAACGAGGCGAAACCATGGACTGTGATGCAGGGAAAATATGGAAGCGATAAAGTAAACAAAAATGAGATATAAGTAAGACGTATCTCGAATTACCACCACAGTAGCTACGAGGAACTAGTCTCGTAACACCCTCGGTTTGTGTCAAGAAACACCTAGACTATGCAAACGATCCTTAAGATGCACTTGGGTCTTGCAAAAAGTCTGATCGGGTGAGGAATGAGGTTTAATTGGATCCACCAAATGATTCAAGCCTTAAAAGGGGTTTTTCATTCATGAGAGAAATGTCAAAGTCATTCATCAATATTCAAAGCTAGGTAATCAACTAGAAGAGCTAATGAGGTATTTATAGTGTTTGTTGACACCCAATTTTGTCCCGGTCATGATAATTAAAGTCTAATTATTCCAAATTAAAATTAATTTTTTTAAAATGCAAAGTAATTGAGTTAAATTTAAAGGAAAAGGGCTAAATGTTTAAAATGTGGCTTTAATAAAGCCTACGCATATTATTACTCCATTTACTTAATTATATTTAAAAAGGGGCTAGTTTCGCTCAAATTCCTGAAATATAGCCTATTCACGCAAAGATACATATAATACACATATGCGTTATTTTCCCCATTTTCAGTCTTGACCCGTTTACCCTTCCCCTACCCGACACTTAGAACCCTAATCCCCTAATCCTAATCAAGTACCCCTCAAAATTTTTCTCTAATCCGCCAAAACTCGTACACTGGTCCCCTCCACGTTCTACATCTCCTTTTTCGTACAAACCCCAGTTTCGATCTCCACCATCCAGTTTCGGGCGCTTTTGATCCGAGCCCTCGATTGGATTCCAACGGGCAGAATCTTTGATGACAAGGATGAATTCAGTACGATCCTAATAGAATTTGACCAAATTCACCCTTGTCCTACAAGGAAATTGCAAAAAGGGCTGAATTTTTCAAAAAGTTGGAGCCAAAATCCAAACCCTAGCAGCGACTATATAAAGGTATGTTCTCTCATTTTTTAGAGAGTTTTTTCAGTTTTGGGGGAGAGACCATAAAACGGCAGTATTTCTCACATAAGAGTTCTTTTTTTTTTTTTTTTTTTTGAGTTTGGGTTTTTACTGTTCCAGTGCATTTTTGTGTATTATCGCTTCGCGTCGCTTCTTTATACCTTGTTGAGTCGTATTATTCGGATCCCTCGCCCTAGTCGCTGCTCATAAAGAGGTAATAAACCTCACCTTAATTCTTTTTCTGCTTAAAATGTGATCTACGTAATGATTTTTGCGTGTTTGTAAAAGTAATATTGCTGGAAATTGTGTGTATGCTGGTAAATAACTATGACTATGTTTTGGTCGATCTATGAACTTTTTTATGTTGTTTCATTATCGTTGATTTGAGTTTTAGTTGTTTAATGACAAATATAGGTAAAAAGAGTTATTGTTCATTCCTTTAAATCCTGGACCGGTGTTGCTTCTTTCCTCAGTTATAATCATTTTCTTATGATAATAATCAGTTTAGGTAAAAAAGATTCACTCTTTGTCCATTAGTATTAAAAGCAATAATGCTTTAACCTTTGTGGATCATGAGATAGAAACTGTTTAAAAGATGTGATTTTCCTGTGAGAGAGTATCCCTGTAATGGACTTAATGAGAAATCTTGATGCTATGGTGTTCTGTTCTGTTTTCTATGTCTTCATACTGTATATCCACAAGTCTCTTGTTTCAAATCATATTTAGTGTGGTATGAGTTTAGTTCAGGGAGAGTTCTTTGATTTAGTGTATGTGTGCAGTTTGTTTGAGGGATAGCAGGGGTATAGGGGCTTGCTTAGTTTCTTTGGAAGGTGTAAATGTAAGAGGGAGTCATGGTGGAGTTGGGGAAGCATTTGAGAGGGTAGTTGGTCTGTTTTAGAAGGGAAGTCAGAAGCTACAGCTGCTATTTCAGTTTCAAAGTTTAGGTCAGGGAGTTGGTCAAGCAGTGATTCAGGGTGTTCAAAAAGTGGAAGTCCAGGTGAGGTAAGCTGAGAGAGTTGCTGATAGAGCAAGGGTTGTTTCAGGGGTATTGCAGGTCATGTTCATAGGCAGTTAGTGTGGTGTAGGGTGTCTGAGTTTGTGAGGGGCTTAGGGAGGCAGTTTAGTTATTGCAGGAGGAGAAATAGTTGATAGTTTGGGGTCAGTTTGCTGATTGATTTTGAAAGGATGCATGTATGCAGCTAGTAGCAGTTAGTATGCAGTAGAGAAGCTTAGGTTAGATTCCAAGGTTGGTGGCAGTAGGTTAGTTTAAGAGAAGTTTAGATTGGTTTCAAGGTGTGTGTGTTGTCCCAGGTTTGTTTAGGGGCTTGTCATTGATTGTTCAGGGATATAGGTTCAATTCTCAGTTTTTCCAGTCTATATGTGTGACAAAATAGTCTTAATTAGTTGCAGTTTCGAGTCTTTAATGAGGTCTTGTTTTGTTGTCCGGTTGCTCTTTCTTCGATGTATATCTCAATTTCTCGTATCACTCAGGTTCCCTCATTGTTTGATTGAACAGAGTAACATTCCACCTAGAAGTTTAGTTAACTCCTGTTCTTGAAAGTATGAACGTCATCTTCTTTGCTGCTGATATGTCTGGTTTTGGCTACTCGTTTGGTTCAAGTATTCACCTTACGATTTATCATTATTGTATGTTTAGGATCGTAAGTTAGCGTTTCTCAGTTTGTTCCAGTTATGTTCATGTCTAAAATCTGTTAAGCCTGTTCTTATTCGACGCATCTGTAAGCTGTAATGAAAGTTGATTAATATATGGTTTACTCTTACTAATGATTGACCAGAGCGTTCATCTTAAATGGTGTTGATAATTCTTTATCTAGATAAGCTGGAAGCAGATTCTTAAGTTAGTAATTGCATTGACTACATGTGTTAATTAAATTCCTGACTTTACATCATTTAGTTTTGCCCATTCATCCGTTTTCTGGTGCTGATAACATTCAGTATGAAAGAAGAATGACTTAATTCATTGTTGAATGTTTGAACCTTTGATAACCTGCCATGTCCAGTCTGATTCTACTAGGATTTCAGTGACTTGAAAAAATGAAATTGTACTTTTTGTTCTCTGAAGTTTCTATGCGCCTTTCTTTTGAAATGTCAAGATAGCTTCCTAATTGCCTCTGTATGACTTGATTGAAAATTTATCTCAAGTACATATACACATTGGTGTACATTTGCTAATTCTTTATTTTCTATTTTTTTCTTGGCATGGTCAACCTTGGGACGAGTTGAAATAAAACTCACGAATTGGGATGGCGTGCATTTGGAAGTTATTTGATCCGCTCCGCGTTTTCGGGACTTGATATCCCCGAAAATGTAAAAAAGAAGAAAAGAGAAAAAATGAAAATTTCTGAATTCAAGGCTCAGTGATTGAGTTGCTAAATTCGGATTCTACCTTCTAAACTCCATCTTTCCCCGCTCCCTTAGAAAATGCATGTTGTAAAGGACTTCCCCATATACCGGATTAGGAGCCCTGTAGGATAGAAATGATATTTGAATTGTGAATAATTATTGTAAATTATTTAAATTATTTTTATATGAATGCTTTGTATCATTTCTTTGCGAATCACCAGTTAATTTATGGATGTTTAGAATCATTTGTCAATTAATGAGTGCAAAATCAAATTCGACTAAAAATCGTACCCTCATCATAATTCGCATTTGAATTGCTTCTTTATTTATTATATTAAATATTCAATTATTTATTTATCTAATCTAATTATTTAGTTAATCAATTAAATTTTAATTCTTTATTTATTTATTTATTTACTTAATCTAATTTATTCAATTTTAATCAATCATTTATTTAATCAATTAAATATTTATTTATTTATTTATTTAATCAATTATTATTCATTTACTCCTTTATTTAATTAAATTGATAGGTATTCATTTATTTAATTAAGTTATTTATTTGCTTATTTATTTATCTATTTATTCAATCAATTAATTAATCCTTTATTATTATCCAATTATTTATCTAGTTTGTCTTATTTAATTATCTAACTTAATTTACCCTTTAATTATTTTATTAATTAATCAATTGATCATTATTTCATTATCCATTTAATTAATCTTAAATTGGGTCTTTTATTTATCAAAGTATCGGCATAATTAAAATCTTATCTTAATTATATTATTCATATTATCCTTTTATAAAATTAGCTTTATATACTTATTATCCTTAACAAATTCGTGAAAACCGCCGGATTAACCGCATTTAGCGGATTTTCGAAAGTGCTCCCGCAAGGGATCTTCTTTCGAATTTAATAGAACCACTTACCTAAGAATCTCTGAATTATTTTCCTTTAAGTAAGGAATAAAATTGCACTCTTTTGTTAACTTAGGTTCCTAATAATTCTTAAATTAGGTGGCGACTCCAAAGAAAACTCTTTGGAGTCCCATTTTGTTGAAATACGTTCCGATGCATACTTGTGTGTGCATTTTTTTAGGGAGGGTTCAACAGCGTTTTCCTCATGCTAAGTAATGATATAAATGCCCAGAAGTTGGGTCTTAAGACAATAAGCGACGCAGGGCTAAGATAGTAAATAACTAGGCTAAAAACTCGCAATGAAGGCATGGGATACAGAGCGCCTAGGGCCTAAGCGGAGCGCCTGGCTCCTCATGAGTAGCTCAGTTGGGCTGAGCGCCTGGAGCCGATAGCATGTGATACTTCTTCAAGTTGTTTCCAAGGCTCCCATCTTCAAAGCCCTTCCAAACCAATTATAGATGAGCATCTTGGACCTCTTTGGCTTGACTGTGGGTGAACGGTCTTGTGGTGGTTTGGCCGGCATCATCTTCAACTTCTTGAGAAGATTTCGTCCTCGAAGTCAAGGCGTCATCCTCCACTGTATCATCATCACCTACATTAAAGGGAGTCAAGTCAGAAACATTGAAAGTACTTGAGACATTGTACTCACCGGGCAAATCAATCACATATGCATTGTTGTTGATCTTGGACAGCACTTGGAATGGTCCATCTCCTCGGGTGCCATCTTCCCTTTTCTAAGATTTTGAAACCTCTCTTTGTGGAAGTGCACCTACACGCAATCTCCATTCTTGAGCTCCAACTTCTTCCTTCCCTTGTTTTTCTTGAAGGCCACCTTTGAGTAGGCTTCCTCTAAGTTCTTCCTTGCTTTGGCATGGATCTCAACCATAGCCTTAGCTCGGCTCTTACCTTTAAAACTAACAACGACATCCTTGGGCAAATGGGTTAGATCAAGTGGAATCAAAGGATTAAACCCATAAGCATACTCAAATGGAGTCATGCCAATCATTCTATGCAAAGTACGGTTATAAGAAAACTCTATAAGAGGAAATTTTTCAACCCATGCCCCGGCCTTACCTCGGGTCATAGCTCTAAGGACAGCACCCAAATTTCGGCTCACCACCTCGGTTTGCCCATCCATTTGATGGTGGTGGGACGTAGAAAACAACTTGGTGCCAAGAGCACCCCAAAAACTCCTCCAGAAATGGCTAAGAAACTTGGAGTCCCTATCACTCACAATGGTTTGAGGCACGCCATACAATTTTAACACATGATCAATGAACAAAGAAGATACATGTTGTGCATCATTACTCTTTTTGCATGGAATGAAGCGAGCCATCTTGGAAAACCTATCCACGGCAACATAAATGCAATCATGTCCCTCCTAGACCGTGGTAATCCCATTACAAAATTCATATAAATATCCATCCACGGGCTTGTAGGTATAGGAAGGGGAGTATACAAACCATGAGTGTTCGATTTGGACTTAGCATGCTTGCAATCAAGGCAAGCATTGCAAAGTCTCTCAACTTGCATCCCCATCTTAGGCCAATGAAATTGCTCCATGAGAATGGCCAAAGTCTTATCCCTCCCAAAGTGACCCATCAAGCCCCCACTATGTGATTCTTGAACAAGCAACTCTCTCCATGAGGAATCAGGCACACAAACTCTACCATTCTTGAAGATATATCCATCTACCCATTGGTACTTCTCAACTCTTTCTCCCTTCACAAGAGCTTCATGGATGCTCTTCAGCTTTAGGTAATGAGCATACATCAACTTAATGCTCTCAAAATCCATGAGTTTGGAAGGAAGAGTGGTGGCTAGAGCAAACTTTCTAGAAAGTGCATCGGCCACAACATTCTCGGTCCCTTCTTGTATTGAATCACATAAGGGAAACTCTCAATGAACTCTACCCATTTGTCATCCCTCTTGTTCAACTTCCTTGGCCTCTAAGATGTTTGAGTGACTCATGATCACTCTTAATCACAAATTCTGTAGGCCAAAGATAATGTTGCCAATGAGCTAGAGCTCTAACTAGAGCATACAACTCCTTGTCATACGTAGAGTAATTCAAGGTTTCGCCCTTCAACTTCTCACTAAAGTAGGCAATGAGTTTTCCATATTGCATGAGAACTCCTCCAATTCCCATCCCTGAGGCCTCATATTCAACCTCAAATTCCTTTCCAAAGTCGGACAATTGCAACAAAAGGGCGGTAATCAACCTACTTTTGAATTCTTGGAAGGCCTTCTCTTGAGACTCTCCCCACACAAAAGGCTTATCCTTCGTCACAAACTAGGTGAGTGGTGAGGCAATGGAGCTAAAGTCCATCACAAATCGCCTATAAAAACTAGCAAGGCCATGAAAACTCCTCACTTGAGACACAGTATTGGGAATAGGCTACTCTCTAATGGCTTCTACCTTGGACTCATCAACCTCCACACCTTGGGCAGTAATAACAAAACCAAGAAGACAACCCTCTCAACACAAAAAGCACACTTTTTAAAATTGGCATAGAGCTTTTCGACTCTTAGCACTTCAAGTACTTGCCTCAAGTGGCTAACATGATCATCTATTGACTTACTATAAATCATTGGTTTCAAAACATGGTTCATTAGCCTCATGAAAGTACTAAGTGCATTGGATAGGCCAAAAGGCATAAGCAACCATTCATAGAGACCAAACTTGGTCTTGAATTCGGTCTTCCACTCATCACCCGCTTTCATTCGAATTTGGTGGTAACCAGACCTCAGGTCTATCTTAGAAAAGGCACTAGAACCACTCAACTCATCGAGCATGTCATCAAGTCTAGGAATAGGATGACGATTACCATTATCTTGTTGACGACACGCCAATCAACACACATCCTCCATGTGCCATCTTTCTTTGGAACAAGTATCACGGGCCCGGACTCAAGCTTTCACGAACCCAGCCTTTGTTGAGAAATTTCATCCACCTGCCTTTGAAATTCCTTTGTATCTTCGGGATTGCTCTTATAGGCCAGCTTATTTGGAATTTGGGATCCCGGGACAAAGTCAATTTGGTGCTCAATCCCCCTTAAAGGAGGTAGACCACCAGGCATATCATCCAGGAACATGTCCTCAAAACCTTCAAAACATTCTCAATATCACTAGGTAAAGGGTTAGGGTTAGTAGAATAATCACATTCGGAAGATAAAACTATACCTTTGTGCACTAGGCAAATGAGCAATTTGGTGCCATTATTTCCTCTCAAGAACTCACCCGGTTGCATCATGGCACAAATGCCACCGGTAGAAGATGGTGGAACCGCTACTAGGCTCTCGGCTAAAGGTCTAATCTCCACAGGTGACTTAGCCTTAGCAGCTTCTTTCAACTCCCTCATGTGCCTATAGTCATCACTTACTTGCTTAGGTGTCAAGGGCGTGAGCACATACTTCTTGCCCTCATTCTTAGTCGTGTAAGTGTTGGCTCGACCATCATGAACCACACTCCTATCATATTGGCAAGGCCTACCAAACAAAAGATGGCAAGCTTACATGGGCACCACATCAAACATGTGCTCATCTTGATAGTTCCCAATCTTTAACTTGAACAAGTCTTATTTCATCACCTTTAACTCTGCACACTCACTCAACCATTGCAAACAGTAGTGATTCGGGTGTTTAAGAATAGTTAATTTCAATTGTGGAAACCAAAGATTGGCTCACCAGATTAGCACAACTACCCAAATCAATGATCATTGAGCACACTTGCCCCATCGCACGACATCTATCATGAAAAAGATTCTCCCTTTGCACATCCTCCTCTTTCTCCTCGACGGTCATGGCACTCAAACTACGTCGTACCACAAGAAACATATTAGGATCATTACCTTCCACCGTAGCCTCTTCAAAAGCAACTAACTCACCCTCCTCAACTCCCTCATCAGCGGGCTCACTCTCTTGCTCATACATTAATCCATCATCGAGAGCAATCATTGTTTTTTGGGTGGGGCAATCTCTAGAAAAGTGACCATACCCTTTACACTTGTGGCACTGTAATGTAGAAGCACTAGGAGTATTCAATTGAGTTTTAGAGTTACCTCCCAAATATTTGAAGTCACTCTTTAGTGTTGGTTTCTCATAAGTCTTCTTCACATTTTGACTGCCACTAGCACCACTTGTGTTTGGATTCTTCCATTCCTTTGGTCGATTCATGGGAGTAGAAGTAGTACTTTTATAGCGAGTAGCCTTAACTTCTTTGATTCCCTTTATGGCTTTATTAGTGGCATTGTATGCATCTTGAAGTGAATGAAAGATATGCAACCTCAATTGAGAAGCAATCTCACGGTTGAGACCACTCTTGAACCGAATGATGGCTTGTACCTCATCTTCCGTTTCCATGTCAAGGGCCATTCAGCTCCTCTCAAAATCATTGAAATATTCATCAACGAACTTAAGGCCTTGTTTTAATTCATAGAGCCTTTTGAGTTGCTCTTGTCGGTACTTGGGTGTCACATACTTGTCAGTCATCACTTGTTTCAATTCTTTCCAAGTACGGATAGGTAATCCAATAGCACGTCTAGACCTCTTCATGGACTCCCACCAAGTGGAAGCATATGCTTCAAAGGAAGCAATGGCATATGTGGTCTTTTTTTCTTTGGACATGTCATTCGTATCGAAGACCCTCACCATTGTGACCATCCATTCAAGAAACTTTTTCGGATCACTATTCCCCTTGAAGGTAAGGATAGTGATCTTCACAGTATTGAGGTTGTTATCACGATCACCACGGTTAAGCTCCAATTGGCCCCCATAGTAGTCATCAAAGTCATCATATTCCCTTCTCAAGTGCCTCCCAACATAACCCTCTTGAGGTCCTCCACCTTGACCTCTTCTTCTATGCATTCCCCGGCCTCCATTCATTGCCCTCCTATTCGGATAGGGACCAACAAACTTATAAACATCATCTCCAAGCTCGGGAACCTCCCCTTCTTGGGCCTCAACATCATGCCCAAGAGGTGCTACGTTTCGTCGGGGTCTAATGAGTGGAACATTGACTTGGGCATTGCCCAAGTTGTGGGGAATGCCCAATATGCCTTCTCATAGAAGGGCTTCATCTCTCAACCTTTGTTGTCTAGCCATATCAAAAAATTGTTCGGGTCTCACGGTTGAGCCTTCACTTATGCCTTCACCGGCTTCTTTTTGGACAGTCGGGGTCCTTTCCCTTTCAATATTCTCAAGCCTTAAGCTAATGGCTTTCACCTCGGCCAATATAGTAGCCAAAGTGCTTTCCAGGACAACATTGGTCTTATCACTTTCTCCGGCCATGGTACCTACAAAACAAGCAAACGATTAGTGAAATAACCTCATACACACCCTCACTTGAATGTCACTCGGGTACACTCATTTAGTGGTGAGGGTTTTGATCACTCAAGCTTTAACCAAAGGTTTCACGTAGTGAACAACGTTCCCCAATCAACCAAACAATCGACAAACCAAGTGCTCTTCAAGAAGAGTGGAATTAATGAGACTCGATGGACGCTAGGCTATATAGCGAGGACTTGACGCAAATTGTTCTACAAGTCTTCTTTGAGTTCTACTCTCCTCTAAGCACAATTATCCTATAAGCTTAAAGAACTAGTACTATTCAAGTAGGATTGTTACTCTAAAACTACTAATCGGAGTTAATGTAATCAAAAGAAACACGAAAACCAAGAAGAAAACTACCCGAACCCACTTCAGCACCTTAGGCGGAGCGCCTAGAGACTCAGGCAGAGCGCCTAGAAGCTTAACCAGTAGTTCAGGTAGGTGGAGCGCCTGGAGCTAGGTCGAGCGCCTGAAATTTTTCTTCAGCTTTTCCAATAACGTGTTCTTGGTCAATTTCAACCCAAAGTTCCAATGATTTCAACTTGTTTTTGCAATCAAAAGGTACCCAAAGTTGTGCTTGATGATTTCTAATAAACTCCAATATTTTTTACACTCAAACAAGCAATCACAAGTGAGATTCAAGATTCATCAAGTTTCAAGTAAATGGGTTTCAAAAACTTGGATTTTCAAATTTTGATTTTCAATCCACAATTTCAAATCATGTAATAAGGGTACCAAATCAACGGGTTTTCAACATAGATCAATCCCCAATATCAATCATCCAATGGGTCATCCAAACCAAAAGGTTCTAGCATTTTTTTGTGCTTTTCAACTATTCTATTTTTTTTTTCTTTTTCTTCTTTTCAATAACAACAACAAATAAGAAACTAAAACAAGAAACTAAAGTAGGCACGAAGAACGGGAAGAGGATTCGTAAGAACGAAACTCTATCCTTGCTCTGTTACCAAACTGATGCAGGGAAAATATGGAAGCGATAAAGTAAACAAAAATGAGATATAAGTAAGATGTATCTCGAATTACCACCAGAGTAGCTACGAGGAACTAGTCTCGTAACACCCTCGTTTTGCGTCAAGAAACACCTAGACTATGCAAACATCCTCAAGACGCACTTACGTCTTGTAAAAGGTCTGATCGGGGAAGGAATAAGGTTCAATTGGATCCACCAAATGCTTCAAGTCTTAAAAGGGAGTTTTCATTCATGAGAGAAATCTCAAAGTCATTCGTCAATATTCAAAGCTAGGTAATGAACTAGAAGGGATAATGAGGTATTTATAGTTTTTTCCTCATGCAGAGTAATGACATAAATAACCTCAAGTAGAGTCTTAAGACAATAAGCCATGTAGGGCTAAGATAGTAAATAACTAGGCTAAAAACTCGGTATGAACGCATGGGAGGCGGAGCGTCTAGGGCCTAGGCGGAGCGCCTGGCTCCTCATGCAGTAGCTCAGTTGGGCGGAGTGCCTATAGGCCCAGGCGGAGTGCCTACAGGCCTAGGCGGAGTGCCTGGCTCTTCAGCTTCTTGGGCGGAGCGCCTGGATCCTCAACCAGTGAGTAATTTGGGTGGAGCGCCTGGAGCCGATAGCATGTGATACTTCTTCAAGTTGTTTCCAAGGCTCGCATCTTCAAGGCCCTTCCAAACCAAGTATAGGTGAGCATCTAGGACCTTTTTGGCTTGACTCCGCGTGAACAGTCTTGTGGTGGTTTGGCCGGCATCAGATTGACTAGGTTTAACATTGAAGTTGATGGGTATAGGGATTCGTACTAAAGGTTAGTGGTATAGATGCCAATTGCATTAGCCCGTCATTAGTTGAGATGCTAAGGATACCATGTTATAAATTGAAGCATCCCTATGAATATAACAGAGTGTGGATTTTTGAAGAAGCCAAAGTGCTCATATCTAAAGAGGATTTTAAGGAATTTGGGTGGTGTGATGTATATCATTTGTGTTCTTATGATGTTTGGCTAGGTGCACCCTGGTTGCAAAATAAAAGGTTTAAATATGGTGCTACGGAGGATTTGTACTATTTGGTAATGCATCAAGAAGTTTATAACTTTTTTCCTTGGGAAAGAAGAGTTGAAGCATCGATTAGTGAACATCCTCGGCCTAATCAAAAGGGAACTGATGTAAGAACTACCAAAAGGGTGAAAACTAGGAGTCCTATAAGCACAAGAATCAGTAGGATAAGTGCAGCAAGTAAAGAGTTGACTACTCTCAACAAGGTGAGCCCGAAACCGTATGATTCAAAGTCAAATTGTTCACCTATGAAAAAGAGGGCGTCAAGTGATTTTAGGGGCTCATCCCAACTCGCCCAAACATGAGAGACAAAAGAATGAGAGGAGTAAGGGAGTGACTGGTGACAACTCTCGAGTGGAAAAATGAGAGGATGTGTTGAGTGATGTGAGTGGGTTGTCACCTCAATCTGAACTCAACCTTGAAAGAAAAATGAGAGAGAGGAGAGAAGAGAAAAGAAAAATTGAGAATGAGGACACCCTTTGTACTAGCAATTCTTTATCTTCTTCTTTTTATTGTTTTATCTATTGTGCAGGGATTCTTGGAGGCAAGATGGTCTTGGAGCCTCAATCATGTTCTAAGGTAGAAAGAGTATGAGTGCCACCAGTAAAAGTGAGGGAGTGCAAGTGAGGTTGTTTATATTAATCTTTTCCTTCCCCGATTTCTTGATATGTCTTTTGCAGGTACACGGAGCAATAAGGGAGGTATGGTTGGCTATGGAGACAAATCAGTTGATAGGAGTTTTTACTATACTCCCGAGGTGACTAGGGCTAAAGTAAAGATAGTGGGAGCTCGAGTTTGATGCAATCGAAAATAGGCGGAAGCAACAAACGATACAAACATGCGGAAGCGATAAAAAACAAGATACGAGATATCTAGGATATCGAGAAATTAGAGACTAGGAAGGCAAGAAATAGAAGAAAGAATCGAATTCAATTTACTAACGTTAATCGAATTCAAAAGGGAGAAAGTGAAACTCGAACCTTACAATGGACTCAACTAGGTGTCGATCGCCATAGGTTCCAAGTTAACGAGATACATGAAGCCTCGGGCTTCGGACTAGAAAGGCTCGGCCTTCTCTAATTCTCTCTTCTCTCTATTCAATTCAAGCTAAACTAATGAAATGAAGAGCAATTGTGCTATATATACATTTACATTGAAAATGGACAAAATGGCCCTTGAAGCTGATTCTGGTCCGCTGCTCAACTTCTCTTCATCGCGATCGCGCTAGGGAGGATCGCGATCGCGTAGAGCAAAATAATCAACATCGCGATCGCGCCAATAGGCTCGCGATCGCGCAAGTCTTCAGCAGCCTCACGATCTCTATCAACTTTGCCTTCGCCTTCGCGTTCAAGGGGCGCTGTCGCGCAGGCTAAACCATTCCTCTTCGCGATCGCGTGAGACATGGTCGCGATCGCGAAGAACACTTGTTCTTCCTCAGGCAGTGAGCTCCCAGTGTGCTCCCCTGTTTTGCCCTGTTTTGGGCTGCCTGTTTTCCTGCCCTGTTTCCTCCGTCCTCGGCGCTCCAATGCATGATCTTCCAAGACGTTCCCGGAGGCCTTGACTCGTATCCGTTGTGCACTCGAGCTTGGCTTTTGATGGTTGTCGTTTATGCCATTTTATATTGCATCATCCTCCCCTTCTTGAAAGGATTTCGTCCTCGAAATCGAACCATCAAAACCTACAACAAAGCAAGCACAACCAAAATTTTCCTACTTCACAAGTAGGTTAGCTTAACAAGAAAGAGTGCAAGGTGTGTGGAAAACACGCTCTTGTGATAGAGCCAAGTATCAATTCCTATGAAAAAGCTTATGTCCCCAAAGGAGACAACATAGTCTTGGCCCGACAAGAACAAGCACTCATTTTCAAAACAAGCAAAGAGATCAAGGATATGCATGTAGCAATTAGATTCCCCACGACCCCTAAGCCCACCATCACACCAAGCCTTCAAATCAATTCTATCACAAAGTGACACATCGGCTTTGGCATGCTCAACACTCAAGGTGTGCTCAACATATGGGATGGAGTAAGTAAAGTAGTTCAATTCACAACTAACATCGACTACTCCTCTCCCCTTCTTAAGAGCATTCTTACACACACCGAGAGGTACCTCCTCACCTCCAAAATCAACCCCAAGACAATCCTCCTTATTGGACAAGCTCCAAAGGAAGGTCTCCAAAATAGGTCCTTCATCATTATAGTCCACACAACGAAGGCTAGGACTACTAGAAGATAGGTCATCACGACCAATACCAAGACCACCCTCCTCACTCGAAGTTCCAAACGTTGGATCATCCACAGAGCCTAACTTGACAAACCATGGAGGTTCGACTCTACTACCGACCCTAGTCCGATACAATTCACCACCACAAATGAGATTGCCTTCAAACATTAGAAATGTAAAAGCATGCACCTCAAATTCATGGTTATACAAAAGCATAGAATCAAGACTAGGTCCTACACTCTCACTCGAGGAGTCATCAAACATAAATCGATCCATCTCACACACGAGGGACTCCTCAAGGTCACATCCATCCTCACTACGACACAAGGAACCACCGCCATCAATTAAGCAATCAAAGGGAAGAATAAGATCATCATGCAATTCATCTTCTCCTTTATCAAATATGGGTGGGGTGTCATAACAAGGTTCACAAACAAGGTCAACTACAACATCTTCACTAAAGAGAGGTCCAATGAAAACCGAGCTCACATCATGATGTGGCTTTTCAACCCTCCCATCTAGTGGTTCAATTTCACACACAAGTTGACCCGAAGGCTCTACACTAGTTGCAAACACATTATACTCATGCAAATCATCAACTAGCATAGAGTTGTTACAAACAAGATCATAAGACAAGGAAGTTTCATGCTTAAGGGAAGAAGAACTATCACATACCTTTGAGTCGCACTCGGGCTCACTCAATATACTTGAAGCATCTTGGGTAGTTCCTTCACCTCGTAGCTCACATTTGGCTTCTCCTTCACCTTGCCTTTCCATATCGGAACATGGTTGAGGCTCCACCGGTTTGCCTCCAAGAATACCTACACAAGTACTCAAACAAATAGAAGAAAAAGATAAAGGGTTAAGGTTAGAATAAGGGGTGTCCTCACTCTTTTTTTCCTCTTTCTTTTCCCTCCATTTTCTTTCAAGGCTAGGTGTAGATTCGGGTGGTGACATCCCGCTCACATCACTCAACACATCCTCTCTTTTTTCCACTCGAGGAATGTCACCGGTCACTCCCTTACTCCTCTCAATCTTTTGTCTCTCAAATTCGGGCGAATTGGGACGTGGCCCAAGAATGCCCATAGCCGGAGTAGGTGGACTTTTCACGTCAACCCGGAATCTAGGACTAGGAGACTCATCACTTGACGTCTCCTTCTTCTTCGTTGGTGAACCACTTGGAATTGGAACTTGTGGTTTCGGGTTCACCTTGTTGATGTCTATCAACCCTTTTCTAGCACATGTCCCACCATTGCTTGTGTTTGTAGGACTTCTTGTTTGCACATTGTCAACCATGGAATGAAGTTCTTGCTCCTTGCTCCTTTGCCTAGCCAAAGAAGGCGCACTAGTAGGCACTTGGCTCTTCGCCCGGTAAGGCACAAAGTCATAAACTCTTTGCCCTACGCCCACAAGATATGCACCCTTCACCGCACTATATTGCACCCTCTTCCCCTCCAACCACCGGTCACCTATCCACACATCAATATGACGCATGGGATACACATCACACCACACATAGCATTTATAGTTCCTATGAGATATGAGTACCCGAGCCTCCTTAGAAACCCACACTCCATCATACTCATAAGGATGCTCTAGCTTGTGGCATGGTATCCTAAGCCTATCAACCAAAGAGGTGCTAATACAATTGGCATCGGTACCACCAATTTTGAGCAAGTATCCTCCAATACCATCTACCTCAACAACGAACCTACATCTACCCAAGTCTTGCACATTGGCACCCAAATGAGAATTTGGACGCCCACAAGTGTCAACACCAACAACTTGGGTATTCCTTATCCCTCCACTAGTGGCAACACCACTAGAACATTCTCCTCTTCCCGTCACTCTCCCAACATTAGCAATGTTGTTGGAAGTCAAGGAAGGAACCATGCCATGGAACCCATAAGTGCCTCTCGCCTTGGTTCCATAGCCCATAGTACTACTCCTACTACAACCACCCACGCCCTTCACGGCATATAACCCCGTTGTAGCAAAGGCAACACCATCTCTCAAACCAACCTCCACATGGGAATTAGAAGCATTAGGTCGCTTAGCGTACCTAGAAGATGCAAGCTTCTCCTTCCCCACGGAACAACCACCACCACCTCCCATACTAATGGAAGGTCCTCTACTACTCCCTTGTACACCGTTAGCAACACTAAGAGAAGATGCATAAGAATAATCCATATGTTCAACATCATCATCAACTCTATCTATGTCACTACCATCAATATCAAATTCTTCACAAGAAGAGTAAGTAGGATCATCATACCTTGAAGCGTCACCATTCTCGGGTTCTTGACTAGAAGCATTAGATTCATCAAATTCATCTTCATGAGCTTCATAGTCGTCATCAACCTCACGATCATCATAGTGAACCTCTTAATCTTCATAGGAGCCATGGTTTCCATCATCAAAGTAATGGCCATCATCCTCACCGTAGGAACCATAGTCTCCATCATCACCATACGAGTCATAGCAACTCGCATCATCGCCACATGAGCCATAATCTACTCCATCATCAATATCCGACATTGTTGCAATCACCAAAGAACAAAACCTCCCAAAAGTCACTCCCTCACGTGTATCACTCAATATATGTACACTCAAGAGCGAGGCCTTATCAACTTGGGAACCAAGGTAATCACAACTAGCATGTCCAAGTTAAAGTTCGGAGTGGAATTAATGAGACTCTATGTACGGACGGCTATTTAAAGTGCGCACTTGAGGCCAAAAGGAGTTCTACGACTCTTCTTTGAATTCTAGTCTCCTCTACGCACGAATACCTAATACGCTAAAGGATTAGTGTCTTTCAAGTAGGCCAATTACCTTCAAAACACTAACCAAGAGGTACGGTAGAAAACGGGACACAAAAGATTCGACTCGAATTGGCACCAGATGGATTTGGAATCGGATGAAATTTTGTTTGTGATCTACAAACTCATCATATTTAATGGTCCAATTGGAGTCAGGATGTTTGGAAACTGTTCGGAAGCCGTTGCGAACGTTCTGTCCCAAAACTGGAATTCTGAAATTTTTTTGTTCTTCGGTATCGCGACCAGACGCGCGCGATCGCGAAGGGTTAATTTTTCAAAAAATAATTTTGTTCTTCGCTATCGCGAAATTGCTCTTCGCGATCGCGAAGGGTTAATTTCTGCGATTTCACAGCAGCTCAAAAACGGGTTTTTTGGCGATTTTGGCCAAAACTTTGGCTCGATATCAACCCGAAACACAAAACCAACGATACCCAAAGGTGTATACAACTAATATCATCAATCCCCAACGGTTTTTCAACCCCAAACAACAACAACAAGCTTCGATTCGAGATTGAAGCGTTTTCAAGAATTTTCAAACTTTTGGATTTTGATTTTCGAAATTTTCGAATCGTAACACCAAAACACGGGATATGGGTATCAAAACGACGGGATTACAACAAGGAACAAACCCCACTACTTTTTAACACTCGGGGATTCGTATCCAACCCGCTCCACCAATTTTTTTCAACTTTTCTAGTTTTTTTCATTTTTTTTGTTTTTCTTCACTTTTCAAGAACAAACAACACAATCACAACAACGACAAGAACAAGACCGAGGATTCGTAAGAACGAAGCCTAGCCGTGCTCTGATACCAACTGATGCAATCGAAAATAGACGGAAGCAACAAACGATACAAACATGCGGAAGCGATAAAAACAAGATACGAGATATCTAGGATATCGAGAAATTAGAGACTAGGAAGGCAAGAAATAGAAGAAAGAATCGAATTCAATTTACTAACGTTAATCGAATTCAAAAGGGAGAAAGTGAAACTCGAACTTTACAATGGACTCAACTAGGTGTCGATCGCCATAGGTTCCAAGTTAACGAGATACATGAAGCCTCGGGCTTCGGACTAGAAAGGCTCGGCCTTCTCTAATTCTCTCTTCTCTCTATTCAATTCAAGCTAAACTAATGAAATGAAGAGCAATTGTGCTATATATACATTTACATTGAAAATGGACAAAATGGCCCTTGAAGCTGATTCTGGTCCGCTGCTCAACTTCTCTTCATCGCGATCGCGCTAGGGAAGATCGCGATCGCGTAGAGCAAAATAATCAACATCGCGATCGCGCCAATAGGCTCGCGATCGCGCAAGTCTTCAGCAGCCTCACGATCTCTATCAACTTTGCCTTCGCCTTCGCGTTCAAGGGGCGCTGTCGCGCAGGCTAAACCATTCCTCTTCGCGATCGCGTGAGACATGGTCGCGATCGCGAAGAACACTTGTTCTTCCTCAGGCAGTGAGCTCCCAGTGTGCTCCCCTGTTTTGCCCTGTTTTGGGCTGCCTGTTTTCCTGCCCTGTTTCCTCCGTCCTCGGCGCTCCAATGCATGATCTTCCAAGACGTTCCCGGAGGCCTTGACTCGTATCCGTTGTGCACTCGAGCTTGGCTTTTGATGGTTGTCGTTTAGGCCATTTTATATTGCATCAGAGTTGGTAGTCTTGCTTCTCATGATTATTCAGGTTCTTACTTGGATGAAACGAGGTGAAACCATGGACTCTGATGCAGGGAAAATATGGAAGCGATAAAGTAAACAAAAATGAGATATAAGTAAGACGTATCTCGAATTACCACCAGAGTAGCTACGAGGAACTAGTCTCGTAACACCCTCGGTTTGTGTCAAGAAATACCTAGACTATGCAAACGATCCTTAAGATGCACTTGGGTCTTGCAAAAGGTCTGATCGGGTAAGGAATGAGGTTCAATTGGATCCACCAAATGATTCAAGCCTTAAAATAGGTTTTTCATTCATGAGAGAAATCTCAAAGTCATTCATCAATATTCAACACTAGGTAATGAACTAGAAGAGCTAATAAGGTATTTACAGTGTTTTCCTCATGCTAAGTAATGATATAAATGCCCAGAAGTTGGGTCTTAAGACAATAAGCCACGCAGGGCTAAGATAGTAAATAACTAGGCTAAAAACTCACAATGAAGGCATGGGATGCAGAACGCCTAGGGCCTAAGTGGAGCGCCTGGCTCCTCATGCAGTAGCTCAGTTGGGCGGAGCGCCTGGAGCCGATAGCATGTGATACTTCTTCAAGTTGTTTCCAAGTATAGATGAGCATCTTGGACCTCTTTGGCTTGACTCCGGGTGAACGGTCTTGTGGTGGTTTGGCTGGCATCATCCTCACCTTCCTGAGAAGATTTCTTCCTCGAAGTCAAGGCGTCATCCTCCACGACATCATCATCTCTAACATCAAAGGAAGTCAAGTCAGAAACATTGAAAGTACTTGAGACATTATACTCACCGGGCAAATCAATCACATATGCATTGTTGTTGATATTGGACAGCACTTGGAATGGTCCATCTTCTCGGGGTGCCATGTTCCCTTTTCTATGATTAGAAACTTCTCTTTGCGGAAGTGCACCTACACGCAATCTCTATTCTTGAGCTCCAACTTCTTCCTTCCCTTGTTTTTCTTGAAGGCCACCTTTGAGTAGGCTTCCTCCAAGTTCTTCCTTGCTTTGGCATGGATCTCAAGCATAGCCTTAGCTCGGCTCTTACCTTAAAAACTAACAACCACATCCTTGGGTAAAGGGGTTAGATAAAGTGGAATCAAACGATTAAAGCCATAAGAACACTCGAATGGAGTCATGCCAATCATTCTATGCAAAGTACGGTTATAAGCAAACTCTGTAAGAGGCAATTTTTCAACCCATGCCCCGGGCTTACCTCCGGTCATAGCTCTAAGGACAACACCCAAAGTTCGGTTCACCACCTCGGTTTGCCCATCTATTTGAGGGTGGTGGGACGTAGAAAACAACAACTTGGTGGAAAGAGCACCCCAAAAACTCCTCCAGAAATGGCTAAGAAACTTGGAATCCCTATCACTCACAATGGTTTAAGGCACACCATGCAATTTTAATACATGATCAATGAACAAAGAAGCCACATGTTGTGCATCATTACTCTTTTTGCATGGAATGAAGTGAGCCATCTTGAAAAATCTATCCACGACAACATAAATGCTATCATGTCCCTCCTAGACCGTGGTAATCCCATAACAAAATCCATACAAATATCCATCCACTGGCTAGTAGGTATAGGAAGGGGAGTATACAAACCATGAGTGTTCGATTTGGACTTAGCATGCTTGCAATCAAAGCAAGCATTGCAAAGTCTCTCAACTTGCATCCCCATCTTAGGCCAATGGAATTGCTCCATGAGAATGACCAAAGTCTTATCCCTCCCAGAATGACCCATCAAACCCCCACTATGTGCTTCTTGAACAAGCAACTCTATCCATGAGGAATCGGGCACACAAACTCTACCATTCTTGAAGATATATCCATCTACCCATTGGTACTTCTCATCTCTTTCTCCCTTCTCAAGAGCTTCATGGATGCTCTTTAGCATTGGGTCATGAGCATACATCAACTTAATGCTCTCAAAACCCATGAGCTTGGAAGCAAGAGTGGTGGCTAGAGCAAACTTTCTAGAAAGTGCATCAGCCACAATATTCTCGGTCCCCCTCTTGTATTGAATCACATAAGGGAAACTCTCAATGAACTCTACCCATTTGTCATCCCTCTTGTTCAACTTCCTTGGCCTCTAAGATGTTTGAGTGACTCATGATCACTCTTAATCAAAAATTCTCTAGGCCAAAGATAATGTTGCCAATGAGCTAGAGCTCTAACTAGAGCATACAACTCCTTGTCATACGTAGAGTAATTCAAGGTTGCGCCCTTCAACTTCTCACTAAAGTAGGCAATGATTTTTCCATCTTGCATGAGAACATCTCCAATTCCCACCGCTGAGGCATCACATTCAACCTCAAATTCCTTTCCAAAGTCGGACAATTGCAACAAAAGGGCGGTAATCAACCTACTTTTCAATTCTTGGAAGGCCTTCTCTTGAGGCTCTCCCCACACAAAAGGCTTATTCTTCGTCACCAACTAGGTGAGTGGTGAGGCAATGGAGCTAAAGTCCTTCACAAATCGCCTATAGAAACTAGCAAGGCCATGAAAACTCCTCACTTGAGACACAGTAGTGGGAATAGGCTAATCTCCAATGGCTTCTACCTTGGACTCATCAACCTCCACACCTTTGGCACTAACAACAAAACCCAAGAAGACAACCTTCTCAACACAAAAAGTACACTTTTGAAAATTGGCATAGAGCTTTTCGACTCTGATCACTTCAAGTACTTGCCTCAAGTGGCTAACATGATCATCTATTGACTTAGTATATATCAAGATATCATCAAAATAGACAACCACGAATTTGTTGATAAACGGTTTCAAAACATGGTTCATTGGCCTCATGAAAGTACTAAGTGCATTGGATAGGCCAAAAGGCATAAGCAACCATTCATAGAGACCAAACTTGGTCTTGAATGCGGTCTTCCACACATCACCCAGTTTCATTCGAATTTGGTGGTAACCAGACCTCAGGTCTATCTTAGAAAAGGCACTAGAACCACTCAACTCATCGAGCATGTCATCAAGTCTAGGAATGGGATGACGATTACCATTATCTTGTTGACGACACGCCAATCAACACACATCCTCCATGTGCCATCTTTCTTTGGAACAAGTATCACGGGCCCGGACTCAAGCTTTCACGAACCCAGCCTTTGTTGAGAAATTCATCCACTTGCCTTTGAAATTCCTTTGTATCTTCGGGATTGCTCTTATAGGCCAGCTTATTTGGAATTTGGGATCCCGGGACAAAGTCAATTTGGTGCTCAATCCCCCTTAAAGGAGGTAGACCACCAGGCATATCATCCAGGAACATGTCCTCAAAACCTTCAAAACATTCTCAATATCACTAGGCAAAGGGTTAGGGTTAGTAGAATAATCACATTCGGAAGATAAAACTATACCTTTGTGCACTAGGCAAATGAGCAATTTGGTGCCGTTATTTCCTCTCAAGAACTCATCCGGTTGCATCATGGCACAAATGCCACCGGTAGAAGATGGTGGAACCGCTACTATGCTCTCGGCTAAAGGTCTAGTCTCCACTGGTGACTTAGCCTTAGCCGCTTCTTTGAACTCCCTCATGTGCCTATAGTCATCACTCACTTGCTTAGGCGTCAAGGGCGTGAGCACATACTTCTTGCCCTCATGCTTAGTCGTTTAAGTGTTGGCTCGACCATCATGAACCACACTCCTATCATATTGGCAAGGCCTACCTAACAAAAGATGGCAAGCTTGCATGGGCACCACATCAAACATGTGCTCATCTTGATTGTTCCAATCTTTAACTTGAACAAGTCTTGCTTCATCACCTTCAACTCTCCACACTCACTCAGCCATTGCAAACAGTAGGGGTTCGGTGTGTTTAAGAGTAGGTAATTTCAATTGTGAAAACCAAAGATTGGCTCACCACATTAGCACAACTACCCAAATCAATGATCATTGAGCACACTTGCCCCATCGCACGACATCTATCATGAAAAAGATTCTCCCTTTGCACATCCTCTTCCTTCTCCTCTACGGTCATGGCACTCAAACTACGTCGTACCACAAGAAATATATTATGATCATCACCTTCCACCGTAGCCTCTTCACAAGTAACTAACTCACGTTCCTCAACTCCCTCTTCTTCGGGCTCACTCTCTTGCTCATACACCAATCCATCATCGAGAGCAATCATTATTTTTTGGGTGGGGCAATCTCTAGAAAAGTGACCATACCCTTTACACTTGTGGAATTGTAATGTAGAAGCACTAGGAGTATTCAATTGAGTTTTATAGTTACCTCCCGAATCTTTGAAGTCACTCTTTGGTGTTGGCTTCTCATAAGTCTTCTTCACATTTTGACTTCCACTAGCACCACTTGTGTTTGGACACTTCCTGTCACGACCCAACCTAGGGTCACAACGGATGACCAATACTAAGTATTGATCATCATTAATCCTGCTGATAATTTGCTAACCATGAATATAACTGATAAATTGAATGAGCATAAACTTTACTGATAAGAATTATGCATTGCAAAATGCTGACAAGCTAACATCCTGACAGAACCACACAGGGACACATCTACAGGCCTCTAAGAGTGATGAACTGAATATACATAGGACGAGACAAGGCCCCGCCATACCCAAACTGGCTGACTGTATACATACCAAAAGATAAGTAACTCCGGGAGTAAGCAGAGTGACTCCAATAGCTGATAGATAGCCTACTAATATGGTCCAAGCGTTGATCTATTTGCACCTGCGCGGCATGAAATGCAGCGCCACAGAAAAGGGCGTGAGTACGATATGTACCAAGTATGTAAGGCATGAGCATATAATATATCATAGCTGAATGAAACTGTAACGCTGGAATATAGATATGTAAATATGAGCTGGAGCATAGCAATATAGCTGGAAATCTGAAGAACGTACTAAACATGATCTGAATATAAACTGAAGTCTAGCTGAATCTGAAACTGAAGACTGAGCTGAACTATACTGATAAATAACTGTAATATGACTGATAACTGGTAACTAGAAACTGGAAATGATAGCTGTCAACTGATACTGACACTAAGAACTGGTGGCTGATAACTGAGAACTGATAACTGGTATTGAGCTAAAACTGAACTGTTATCTGGACTGGTACCTTCTGGTGTTATGGGCTATATCCCCCCAAATCAGGTAACTGAACATCTAAACTAGTACCTGTCTGGTGTTATGGGTTGTATCCCTCCAAATCAGGTAACTGAAAACCTGAACTAGCGTCATGTAAAATCATGTAATACATACTGTGGCTATATACGCGTATATAACAAATCTGGAGGGTGTTATGGGCTATGTCCCCCTCAGCCAGTAATATCTAGTCTCTCTAGTCAGAGTGTGTGAATGACACCCGATCACACTAGGTGTTTCAATTCTTAGGTAAGTGGTTCTATTAAATTCAAAAGGAGGTCCCCTAACGGGAGCACTTTCGAAAATCCGCTAAAAGCGGTTAATTCGGCGATTTTCACGAATTTTACTTAAAGATAATTAATATAGGATAAACTTTAAATAAAGATAAATAGATAGTGAATAATAAGATAAGGTTTTATTATGCCAATACTTAGATAAATAAACAATAAAACTTAAGATTAATTAAATGGATAGTGAGATAATGGTTGATTTCTTAATTAATTAAATAAATAAAGGCCGAATAAAATTAAGTAAATAAAATAAATGATTAGATAAATAATGATAGTTGATTAATTGATTGGTTGGATAAATAATGAATAGATAAGTAATGAATGGATAATAACTTAATAAATGAATATGAATTCAGTTAAATGAGGAAAAAATGAATAATAATTGATTAAATGAATGGTAAGTGGATAAATAAATAATTATAATTGATTAAACAAATAAGTAATTAACTAAAGTTAAATAGTTAAATAAATGAATAAATTAACTGAAATAAATACCACTTAAATAATTTAATTAATGAGTAAATAAATAATAGGTGGATAAATAATTAATTTAAATATAAATAATGAATACAATTTTAATTTTGGTTCTTTTGCACTCGATAGTTAATCAAAGATTCCTATTATCTTAAACTAATTGGCGAGTCCCAAAGAAACGGGATAAGCAATTGTATAATCAATCCTAAACATGCCTTTCTAAAGGGGACGGGAGAGAAGGAGTTTAGAAGGTAAAACCCGGATAGCAAATACACAAGCCCTGTATTTCACAAGGTTTTCATTTTCTTTCCTTTTACATTTTCGGGGATATCAAGTCCCGAAAATGTGGAGCGGATCAAATAATTCCCCATGCACGTAGCCATTCCAGTTTTGTGAGTTTTGATTCAACTCGATCCCAAGGCATTACATGTCAAAGAAAAGAAAAAGATAAGGAAGAAGATTAGTAAATGTTCAAGAATTAGATGCAGTAACATAAACTGAGCAAAAGGAAAGATGTTGGACGCACAACAGAACACTTTAAACAACTCAAGCAACAAAATTAATGAAGGATAGCTAAACAAAAACTTGCATTTGGACATACAGCCATGGAAACAAATAAAATTAATCCTGTAGCCACCAGGTGAACATTTGACATGCCAACCATTGCATCACTTCTTTTTGTTTTTCTTTTTTAATTTTAAAAAGAAAGAAAAAAGGCAAAAATATCAACAACCTAAACCAAATCTTAATCACGCATCCCATTACTTCAAGAAAATCAATATTAGGTGAAGACATATTGAAACAATGGCTCTTCCATTTTAGAACTCACATAAGCAAGAAACTAGTCTATCTGAATCATATTTTCTCACGAGGATACATGACTTCATGCATAGAGCAAATTACTTCTGCTCTAGGACACCAGTCAACAACTTTAGTAAAATTAGTGAACTAATGAATTTTAATCAATTCAAAACAACAGAAAAAGAGACTTAAATTTTATTTAGTTACTTTCTGCTATGCTAAACTTTATACCACTTTAATCCCACTTTAAAAAACTGAACAATTATGACTTCTAAGCTACATGAGCAGACAACCAGTGAACCTTGTAACCTGTAACTAAGTCCTAATTTGGCATATTTTAACTACAGCTCCTTGTCACTTTTTAACATAAATTGTGACTCCGATAAGGGGCTTAGCATGAATCTTTAACAGCTTAAATCGTGCAACATCTCAAAGAAAACAAGGTTTATTTAAGAACAAATTCTGCACTTTCATTTCGATCCTTCATTCAACTCCTTCAAATATAATAGTAATTTTTTTTTAAAAAAAGAAACAAAACTTCTACTTGAACTTCCATTCAATAGAAGCCAAATAAAGCCAGGTTGAAGCTAATGAAGACAATGACAACTGGTATTTGTAGAGCAGGCTACTACTATAGTTAACCACATCTGTGCATATAAAAATACATACAGATTTTTTCCAAAAAAAAAGTTATCGACAAAGTATATACAGTTAACACAAAGATATTGCAATCTTGAGCTCACTACCTGAATTACTTAACCAAGAAAACATAAAGCAGCAAGGCAAAACTCAAAAGTGGATAGCTGTTGCATTTTAACCAAGTTTTAAACATACTGAAATGGACAAATACTATAGCTTCAAGTTATTATCAATTTCCAAAATAA
Source organism: Petunia x hybrida (assembly GCA_037355625.1). Lineage (NCBI taxonomy): Eukaryota > Viridiplantae > Streptophyta > Magnoliopsida > Solanales > Solanaceae > Petunia > Petunia x hybrida. Next base: position 1,004,588 of record JBBBVM010000360.1, read on the forward strand.
TATATTAAAAGAGATTTCCCAAATCAACATGCTTAGGTTTGAAGTGACAATCACACACAGGTTTCTCATTATAAAAGTGAATTAAAAGTTACTAGGCCAAAGTATTAATAAAAACATGCTCTTCCCCACTCATAAGGACTGTAAATACAAGCCGAAGACAAATAGTTATAGAAAAAAAAATTTACCAGATTCAATCGAACCTAAGCAATTAATTTCAAACATTCAATTTATATTATAGGAAATGTGACATTGGAATCATCTATTATTTCATAGCTTTTGATCCCTCAAACCAGATTGAAACCTGACTCCCTCAACTCTGAACACCCTCCCATAGACACACCCTGACTTTCCAATCTCAAACAGACCAAGCCAGATCTTCCCTATGCCCAAACTCCTACCAGAACTACTCTAAGGCCCAAATTAACTCCCACAGAACCTAACCTTTCACTTCCGCCCGAACTTACCTGCCGAACACAACAACCCCCTATACTAAACTACATAACAACAACCAACTAAACTAACAGACGCCACCATACCTCAGAAAAACAAAACAAAGCTTACCTATCCTTTCAACTTCTGCACACATACAGAAACAAGACAACCTCACCCTGCACGCACTTCACTAAACTGGAAGATTTCATACCCTTATTTGTTAAACTCCATAACCAAACAGGAAATAAAACCCCTCTTTTGATTCCCTGAACTGCAGAACACCATAACAGACCCTCGATAACACCTGCTGCACTCCTGCACCCTAACTCACCTCCATACCCCTCTGCTAACACCAGCTTAAGACTTCACAAAACTCACCTCCAAACTCCCTGACATATCCTCTCTTGATCAACTCACAACACCATTACCAAACTCCTTCATACTTACCTGAAGCCTCGTTAACTCATTGATCAACTTACAAACAACCTGCACCAATACTTACCTGAAAAAGACTGAGATATAACCTACAACAACAGACCCTATTGAAAGAATGGAAACATCCATGCTACACTTCAGAACCACCAGACAAACATCCCTGCTACACTTCAGAACCACCAGACACCATCCAAACAACAACATATCAAGAAAACTGACCTGCAGTACCCTTTAAACACTCTGAAATTCCAACAAACTCCTCACACTCTCTTTTAATTCAAAAACAGAGCTAATGCCTGAACCTTTTGCTTCAGCCCACATAATTAAGTAGTGAACAGATCCTCTCATTAAATTTAAGCTTAGGCTGATTTTTAGAACCTCTTTTAGGATCATATTTTAAAAATAAGAATGACAACCTCTAGATCTAATTAAAATTCTGAAACGGGAAAGCTTAAAATAAGAAAGACTTGCATAGATCAAACAAGTAACATGGAACTACTAGATGTCATTCTTAGAGAAATGGTCAGGGCATATGTACAATCATGAACAAAACTGAGATGAGTTTCAGCTTCTAAAAAAACGAGAAATGTTCCTACCATTTCTGTATGCACCAAGCACCAATCAAGCCCTTACTGGTTATTTTACTTTAACACATTATTCACACGAAAACAAAACTGTGAACTAAATTCTAAGCTATCTAATGCAACTACTTGATGATAAGCAAATAAGAGAATTATTGGCTTCATGTTATAATCATATGCAATCAAGAAAAATAGCAATAACAACAAAGAACACTGACCTTGCTAGGTGCAGTGAACTGGGCAATAAGACTCAGAAAAATCGATGCTCGAACAAGAGATCACGCGTACAAGACCAGCAATATCTCAAATTCGAAGCAAAGAACATAAAAATACAGCAGTAGTCTCTCCTCTTTTTTTTTTTTTTTTTTTTGAACTTTAAACTCAGTAATAAGCTGCCGTTTTTTTTTATAGATAAAACCTAAAACTCCCCAAAAACGGAACTTAAGCATATATTTATAGGGAAACTTCTCTAGGGTTTTCGACCTAGAATGAAAAGACTAGTATAACCTTTACATACCTTTTACAACGTTCTGATTTCAACTTTTGTACAAGATTTTTGAATAAAAAATCAGAAAAGAAAAAGAAAAAATTGAATCTTCCCTTTTCCTCCGATTTTGAATTCAAAATACTTGTTTTTGTTTGATCCCAGCCGTTGATGATGAAAAGGAGACTAAAATGGAGGTTTGAGATTAAATTTCATGGTTGTGGGGTCTTGTTTTTAGGGGGAACGAAAAGGTCAGATTAGAGGACCATTACTATGTTTAAGGTGACAAGGAAAGTTGTGACGAGATTTGGGTATGGCCGAAAATGGCAAAAGGGGAACGATTTTTTTGATTTGAGAGGGAAACGGGACGACGGCGTGCAAAGGGGGAAGGGAATTAGGGTTTCGGCTGATGGGGAAAGGATTTGGAATGAGTTGTGAAGGTGTGTGTATGCATATGTATATATGCTTGCACAAAAAGGCCTAATTTAAACGTGGGAAGGAATTTAGCCCCTATTACGATTAAACATTAAAAACGAGGAATTACATGATTAGGCCTAAATTAAGTCTGTCCTTTGCACATTTAGCCTTTATTTTTTAAATTTAATCAATTTCCACTTTAAAATTTCAAAATTGACTTTAATTTGTAACAGTTAAAACTTTAATTAGACTTCCGGGACAAAATTGGGTGTCAACAAAACGCAGCGCCCTAGAAAAGGGCGTGAGTACGATATGTACTAAGTATGTAAGGCATGAGCATATAATATATCATAACTGAATGAAACTGTAATGCTGGAATATAGATATGTAAATATGAGCTGGAGCAGAGCAATATAGCTGGAAATCTGAAGAACATACTAAACATGATATGAATATAAACTGAAGTCTAGCTGAATCTGAAACTGAAGACTGAGCTGAACTATATTGATAAATAACTGTAATATGACTGATAACTGGTAACTAGAAACTGGAACTGATAGCTGTCAACTGATACTGACACTAAGAACTGGTGGCTTATAACTGAGAACTGATAACTGGTACTGAGCTAAAACTAAACTGTTATCTGGACTGGTACCTGTATGGTGTTATGGGCTATATCCCCCTAAATCAGGTAACTGAACATCTGAACTAGTACCTGTCTTGTGTTAGGGGCTGTATCCCTCCAAATCAGTTAACTGAAAACCTGAACCAACCTCATGTAAAATTATGTAATGCATACTGTGGCTATATACGCGTATATAACAAACCCGGCGGGTGTTATGGGCTAGTCCCCCCCCGACCAGTAATATCTAGTCTCTCTGGTCAGAGTGTGTGAATGACACCCGGTCACACTAGGTGTTTCAACTCCCGCCTGAACCAGAGGAGCTGTATCCCCCAGACGGGCAGTATCACATGCGACCGGACTGTGTGTCCAATGTCCAGCCTCTATGGGGGACTCCAAATCATACATAACATGATCATAATATAAGCATAAGCATGTATGAGGCATAACACATGTGGCTACAATATATATGGACTCAAAGGAATGACAAGAAAACTCTGGATGGAATTATAGACAAAACCTAGAATCCAGAATTTGTCCAACTCTTTGAATTTCTATAAAAATTTCGGCAGAGTTTCCCCTGAAACTGGATGATCCGCAAAAGTAGAACCAGTACTATACTGTACACGGGAATGGATACCCGGATAAACTGATAATATAAACATGTTAAACGAATAACAAGATGAGACAACTGGATGATATAATAATTCCGCAGATAGAATGTCTGGACAGCACTACTTTCCTGACTTTCAACCTAATTTTCAGAGTGTAGAAAAAAGTTATAGACTTCATGGTCTTCATAAAAGTTGTATATATATGTCTTAGGATTCTGGGTATTCTTAAAGCATATAAATATCAATTTTGTACAAGGAGTTATGATCAATATACTAACAGATGTCCAAAGATCAAAATGATTTTTTAGATTTTGAAACGTTTTGTCTTGCTGATTTGGACGTCTTTTACCTTGGATTTTAGAACCAAATTAAGTATATAAAAGGTTCCCTTAATGATATACAAGTTTCTCACAAGAGACACTAAGTTTAGAACTAAGAAAAGCTTCAAAAGCTAAAAGATACATGTCTTGCCAAAAGAAAGGTTTAGTCTTACATACCTTTGATATTTCTTGCTTCTAAACCTTGTTTCCCTTGAATTCAACACCTTCTAAAGCTTAAACAAGCTATAAGACAGCATTTAGGTACTTTACTTAGCCATGAAGTAATTTTAAAACTAAAACTACAGACGAAATTGAAGGTAGCATAACGTTACCTTAATCGCGTAAAGCGTTTTGACGCAATCTGTCTTCAATTTCGAGTTAAGATTGATGTCTTTCCTTCAAAAACTTGAAAATTTCTTCACTATTCATTAGAGCACTGTTTCTATCTTGAAGTTGCTGGAAATGACGAGCTAATGATGAATTTTCTCTTTTATACTCGAAACATTTCAGTTTTAGTCCTCTTTTGCGCTTATGTCCCTTTTTTTGGCCTGACTTTTAATGCTCATATCCTTTTATCCAGACATTGTATGAATAAACCGTCAAAAGTGTTGGAAACTAAACTGTAAGACCTTCAATTTGGTATATGATATGTCCCTAAAAGACCTCATATAACACACAAAATTAATTGCTGAAAAAGCTCCGTGACAAGGCAATTGCTTAGTCGGTTTTTCCGCAACTTAAATCCGACTTTTCCCAAACTTTATATTCAATATATAAACATCTTATATGGTAATATTATGACTTTAAACTCACTTAAATCATTCTTAACATGTCATTAGAATGATATACGTCACTTTATACATACGGGGTGTAACACTTCCATTCATTTGGTCGATTCATGGGAGTAGAAGTAGCACTTTTATAGCGAGTAGCCTTAACTTCTTTGATTCCCTTTTCAGCTTCATTAGTGGCATTATATGCATCTTGAAGTGAATGAAAGATACGCAACCTCAATTGAGAAGCAATCTCACAGTTGAGACCACTCTTGAACCGAATGATGGCTTGCACCTCATCTTCCGTTTCCATGTCAATGGCCATTCGGTTCCTCTCAAAATCATTAAAATATTCATCAACGGACTTAAGGCCTTGTTTCAATTCATAGAGCCTTTTGAGTTGCTCTTGTCGGTACTTGGGTGTCACATACTTGCCACTTATCACTTGTTTCAATTCTTTCCAAGTATGGATAGGTAATCCAATAGCACGTCTAGACCCCTTCATGGACTCCCACCAAGTGGAAGCATATGCTTCAAAGGAAGCAATGGCATATGTGGCCTTATTTTCTTCGGACATGTCATTCGTATCAAAGACCCTCACCATTGTGACCATCCATTCAAGAAACTTTTTCGGATCACTAGTCCCCTTGAAGGTAAGGATAGTGATCTTCACACTATTGAGATTGTTATCACGACCACCATAGTTAAACTCCAGTTGGCCCCCATAGTAGTCATCAAAGTCATCATATTCCCTTCTCAAGTCCCTCCCAACATAACCCCCTTGAGGTCCTCCACCTTGACCTCTTCTTCTATGCATTCCCCAGCCTCCATTCATTGCCCTCCTATTCGGATAGGGAGCAACAGACTCATAAACATCATCTCCAAGAACCTCCCCTTCTTGTGCCTCAACATCATGCCCAAGAGGTGCTACATTTCATCGGGGTCTAATGAGTGGAACATTGACTTGGGGATTGCCCAAGTTGTGGGGAATGCCCACTTGTTGGGGAATGCCCAAAGGTTGGGGAATTCCCAACATGTCTTCTCATCGAAGGGCTTCATCTCTCAACCTTTGTTGTCTAGCCAAATCGAAAAATTGTTCGAGTCTCACGATTGAGCCTTCACTTATGCCTTCACAGGCTTCTTTTTTGACACTCAGGGTTCTTTCCCTTTCAATATTCTCAAGCCTTAAGCTAATGGCTTTCACCTCGGCCAATATAGTAGCCAAAGTGCTTTCCAGGACCACATTGGTCTTATCACCTTCTCTGGCCATGGTACCTACAAAACAAGCAAACGATTAGTGAAATAACCTCACACACACCCTCACTTGAATGTCACTCGGGTACACTCGTTTAGTGGTGGGGGTTTTGATCACTCAAGCTTGAACCAAAGGTTTCACGTAGTGAACAACGTTCCCCAATCAACCAAACAATCCACAAACCAAGTACTCTTCGGGAAGAGTAGAATTAATGAGACTCGATGTACGCTAGGCTATATAGCGAGGACTTGACACAAATTGTTCTACGAATCTTCTTTGAGTTCTACTCTCCTCTAAGCATGATTATCCTATAAGCTTAAAGAACTAGTACTATTCAAGTAGGATTGTTACTCTAAAAGTACTAATTAGAGTTAATGTAATCAAAAGAAATACAAAAACCTAGAAGAAAACTACCTGAAACCACTTCATCACCTTAGGCGGAGCTTCGCATGGAAGCTTAACTAGTAGCTCAGGTAGGTGGAGCGCCTGGAGCTAGGCCGAGCGCCTGAAACTTTTTTTCAGCTTTTCCAATAACGTGTTCTTGGTCAATTTCAACCCAAAGTTCCAATGATTTCAACTTGTTTTTGCAATCAAAAGGTACCCAAAGTTGTGCTTGATGATTTCTAATAAATCCCAATATTTTTTACACCCAAACAATCAATCACAAGTGAGATTCAAGATTCATCAAATTTCAAGTAAAAGGGTTTTGAAAAACTTGGATTTTTTAATTTTTGATTTTCAATCCACAACTTCAAATCATGTAACAAGGGTACCAAATCAACGGATTTTCAACATAGATCAATCCCCAATATCAATCCTCCAATGGGTCATCCAAACCAAAAGTTTCTAGCAATTTTTTTTGTGATTTTCAATTGTTCTATTTTTTTGTTCTTTTTCTTCTTTTCAAAAACAACAACAAATAAGAAACTAAAACAAGAAACTAAAATAGACACGAAGAACAGGACGAGGATTCGTAAGAACGAAACTCTAGCCTTGCTCTGATACCAAACTGATGCAGGGAAAATATGAAACCGATAAAGTAAACAAAAACAAGCTACAAGTTAGACGTATCTCGAACTACTACCAAAGTAGCTATGAAGAACTAGTCTCGTAACACCCTCGGTTTGTGTCAAGAAAAATCTAGACTGTGCAAACGATCCTCAAGACGCACTTGCGTCTTGCAAAAGGTCTGATCGGGTAAGGAATGAGGTTCAACTGGATCCACCAAACGCTTCAAGTCTTAAAAGGGATTTTTCATTCATGAGAGAAATCATAAAGTCATTCATCAATATTCAAAGCTAGGTAATGAACTATATGAGCTAATGAGGTATTTATAGTTTATTCCTCATGCTAAGTAATGATATAAATGCCCAGAAGTTAGGTCTTAAGACAATAAGCCACGTAGGGCTAAGATAGTAAATAACTAGGCTAAAAACTCGGAATGAAGGCATGGGAGGCGGAGCGTCTAGGGCCTAGGCGGAGCGCCTGGCTCCTCATGCAGTAGCTCAGTTGGGCGGAGTCCCTATAGGCCTAGGCGGAGTGCCTACAGGCCTAGGCGGAGTGCCTGGCTCTTCAGCTTCTTGGGCGGAGCGCCTGGATCCTCAACCAGTGAGTAATTTGGGCGGAGCGCCTGGAGCCGATAGCATGTGATACTTCTTCAAGTTGTTTCCAAGGCTCCCATCTTCAAGACCCTTCCAAACCAAGTATAGGTGAGCATCTGGGACCTTTTTGGCTTGACTCCGCGTGAACAGTCTTGTGGTGGTTTGGCCGGCATCAGATTGACTAGGTTTAACATTGAAGTTGATGGGTATAGGGATTCGTACTAAAGGTTAGTGGTACAGATGCCAGTTGCATTAGCTCGTCATTAGTTGAGATGCTAAGGATACCATGTTATAAATTAAAGTATCCCTATGAATATAACAGAGTGTGGGTTTTTGAGGAAGGCAAAGTGCTCATATCTAAAGAGGATTATAAGAAACTTGTGTGGTGTGATGTATATCCTTTGCGTTCTTATGATTTTTGGCTAGGTGCACCCTGGTTGCACAATAAAAGGTTTAAATATGGTGCTAAGGAGGATTTTTACTATTTGGTAATGCGTCAAGAAGTTTATGGCTTTTTTCCTAGGGAAAGAAGAGTTGAAGCATCAACTAGTAAACATCCTTGGCCTAATCAAAATGGAAGTAACGTGAGAACTACCGAAAGGGTGAAAACTAGGAGTCCTATAAGCGCAAGAATCAGTGGGATAACTGCAACAAATAAAGAGTTGACTACTGTCAACAAGGTGAGCCCGAAACCATATGATTCAAAGTCAAATTGCTCATGAAACGACCTCCGTCAGTCATTTCAAAAGTTAGGACTCCGATGGGCGTGCCGATAATTTTAAAATATTCGTAATATCCATTAGGTCCTGTCTGTAAAATTTGTGCTAAATCAGACCTCGTTTGGTAGGCATCGGAAGAAGGTTTCAGTTTTTAGTGTTGATAAATATTAAAAAGAGATTATTGAGCTCGGTTTTGGCGAATGAGCTCCGATTCGAAATTCGAAAGCGCCGTTAGGTTCGTATGATTATTTATGACTTTTGTGAACTTTCGAAATTGAATTTCGATGTTGTTCGGCTAGTTTCCGCTAAAATACTGAAAGTTAAATATTTAGACTTTTTTTCATTTAAATTCGCATCTTGAGTTTTCGGAGTCCGATTTGAGATCCGTCTTTGCAATTATGTTACATATATTTTGTATAACTTGTATGCAAAATCTGAAATTATTTTGAATATCGTAGGGTACCTTTTTAATTTTCATCGCGAAAAGAAAATAAAATAAAATAAAAGAAAAAGACAAAAAAGGAAAAAGTTAGGCGGTGGCCTTTATTACCTATGTTATAAGCTCAAAATTGAGGGAAATAGAGAAAACGAAACAGTAACAGAGAAATGAGAATGACACAGTAGAAATTGAAAAAAATGTCAGAAAATGAGAAAAGGGGCTGGAGAAAAGTAGAATTTTCACCCTGAAACATTCACGTAATGATCCTAATATATTATTTGAATTTATTACATGTGTTTGAATATATTTTTACGGTAAAAATTGGGATATTCGACATCGTTTTAATAAGTTCAATTAATAGTTTAAAGGGTCAAATGGACCCCAATAATGAAATTGATTATATATTCGTACTCAGTGAGTTATGGGCAACATATAAATGTAATTTATTTAGGGTTTGGTTATGTGACCTTAAACCCTGTACATAGGCCTGGCCTGCGTATTGCGTATGTTAATAGGGTATCAGGTTCCTAACTGGATTGCCCTAAGATGTAAGGAATGAAGCCTTTAGCCTTATTTGATATATTTTTCTGCTTATTGAATAAAGTGAGATCATTTGGCAAGGAAACCAAAGGATAAAGCGGTTGTTGATTAGCTGTATTAACTTTTGAAAGAGGTAAGTGTTTGTATCCATTTCTTTGGAGGCCTTTGGCCTTGTGGATATTCTACCACGTGTTCCTTACGTGTGTAACTGCCGATAGGCGTACGAATTACGCCTTAGCTTTGAATTTATATTGTATATTATATGTTATGCCCTGTTGTTGGTATTGCATTGAGCATATGAGCATTGCATTCTGTTTTTTTAGTATTGCATATACTTCCCGATTGGCGATGAGAGTCCCGCACTGGTGAAGGGTCATCATTGCATATACTTCCCGGTAATCGATGAGAGTCCCGAGCCGGTGAAGGGTCATCATTGCATATACTTCCCGGTAATCGATGAGAGTCCCGAGCCGGTGAAGGGTCATTATTGCATATATCTCCTGGTTGACGATGAGAGTCCCGCGTCGGAGATAGGTATCAGGCATATGTGACTGCATTGCATCGTACCGCATTCATTCCATCTCATTGCACCGCATACTGACTATTGTGTGTGTTGTGTTGTGTTTTATCTATGCGGTATGTATACTATGATGTAGACATATCTCAGTTTGCCTATATATTTCTGGTTCGTATTCTGGGTTGCGGGGATCGGGTTGCACGCCGCAACGGTATAAATATATGGATCGGGTTGCACGCCGCAACGGTATAAATTATGGATTGGGTTGCATGCCGCAACGGTATAAATATATGGATCGGGTTGCACACTGCGATAGTATGAAAGTATGAATATATGGATCGGGTTACACGCCGCGACAGGATGACTATATGGGTCGGGTTGCACGCCGCAACAGGATGTACTTCTGATTGTTGATATGTTCGGGATACCTATATGTCCAGCCATCTTATGTTCCTGGTTGTTAATGAGTTTATGATTCCATACGTGTTTCTAGTTATTATCTGGCTCTGCCTTTTTATAATTTAAATAAAAGGAATTTGATTTATCTATTTCTTCTCCCTGGCTAGCTATCATATTCTTTGAGGTGGCTAGTCTGCCCCATTTCTTGAGTCCTTTTGACTCACCCTTGTTTTTTTGTTTGTTTTTGTCTATCTATTTCGTTTCGGCAGGTTCGCTCCAGGATTGAGTTCGCCACGTTGTGAAGGAGCGAAGACGACTTCAGCTGTCAGGGTGAACCAGCTTTTATTCCGGATGGCCACTAGTTTATTGTTCATTATTTCAGTTGCATTTGCTCCCTTCAGGAGGTATCTGTCTTCTTTTGTACTCTTAGATGTCTACTTTGGATAGCCTTAAACCTAGCATGTGGGTAGTCAGCTGTAATTTCTTTTTTTACAGTTTCGAGATATCATTATGTTTGTACTTTTTCCTAATTTAATTGATAACAGTTCGCCCGACGGGTCTAGGGAAGGATGTCGGGTGCCCGCATGGCCTAACCTTGAGCATATGAGCATTGCACTCTGGTTTTGAGTATTGCATATACTTCCCGGTTGGCGATGAGAGTCCCGCACCGGTGAAGGTTCATCATAGCATATATTTTTCGGTAATCGATGAGAGTCCCGAGCCGGTGAAGGATCATCATTGCATATACTTCCCGGTTGGCGATGAGAGTCCCGCACCGATGAAGGGTCATTATTGCATATACTTCCCGGTTGGCGATGAGAGTCCCGCACCGGTGAAGGGTCATTATTACATATACTTCCCGGTTGGCGATGAGAGTCCCGCACTGGTAAAGGGTCATCACTGCATATACTTCCTGGTAATCGATGAGAGTCCCGAGCCGGTGATGGGTCATCATTGCATATACTTCCCGGTAATCGATGAGAGTCCCGAGCCGGTGAAGGGTCATTATTGCATATATCTCCTGGTTGACGATGAGAGTCCCGCGTCGGAGATAGGTATCAGGCATATGTGACTGCATTGCATCGTACCGCATTCATCCCATCTCATTGCACCGTATACTGACTATTGTGTGTGTTGTGTTGTGTTTTATCTATGCGGTATGTATACTATGACGTAGACATATCTCAGTTTGCCTATATATTTCTGGCTCGTATTCTGGGTTGCGGGTATCAGGTTGCACGCCGCAACGGTATAAATATATGGATTGGGTTGCATGCTGCAATGGTATAAATATATGGATTGGGTTGCACGCTGCGATAGCATGAATATATGGATCGGGTTGCACGCCGCGACAGGATGAATATATGGATCGGGTTGCACGCCGCGACAGGATGAATATATGGGTGGGGTTGCACGCTGCAACAGGATGTATTTCTGATTGTTGATATGTTCGGGATACCTATATGTCCGGCCATCTTACGTTCCTGGTTGTTAATGAGTTTATGATTCCATACGTGTTTCTGATTATTATCTGGCTCTGCCTTTTTATAATTTAAATAAAAGGAATTTGGTTTATATGTTTCTTCTTCCTGGCTAGCTATCTTATTCTTTGAGGTGGCTAGTCTGCCCCACTTATTGAGTCCTTTTGACTCACCCTTATTTTTTTGTTTGTTGTTGTCTATCTATTTCGTTTCGGCAGGTTCGCTCCAGGATTGAGTTCGCCACGTTGTGAAGGAGCGAAGATGACTTCAGCTGTCAGGGTGAACCAGCTTTTATTCCGAATGGCCACTAGTTTATTGTTCATTATTTCAGTTGCATTTTGCTCCCTTCAGGAGGTATCTGTCTTCTTTTGTACTCTTAGATGTCTAGTCTGAATATCCTTAAACCTAGTATGTGGGTAGTCAGCTGTAATTTCTTTTTTTATAGTTTAGAGATATCATTATGTTTGTACTTTTTCTAAGTCTTATTATTATTTATAAATTGAAACATATTTATTTTCCTAATTTAATTGATAAGGGTTCGCCCGACGGGTCTAGGGAAGGATGTCGGGTGCCCGCACGGCCTAACCGGATTCCGGGTCGTGTCAGTTCACCTATGAAAAAGAGGGCGTTAAGTGATTTTTGGGGCTCATCCCAACTCGCCCGAACATGAGAGACAAAAGAATGAGAGGAGTACAGGAGTGACTGGTGACAACTCTTGAATGGAAAAATGAGAGGATGTGTTGAGTGATGTGAGTGGGTTGTCACCTAAATCTGAACTCAACCTTGAAAGAAAAATGAGAGAAAGGATAGAAGAGAAAAGAAAAATTGAGAGTGAGGACACCCTTTGTATTAGCAATTCTTTATCTTCTTCTTTTTATTGTTTTAGCTATTGTGCAGGGATTCTTGGAGGCAAGACGGTGTTGGAGCCTCAATCATGTTCTAAGGTAGAAAGAGTATGAGTGCCACCATTAAAAGTGAGGGAGTGCAAGTGAGGTTGTTTATATTAATCTTTTCCTTTCCCGTTTCTTGATATGTCTTTTGCAGGTACACAAAGCAATAAGGGAGATATGGTTGGCTATGGAGAAAAATCAGTCTGGTAGGAGTTTTTACTATACTCCCGAGGTGACTAGGGCTAAAGTAAAGAGAGTGGGAGATCGAGTTGGTAGTCTTGCTTCTCATGATTATTCAGGTTCTTACTTGGATGAAACGAGGCGAAACCATGGACTGTGATGCAGGGAAAATATGAAAGCGATAAAGTAAACAAAAATGAGATATAAGTAAGATGTATCTCAAATTACCACCAGAGTAGCTACGAGGAACTAGTCTCGTAACACCCTCGGTTTGTGTCAAGAAAAACACCTAGACTATGCAAACAATCCTTAAGATGAACTTGGGTCTTGCAAAAGGTTCGATCGGGTAAGGAATGAGGTTCAATTGGATCCACCAAATGATTCAAGCCTTAAAAGGGGTTTTTTCATTCATGAGAGAAATCTCAAAGTCATTCATCAATATTCAAAGCTAGGTAATGAACTAGAAGAGCTAATGAGGTATTTATAGTATTTTCCTCATGCTAAGTAATGATATAAATGCCCAGAAGTTGAGTCTTAAGACAATAAGCCACGCAGGGCTAAGATAGTAAATAACTAGGCTAAAAACTCGCAATGAAGGCATGGGATGCAGAGCGCCTAGGGCCTAAGCGGAGCGCCTGGCTTCTTATGTAGTAGCTCAGTTGGGCGGAGCGCCTGGAGCCGATAGCATGTGATACTTCTTCAAGTTTTTTCCAAGGCTCCCATCTTCAAAGCCCTTCCAAACCAAGTATAGATGAACATCTTGGACCTCTTTGGCTAGACTCCGGGTGAACGGTCTTGTGGTGGTTTGGCCCGCATCATCCTCACCTTCTTGAGAAGATTTCTTCCTCGAAGTCAAGGCATCATCCTCCAAGGCATCATCATCACCTACATCAAAGGGAGTCAAGTTAGAAACGTTAAAAGTACTTTAGACATTGTACTCACCGGGCAAATCAATCACATATGCATTGTTGTTGATCTTGGACAGCACTTGGAATGTTCCATCTCCTCGGGGTGCCATCTTCCCTTTCTAAGATTTGGAAACCTCTCTTTGTGGAAGTGCACCTACACCCAATCTCTATTCTTGAGCTCCAACTTCTTCCTTCCCTTTTTTTTCTTGAAGGCCACCTTTGAAGAAGCCATTATTGAGACAATTCTTAGGAGTTTGTTTATTGAGGAGGATTGTCTTAGAGGTGATTGTGATGGTGAAGAGGTATATCTTGGTGTAATTAAGAGTGAATGTAAGAAGGGGAGTGGAGTAGTTGATGTTACTATTAGGTTGAACTATTTTACCTACTCTATTTCATTTGTTGATCACGCCTTGGATGGTAAGAATGCTAAAACCATTATGTTAAATTGTAAGAATCATACATTTGAGGTTTGGTGTGTTAGTCATGAACTTGGAGGTAATAGGTCCCTTGACTGTTTGAGATTACATGTATTGCGGCCTATTGAACTTTTTGTTTGTTCTTGTTTTGAGTGCATTTATTTGTTGAGCCAAGAACTTATTATTTCCTTTGGAGACATGAACTTTATCACTGTTATAGATGCTTGGCTCTATCATAAGAGCGTATTTTATTCACAGCATGCACTAACCTTTGCTAAGCTACCTTACTCGTGTGGGAGCATGTTGTGGATGTGTTTGCTCTTGCTTGCAGGATCTGATGGTGTGATTTCGAGGTCGAAATCCTTTCAAGAAGGGGAGGATGATGCAGTCCAAAATGAGGCACATGTTTGTGAGCTTTGGAGGAGCAAGTTAGCAAGCTAAGGGAAGAGGAGGCGTCACTTGGAGGTGTTGGTCGAGAGTTTAAGTGCTCAACGAGCACCTTGGCGAGCTAATTTTTGGCACTGTGAAGCTTGGAAGTTTTGGGCAGATTTTTCATGCACTCAACGAGCTCTTTTTGGCGCCTAGTCTTTGTGGGCAGAATTTACATGCACTCAATGAGCTACTCAACGAGCTCCTGGTTCTTGTTTTGCATAGATAGTTCATAGTAGGACAATGACAGTTTATTGATCCTGCGTGGTCACTTTAAATTTAGCTAACCTGTGGCCTTTACATTGACATTATAGGCAGTTTAGCTGCATCTATATAAGCTATTGCCTTAGGCATTTTTTATTAGTTTTTTAGAGAATGCAGAATATTGAAAAACAACTGTTGCTTGTGGAAGCTCCAAAGCTTTATCTTTTATCTCCTATACTTAGAACTCATGGAAATCATCCCTAGCATGATTCCATCTGTTTGTTCAAGTTTCTCATCCCTCTTGGATTAATCTTTCACTTTAATTTAAGTTTTAATCCATTCTTTTCTTCTAATTTTTGTCTTCCCAATCTATCTTCTTGTTAAATTGTTGATTCGTATCCTTGTTTCTTAGTTTGCTAAATCCGCTTGCATCAACACATCAAAGACCTCATAGATGCTATTTGTGGTAAGTAAAGATGTGTGCTTGCTAGGTGTTGCTTTCCTTTTATCTGACCAATTATAAACTTTATTTGCTAAACTATAATCACCTTCAGTATCTTTCGGATTCATAAATCTTATTAAGATTATGCTGCTTGCTCCTGGACATACACTTTGAAACATGTATATTTTTTGCTTGTTTATCTTGTTTAGGAAAAACCAATTGTTTGTGAAGGTGCAAACTGCACAGAAGGCATCTTTTTTCTTAAAGAATCATTATTGCAGCATATGTGGGGAACAAGGGCACAATGGAAGGACCTGCCATAGAAAGAATGAAGCAGAGTCTAATGGAGTTGCAGCACGCAATAGCTCTACTGCACCTGCTAAGAGAACTTATAGCTGTAGCTTGTACTTGAAGAATAGGGCCAAAGCCCAAACATATATTTTAATAGAAAAACCTCCAAAAGACATTTCATGAAAGACTGATTGGCTTCCAGAATTGACTATCCAATATACTGGCTTTTCTCTTTTGATTTCTCTGTTTTCCACTTGTCTGAATGTCATCTGTATTTTCTTTACCCAAATGAAGAAATCAATTTCTTTGCTTCTACAATTTGCAAAACATGCAAGCAATTCTAAACAAGATAATGTGGAATGTCGTTCCTATTTGTGCTTCACTTAACTTTTCTTCTGTGTCAACATGAAAGCCCCTTATAAACACCAACAAAATTGATATTAATTGAAGCTAACATATAAATAACCCTGATGTTCGTGGACTTCAGTTATATAGGTTCCATTGTACACTGCACCGTCTCCAGAATCTAACCATGTCCATTACATTTTGGGCCTTGAGGAAAAGAAGTCAGCTAAAGCTGCAGCCTTTGAATGTTGCTAGGAACCCAAAAATCTCGACATTTAGTCCTTTTAATGTTGTCAACATTTCCAGGAAGATTTACCAATACTTCTGATGTATTCCCTTTGGATCTTTTTGAATCTTCTGAGTCTGCAGGTAATACGTACTCTGAGACAAGTGCGAATGTGACATCCTTACAACCATCCACTGTAACCTGTGTTTTTACTTGGCTTTTGGGTCATATTTCAGTAACCTGCCACTTGTATCGCCATTCAGAAGGATTTTCGTAGTGCTTTTATTGGTTACAAACATCCAGGAGAAGGTTCATTAATCTGGAGTTAATATTACCTCCATGTGGTTCTAAAGAAGCAAGTTAACTAACAGAGTAATAATAAGATTTTACCTTTTTATTACCATTGCAAGTTAGTTAAAGTATTTTTGAGTATTAAATTATGAGTAAAGATCCACCTTATAGTTAATTAATTTGATGAATGATGTTAAATATTTATTCAAAGAATATAATTAATTTTTTATTTAATTAAAAATTTTAAAATTGACCATACTTAATTGAATATTCTAAATTCAAACCTTAAAAAAAAGATGCAGTTTGAGTCAAAGCTTCCAACAATAATGATGTAGGTGTGGCTAAAAGAAACAATGATAAAAAAATAATGTACTATTTATATATTATACTTATTAAATTAAATAAATATAGATAATCAGGTATATAAATATTTTTGGTAAGAATATTTTTGGAATGATAGAAATTAAAAACACCTTCCGCCGGTTTTTTTCTCCAGCAGAGAAACAACTTCTACTGTCAATCAAAAGCACTTATTTTTATCATAGAAGCTTGGCCAAACACCTCATATTTTCTAAATAAGTATTTTTTGAAAAAAGAATAAATATTTTTGACTTCCAAAAAGGTTGGCCAAACATGTTGTTAATATCATGAGAAGATTTTGGTGACTCAATGAAAAATAGAGTCTATATTCCATTGATATTTATAGTTAAGATAAATACATATAAGAAATGTACATCATATAAAATAATATTATCTACAAAAGAGATAATTCTTTATTTAGGAGCACTATATACCAACTAAGAGTCCTAATAGTAGTTGACTTTGATTGTGTAAGTACATTAAACATATGCCAGTATATATAGAATTTATCGTCAAAAAAGTATATAAAACTTAAACATCAAAAAAAGGATTAAGGATAATTTCTTCCCTCCAGGTTTGGCTCCATTTCACCCGCTTCCTTCATGGTTTCTAATATTACGCTTACCTCCCTTATTTTCTTTTATAACAATACTTTAAATTCATTTATTATTAATGCAAAAAATAGTAATGTGACTAATTTGTCCTTATAAATCTTTAGTTTCAGTAACTTTAAACCCCGATAATCTTCCATGATTGAAAGCTCAAAACTTTCCAAAGGATTGCTAATTCTGAGAAGTTCTAATGTAATTCGAGACTTCAACCACAACCTCAATCACGCTAAATGAATCCTCCTCGCTTAAGAGTATACCCTCGATCTTCAATTCTTCATCTTCTGATGTGAAAAAAGTATTATCGTAATAGTTATCAAATAAGTGTTGTTGCCTAGTTAGCTCCAATCTCATATTAGTGTAAATTCTATGAAATTGAAAAGAGAACATCTAATTATTTTTTTGTTTATCGGAATAATTGAGTAAATTGATATTTTGTTTATGTAAAGCATGTGAGACGAGAATCAACTTGAAATACTACATCGAAGGTTTCTATTTAGTTCAAGAACTGTCATGAATAATAAGTTTGAGTTCTTTATAAATGGAACAACAAATGATCCCTAACGAAAATTAGCAAAAGAAGTACTTCAGTATTATACAATCTGCATCAAAGTCAATTAAAAGAAGTTATACTGTCGAGGTATAATAACAGATCGAGAGAGAGCGGATACCAACTTTTTGTATTTTTAACAAAGTTAAAAAGCTATTTATAAAGCAATCAAATAATAAAAGATATTATTAGTAAGGGCAAAATAGTCACATTATTATTTTTTTTGCATTAATAATAAATGGATTTAAAGTATTGTTACAAATAAAAGAAAATAAGGGAGGTAAATATAATATTGGATATTATAAGAGAGATAAGTGATACAGAGAAAAATCTGGAGGGAGATCTCTGAAATTATCCCAAGAATTAATGGAGCAGGGGATCGGAGGGGACAATCGAAAATGAGTAAAAATGTAGTGCTAAATGGTTTCATCAACTATATTGGAGGTGAGACACCATCGACTGTTTAACTACATATATAAAGGAGAGGGTGCAATGTCGGAAAGAATATTTACGTCAATGACTTTACTCCTCTTGTCAGGATAGTATTTGTATAAATTAGAGAGAACTATGCACTTAAAGGAAAATATTACCCCAACATTTATGCTGTACTAAACTGAAAGACATTTTCAAAAAAAATGTTTTCCTCCATACCGCACACCCATATGTCATTTCAATGGCAAGTGACGATCAGTAACCTGAAAGAAAGAGCAACATTTTTTGTTTTTTACTAAGGCGTTATATTTGACCGTGACAAGAATGTTTAATTTCTGTAGCTGCTTTTAACTTGGCATTGATTTCTATAACTGTTACAGCCATGCTGCCTTTAACATATAGCAGTTGCATCGCAGACATTATCGCTGTCCTTAATTTACTTTGGGCTCCCTTCAATTATTTACCTTTGTATTTCCTAAAAATGTATCAGGTTTTACAATTAAATTTATATTTAGTTGAGTCTAAGGCGACCGTTTTATATCTCAATTCGATCAATTGACAGGCAATTTACGTTGACAAACAGTTGATTTTTAGAACCTTAATTCGAAGACAGTACGAATGTCGATTTCAAGGATGCAAATACGATGTCAAATCCGAATAAGCAATTCAAAGGCAAATATAAGCAGATGACTAAAAACAAATGACGGACTGATAATTCACGATGATGCGGTTCTGATCGAATTTCTTATCGATAACAAGTTACGAGTCTGACTTCGTTCAAGGCCGAGTATTTAATTCTAATCAGATTCGATGACAGAGCTAAATACGATGACGATTAAATGTGATCGATATAAATGCATCCAGTCAAATAATACGATTGCAAGGCAATACTAACAATTTACTTGATGTGAACAGTACTAACGAGCAAGTTAAATGATAAATTGTCTTATGTGATCAGAGTACTGACAATAAATTAACGAGATCGAATATAGTGAACTAAAGTTATGAATAACGTAAGTGATAAGCAAGCAACGAAACAAGCAACGATAAATGAGCAGATAAATAAATAAAGCGGTAAAAGCTTATTGTATTGAAGAATCGGAGGATGGCGCTTCAATGAAAGAGATGAATCTTCTTCGACGTTTGAACAGAGCCACGACTGACAATTTAATACAATAGGTTGTTTGGATAATGACAGTAAGTAATGGTGTGATGAGAAATAACAATAGAATGGAGAGAGTGTATAGCTTAGAGAATGAGAATAATGTTGTTCAGCTGAACGTGCCTCCAAATGAAGGCATAAGGTCCTATTTATAGGTTGAAATGATGGAGAATTCCCAACCCTAGAAGAACTTCATTTCTCCACGTTTCTCTTTCAGCAGTTGTCTATGTTCACCCACTTCCGCCGAATCCGCTAAATCCATTCCGATAAATTTGGGATGCGGACAAGCTGCGTTATCCGTTAGAACATTGCCTTCGAAATTACCCGATCACAACAACACATAATCGATCACACAGTCGAACGAAGCTGCTTCTTTCCGATCACGTCTTCGAAATCAATTAATACCTTGTCATATAACCAAATCCGTCCTTCTTGTGATCGAACAGAAATCGATCAATACAGATAGTCCCCCTACTTGCCGAGTCGTGTGTTCGTAAAAACTTGGCAAGTGGCTTGAATTTTTTGGCGGGAAAACACGTGGAACGCTTGTGTCCCTCCATTTTGAAACGTCAATACGTCGCCTCAACTTCCCATCGCTGCACGTGTCAGAAATCGTGCGGGCAGCAGTTTCTCGACGGTTCCCAAGGCAATGATGATTCTTGCCTTATAAATACCCACTTCAAAACTCTTCTTACAAACTTTACAACTTCTGAAAAAACTCTCAAACTTCTCAAGCGAATTCCTTACTGATCTTGTCAATTCTCGTCATTTTTGCTCCAGATTCTTTAAGAACTTTGTTCAAGTTAGTCTAACTCGCGTCTTGATAATGTCTACCTCTTCTCAAAACGTACTTGACACTGAACTCACTTCTGCCGCGGCAGTCGCCGCCACAGCCCCACCGCAGTCCGGTGTGGTGGCGGAGCAGACTTCCACTGCTGCTGGCCCTTCAGTGGATAAAAAGGGAAAGAAGCGAAAAGAGAGGAATGTGAAGGATTATGGTCCCAAAAAGTCAAAAATTCTTCCGAGGAGATTCACCTATGAGAACGACTGCAAAGTCAGCGTTCAAAGTAAAGCGGAACAAAGCAAGAAGAAGAATATTCCGATCGACTCAGTATATTGTGCGATCACGCCAGAGTCGATTCCACGAGTTCGAGAGGAGTGTGGTTGGAAGGTTGGTGACATCGATGTGATGTGCCCTCCAAGAAAATTGACGCTGGCAGCTCACGTCGAGGATCATTCTGTGGTATTGACTTATCCTTTCACCATCGGATTTTCTCTCCCGGTCGATAACGTGATCGAGGAGTTTTGCAAAATGTACAACGTTTGCCTTGGGCAGCTTTCTACGATGATATGGAGAACGATAGTGATTATGCGATGTATCGCAGAGAAGGCGGAGGTGGAGCTGACACTTAGCCATATTCTTAATATGTATTCCCCTCGAGTTTACAAATGAGGGGTAATAAATTTAGCCAAACGAGGTCAGCGGGCCTTGATATCTGACAACGATGACGATCTTCGGGGGTGGGATCAACGCTTTGTCTTTATCCCTATGGAGCAGTTAACCGACCCTGAAAAAGGGCTGCTCCCAAGTGTTAGGAATCGAACCCGTAAGTGTTCTGTCTGTTCGTTTTTCTCTTTTTGAACGAATTTATGATTTCTAACTCTTAAAAAGTTTTCCCAAATTTTTTCAGCCGATGTGGTCTTGTTCGATCAAGTTGCCGATATCATACCGTGGTTGATTAGGGTGCTTGACAAAACGACCAATGATGAGAGGGCTTGGAAACCGGTCGCGGCTTTGAAATAGCTTAAAGCCAAAAATCATGGTAACTTTGAATCAAACTTATATTGAGTTTGCAACTTTTGCTCCCTTGACGCTTTTTGACACTCTTCAAATTTCTTACAGGCATCACAGGTGCTGGAGGTGAGCCAAGTGATGAAGAAGCTGAACCCGAGGGCGAAGAGAAAGTCGATGACGCTCCCCCTCCGAAGAAGAAAAAGAAATCCTTTCAGGAGCTGAAGAATAAATATTTGCCCAAGGTGGTGGTGGTAGAGAAAAGGCAAGGGGGTAGTTCATCGACTACGCCCCAAACCATAGAGGATGTGATCGCTGGAACAAGTTCAGCGATTGCAGCGGCGAAAGCCGCCGAAGGAACGACCTCGGTTGTTGACATCGAGGGAAAAGAGACCGGGGACGAATCGGGGTCTGACCGATTAGTGAGGCATCCCAAGAAGCCAGTTAAGGAAAGACTCCAAGAGACAGCCATCCAACTCAAGGTGGCTGAAAGAGGATATCTTTCCGTTGACGATTATCATCTTTCCCCTGTAGCCGAAGATGTCAATTCTGGCTCAGGGGGTCTGCCTAGTAAGGAGGGCATCCTTGTTTCTTCGGGCATTATGCCTGAGAATCAAGGGGAATTAATTGAGGCCTTCGACCGCGAGCTCGAGGAAAGAGATCCAACGAAAGGGAAGATGCCAGCTTTGGATCGGCCGATAGCGATGACGAAGTCTAAGTATGATGAAGAAACGGGGTCGTCGTTTTTTGGTGCGGATCATGCTGATCCGATCGTACCTCTTCCTCGGGGCGAAGAAGCTGCTGCCTTTGCCGCTTTGGGCGAATCTGAAAAGAGGGGTGGCAGATCGCTTACGATAGAAGTGCCACCCAACGTTGATTTGCTAAGATGCCCAAAATGGCTGGCAGATTATCTGTTCGATGTCATTGGCCCGATGGAGCAAGCTCGATTGAACACGCACAAAGATCTAAATTTGCCCTCTCAGATTTCTTTTGGTGCCTTCAGGGTAAAGTCCATACTTTAAAATTTTCTTCTTTTTACTTTGCGTAGATTTTTATGAACTTCAACTGCAACTTGTTTTCAGCCAGCTTCAGGATGGGGCCAAAGTCTTGAACGAGCAAATTATTCATCTTACTTCGGCTGGAGAGGACTTGCATCGGAAGCTTAAAGCTGCAGAGGCCAAGTATGCTGAGCTTTTGGCCAACTTTGACAAGAGTATGAATGAGCATGCTCTTTGTCAATCGGAGTTGGAATCTCAAATCTGAGCTTTGAACGCACAGCTAAGCGAGCATGAGGCCAATTCCGATCTAAAATTAGCCGAACTCAACTCTGCTTTAGAGAGCAAAGATCGGGAGCTAGCTGATAAGTTCGAAGAGTTGAACGTCCTCCGTAAAGGCAACGAGGATTTAAAGGTTCAAGTTAATAGCCTGTCGGAAAGGAACCTGTTGCTTCAAAAGGAATCCAGCATCTTAAGGTGCGAACTCGAGGAAGAGTTTGAAAAGAAGAAGGACCTTGTCTTAGCCGAATCAAGATGTGATGTCCTTAGAGAGATGCTGGATCGAGATATTGATGTTCCTACCGAGCTAAGTGAAGCTGTTGCCATTGTTCGGTTGGCTCGTGAAGATCTTGGTCTCCCAGCAAGTTCCTCCGATGAAGGTTCTGATGGGGATGGTGATGAATGAGTTGTAGCTGTTTTCGACTAGTTGTTTTAGTCGTTTTTGAAACCTGATATAATGTGGTCGTATGGCCAACTATGTATATATATGTTTTATATGAATGAAATTACTTTTTGACTTTCATTGCTGTATTGTTTTTTCGAAGATGGCTTAATCGCTCGAAAATTTTGATGTTTAGCAACAGTCGTCGAAAGAGATATGATTGGGGCCCAATGTCTTTTAGTGCGCAGTGAAGAATGACGTCTCATTTTCACGTAATGCACTCTTCGAACATTTTTTATGAGTTCGGAATGAAAAATTATTTAACACTTGGTGAAAAAATTAGGAATTGTAAAATTCGCTAACGTTTGAATCGATCGCACGAGTCGAAAAAATGCGAAAAGTCGAAAATATAACTAAGGTGTTGCATATTATTGAAATGAGCCGCTAATGGGCCTTTAATACATTTTGGATCGTTTGACTCGATCGACTACAAGATGCGGCCATTTAAAGGCACAGATTTTTGACCACTAACGGATCATTTACATGTCACATAACTCATCTAAACGGATAATCCTTGACTTTGAATGAAAGCGTCACGGTTTGGAATCTTCGATAAAATTGAAACTCTAGTTCGGTTTTAATTACGAACGAGTCCCCAGTTCGAGTGAACATTGGAACGAGTCCCCGGTATTGTCTTCAATCGATCTCGTTTCGCCTTTCGATGGAAAGTCCCCGGTTCTTGGGCAGTCCCCAGTATCCGCCGATGACCATCATGCTAACTCCATCTCCCCCCCCCCCTCCAGTGTTTGGGTGTGTAGAATGAGCAGCCGGACACTGGTACTCGATTTTGATACCTGAAACAGAGTTATTGGAAGACAAAAAACCAAGAAAGTCGTTATAGATGAAGACCACGTTAGAATGTTCATCATACTTATCGACCCCGATCGGAGCGTTTTGAGCTCAGGTATTCGTGGGTGATGTTTGTCATCATTCGATTCCAACTATGCCTATCATCTAAAAGTGTTAGTATCAGGTAATCAGATAACCAAATAATCGATTAAACAACTCCTTCCAATGGAGGAAGAATGGGAATGAAAATTTGCAAAGGAAAGTAAAAGATGAGGGTTGATGATATCGTAGAACCTCAAAAGTAGTATTTCTTCAATTGTGTGATATTCCAATTGAAGTCGACTGGTTTGGAGTCCATTTTTTTGAGTTGGTATGAACCTTTTTCGATTACTGCCTTGACCCGATAGGGGCCTTCCCAATTTGCTCCTAACTTACCTTCGTTGGGCTCATCCTTCTTCGGTCTTTTGATCTTCAGCACATAGTCACCTACATTAAAAGATCGATACCTGATTTTTTTATTGAGGTAACTTTCTGCCCTTTGTTTCTGTGCTTGTATTCGAACAAATGCCATGTCCTTTTTTGCTTCGGCCAAGTTTAGATCTATCAGCATAGCCTCTTTGTTTGCTTCTTCGGTGGAGTGGGCAAACCGAAGACTGCGTTCTCCCACTTCCACCGGTATCATTGCTTCTGTTCCGTAGACAAGTGAGAACGGTGTCTCCCCGGTGCTGTGTTTCACCGTCGTCCGATGAGCCCACAGCACTCCGGGGAATTCGTTCGGCCAATTGCCCTTTGAATCATCCATCCTTTTCTTCAAGTACTCGATTATTATTTTGTTGGAAGACTCAGCCTGTCCATTTGCACTAGGGTGATAAGGTGTTGAGGCGATTCGCTTGATCCCCCATTTTTCGAAGAAGGCAGTGATCCGTCTTCCTACGAACTGTTTACCATTGTCGCATGTGATCTCTTTCGGGATCCCAAAACGACAGATGATATTTTAATGAATAAATTTGATGACTTCCTGTTCACAAATTTTAGCCAAAGCAATAGCTTCTACCCATTTAGAAAAATAATCCGTAAGAATTAAGATAACCTTTACCCCACCGGGCGGTGTTGGAAGCGGCCCGACCAAATCCATTCCCCACTTCATGAATGGCCACGGTGATGTGACCGAATGAAGTGGCTTTGCTTGTTGATGTATGAGGTTGCCGAATCGTTGACACTTGTCACATTTGCGGACGAACTCTTTGGCATCATCTGCGATCGTTGGCCAATAGTATCCAGCTCTTAGGATCTTTCGAACCAATGATTTTCTGTCGGAGTGATTGCCGCACTCGCCTTCGTGAACCTCTTTCAACACACAGTTTGTTCCATTTGGTCCCACACACTTCGCTAAAGGGCCGCTAAACATTCGTCTGTAGAGCTGGTTTTCTAAGAGACAATATCTTGCCGCTTTAGGTTTGAGTGATCAGGCAGATTTTTTCTCACTGGGAAGGGTGCCTGCCTGCAAATAAGACAATTATTTGTTTCTCCAATCCCAAGTATGATTAACGTTGTTTACCTCTTTGATGTTCCGACAGAGTGGGGATTCGAACAGATGAACCACTGTTTCATTGATTTTCCCATCGATGACTGCTGCAGAACCTAGGTTGGCTAAGGCGTCTGCTTTGATGTTGTCCTCCCTCGGTATCTGAGCTATTTTTCATTCCTGGAAAGATGTAAGGAGATTTTGTACTTTCTCGAGCAACTGCTGCATCCTTGGATCTCGAACACAAAAATCGCCTTGGATTTGATTTACCACTAACTGAGAATCGCTTTTGATGTCTAGTCGTTCGACCTTCAAGTCTTTTGCGATCTTTAAACCTGCAGCGAAGGCCTCATATTCGGCCTCGTTGTTAGTTTTTGTATGTAATTTGATCGCATACCTGAGTTTCTCGCCGGTAGGTGCTATTAATCCCTTTTACGTTCGAGGCTCCATCGGTATACATCATCCAGACTCTGGGATCTGGATCTCTCATCATCAATTCTTCCTTTTTTGCTTCCAGGAAGATGTTAGCGCTAAAGTCTGCTACAAAATCAGCTAAATCTTGAGATTTTATGGCGGTACGAGGCCGATAAGTGATGTCGTACTCACTCAGCTCGACTGCCCATTTCATTATCGACCAGAGAGATCTGGCCGATGTAAAATATTTCGCAATGGAAAAGTAGTTATGACAGATACTGAATGACATTGGAAATAAGGTCTTAATTTTCGTGCAGCAATGCCTAGTGCAAGTGTTAGTTTCTCTAGGTGTGGATACCTTGTTTCTGCATCTAAAACTGTTTTACTAACATAATAGATAGGAAATTGGTTACCTCTATCCTCGCGAACGAGGACAGCGCTTACAGCGACATCGGAGACAGCCAAGTAGATCAGCAGCATTTCTCCTTCGATTGGTTTTGACAGGAGCGGAGGATTGGAAAGGTATTGCTTTAATTCTCTGAGAGTCTTTTTGCATTCTGGTGTCCACTCAAAGCTTTTTTTCTTCCTCAAAACCGAAAAGAACTTATGACATCGTTCAGATGACCTCGAGATAAACCTGCTGAGATAGGCTACTCGACCGGTCAGCTGTTGAACTTCCTTCACTGTTGTCAGGTCCTCGGGGATGCTTTCGATTGCTTTGATTTTGTCTGGATTGGCCTCCATTCCTCTTTGCGATACGATGAATCCCAAGAACTTACCAGATCCAACCCCGAACGCACATTTCTCCGGGTTCAATCTCATGTTGAACCACCTTAGCATCGTAAAAGTCTCCTCCAAATAATTTAAATGATTTCCCTTCTCAAGATATTTGACCAACATGTCATCGATATACACTTCCATGGTCTTTCCGATCAAATCTTTGAACATAATGGTGACCAAACGCTGATAAGTAGCTCCAGCATTCTTAAGGCCGAAGGGCATGACTGTATAGCAATAAGTCCCCATGTCTGTGATGAACGACGTCTTCTCCCGATCCAATGGGTCCATCGAAATTTGATTATAGCCTGAATAAGCGTCCAAGAAGCTCAACATTTCGTTCACTGCCGTTGAATCGATCAGCCTATCGATGTGAGGCAGTGGGAACGAATCTTTTGGGCATGCTTTATTGAGGTCGGTATAATCGACGCATACCCTCCACTTGCCGTTTTTCTTTGGTACTACAACAGTGTTTGCAAGCCATTCAGGATACTTGACCTCCTTAATGAACCCATTCATTAGCAGCTTTTCTACCTCGTCGTTGATCACTTTCCTTCGGAATCCTCCATTCGGCCGTTTCTTTTGCTTCACCGGCCGATGTTTTGGATAGACGTTTAATTTGTGTGTGGCGACTTTTGGATCGATCCCCACCATATCTGCGTGGGACCAAGCAAAACAATCAGAATTATCCTTGAGGAAGGATATGATTTTTGCTTTTACTTCGGGATCCAGTTCTGCTCCTACATAGACTTTCCGATCAGGCTTATCATCGAATAACATTACTTCTTCTAATTCTTCTATCGTAGAGTCTCCAGCTTTTTGTTTATACGGTTCTCTCACACATGGTGGAACCTGTGCGAAGTCGCGTTCGACTTCGAATTCCGGTAATTGTGACGAAGCACATGACGGATCCGAAGTGAAGCTTCCGGCCACGGGTTCCACTAGCTGTGATTGCTACAATCAAAAGCCATCCTTAACAGCTACTGAGTAACATTCTCGTAAAGCCTGCTGCTCGCCTCTAATTTCACGAATTCCCCATGGGGTAGGGAATTTTACAACTTGATGTAGGGTCGATGGGACCGCTCCCATAGCGTGAATCCACGGTCGACCCAATATCACGTTGTATGCCATTTCGCCTTTCCTCACTTGAAATGATGTTTCACTCTCAACACCTTCTGCATAGGTCTTAATCGTGATTTCTCCAACGGTCACTTCGCTCGAGTTGTTGAAACCCGACAATACCGTTGAGCGAGGCACGATCTTGTCACTCAACTGCAACTGTTCGACTATCCTTGCCAGCATCGATTAATACCCTTTTTACATTGGCATCGTCGATCCTCATCGTGACTACAAGTGCATCGTGATGGGGATGAATCCTTTCATCGAAGTCGAAATCCTTGAACACAATCTCATCATTCATTTCATCTTGTGTTCGTTTCTCTCGTGTGAACGAGACCTTTGCATATTTCTTTGTAGTGTAGGTCACCCCACAAACGTCATCTCCTCCGATAATAACATTTACCGTCTTTCTAGGAGCAGGAGGTTTTGGCGGCTCATCATCTTTCTTCTTATTAAAATTGTTTCGTCCTCTATCAGTCAATAATTCGACCAAATGCCCCTTCTGCAGCAGGCTGGCCACTTCGTATCTCAATGCCTTACACTCTTCCGTTATATGGCCGAAGTCATGATGAAATGCACACCACAGATTCTCATCCCTTGTGTTTGGATTTTTTTTTATGCGACCTGGAAACTTTACAACCTTCTCACCCATCCCCCTCAAGTGATTCACCAAGTTTGGTGTCGATATGCAAAAATTGTACTCCGTCACTTTTGGAGGGAGTGGTCGATCCTTCGGAGCCGAAGATGTGTTCGACTGCCCTTTCTTCGACTGATTCTTCAAACCACCAGCTTCGTGGTTGTTGCTCCCCATTTGAGGGAAACTGTAGGGCTCCCATCGTTGGTCCCTGTAGTTTCGCCTGTCGTTTTCGACACTCCGTGGTGGAGGTCGATCATAATGAGAATTATATCGGGCTAGCTGCAACTCTTCCTCCTCAGCCCTAATCCTTGGCTCGCATTCATGATATAGCGCATCGAATATCCATGCATCGATCTCCCCGAGACGATCCTTCAACTTCCATGCCTCTATCAAATCAGTGCGCAAATTGTTAGCAAAGGTTAAACAAGCCCACCTTTCCTCGAGATTCGGGATATGAATCTTCTCATCATTGAACCGTTTCACAAATTGTTTGATAGTTTCCCCGGGCCGCTGCCTAACGTTCAAGATATCTTCCACCCTTGGTGCTATCTTTTTTGCTCCAGTATGTGATCGAATGAATTTTGCTGCCATGTCATCAAAACTCAATATTTCGTTTTCGGGCAACTGCATATACCACTTCAATGCCGCTCCTTTCAATATTTCACAAAACTTCTTAAGGCTGACCGAATTGATTTCCTCCGAAGTCAGGTCGTTTGCCTGAACTGCAACCGAAAACATATCAATGTGATCCCTCGGATCTGTGGTTCCATCGTATCTCAAACTTTCTGGTGATTTGAAAGTTTTAGGAATTGGCATTGGGGCTGCACTTGTTGGGAACGGACGCTTTGAAATCGATTTTTTAGCGACTTCGTCCGTTAACTTCGGAACACCTGGCAATTTCTCCATAAACGAATTTATCTCACTGAACTTTTTATCCACTGTGTCATTCAACAAGGTTTGTATCGTAGCCAACATTCTCACTTCTGTCGTAACTGAGGCCGGAGCTCCCATAGCTACGGGGGCCGTACCCGATCCTCCAGATCTGATGCATCCCAAAATGCATCGACACCTACACTTGGTTTGGAAGTCAAGGCATGGATGATATGAGCTCGGGAGACGACTTGAAGACCATGCATTGGAGCTCAATCAAAGTGGAAGCAGGGCTGAAACCAGTGAAGGAAACAGGAGAGCCAAAGCAGGGCAAAACAGGGCAGCACTTTCTGAGCTTACTGCCTGACGAGGAAGATCTGTTCTTCGCGATCGCGACCATGTCTGCGCGATCGTGAAGAGGAAATCGTTGCTCTTCGCTGTCGCGCCCAATCTCGCGCGATCGCGAGCCTCTGAAGAAAAGTCCCTGCGCGATCGCTATTCCCTTCACGCGATCGCGATGAAGGTTTGAGGAGCAGCGACCAGAAACTTGGCAAATCTTGTAATGGGAAACTATAAATAGACCCCTTAGTCATTTATTGCATTTTAACCAACCTTGAATGTAGAATGATATATTTCTTGAGTGAATCTCAATGAAGAACCCGTGAACCGGCATGATTTCACTTGGTCGAATCCAAGTTGAACATCGAAACCTCTTTGATCATTCTATTTGCGAGAGCCGAGTGTCTCTTGAGGGTAGTTGCATAGTATAGGTGATCCTTGACTTCACCCGGGGTGTATCTAGACAAGTTCCTCGGTGCTACTTAGGTAAACGTTTTAAGCCTCGTCTTGCTTTTTATCTCGATATCGTTATCGATATCGTCTATCTTGTGTTTTATCGCTTCCGCATATTTGTATCGTGTTTAGCTTCCGCTCGTTTTGGGTTGCATCAGTTGGTATCAGAGCACGGCTAGGTTTCGTTCTTACGAATCCTCGGTCTTGTTCTCGTTATTGTTATCATTGTGTTGTTTGTTGTTCTTATTTGGAAGAAAAATAAAAAAAAAAATTCAAAAACTTGAAAATCACAAAAAAATTGCTAGAAATCGTTGGTTGTAACGATTTTGTTGTTGTTTGTTATTGGGGATTGTTTGTTATCATATTCCCGTTGATTTGGTACCCTCGAAACACGATTTGAAGTCGTGAATCAAATCTTGAAAACTAAATCTCAAAAGTTGAGAATTCACACGATTTGATAGAACTTGTTTTGTGTTGTGAATTCTTGGTAGTATGGTATCGGGGATTGATCCTTATAGTTCTCCCGTCATTTTGATATCCCCATATCGTCATTTGGAGTAGCGGACTGAAAATCGAGCTTTTGAAATTTTGAAGTTCTTGAAAATTTTGAAGAACTTACTCCAAATTCTTGAAACAAGTTGTTTGTTCATTGTTTGATTGGTACAACCATTGGGGATTGTTTACTTCAGTTGAAAACACCCTTTGGAAGCTTTAGAACTGAACAACAAGTTGAATTGGGGTGAATTGTGTGCCAAAAACTGAGTTTTCAGTCGGGGTTCTGGTTCTGGAACGCAGGCCTGCTCGATCGCGCCCTGCATCACGCGAACGCGCCATCTTGCCCTTTTGTTCATCGCGATCGTGCCTTACCTCACGCGATCGCGAAGGGTTTTCATTTTTCAGAAATCCTGAACTGGGACAGATTGTTCGCAAAGCGTTCGTAACAGTTTCCACTCACCAAAACTCCAATTGTATCATCAAATATGGTGAGTTTGTAGATCACTAACCAAAAGTCATCCAATTCTGAATCCGTTTAGTGACGATTCGATCTTTGAATATTTGATCACGTCACTTCCGGTTAGTACTTTGAGGGTAACACTTCTACCCAATTAGTACTAATTCATTGTGCGAATAGGATACTCGTACCTAGAAGGAGAGTAGAGCTCAAAGAAGACTCGTAGTATATTTTTGGCTCAAGTGCTCACGTATAAAGCCGATCGCCCATCGAGTCCCATCAATTCTACTCACCCCGAAGAGTGTTTGGTTCTTGTGACTTGAGTGGTTATTGAGGTGGTTGTTCAACTACGAGGAAGCCTTTGAGATCAAGCTTGAGTGATCCTACAACCCGGTAAATTGAGTGTACCCGAGTGACACTCCAAAGGTGAGGGAGCGAGTGAGGATTTTACTCTAACCTCTTTCTCTTGTTTTTACTTTTTGTAGGTACATGGCCGGAGACGTATACGATACCGTTGAAGTTCCGGTAAGCACTTTGGCCTACCTCTTGGCCGATGTGAGATCCATAAGTACGAGGTTTGATAACCTCAAAGAGGAATGGACCCCGAGTGTCCAAAGCGGTACCGAAGAAGGTACAAGTGATGAAATGTTGGGCATTCTCCAACCGTTGGGCATTCCCCAACAAGTGGGCACTCCCCCACAACTTGGGCATTCCCCAAGGTAATGATGAGCTTAAAACGACACTTGTGGTACGGAGGAATTTGGGTGCCATAAGTCTTGCGGAGTCGGAGCATATGCAAAGAGAGAATCTCTTCCATGCTAGGTGTCGAGTGATGGGGCAAGTGTGCTCAATGATCATTGATTCGGGAAGTTGTGCTAACATAGTGAGTGAGACTTTGATTTCCCAATTGCAATTGCCTACTATAACGCATCCACATCCCTACCGGTTACAATGGTTAAGTGAGTGTGGAGAGTTGAGGGTGGTGAAGCAAGCTTTGGTTGAGTTTGGCATTGGAAATTACCGAGATAAGGTAATGTTCGATGTAGTTCCTATGCAAGCTTGCCATCTCTTGTTTGGAAGGCCATGGCAATATGATCGGAGCGTAGTACATGATGGTAGGACCAACTCTTACACGGTCTTGCACGGTTCTAGGAAGTATGTACTCAAGCCCTTGACACCAAAGCAAGTAAGTAATGACTATAGGATTATGAGGGAGTTGGTGGAAGCCGCTAAGGCCAAGTTACCCATGAAACTTGAGCCCGGAACCAACAATCTTATGGTCATGCCCTTGCGAGTTGAGAGTGAAGCATCACCCGAATCTATAATTGGCCTTGAGCGAAAAATGAAAGAAGTGAGGGGAGAGGCAATCTCGAGTGAGAGTGAGGACACCCTTTGTTCTAACCATGTTTTATCTTCTTCTCTTTCTATTTGTTTTGGCTTATGGGTAGGTACTCTTGGAGGCGAGCTAATGGAGCCTCAACCGTTTGCCTTGGAAGGAAGAAAAGAGGATGGAGATCATCATTGTGAGTTTCATGAAGGAGGAATTGAACGTGACACTTCAAGCGATGTGAGTGCTCACTGGAGCGACTCAAATGTAAGTGTTACCCCACCCTTTCATGAACATGTTAATCTCTTGTCTTGTGGAGACTGAATGCTAGCTGTTGCTTGTAATGCCCCTATTGAACTTGCAATTAGTGAAGAGTCTAATGGTAAACTAGTGTGTGCATGTGAACCGCTAGTAGAGAGGAATGAAAGGCCACATCATGATGTGAGCCTGGTATTCAAAAGACCTCTCTTTAGTGAAAATGTAGTAGTTGACCTTGCTTGTGACCCTTGTTATGACACCCCACCCGTATTTGATAAAGGGGAAGATGAGTTATGTGACTCTACCCTTGTTGATATAAGTGGATTTGTGTGTCGTAGTAAGGATGAGAGTGACCTTGAGGAGTCCAAATTGCATGAATTGGACAAGGTTGTCTATGATGACACCTCAAGTGCGAGTGATGAACCTAGCTATGATACTTCACCTTTGCTTGACCTTGAGAATGGGATGCGCACTTTTACTAATCCTTTGTTTGAGAGCATCCTTATTGGTGGTGTTGAGTTGTATCAAGCTAGAGTTAGGAATGAGTTGGAACCTCCGTGGTGTGAGGGATTTGATCCCATAGACAACTCTTTATTTGAAGCTTCGAGTGAGGTAGATGATTCTTCTAGTGACCCTACTTTTGTTGGTTCGGGTTATGATGATGAAGAGGCCATTAGTAATGCCTCCCTTGAGAGCTTACCTTGTGAGAGGGGTTGTCTCGAGGATGAAATTGGAGGTGAGGAGGTATCTCTTAGTGTGAGTATGCGAGCTTTTAAGAAGGGGAGTGGGTTGTTTGGTGCTAATTGTGAATTGCACTACTTTGCCTATCCCATCCCATATATTAACCACACTTTGAGAATTGAGCATGCCAAAACCATTGTGCCGCATGGTGAAAATATTGCATTGAAGGGTTGGTGTGTTGCTCATGAGCTTAGGGGTCATAGGAACTTTGATTGCTTAATCTTGAATGTTCCATGTCCTATTGGTCTCTTTGCTTGTCATGTTGGTGAGTGCTTGTCACTATGGAGCCAAGAACTTGTTATCTCCTTTGGAGACATAAGCTTTTTGATTTGTATTGATACTTGGCTCTATCACAAGAGTGAATTTTCCACATCACTTACCTTCACTCTTGTTGGAATTGCCTACTCGCATCGTGGGAAGTCATGGTGCACTAATCTTGAACTTAGGGATTGTAGTGACTTTGATAGCTTAATGTTGCATATGCCATGCACTATTGATCTCTTTATTTGTTCTTGTGTTGGGAGCACTTCGTTGTTGAACCAAGTACTTGTTAGTTCCTTTTGGAACATGAGCTTCTTTGTTGCCATTGATACTTGATTGTACCATAAGAGTGTGTTTTCCCACACTTGTTGCACTAACCTACTTTTGTAGTAAGAGCTTTTGTTTTTGTGTGCCTTTTTTATGTAGGTGATGCTACCTTGGAGGAGGACGCCTTAATTTCGAGGACGAAATCTTCTCAAGAAGGGGAGGATGATGCATCCCAAAATGCATCGACACCTACACTTGGTTTGGAAGTCAAGGCATGGATGATATGAGCTCGGGAGACGACTTGAAGACCATGCATTGGAGCTCAATCAAAGTGGAAGCAGGGCTGAAACCAGTGCAGGAAACAGGAGAGCCAAAGCAGGGCAAAACAGGGCAGCACTTTCTAAGCTTACTGCCTGACGAGGAAGATCTGTTCTTCGCGATCGCGACAATGTCTGCGCGATCGCGAAGAGGAAATCATTGCTCTTCGCTGTCGCGCCCAATCTCGCGCGATCGCGAGCCTCTGAAGAAAAGTCCCTGCGCGATCGCTATTCCCTTCACGCGATCGCGATGAAGGTTTGAGGAGCAGCGACCAGAAACTTGGCAAATCTTGTAATGGGAAACTATAAATAGACCCCTTAGTCATTTATTGCATTTTAACCAACCTTGAATGTAGAATGATATATTTCTTGAGTGAATCTCAATGAAGAACCCGTGAACGGGCATGATTTCACTTGGTCGAATCCAAGTTGAACATCGAAACCTCTTTGATCATTCTATTTGCGAGAGCCGAGTGTCTCTTGAGGGTAGTTGCATAGTATAGGTGATCCTTGACTTCACCCGGGGTGTATCGAGACAAGTTCCTCGGTGCTACTTAGGTAAACGTTTCAAGCCCCGTCTTGCTTTTTATCTCGATATCGTTATCGATATCGTCTATCTTGTGTTTTATCGCTTCCGCATATTTGTATCGTGTTTAGCTTCCGCTCGTTTTTGGTTGCATCAAGATCCGACCCCCGCTGCAAGTCCCCCTGTTACGGCGCCCTGAGGAACCAAAGTCGGAATGCTTGCTGGGGGTGTGATCGGAGAGGTGGTTGCTCTATTTCCGATAGAGCTAGATAGGACCCTCAATTATTCTTGTCTCATTTCGAACTGAGCATCATGCCTTTTCAAATATGCCATTAGTGCCGCATTTGTATCTCCTGACTCAGTCTCGACCACGGGCTCCTTACCCAGTCGCTGCCCTCGGGGCGCATTCAACTGTGAACCAGCAGGAATGTCGTCATGAGTTAGATCCTGCTCGTGATTGGTAGATTCATCGACCGCTTCAACGTTGGTCGGAACATGAACCCCGTCATTGGGATTGAGCTGTTGTTGACCGTTCAAAGCGGTGGTAGCATCGATGTTACGTTCATCTGCCATTTCAAGACAAGGAAGCAAACGTAAGTAGTATCAAACGATTCAAATTTTGGAATAAATCGATTGCCTAGACCTCACGGTGGGCGCCAAATTGTATTTCATAAAAATGTATCAGGTTTTACAATTAAATTTATATTTAGTTGAGTCTAAGGCGACAGTTTTATATCTCAATTCGATCGATTGACTGGCAATTTACGTTGACAAACAGTTGATTTTTAGAAAACCTTAATTCGAAGACAGTACGAATGTCGATTTCAAGGATGCAAATACGATGTCAAATCCGAATAAGCAATTCAAAGGCAAATATAAGCAGATGACTGAAAACAAATGACGGACTGGTAATTCACGATGATGCGGTTCCGATCAAATTTCTTATCGATGACAAGTTACGAGTCTGACTTCGTTCAAGGCCGAGTATTTAATTCTAATCAGATTCGATGACAGAGCTAAATACGATGACGATTAAATGTGATCGATATAAATGCATCCAGTCAAATAATACGATTGCAAGGCAATACTAACAATTTACTTGATGTGAACAGTACTAACGAGCAAGTTAAACGATAAATTGTCTTATGTGATCAGAGTACTGACAATAAATTAACGAGATCGAATATAGTGAACTAAAGTTATGAATAACGTAAGTGATAAGCAAGCAACGAAACAAGCAATGATAAATGAGCAGATAAATAAATAAAGCGGTAAAAGCTTATTGTATTGAAGAATCGGAGGATGGCGCTTCAATGAAAGAGATGAATCTTCTTTCACGTTTGAACCAAGCCACGACTAACAATTTAATACAATAGGTTGTTTGGATAATGACAGTAAGTAATGGTGTGATGAGAAATAACAATAGAATGGAGAGAGTGTATAGCTTAGAGATAATGTTGTTCAGCTGAACGTGCCTCCAAATAAAGGCATAAGGTCCTATTTATAGGTTGAAATGATGGAGAATTCCCAACCCTAGAAGAACTTCATTTCTCCACGTTTCACTTTCAACAGTTGCCTATCTTCATCCACTTCCGCCGAATCCGCTAAATCCGTTCTGATAAATTCGGGATGAGGACAAGCTGCGTTATCCGTTCGAATATTGCCTTCGA
Organism: Petunia x hybrida; assembly: GCA_037355625.1. NCBI lineage: Eukaryota > Viridiplantae > Streptophyta > Magnoliopsida > Solanales > Solanaceae > Petunia > Petunia x hybrida. The sequence goes on from JBBBVM010000360.1 coordinate 1,040,701, forward strand.
AATTACCCGATCACAACAACACATAATCGATCACACAGTCGAACGAAGCTGCTTCTTTTCGATCACAACGTCTTCGAAATCAATTAATGCCTTGTCATATAACCAAATCCGTCCTTCTTGTGATCGAACAGAAATCGACCAATACAATCTTGCAACGACAGTCGCGTAGTTAAAGGAAGAAATAAAGAGAGAAGTTAGCGGAGGATGAGCAATAATGGGCTTCGACAGACCAAAGAAATGCCAAGCTTTCCTATTTCTCAAAAAAAATTCTGTTGATGCAAAAACCAAAAGAATTCTAATTATTCCTCGAAAAGGAGCAAAGAAAAGGAAGTTAATTTACACTCCATCTGTTTCAACTTATATGAATTTATTTTATCACACATATAGTTTAAGCAAAAAAAAAAAAAAAATTTAAACTTGTCGTCTAAATAACTAACACATTTGTGTAACTATAATTCCCTTAAAACTTGTGATAAGGAATTTTTGTGTGGCTAATGGTTATAATCTCCCACAGAGAATAAAATTGAAAGTTTAACTAAAATAATTTCCAAATTTAAAAAAAAAAAAAAAAAAGACATTTTGTCTAATAAGATAAACATGGGTAGAACTAGTCTGGCATTACAAGATCGCAAGAATATAGCAGCCTTTTTTTTTACTTATTTAGTCACCTTTCTTTTTTCCATTGAAAATAAAAACAGATGGCGTGCTAAGTTCAAATGGGATGTTATACAAGGCAATATAAAGTTCTAATTCATCCAGTCTACATGAGAATAGAGAAGGAGATCCGAATTTGAATCTGTAATACTATAATTAAATGGATTTAAATTAGTTATTCTCATTTTGTAATCTTTTTACACTCGCAAATTTATTTAATAATAATCAATAATTATTTTATAAGTGATTTGAATGTTAAACTTTTTAACACAATCTATACTAGAGCAGAAACTCTGTTGAAATATGTTTTTTGGGTCATTTGTTAACATTAGTTTATTGTTAATATGTTAAAAAGGACGACTCATTTATAACTTTGAAAATATTTAACCTTGAGCTTTCAATTTCAATAGATAAGGTTTTATAACCATACAAATGTCTAGACAAATTTTAAAATTATAATTTTCAAAAGTCTTATATTCAAAACTTTTAATATCATAATAAATAAATCTTCCTATATTGGCTTAAATCAGGTTAGGTCAATCAATCGAATTTATAATGTGGTATACAAGCAATATATTGTATCAAAGTTACTAAATTAATTGAAATAGAAAAATAATAAAAATAAGGCTACTGAAGTTTAGTAAAACTGCTTGTTGAATACAAATGAGTAGAATTTCTGTATCTATCTGTGAATACCCTAACATGATGAACCAAATGCTATTTATAGCTTCACGATTACAAGAGCAATTAATGCATTCAATCCCCACTTCCCCACGTCCTAATAATGGATTTGCCCATGATTCCATGTATTAAATGCTGGATTAATGGGCAGAAGTCGTGGGGCTGATATTTCGCTGAAGCGTAACTGACTCCCTGAGGCTCAAGTTTCCCACCTCGGGGGTTTGACTCTGATAATCGCCGAGGCAAATCATTCTCCAGGCTTGCCAAAGGTTCTGACCTCGAGGCTTTGTTTCAGGGGTCACATTATTTACCTTGGGATCAACTTGTAAGTCCTTGTGAAATTCTCCTCGAACCATAAACCCGAGGTGCCACATGTGGAAGTGATATTTTTCCCAATATATATAATCCACGTATATCATCCACTTTCCATTCTTTTTTGGCACGACCACGACATTGGTGAGCCAATCTGGATACTTCACTTTCCTTATGAAGCCATTATCGAGCAATCTCTTTGTTTCGTCTTCGATTGCTTTTTTCTTCATGGCAGCATGTGGCCTTTTCTTTTATTTTACTGGAGTGTGATGGGGATCCATGTTCAATTTTTGCATCCTAATCTCCGGATTGATCCCAACCATATCGACGTGAAACCAAGCAAAGCAATCGTCGTTGGATTTCGGTAGCTCGATTATTGTCGTTTTTTACTCCGGATCCAACTCCGAGCCAACAAACAATTTTCTTTCTGGAAATTTCTTCGATAAGGTGAAGGATTCCAATTCTTCAATCATGGAGTCCTCAACTTTCTGTTTCTGAGGCTCCTAAATACACGCCGGGATCTTTTCCATTACTCTTTCTTGGGAGTCCATTTCAAGAGCTGAACCCCCTCCTTCGTTAGACCTCGAGTTCGTTAATTGCTATTTTGTTGGTCCACTCGAGACGACTCCACTTTTCGTAGAAACCGAATAGCATTCCCTAGCTACTCGTTGCTCACCGAACGAACTCCCCAAGGGGTTTGGAATTTGATGAACTGGTGAAGAGTGGACGGGATAGCTTCAATTTCATGAATCAAGGGTCTCCCAAGGATAACATTATACGCCATATCCTCGGACATCACCTTGAACATGGTTTCTTTAACAATCCCCTCAGCGTACGTGGTGAAGTGATCTCACCCAATGTTTTTTTCGGAGAGTTATTGAAACCAGTCGATATAGTTGCCTTCGTGACAATAAGGTCATTTAACCACTTTTTTTACTGCCCCGTAGCTGATGATATTCACTGACCTTCCAGGGTCAATCAAGACTCGTTTGATGTCCGAGTCGTTAATTCTCAACATAATTACCAAAGCATCATGATGGGGAAACATTATCCCATCGCAATCATCATCATCAAAAACAATTTCTTTCCACGAACCCTCTGTTCGAGTCCTCTTCTCCATCGTAATGGAGAGTTTTGCAAACTTCTTTGCGGCGGTGAAGTTGACGTCGTTCATCTCCGATCCCCCCGTTATAACATTCACAACCCCTTTAGGGGATGTATCCCTTGGTGGTTGTTCGTCTCCCCTATTTTTTGCAAAATTTTGTTTCCCCTATCGGTGAGAAACTCCTTTGACATGCCCTTTTTTCATCAGATGGTCCACTTCGAGGCGAAGAGCCTTGCAGTCCTCGGTGAGGTGTCGATAATCAGCATGGAACTCATAATACAGGTTGTGATCCCTCTTCCCCAGGGTTTCCCTCATGTCCTTTGGAAGCCTTACACCTTGGCCAGTCATCCCCTTCAACGCGTTCACAACTCCATGGTTGACACATTGAAGTTATAGTCAGGGATCCGAGGCAGTTCCTTTTCTTTAGAAACTAAGTATGGCCCCGCTTAATATTTTTTATTAGCATTCGAGCTAACTTTCCCTCCGAGCTTTTGGCTCACATGCTGCCCCCCGAGCATCTGACTTACGTGTTGCTTTTGAGAATTGTAAGGATCGTATCGACCCTCGAGTTTCTACGTGGCGCATCAAGAAGACTCAGGGCAGTTTCTATAAGCATTGTATCGACCTATTGCTCTCAATTATGCTTCCTTGAGCCTAACCTTTGCAGTAGCTCTATAATGAAAATCATCCCAAGTTCGTGCTTGCCACTGCTGAAGATCTCTCTTTAGCTTTGGCAGCAGCCTCGGAGTTGCTAGAATTAACGTTCCTTTCAAATGCCATAATTTCCAAATTATCATCCATCGTTGGAAACTCCATCTTCTCACCTTGGAAGCGCTCAAGGAAATCTATAATGGGCTCCCTATACCATAGCTTAACTTCAAAGATATATGCCTTTCTCTTGAGGATCTTTTGTGCCCCAGTATGTGCTTTGATGAATAGATCGGCTAACTCATCAAAGCTAGAGATAAACTCGGAGGGGATATGCATGCACTAGCACAAAGCTTCCTTTTCAAGAGCATCCCCGAATTTCTTTAAAAACATATATTCCTTCTCTACCGGGGTCAAATCGTTACTTTTGACCATAGCCATATACTCAGCCACATTGTCAGCTGGGTCAGTCGTGCCATCATATTTCGTCAAGATCTACAGCTTGAAGTGCTTGGTGGGCAGGAGCAGCCTCGGGCTTGTAAGGCTGTTGCCTACACTTTTCTATGTCTAAGACCCATTGAATCTTTCTGACCCCAGAGATATTTTCGAGCCGTTTTATGAATTGGGATTCAGAGTCTTTCTTCCATTTCTTGAAGTCTAATGAGACGCCTGTTTCCGCCACCATGAGGGTTGACCAAAAGGCGGAGTGCCAAGCGGGGTAGTCCCTGAGCCTCCAAACGCAACACCGTTTGGAAGTCCCTTGTTGTTGCGCCCGTAGGAACAAAATTTTGGATACTTCCATTGGGAACTGTGGGTGGAGTGTTGGTAGGGGTAGTGTTATTTCTCATAGCTTGTAGCGAACTACGAAATTCAGTGTTGATAGCTGATTGCCCAGCCAGCTGTTCTTGAACTTGCTGCAAAAAGTTCATAACATATGCATTAAACACATCATTCGACCCAGATGAAGAAGGGTCATCTGGGGGCGGAGGAGGTGGAGGGACCTGCATTTCATCACCTAGTGGAAGTGGAGGTGCAAAAGCTTCATCTCCAGTTTGCCCATCGGGGCATTGTTGATTTTCACTAACATTATCAGTGTTGTCTGCCATTAATAAGAATCAGAGAAGAAAATATAGAAAAACACGACGTGAAACTTTGGAACAAACGTAATTTCCTGATCCCCACAGACGTCGCCAATTTGTATTGGCCTAAATCAGGTTAGCTCAATCAATCGATTTTGTAATGTGGTTTACAAGCTATATATCGTATCGAAGTTACTAAATTAACTGAAATAGAGACATAACGAAAATAAGGCAACTAAAGTGTAGTATAGCTGTTTGTTGAATACAAATGAGTAGAATTTATGTATCTATTTGTGAATACCTTAACATGATGAACCAAATTCTATTCATACATTCACGACTACAAGAGCAATTAAGGCATTAAATGCCCACTTCCCTATATCCTAATCGTGGCTTGCCTATGATTCCATGTATTAAATGTTGGATTAATGGGCGGAATTCGTGGGGCTGATCTTTCGTTGAAACGTGACTGACTCCCCGAGACTCAAGTTTCGCACCTTGGGGGGGTTTGATTCCAATAATCACTGAGGCAAATCATTCTTGAGGCTTTCCAATGGTTCTGACCTCGAGGCTTCGTTTCAGAGGTCGCATTGTTTACCTCGGGATCAACTTGTAAGTCTTTGTGAAATTCTCCTCGAACCATGCACCCGAGGTGCCACATGTGCAAACGATATTTTGCCCAATACACTTCCGTTTATTTGTGTGGGGTAAAATTATATCACGTAAATTTAAACTGAAAGATAAATATTACTAGAGTTTTATAAGATCTTTCATGTTATATGGTAGAGAGTGTTTGGCTATTAAAGCATAAAATGTCCACAAGATAAGTGTTGCAGAGATGCAGATGCTCAGATGGATGTACGGTCACACAATTAGAAAGACCATAAATGATCATATCCGATATAAGGTCCAAGTAGTAGGGATCGAAAATAAAATAAGAGAACGTCGTTTGAGTTTGTTTGATCATGCACAGGATGAGTGAAACTATTATGGGACTAAATAGACCTAAAATAAGATGGAAGGAATCCTCTCAAAGGACCTCATTTCTTTGAAATAGAGGGAGAGTTTGCTAAAGATAGTGCACAAGGATCCGTATACGTGATATCTATTACTCCCTCTGTTCCAAAATGATTGTCACAGTTCGGATTTCGAGAGTCAAATGAGTTCATTTTGACCGTGAATTTAAACATATAATCTTTAAGTTTTTTGTAACGATGTTTATATATTTAGAAACTACATAAAAAGTACTATAAGTCACAATAATTAATAATTCAAAATATTTAAAAGACATATAAAAATATTACGGTCAAAGCTAAACTCATTTGACTCTCGAAATCCGAACTGTGACAATCATTTTGGAACGGAGGGAGTAGTTGGCAATAAAAGAGATCTTTTTAGTACTAATAATTTTTTATTTTACTATGATTTGTATACATCTATCCTATTTTCTATATTTTTCTTATTTTGTATTATGATAATTTGAATTGAGCTCAAGTGGAAAAATATGGTAAATAAAATTTTAGAATAATTTCAGAAACCTCTCCCCACATTTGACTTCGTAACACTCATCTCCCTTATAGTTTACAATATTATATTTACCTCCCTTATTTTGATTTTTTATTGTAACAATTCATTTAGACTATTTATCATAAATATAAAAAATTAAAATTTGACAAATGACCCTCTTTAATATAATTTTCATTTAGTAAATTCTTAATAATAAAAACCTAAACTCCATCTGTGGAAAAGTCTGGTGGTTGCAGATGTTTCTTTATTCATCTCATGGAACCAATTTATAGATTATTGTTTGAACATTCATAGCTTAGATTCAATTGATGGGATTAGAATTGACGTAGAGGATTGTTTTGTTTAGAGCAAGGAAATTGCAGAGAATTGAAATTTGAGATAAATCAAAAATCCAAGTTGGACAAATTAAAGTCCCAAGTTCAAAGCACTAGGAATCACTTTTCAATCCGGTATGATCTAGAAAAACGCTGCTGTTATGCAAAGTAGGGAGACGTCCTCACTAATGGAGTTTAGGTTTTTATTATTAAGAATTTATTAATTAAAATTAAACTAATAAGGGTAATTTTGTCAAATTTTAATTTTTTACATTTATGATAAATAGTTTAAATGAATTGTTAAAAAAATCAAAATAAGGGAGATAAACATAATATCATAAAGTACAAGGGAGATAAGCGTTACGAACCAAATGTGGAGGAGGTTTCTGAAATTATCCCTAAACATTTATATGGTGAATCCCAACTTATTTAAGATTGGTGTCTAGTTGTTGTAAACTACTCATCCGGTCCATAATATTTGATTTTTTGATTGTTTTCACACAAACTAAGAAATCCAATCTTTTTTTGTATTAATTAAAGAGGTTATTTACTAAATTAACCTTTATCTTTTTCAAATTTACTCATAAAAATTGTGAAATATTTTTAAAAATTTATTTACATTATTTATTAATAAGGGTAACTTTGGAAAGTTAAAATTAATAACATCTTGATTTTTGAAAAAATAAATTATTTTGGACCTTAAGAAAAATATCAAAAAATCATATAAAGTGGACGGGGTAGAAACTCAAAAGAGTATTAATCATGCATGTCTCTCCTCAGGTAACAAACTTTAACCACTAAAAATGGAAATTGAGCACCGATGGTAGAGATAATCTTCTTTCTTTTGGTCTTTCAGTTGAACTAATAATGTCCCCTGTCAATTTTGGTAAATTGCAAAAGGAATAAAGGATAATTTTCTATACTCGATTAAGGAAGTAGTAAACATAAATTAAATGAGCAATCTTATCAACTTAAAAAAAAAAAAAAAAAAAAAAAAACAGAAATGCAAGTGCAACAGAAAATCTTTATGAGAAAAAACAGAGACGAATTAATTTTTGAAAGAAAAAACTCTGTCAAGACTTGTTTGCGGCTATTAACTGATTAATTTGCGGACTAATGAATACCGTCAACTCAGCATTATTCTTTCTTTCATACTATCTACTGACTACTACTATATTCATTACCCCATCAATTTTCCAAGACCCCCATTCCCACTCAAATTGTACTAGTTATCCTCATTGTTTGATCAGAATAAACAAAATTCATCAATGACAATATTCAAGATTCATCCTTTTTCTTTCCTTTGCACAATCTTGATTATTGTCTCCATTTTGCCTTCACAATCATCATCATTATCTCACCATCGTCGCCGCCAAAAGACCCAAAACCACCACCATCGCCACCGAAGTTCTTCACTTCCCAGTATTTTCGACCCATCATTTTCCACCTCAATATCAACTGAAAATGGTGGTGAATGGGTTGTTTTAAAAGAAACAATTGGCGTCTCCGCCATGCACATGCAACTTCTCTACAATAACAAAGTCGTTATCTTTGACAGAACCGACTTCGGTCCTTCTAATCTTTCCCTTCCTCAAGGCAAATGCCGATACAATGACGAAGCTATAGACATTGACTGCACTGCACATTCTCTTCTTTATGATATTTCCACCAATACTTATCGTCCCCTCATGGTTCAAACTGACGTGTGGTGTTCTTCTGGTGCCGTCAATCCTAATGGTACGCTTATACAAACCGGTGGTTATCATGACGGTGATCATAAAATACGTTTGTTTTCGCCGTGCAACGATGGTAATGATGATTGTGATTGGACTGAATTACCGCAGAATTTAACTGTTCAAAGATGGTACTCTTCTGATCATATACTTCCTGATGGACGTGTCATTATTGTTGGAGGAAGAAGAGCTTTTAGTTACGAGTTTTTTCCCAAGAATTTGAACAATAATAATGGGGTTTTTTACCTTCCTTTCTTGATGGAAACTAATGACCCTAAAGAAGAGAACAATCTTTATCCATTCTTGTACATTTTACCCGATGGAAATATATACATTTTTGCCAATCAACGGTCCATTCTATTGGATTATGTGAATAACAAGATAGTCAAGGAGTTTCCCATAATTCCTGGTGAGAAAAGGAGTTATCCGGCAACGGGGTCGTCGGTGATGTTGCCACTGCGTTTAAGTTCAGCTGAGGATCCGGTGGTGGAGGTCATGATATGTGGCGGCGCGTCCGGTGGCGCGTATATTCAAGCTGAAGAGGGTGTATATTTGCCTGCTTCAAGTACATGTGGGAGAATGAAGGTCACAGATCCGAATCCAAAATGGGTCATGGAGGATATGCCCATGGGTCGGGTCATGCCCGATATGTTGTTGTTACCTACAGGAGATGTAATCATACTAAATGGGGCATCAAAAGGAACTGCAGGGTGGGAGAATGCTATAGATCCGGTTTTGAGCCCGATTCTTTACAAGCCCAACGAGCCCAGCCCTAATAAAAGATTCACTGTGATGAACCCTAGTTCAATTCCAAGAATGTACCACTCATCAGCAACGTTATTGCCAGATGGCAGGATATTAGTGGGTGGAAGTAATCCACATGTAAGGTACAACTTTACTGGGGTGAAATATCCAACGGAGTTGAGTTTAGAAGCATTTTTACCACCTTATTTGGCCATACAAAACGCTCATCTACGTCCTTCAATCTTGGCCGTTGAAGGACAAAGCAGTGGTTTCCTATCCTACAGTCAGCAATTTTCAATCACCTTCACGTTGGGGTTTTTTCAGCCTGAGGAAGAGTTCATGGTAAACATGATTGCACCCTCATTTACTACACACTCATTTGGAATGAATCAAAGGTTGTTAGTTTTGGACATTGTGGAAATGGAGCAGCTCTCTGTGTTTGGTTACAAAGTTACGGTGTTTGCACCTTCATCACGTAATATTGCACCTCCAGGTTATTATATGGTATTTGTAGTTCATCAAGCTGTTCCTGGTCAGTCTGTTTGGGTGAGGATACAGTGACCACTATAGCATTTTCACTTTTTCTCCATATTGTCTTTCAAGTAAGAAAATGTGAATTTTTTGCTAGGTGTGCCATATTTTTTTGGTTGACAGTTGAAATAAAAAGTTTTGAATAGTTGAAACGATTCACCGTTTTCAATCAAGTGAAAGTAATTGTGTAGAGTGGTTGTTAATTACGTAATTTTTATTTAGTGGAAAGGCTGAATGCTTCTGTCTTATTCCTTCTGGCAATTGGTACCTTTTCAAGCGTGACAATTGGAGTATGAAATTCGATAAGTAAGAATTGTGTAGTGGTAAGGCCAGTAGGATATTGGATTATGGAGAAATCTGGAAAATGAAGAATTGCAAAATTGGCAACTATATGTGCACACATGCATATAAGTACATACTTAGCATGAAATTAATAAGAAATTGGCAAAATACTTGGCATGAGGTGCAAAGGGGCCCTTCTGCCCTAGAAGTATAGATAATACTCCGTCTCTTTTAATTTATGTGGCACAATTTTCTCACTTTTTCTTATTTAACAAATCTTTAATAACATTATCTCTATTTTACTCTTATTGGGTCCATTTACTTTTCAAGGTATACTTATTGTAAAGAAAAGTCAACAAAAATAGACACTAAAGTAAGGACAATTTGGTAAACATAACAAAGTCTTTCCTTATTTCTTAAAGGCAGAATACATAAAATACCCATCGAACTTTGGACGAAATCCCTGTGACATACTTAATCATTACAGGTGAGCTATTACACGCAAAAGTTTGTAAAAAGTGTCTATTACACACATCATTCATGTTTGATCATTTATCCTCATCAAGTGTATAGCACGCGCCAACAATACTGTGACACCTGTTAATATTATATTTTTAAGAAAAATATATCGAAAATTATAATTATACCCCCAACCAATCTCCTTAAACCTTCGTCTCCTTCCTTATAATCACCACCACCATTGCAACCATCTTGCTCATTGCCTTCACTATCTCATCATCCTTTGCAAAAAATTTCACCGCACAAAAATTTGATATGCCTTTTCAATTTACACAAATACACTCACAAAGATGCACTAACCACCATTAAAGTTATCATCCATTTTCATATCAAAGGATAAATTTTCCACTTCTTTTCACCATTTTCTTTTTGATATCTTCATCACCAATCTCATACCAAGAAAAAAAATCCAGCTAATGTGTAAAAAAAGTTTCAACTTGTCCATCTTCACCATTAGAATTTAGAGAGTTTTCATTTTTGTCAAAAAATTCAATCCAACTTCCTCAAATCTTAACCAAATAATTTGAACGTTCATAAATACCCATAAAGATTCAAACAAACTCAATAATAATCGAATCAAGCAAACCCAAAATCAGAGAATGCATTTCATTTTAAAGAATTTCTTTAAACCAAATCAATGGAGAATTTAGATTTTAGCATCAGTGTTTAAGTTTTCTAATACCAACTTTCACAATCTCTAATTAATTCATATTGCACATGATGGAATGTAAAATGCGGAAGCTAAAACATACGATAATCGAGCGGAAGCAAATAAAGGATAACAAGAAATCGAGACTAGAAAGACATGAAATTAGAAGAAAGAATCAAATTCAATTCACACACGTTGATTGAATTCAAAAGGGAGAAAGGAAACTTGAACCTTACAATAGACTCAACTAGGTGTCGATCCCCATAGGTTCCAAGTACATAAATAAACGAAGCCTCGAGCTTCAACAAGAAGGGCTCGGCCTCTTCAATGTTCTCCCTTCTTTCTATTCAATGTCAAAACTAGCTAATGAATGAAATAGCGAAGGGGTGTATTTATTGTTTTTCCTAACCCTTGCGAAATGACTAAAAAGCCCCCAAAGTGGGCTAAGACATAAAAGACCACGTAGGGTCAAAATAGGCAATTTACACAAAATCCCGCGTGCAACTACCAGGGGGAGGCGGTCCGCCTACCCCCACTAGGCGGTCCGCCCCTCTTTAAAATCCAGAGAGTGGCAACCACCTAGGCGGTCCGCCCATGGCTTGAGGCAGTCCGCTACTTCCAAGTCCTGAGGGCTGAAATGATGTAGGCGGTCCGCCTACTTGCAGAGGCGCTCCGCCTATTTCTGAAGCTCCTTGAAATGCCTCAAAATGTGCCTCGGATGTTCCTCTCTTGTAGCCTAGGTGGTCCTCCTTCCTTGGCGCTCAAATGCATGATCTTCAAGTCGCTTCCGGGGCCCTTGACTCGTGTTCTTTGTGCTCTTCAAGCTTGGCTCTCGATGGTTGGGAACTAATCCAGTTTTTATTGCATCATCCTCCCCTTCTTGCAAGGATTTCGTCCTCGAAATCATACCATCAACGCCTACAACCCAAACAAGCACAAACAAATCTTCCTACTTCACAAGTAGGTTAACTTAACAAGAATAAGTGCAAGTAGTGTGGAAAACACACTCTTGTGATAGAGCCAAGCATCAATACCAATTGAAAAGCTAATGTTTCCAAAGGAAACAATAAATTCTTGGCGAAACAAGAACAAGCACTCATAACCCAAACAAGAAAAGAGATCAATAGGGTAAAGAGCATACAAGACATAATAATCAAGTTTCCTACAACCCCTAAGCTTATGACCAACACACCAAGCCTTCAAATCAATTTTATCACAAAGTGACACATCGGCTTTGATATGCTCAACACTCAAGGTGTGCTCAACATATGGGATGGAGTTAGTAAAATAGTTCAATTCACAACTAACATCGACTACTCCACTCCCCTTCTTAGAAGCACTCTTACACACACCGAGAGGTACCTCCTCACCTCCAAAGTCATCTCCAATACAATCCTCCTCACTAGACAAACTCTAAAGGAAGGTCTCCAAAATGGGTTCTTCATCATTATAGTCTACACAACGAAGGCTAGGACTACTAGAAACACGACCAATATCAAGACCACTCATCTTACTCGGAGTTCCAAACAATGGATCGTCCGTAGAGTCTAACTTTTCAAACCATGGAGGTCCTACTTTACTACCAACCCTCGTCCGTTACAATTCACTACCACAAATGAGATTGCCTTCCATCAATGGAAATGTAAAGGCATGTACCTCAAATTCATGGTTACACAAAAGCATAGTATCAAGACTAGGTCCTTCACTCTCAGTCGAGGAGTCATCGAAAATAAATCGATTCATCTCACACTCTAGAGACTCCTCAAGGTCACATCCATCCTCACTACGACACAAGAGACCACCACTATCAATTAAGCAATCAAAGAGAAGAATAAGATTATCATACAATTCATCTTCTCCTTTATCAAATATGGGTGGGGTGTCATAACAAGGTTCACAAACAAGGTCAACTTCAACAGTTTCACTAAAGAGAGGTTCAATGAAAACCGAGCTCACATCATGATGTGACTTTTCAACCCTCTCAACTAGTGGTTCATTTGCACACACAAGTTGACCCAAAGGCTCTACACTAGTTGCAAACACATTATATTCATGCAAATCATCAAATAGTATAGAGTTTTCACAAACACCATCACAAGACAAGGAAGTTTCATGCTCAAGGGAGAAAGAACTAACACATACCTTTGAGTGGCCATTTTGCTCACTCAATGCACTTGAAGTGTCATGGATATCTTCACCTTGTAACTCACATTCGGCATCACCTTCACCATGTCTTTCCATCTTGGAACATGGTTGAGGCTCCATTGGTTGGCCTCCAAGAATACCTACACAAGTACTCACACAAGTAGAAGAAAAAGATAAAGGGTTAATGTTAGAATAAGGGGTGTCCTCACTCTCAATTTTTCTTTTTTCCTCTTTCTTTTCCCTCATTTTTCTTTCAAGGCAGGGTGCAGATTCAGGTGGTGACAACCCACTCACATCACTCAACACAACTACTCCTTTTTCCACTCAAGAGTTGTCACCGGTCACTCCCTTACTCCTCTCTATCTTTTGTCTCTCAAATTCGGGTGAGTTGGGACGAGGCCCAAGAATACCCATAGCCGGAGTAGGTGGACTTTTGATATCAACCCGGAATCTAGGACTTGGAGACTTATCACTTGATGTCTCCTTCTTCTTCGTTGGTGAACCACTTGGTTTTGAAACTTGTAGTTTCGGGTTCACCTTGTTGACATTTGTCAACTCTTTTGTAGCACTTGTCCCACCATTGCTTGTGATCGTAGGACTTCTTGTTTGCACTCTTTCAACCATAGGATGAGGTTCTTGCTCTCTTTCCCTTTGCCTAGGCCTAGAAGGTATGCAAGGCAGTGACTTGATCTTTGCCCCCAAGAGGCTCAAAGTCATAATTCCTTTGGCCCTTGACGAAATAATACCTATCATTCACATTACTATATCGCACCTTCTTGCCTTGCAACCATGACTTACCTAACAACACATGACAATGTTCTATGGGGTACACATCACACCACATATAACCCCAATAACTCCTATGGTGCACACCCGAACTTGCTTAGAAACCCACACTCCGTAGTACTCATAAGGATACTCTAGGGCATAGCAAGGTAGCCTTAGCTCATCAACCACTGAGGGACTAATGCAATTGGTATTGGTGTTACCAATCTTGAGATAGTATACTCCATTACCTTCCACCTCAACAAGGAACCTCCTTAGACCCAAGTGTAGTATAGGATCGTCCAAGTAAGATCTTGGAACTTCAAGATAACCATCACTATCAACTCGAATCTTCCTCAACCCTCCTCCCATAGAAACACCACTAGGATAACCTCCACTTCCCGTCACTCTTCCAACATTAGAAGTGTTGTTGAAAGTCGAGGAAGGATTACCACTATGGAATCCATAAGTGCCTCTCGCCTTGGTTCCATAGCCCATAGCACTACTCCTACCATGACTACTAGAGCAATGTACTCCAATTATAGTAAGAGCAACACCATTTCTCATTCCACCCTTCCCATGGGAATTAGAAGCATTAGGCCGCTTAGCGTACCTAGAAGATGCGAGCTCCTTCTTTCCCATGGAACAACCACTACCTCCTCCCATACTAATGGAAGGACCTCTACTACTCCCTTGTACTCCACTAGCAACACCAAGAGAAGATTCACATGAATAATTCATATAACCAACCTCATCATCATCTCTATCTACGTCACTATCATCATGCTCATATTCATTACAAGTAGAGTAAGCAGGATCAATGTACCTTGAAGCGTCACCATCTTCATCATCTTGACTAGAAGCATAGGGATCAACACAATCTTCATCATAAGCCTCATAGTCTTCTTCAACTTCACGATCATCATAGTGAACCGCTTCATCAACATAGGAGCCATGGTTTCCATCATCATAGTAATGGCCATCATCAACATCATAGGAACCATAGTCTCCATCATCACCATACGAGTTATAGCAACTCACATCATCCCCACAAGAGCCATAATCTCCTCCATCATCATCCGACATTGTTGCAACACCAATAGAACAAACCTCCCGAAAGTCACTCCCTCACGTGTGTCACTCAATTTATGAACACTCAAGAGCGAGGCCTTTACAACTTGGGAACCAAGGTGATCACAACTAGTATGTCCAAGTTAAAGTTCGGAATGGAGTTAATGAGACTCGATGTACGGACTGCTATTTAAAGTGCGCACTTGAGTCCAAAGAAAAATCTACGACTTCTTTGAATTCTAGTCTCCTCTACGCACGATTTTCCTAATATGCTAGTGAGTTAGTGTCTTTCGAGTAGGCCAATTACCCTAGAAACGCTAACCAAGAAGCCCGTGGGCGAATAACAATCGAAAACCTACGAAAAATAACTACCCGGTTGCGCTCCAGAAAGAGGCGCTCCGCCTCACCAGGTAGGCGGTCCGCCAAACAAAAGTCCAGAGAGTAGCACAGAGGGAGGCGGTCCGCCTCAAATGTAGGCGGTCCGCCCAATGGGTTTTCCTGCAACTTCGCAAAACGCATTTTTGGTCCATTTTGCCCAAATTTTCCAATGATTTCAACCCAATACACAAAACTAATGATACCCAAAGGTGTATACAACTATTATAACCAATCCCCAATGGTTTTCAACCTCCAACAAACAATAACAAGCTTCGATTCAAGATTGAAGTGTTTTCAAGAAATTTTCAAACTTTTGGGATTTTGATTTTCGAAATTTTGATTCGTAACACCAAAACGTGATATATGGGTATCAAAACGACGAGAATACAATAAGGAACAAATCCCAATACTTTTTGACACTTGGGGATTCGAATCCAATCCGATCTACCAAGTGTTTTTCAAGTTTTCTAGTTTTTCAATTTTTTTGTTTTCTTCTTTTCTCAAGAACACAAGAACAACAAGAACAACATACTAACATAAGGAACAAGCAACGGGGGTTTGTAAGAACATAACCCGAGCCTTGCTCTAATACCAACTGATGCAATATAAAATGCGGAAACTAAAACATACGATAATCGAGCGGAAGCAAATAAAGGATAACAAGAAATCGAGACTAGGAAGGCAAGAAATTAGAAGAAAGAATCGAATTCAATTCACACATGTTGATTGAATTCAAAAGGGAGAAAGGAAACTTGAACCTTACAATGGACTCAACTAGGTGTCGATCCTCATAGGTTCCAAGTACATAGATAAACGAAGCATCAGGCTTCAACAAGAAGGGCTCGGCCTCTTCAATGTTCTCTCTTCCTTCTATTCAATGTCAAAATTAGCTAATGAATGAAATGGCTAAGGGGTGTATTTATAGTTTTTCCTAAATCCTTGTGAAATGACTAAAAGGCTCTCAAAGTGGGCTAAGACATAAAAGACCACGTAGGGTCAAAATAGGCAATTTACACAAAATCCCGCGTGCAACTACCAGGGGGAGGCGGTTCGCCCACCCTCATTAGGCGGTCCGCCCCTCTTCAAAATCCAGAGAGTGGCATCCACCTAGGCGGTCCGCCCATGGCTTGAGGCGGTCCGCCTCTTCCAAGTCCTGAGGGCTGAAATGATGTAGGCGGTCCGCCTACTTGCAGAGGCGCTCCGCCTCTTTCTGTAGCTCCTTGAAATGCCTCAAAATGTGCCTCGGATGTTCCTCCCTTGTAGCCTAGGTGGTCCTCCTTCCTTGGCACTCCAATGCATGATCTTCAAGTCGCTTCCGGGGCCCTTGACTCGTGTTCTTTGTGCTCTTCAAGCTTGGCTCTCGATGATTGGGAACTAAGCCACTTTGGACTGCATCAGCATAGCTTCATGAATAAGAGAGAGGCATTGAGAGAAATTGAGATTTCTTTATGTAAGAAAACTAAGGGGCTGGAGGTCTGATGTAGCAGCAATGAAGAAAACGAGAGTGGGGTGGGTTAGGAGAAGAGGTTGGGTAAAGGGACCAAATAAAAAAAGGAAAAATAAAAATTAGGCACCTATCAGTAAAGTATGAAACAAAATACTTTATTTTTGAACTCACGTTCTTATTTTATGTGAAACCACGCAGGTGCAACGTACTTCAAAGAAGTGTGTAGTAGATACACTTTTGTAAATTTTTGTGTGTAATAGCCCACCCGTAAAAATCAGGTGTGTCACAGGGATTTCGTCCAAAGTTTGATGGGTAAATTTTGTATTCTGCCTTTCTTAAACTCCGCGTTCGATCAAATAATGTCACATAAATTGGAACGGAAGGAGTAATAGATACATAGGGATGTATTGGGACTCCCTGCGGAGTATTGGACAGTGCCCTGCTGTGCAATGGAAGGAGTAATGTTCAAATGAATAATGAATAATGAGAAGGACATGAGAGTCTGCGTGACTCAGACCATTGATAAGACATTTCTGTGGTCGTGGACCACTGGTAGGGAAAAGTGCAGAACGCAAACGAAATCTGAGCAAAACTATGCAAAAAATACATATTAGGAATGAGTTTAAGATTGTATATATAACTTCTTTACCATATCAGTGTGTATAAATTAGATCCATAAGATAAAATTAGACTGGAAATTAGATACAATCTCCTTGGTGCTTATGATCTGTCAATCATTTTCTTCACAGCAGAATTCTGCTTCCTGCCTAAAATCCAACATGGAGCAACGTTTGAAATAAATTATTTAAAGACAGCTTGTCAAATGGTCCAAGCGGTACACTAATTTCATCCATAGTTATTATTCTCTCTTTATTGGTCTTGCTGTACAGTGATCACAAATCCAACATATTTATTGAAAACCCAGGTGTAAATGGATTAGTTGTCTTCCTAAATGCAGCTACCGATACAGTTACAAGTATTATGAGGAGTTGGTCATCAAACAAATAGATCTTGCAGAACTGCATAAGTTCAGCATGACTTTGATATCATGACATCCAAAATCATTTCATAACCTTAAGCTGTTGATTAAGATGTGACATAATAAAAAACTATGAATACAAATTGTGAAGTGGCTTGAGACTCGATAAATCGATCAAAACTGGATCTGTTTCCCTCATTGCTGGTCTAGCCCTGTTGCATGTATGATGTCCAGCAATTCATCAGACATACTTACAATAAAAGACTAAGACTACCTAGAATTGGTACATTTTATCTATACGTCTCCACTGCCTCCTTTTAGTTACTAGACCTTACAGATCTGTACTGGAACTTCGTAGCCCAGTACAGATAGTGCATGAAATTTAATGCACTGAGTATGCACATTAGCCAGTAGAACCTCTCCAAATGGAAGTGATTCAAATTGCTGCCGGAAAGCCATGGCTGGTGCTTTGAATTTCCTGTGATACTATTGACCATGGATACTATAACTGTACTAAGATAGTATCCTACGGCTAAAGAAGCCCAAGAGAGAGATGTGGCCAATGATCTCATACTAAATGGTGCTTCTGAGAAGCAGAATTCAAGTAGTCCAGCTAGTGTGAAAAGATCAGCAGATCCGAGAAACAAGTACTGAAATGCGATCCAAAAAAATGTTATGGGTAATGGCTTGGCAGAGTCATGTAGTCCTGAGTCAGTAGCTACTCTTTTGCGCTTGATTTCTACAAGAGCTGCTATTACCATGGCCACAGTGGAGAGGAACAAACCAATTCCAATGCGCTGGAGGTGACTGATTCCCATCTCGGTCTTGGTTATCTTACGGGAAAATGGGATGATTAAGTGGTCAAAAATTGGTGCAAGGATCATGATGAACAATACAGGGAATATAGGAAGTGAAGCTGGTGGAACTTTTAACTTGCCAAATTTTGTATTCATGGTTGCAGCTTGCTGAACTGAGAATGTGGATAGTTGAGCAAGGCAACAATTAAGCATGATGGTGCAGGCGAAAATGGGGAGGATTTTCATCACAATCTTGACTTCTTCTACTTCTTGTACTGAGCATTTTAAGGGACCCGAAGCTGCTGATTTGTTTGCAACAGCTCGATTAAGGAATCTCAGACTTTTCGATGGAATCTCAGTTGATTCTATATGTTTGCTATCTGTAGTTTCTCCATCTTGGTCGCATAGTACAGGAATTGTAGAAGGGCTCAAAGCCATACTTACTACTATTACACTACTAGAATTTCTCGGTATACAAGAATTTAGCAAGGCAGCAATTAGTACCTATGCATAACACCAGTATATCAGTTGCGGCTAAGACAAGATATACTAAAGCATTCTGATTATGTAACCATGTTTGTTTTTGTTACTTTAGAGCATGTTTGGTCAAGCTGTCAAAAACTGTTTATTTTAAAAAGTACTTTTATCAAAAGTATTTTAAAAAAATAAACCGTCTGTGTTTGACCAATTCATTTAAGAAGTATTTTTTAAAATAAGTTGGATTTGAATAATCTTTACAAAAAATATTTTTGAGTGTCAAATTACAAAAATGACAGTATTTTCATTTTGCAACTTACATTATTTAAATGTAGAAAAGATTTAATTTTTTAATAAAAGACTTAAATTTAATTTTTTTATTTTTTTAATAAAAGACTTAAATTTAATTTTTTTATAATTTGATTTAAATGTAAAGCATAAAATAAAAATGTATTTTAAAAGTTTTTAATCAATGGCAATAAAGTTAAACCAGCAGAGGGAAGTGATGAATAAAGTTTTATTTTTATTTAAGAAACATAATGGTAAAAATAATATTATGGTAAATAAATAAATATTACGGTTTAAAATTATGTGGACCTAATTAGACACCTTGTAAAGTATGGGGCTTATGTGTAAATACCCGGATGTAATTCTAATTTAATGATGGGCTAAACTAGAATTACATAAACTTTAATGTAGTATAAAAGGGGTTATGGTCCCCAAATCAGACGAAGGATTTTATTTTACTGATATCCCATCATCAGTGAATAAGGCAAAGGCCACGTCAAGATTTAGAAGACTAAAACCACGAGACGGCAGGACTTCAGCATTTGCTATGGATTCAGGTACCGCATTTAGTTATTATATTCTTGATGATTTGACATAATAGGTCTTGAGGTAATATAATATAATCTATACATTAGATCTAACAAGTGGTATCAAGAGTCTGTATTATGTTAAATCATTGAGATATATTATTTCTTTATAGTTTATGAAAAAGAAAATATTTTCTTTTATTAGAAAAGTAGATCATAAAGAAGTTGATTCACTGCGAAGGTTACTGCCAGGAAGTTGTGATGTACCATTTTTAAAATTTTTTGGTGCTTATTATTGCTTAAAGTATTATTTTTGGTTATATATTATACATAAAAATAAAATAAAAGGCAGGGGAAATGGCAGAGTGAGGGCACCGTTTTCGCTCGTGGTAATCTTAGGATTTAGGAACACCGCTGCTAGTTGCTTATGGATTTTAGTTTCACAGTTATTACATGAACATAATTAAAGTAAGGACATGCTTGGTTGTTTTCCATCCTTTTGTGCTAGTGAAAGTTTATATGTGAAATGCTAATGCACTGTGGATTTAAAGAATAAGTGAAAGGGTTGGAAGTTTGAGAGCCACCTTTGTGGCGTAAAATATGGAATGAGGTTTTCACATTTTTGAATGTTATGCAAGAAAAGTTGTTTTTGTTAAGTTTCTCCATAAGTGTAAATATAAAGATTTTGGATAATGGAGGTTAGGTCCTATTATTACTTACCGCTAGAAAAGACTTTGTTTGTTTTTTAACCATGTTATGTGGTTGAATTAATATTTTAGATTAATCCTTTATTGATATAAAATATTGGCAACCTCTCAAGTTATTTTGGTTAGTCTAATTTTCGGGTCCACCATAATTTAATTTGGCTTGAAACTTAAAAGTTCCAATTTTGGTAGAATATTGGTATATTTATATCTATTTTACGATGAGTAAATTGAAGCTTGATGTCGCCAAAGTGACCTCTCTAGTGGAGATTTATTTTATTTTTTAAAATAGAAGAGGATGTGTGCGTGTAACTTATGTAAATATTGATCGGCCCAAAGGAAGGTCAATGTCTGACAGAATTGCATGTGCTTGTTGTGGTAATAAATAAGTGATAATTATTTGGTTTTACGTGTGGATGGTAAATCGGCCCAAATGAAGATTTACTATTCGGCATGTTCTTTATTATCAGTGTTTGATTACTACGTCAAGATATCACTTACAAGTTAATATTTTGTCCAAAGATGAAATATTAATGGAGTGCCCGTATCTTGATGGGATTTACCTTTATTCATTATTTTCAATTCGGGTTATGTGTTATGTGAGCTTGTCATGTTACTTGGTGTTCTCTGATTTAGCTACAATAACTTCTAAAAATTATTGCCAACATCCCCTCAATCTTTAAGTTAAATGACATTAAATGACAAGAGAACTTATAGAAACCTCGAAGTCACAGATCTTGACATGACGTAAAAGATGGATTCTCCACCATCTTTTACAAATAAGAGTACCTCTGATGAAAAGAAGGAGATAGAAAGGTGGGAGAGGTCAAAATACATATCTGCCTATCATGAAGAAAGCCATTTCAAGAACATTCAGGGGCACTATGCCTAATAAGATTTTAACAATTAAGAAATTTATGACCAAAATTGAAAAGTTAAATTTATCAAGAATGAAAAGATAGAAATTGTACACTCTTGACAAATCAAACTTCAATGAGGTCCATAAAGTAAGAAAGTTTCGGCTATGGAGATAAAGAAGAAATAATATAATAATTAACTACAGATCGTTATTTCTTAGGTAAAGCTGCAAGTCATAAAGATATTTTTCTTAACCTTGTTTACTATGGGGTTAGTCTGGTTTCGTTACCAAGACACACATGGTCGATAGATTCTAGTACAATGACTCACACTAATATGTCTATGCAAGGATTTATGAATTGTCGAAAGCCAAATGATGGTGAAAGATACATATATGGTGGTGACAAAAACTCGGTTAAGGTTGAAGCTATTGAAACTCTTATAATATTGTCAAGAACTAGTTTATATTTGAATTTGAATGAGACTTATGTTGTTCTGTTTCTTTAGACGGAATTTGGTTTTCATTTCAAGGTTGGACTAGTTTGGTTATTGTTGTTCATTTGATATAGAAACTATTGCCTCTTTCATAATTCAAAATTGGTTGGTCTGGGTTCTTTATGAGGCTACAATAATTTAAATTTTCTTAATATAATCATCGCATTTAAAGAATCCTTGCATGTTTATTATAACTGGTGAGATTCTGGTTCACTATGATACAACATAGTAAATCATATCTCTAAATGGAGAAAAAGAGATTTGTGTTCGAAAACATTATCGGTCCTATTAATTTTGATCCTTTTTTGATATATGCGTAAATCGCATAAAAGGAAACAAATAAATGTTAAGAAATTTGGAGCCAACAATATCTTATATATCTTGAAACCTTTATACATTTGGTATTTGTTGACCATTCTCTATAGTTTCTTTCAATTGTCATCTATATTCCGTAAGGTTCATAGATAAGTTTTCAAGGGGTGGCTTTCTTTATTTAATTCATTAGAAAAAAACCACAACTTATTACTTAACAGAGTTCCGACTAAAGGCAATTGAAAAGATCCTTTACGTTTTTTGGATAAGTATTTGTCTTGTTTAAGGTATTTACAGGTTTAGGGATGTCCAGCTGTGATAAGACCCAAACCTCCACAAGACCCTTCACTCGGAGCCAAGCTAAGGACATCCAAGGAGTACACCTACACTTGATGAGGAAGGGCCTAGAATAAGGAAGCGATTGGAAGCCGTTCCGAGTGCTTAAAGTGCAAGGGGAGCAGCCCAGTCATCCAGGCGCTCCGCCTGAAGAACCAGGCCCTCCGCCTGAGGAAGCCTAGGCCTGGGCGCTCCGCCCAAGCTCTGGGCGCCCCGCCTAGGCCACCCCACTGATCAAGAACTTGGGCGCTCCGCCAAAAACGCTGAAGCACGCCGAAGAGTTGGACTCTTATTGAATGACAAACCTTGAATTGGGACTTGTTCTTCCTCTAGCGGATCTAGATGAATTCCAATCCCCCCCGACCATTCTACTTGCGTGCTCACGTTAGCTCGAGGGTAGTTGCCTAGCGTAGGTGTTCTTGACCTCCTCTCGGGGTGTAACGGAACAAGTTCTCCGTTGCTACTTGAGATTTGTGATCGAGATACGTCTCGTTCTTATCCTTTTTATTTTCCGCGTTTGATTCTTATCAGTTTTGGTATCAGAGCAAGGTTCGGGTATCGTTCCTACGAACCCCGACCCTTGATTCTTCGTGCTTAGGTTAGTTTGTTTAGATTTCTTGTTGTTGAAGTTATTGGAAAAAGAAAATTATAAAAAAATTGAAAAAATTCAAAAATTGGTGTAACTTTTTGGTGTTTGTGATTCTTGAAGTGGGTGTTATAGATTCTTAATCCTTGTTGAAAACTTGACAATTGGGTACCAAATTTGTTGGGATTGGACTGAATTGAAAATTGAAAACCCCAATTGTTGATAAACCCTACCAAACCCTTGTTCTTGATGAATTTGAATGATTTTGGGTTGTGTGTTTATGGGGTTTTGGAATTGATTATTCGGGATTGATCTCTATTAAAAACCGAACAATTTGCAACAAGAATCGTGTGATTCGGAGTTCGGTAACATAGTTTTTGAAGAATCAAAACCCACCCTTGAACCTTGAAACCCATTTTGAAACCCCAAACTTGAAAACTTTGAATCTTGATTGAGCCTTATTTGTTGGTTGCTTGGGTGTGAATTTGATTGGGGATTGTAGGTTGTATCAAGGAGAAACTTTGGGTACCTTGGATTTGGCCAAAACACCTTGGAATCGACCTAGAAATTGGATTGAAAACGAAGAACACGGAGTGGAAAAACCCAGGTGTTCTTCGTCCAGGCGCTCCGCCTAAAGTTTGGGCGCCCCGCCTGACTTGTTCTTGCCCCAGACGCTCCGCCTAACTCCCAGGCGCCCCGCCTGCCCAACCCCACTGCACCAATTTGTCAGGCGCTCCGCCCCATGCCTTGGGCGCTCCGCCTAACATCCTGAAGGGTTGTTTTTGGGTAGTTTCTTCTAGGTTTGCTTGTTCTTTGTTGCCTATTCTCTTATTAGTGCCTATCTAAGTAATCTTTCTACTTAATTAGCACTAATCTTTCATTGCTTTTAGGTTGATTCGTGCATTAGTTGGAGAGTAGAATTCCAAGAAGATTCCTAGATTCTTTTTTATTCAAGTCGTCACTTCAAAGTGCCTAGCTTTCATTGAGTCCTATTAACTCTACTCACCCCGGAGTGTGCTTGACTCGTGAATAGTTTGGTTGAGTTGAGGAATTGCTACTCATCTACGTGAAGCTTTGGAACCACAAGTCGAGTGAAATACCCACCGTCACTAAACGAGAGAGCCGAGTGGTCTCAAGTGAGGGAGTGAGTGAGGTTGTTTTACTAACGTTTGTTACTTGTGTAGGTACAATGTCTTCCGAAGGAGAGGATTTTGCTAAGAGTGCCCCTGCTACTATCCTTGCCAAATTGGATAGTATGAACTTGAGGATTGAAAGCCTTGAGAGGGTGAACTCTAGTGCTCTAGTTGAGCAAGGGACTTCAAATGTCCAATCGGAGAAAGGGACCCCGAGTGTCCAAGTTGAGAAAGGGACCCCGAGTGTCCAAGTTGAAGTCTCAAGTACTCCTAACTTTACCCCGGAGCAAGTTAGCCATGTCATTGAATTGCTCAATCAACAACGGGTAAAGGATGATCGAGAGAGACTTGATCAAGTGTTGGGCAATACCCAACGAACGGGCATTCCCCGTATCTTGGATAACCTCCCAAGAAACATTCCACTACCAAGACCCATCCGAAATGTGCAACCTCTTGAGCAAGCCGATGAAGCTCAAGAAGGGGAGGAAGCCGATTATGGTGATGATATGTATGGGTTTGATGATCACTTTCAACTAAGGAGAGGTATGAATTGGGGTCGAAATGTGGATAGAGGTAGGGGCCGAGGTCGAGGGCCACCTATGGGGTATGTTGGAGGGAATGCTAGAAGGGAGTATGGTTTGAATGAAGATCACTATGGGGGCCAACCGGAGCCTTTCCGTGGGGGTCGTGACAACACCAACATCAATAGTGTGAAGCTTAATCTCCCAACCTTTAAAGGGAATTGTGATCCGGCGGTTTACATTGAATGGGTGCTACACATGGAGAGATTGTTTGACACAAATGAGATGACCGATGAGAAGAAAGGTACTTATGCTATTTCATCCTTTGAATCCTATGCGTCTATTTGGTGGGAATCCGTCAAGAGATCAAGGAGGAGAGCGGGGGTTCCCGTGAATGTGGGTTGGAATGACTTGAAGGGTATCATGAGTATCAAGTACATCACTCCAAGATATCGTCAAGAGCAACTCAAGAAACTTTATGAGTTGAAGCAAGGTGTCAAAATGGTGCATGAATATTATGATGAGTTTGAAAGAACTCGAATGGCCTTAGATATGGACACCGAAGATGAGGAGCAAGCCGTGATCCGTTTCATGAATGGTTTGAGCTATGGTATAGCTTCACAATTGAGATTGCATGCTTATCTTTCACTTCAAGAAGTTCTTGATGCCGCTATTCAAGCCGAGCAATGGCTTGATAAAGAGAAGTCCAACCGTTACAAGAGCAACACTTCTACTTCCATGAACAAACCAAATGATTGGAAAAATCCTACTCCCAATGCAAGAGTCACAAATGCAAGTGGCCCTAGTGGAGCAAGTGCTAGCAAAGATGTGAAGAAGCCGTTTGAGAAATACACACCCAATGTGGGAGGTAATTCTAAAACCCAATTGAGTACTCCTACTTCTTCTTCCATTCAATGTCACAAATGCAAGGGGTATGGACACTTTGCTAAGGAGTGTCCTACGAAGAGGACCATGGTTCTTGTTGGTGAAAATGCATATGAACAAGAGAGTGAACGGGAGGATGATGAGGGAGTAGAGGGAGATGAGGGAGTAGAGGAGGATGATCAAGATGACACGGTGGAGGATGAGGAACCTCATACTTTTCTAGTTGTGAGGAGGAGCTTAGGAGCTATGATTATGGAGGATGGTGAAACCTTGCAAAGAGAAAACCTTTTCCATGCTAGGTTTCGTGTCAAGGGTGTTGTATGCTCTATGATCATTGACTCCGGGAGTTGTGCTAATGTTGTGAGTCAATCTCTTATAACCCAATTGAAGTTGCCTACCGTGAAGCACCCCAAGCCATATCGATTGCAATGGCTTAGTGAATGTGGGGAGCTGAAAGTAGTGAAGCAAGCAATTATCAAGTTCAAAATGGGTAGTTATGTGGATGAACACTTGTTCGACGTGGTGCCCATGCAAGCTTGCCACCTTCTCTTTGGAAGGCCTTGGCAATTTGATCGACAAGCGGTTCATGACGGGCATGTCAACACTTACACGCTCCAACATGAAGGGAGGAAATTTGTGTTGAAGCCCCTAACTCCCAAACAAGTGAGTGATGACTACAATCGGATGAGGGAGTTGAGGGAAGCAGCTAAAGCCAAATCGCCCATTGTACTTGAATCCGAGGCAAACAATCTTGTTGTCTTGCCAAAGCATGATGAAAATGAGAGTCACTCCATTTCAAATGAGAGAGAAAAGATAGAGAGAAGTGAGGAAGTGACCGGTGACAATCTAAGAGAGGAAAAAGGAGAGGAATTGAGGAGTGATGTGAGTGGATTGTCACCACCAACTACACTTGACCATGAGGTAAAATTGAGAGAGAAGAGAGGTGAGGAAAGAAAAATTGAGAGTGAGAGCACCCATTGTTCTAACAATTCTTCATCTTCTACTCTTTCTTGTGTTAGTTCTTGTGTAGGTACAAATGAAGACAAGCCATTGGAGCCTCAACCATGTGCTTGGAAGAAGAGCCAAGAGGAAGAAAATCTTCAATGTGAGCTTCATGAAGAAGGCGTTACACATGACACTTCAAGCCTTGTGAGTGATCAAGGAAGTACTACAAATGTAAGTGTTGCTCCACCTTTTCATGAGCCTACTAGCTATTTGTCTTGTGATGACTCAACATTAGTTGGTGCTTGTGTTGCATCTAGTAAATGTGCCACTAGTGTAGAGTCTAAAAGTCAACTTGTGTGTGCTTGTATAACATTAGTTGAGAGCCTTGCTAAGCCACATCATGATGTGAGCTCATTGTTCAATGAATCTCTCACTAGTGTAGACTTGGTAGTTGACAAAGATTGTGACCTTTGCTATGACACACCGCCAATCTTTGATGAAGGGGTAGATGAGATAGTTGATCATACCCTTGTTGATATGCTTCTATTTGGTGGGTCTATGTGTTGTGGTGAGGATGTTAGTGGCAATGAGGAGTCCAAATTTCCTGAACTGGACAAAGTTGTCTGTGATGACTCCTCAAGTGAACCTAGTCTTGATAACTTGTCTATGCTTGATCATGATGTTGCGATGCATGTTTTTACATTTCCATTGTTTGAAGATAATCTCATTGGTGGTAGCTAATTGTATGGGACTAGGGTTGATAGTAAGATGGAACCTCCATGGTGTGAAGGGTTTGACCCCTTAGGCAACCCATTATGTGAGGATTTGAATGAGGTAAATGACTCTTTGAGTGACCCTACTATTGCTTGTTTGGGTTATGATGAAGAAGATGCCATTATCAATACCTTTCTTGATAGTTTGTCTTTTGAGACGGGTTGCTTAAGTGATGAAATGGGAGGTGAAAGGGAATCACTTGGTGTGAGTAAGCGTGCTCTAAAGAAGGGGAGTGGAGTACTTGATGTTACTTGCATGATGGGTTATTTGACTCACTCCACTCCACATGTTGATCACACTTTGAGGAGGGATTGACTTGTTGATCTTGAGCTTAAGGTTCAAGGGGATTTTGATAGCTTGATCTTGAATTTTCTATGTCCTCATGACCTATTTTCTCCTTATTGTGTTGCATGCATATTCTCATTGAACCAAGCACTTGATGATCTCATTGGAGATTTGGTATTTGTTCTTAACATTGATGCTTGGTTATATCACAAGAGTGTGTTTTCCACACTTCTTGCACTAACCTACCTTCAAAGTAGGAAATCTTGTGTTTGCTTGTCGTTGCTTGTAGGTTCTAAGCTCCATGTTAAGGCAAAGGAGACCTTGGAAGAAACCTAAGTCAAAGTGACGATCAAGGGTTACAAGGGAGGAGAGCATTGGGCACCTCGAAGAGATGATGCCATGTACGTGAATGCATTGATTTCGAGGACGAAATCTTCTCAAGAAGGGGAGGATGATAAGACCCAAACCCCCACAAGACCCTTCACTCGGAGCCAAGCTAAGGACATCCAAGGAGTACACCTACACTTGATGAGGAAGGGCCTAGAAGAAGGAAGCGATTGGAAGCCGTTCCGAGTGCTTAAAGTGCAAGGGGAGCAGCCCAGTCATCCAGGCGCTCCGCCTGAAGAACCAGGCGCTCCGCCTGAGGAAGCCTAGGCCTGGGCGCTCCGCCAAGCTCTGGGCGCCCCGCCTAGACCACCCCACTGATCAAGAACTTGGGCGCTCCGCCCAAAACGCTGAAGCACGTGATTCTTAGTTATGTTATGACTATTTTGACCATACGTGGTCCTTTATTCCTAAGCCTAAGTGTGGGCATTTTAGACCTTTCATATGGTGTCTAAAAACACCTATAAATAGCTAGATAGCTTGTTATTTTCATTAGCTTACCTTTGATGAAAAACAAACACTTGTGTTGAAGAGTTGGACTCTTATTGAATGACAAACCTTGAATTGGGACTTGTTCTTCCTCTAGCGGATCTAGATGAATTCCAATCCCCCCGACCATTCTACTTGCGTGCTCACGTTAGCTCGAGGGTAGTTGCCTAGCATAGGTGTTCTTGACCTCTTCTCGGGGTGTAACGGAACAAGTTCTCCGTTGCTACTTGAGATTTGTGATCGAGATACGTCTCGTTCTTATCCTTTTTATTTTCTGCGTTTGATTCTTATCAAGCTGAGACAAAGGCTTCTAGGCTAAAAGAAATTAAACTAGACAAAGAAACTTTCAGTTGCTATGTTATTGGATATTCTGAAAAGTTCAGGGGTTACAAGTTTTAGGATCTCACGGCTAAGGCTATTATGAGACGAATAATGTTCAGTTCTTTGAGGATGTTGAGTTTGGGGGGAAGAAAGAATAACATTGTCTTGAAAAGGAATATATTGATATTCCTCAGATTGCTATTGTATATGCTCAGGAACAGTTTTCTATACCTGAGATAGTTCAAGAAGCAACTCCGGATCAAGACTATATCATTGAACTTCACGTTCAAAAGTTATTCCCAAAGAACAAACTCTACAACCTCAAGAACCAATGCCATTAAATATATATATATATATATATATATATATATATATATATATATATATCTAGAGAGAGAGAGAGAGAGAGAGAGAGAGAGAGGAGAAATGCAAGTTAAGATAATATATTGTATTTCTATAAGAACATAAAGTTGGCATTGGAATGATGGAAGATGATTCAGTCAACTTCTGTCAAGCCATGCAAAGTTCTTACTTTCAAAGGTATATTGATACCATGAATAAAGAGATGAAGCACATAAAGGACAATGATGTGCGAGACCTTGTCCAATTGGCTGAAGGTGCGAAGCTCATTGGTTGAAAATGGATGTTTATAACCAAAAGAGATTCGAAAGGCAACATGGATATGTATAAGGCATGTCTTATCGCTAAAGGCTTCACTTAGCAATAAGAACACATCAATTATAAAGAGACTTTCTCTTCGGCTTCATTGAAAGGCTCCTTCAAGACTGGCTCTTTCAAGACTATAATGGCATTAATCAAATATTTTGATATTAAACTACATAGATGGATACAATAGTATTGTATGTCTGACATATTTCTTGGCTCGTACAATATAGGCTTGTTGCGTAAGACAAAGATACTTTTGATAAAGAATTTTGAGATAAAATATCTTGGTGATGCAAGTTTTGAATAAGAAATCAGATACATCGAGATTACTCTCGAGGTACTTTTGCATTATCACAAAGGCCTGTATTGAAAAGGTATTAAAGATTTGACATGCAAGATTTCAAATCAGGTGATGCCCCTATGCTAAAGAAGACTGCTTCAGTCTCAAAGTTTCATAAGAATGATTTTGAATATAAGGAAATAGAAAGTATTTCAATATGCTTCTGCTATAGGAATCTAATACATTCTTAGGTTTGTATGCATTCAAATATTGCGTGTATTATTGGGATGTTTGGCATATATTTGAGTAGTGCTGAAATTAAGAATTAAAGAGTAGCCAAAGGCTTATGTTGTAATTATAGAGAACAAAAGATTTTAAGCTCACATATAGAACGTCGGAAAAGTTAAGGATAATCAAGTATTCAGATACCGACTTCACTAGATGCCAAGATCATACAAAGGCTCTATTTGTATGCTTGGCGGATGAGCTATATAAGGAAGAGTGTTATATGGACACTCATAGCTCATCGCACCATGACAGTAAAGTTTATAGTGCATTATAAAGCATCAAAGTTCTGGAATATGACTACAGAATCTTGTCACTGGACAGCGAATTAAGGATAAAGTTGAAAGATACTAAGGTTATTTCGTGACAATAGGTTAGCAGTATCATATTCCAATAACAACAGGAGTTCAGTAAAGTCAAAGCACATTGACATAGAGTTCCTGGTTGTTAAATTTAGAGTTCAGAGTGGTTAGGCGTCTATGGAACGTATTGGTACAAACTCTATATTATGGATCCACGTAGTAATGGACTACCACCGAAGGTTATGGGTGGCATATCATTAAAGGATATTCAGTTTCAGTGGGAGTTTGTAACCTTTCAATGTTCTTTTATATAGACACACTTCAGTTTTGGTTTATGGTTTCAGGTTTACAGTTTCAGTTTAAGGATATTTCTGCGGAAATAAAGTATTCGGTAAATTTCCACTCTGAATTATTTTTCGGTTGGACCAGTTGGAAATAGGCATGTCTAGATCACATTACATGTAATTTCCACGTTACGCATCCATGCTTGATCTATGTCATTGGTTATGTTGGTATACGTGATCAACGAAGGTTTAGTTATGATATAAATGTAGCGAAAGCCGCCTTGGTTCTATGCTGGCATGATAGATGGATGAGATTGTTTAGTGGTACTTCTGTTTATGATAGCAAATATAGAGCTCATAAGGTGACATAAAATTATAAGGTTATGTGTATGTAGATATGTGTAGTCCAAGTGGGAGATTGTAAAATTATATGGACTTGCACATATATAAATACATAAATAATTAAATGTCAGTTGCTATCATTAAAAGGTTGGTCCAGTTTAAACGTGATCTACTGCAGTTTAAAATTATGTGGACCTTATTAGACACCTTATAAAGTATGAGGCTTATGTGTAGATACCCGGATGTAATTCTAGTTTAATGATGGGCTAAACTAAAATTACATAAACTTTAATCTAGTATAAAAGGGGTTATGGTCCCCAAATCAGACGAAGGATTTTTTATTTTACTGATATCCCATCATCAGTGAATGAGGCAAAGGCCACGTCAAGATTTGGAAGGCCAAAACCACGAGACGGCAGGACTTCATCATTTGCTATGGATTCAGGTACCACATTTAGTTATTATATTCTTGATGATTTGACATAATAGATATTGGGGTAATATAATATAATCTACACATTAGATCTAACAAATATTACGGTCAAAGTTAATCTCGTTCGGCTCTCAAAATTCGAAACATGCCATCTGTTGTGAAGCGGAGGGAGTACTAAATAAGAACATACCTTAGATATTGTTGTTAGAGGACTTCCGCGAGGAATCTTGTTTCTATAGAATGGTGAGCCAGCAAGGAATAATGGGATTGAAAACAACATAGCCAAAGTGGAGATTCCGAATCCCCATTGCCAACCCTTGTTGTCTTCCACCCACACAACAAAGGTGACAGCAATGAGACCACCGCAGGAGAGGCTAAACACGAAGTAATTGAAGAAAGTTGATCTTTGTTTCCTTCCTGTTGGGGTTTCTCCATCAAACTGCTCTGCTCCATGGGGTGGCAGAGATCCCTTTATACCTCCCACACCCAATGCCACTAAGTAGAGGCCTATGAATAACATTGCAGCTTGTGCACCATGAACTTGTTTGCATGGCATGTCTGGCGTATTTGAGCTACATTTTGGTGGTTTTAGCGAGCCTGAACGAGCTTGTATCGTGAGTAACACTAAGCCCTGTTTCCCAAAAGAGAATTCCAAGAGAGAGTCACAAAATATCGCACAAACCTTGTGGAGCAGGTACATCATATTGTCTACAAAATCCGACATTCAGAATTTAAAGATAGTGAATACAACACTTCATACATATATATATATACACACACACCCTTTTGAATTTTGTTTTTTCTAACAAAGCTGTGTGTGTAGCACATAAATTTTCTGCGTTCGAAGCACTGAGGGGGTACTGTTTCATCACTTTACATATCACATGTGCAAACTAAGTGAAAAGTTTCCAAAGATGTGCTGTAATTAGCTGTTAGTAACTCGGAATGGGCAATATCATTTAGCTTCCTAAGCTGAAGTATAGCGATGAAGAAAACACATTACGAGAAAGTATGTGTTCTATTATCGGAAGAATTAATGATTAGGTACGAGAAGAATTTTCTTAATAGAATTAGAACTTACATATAGTATGTAATATAGGGTGGAGTTGTCTCTATTAATGTAGGACATTACTAACTTTTCGTCACGGAACTTATTACGTTCTAGAATTGGATAACTTGCGAAGAAGAAAAGAAGTAATCCAATTTTGAGTTGGACCTACCGCCATAACAAATAAAATGATGCAATTAGATATTATATGTAAACACATTAATATCAGCAAAGCAAAGTCAAAACGTAACATGTGTCATTACATTGCTGATAAGATACTATATATGTGGTGCAATGGCAAAACGTAACATGTGACATTACATTGCTTCTGGCTTGCTTTGAGGCATTGTGTACCCTTACCCCCTAGACAACTACATTAATGCCAACGAACAGACAGCATTGTTAAATCAACTTATAGAAATTTCTAAAGTTGACTTTGTATTTTTTACTTATCCCCAGTCCACAATATAAAATTTTTTGGCATTTTTTGGTCGTCCACAATATTTGATACTTCCTTGATTAGTACTACTGGCTTGTCCATCTACTGGGTGGAACTACTCTGACATATTCGGTGCTACGCCGCTATTATCCCGTCCTCGAGACTGAACTAAGACACATTCCTTCTTTTCTTAGGGTTTGGTTTGGGTTCAGCTTCTTGTTGGAATATACTAATAACCATGCGGTTTTAGTTGGATTATTCCTAGTTGAACAATTGGTTATTCATTTATTAAATATAATGAAGTATTATTTATTTAGATCAATTGTGTCATGTGTGTCCTATTATTTATATAGTAGTTGATTTAGTGTGTAGAGCCAAGCTTATACACGGAAGATTAAATCATCGGTTCTTATAAATAATAAAGTAATGTTCACAGTCTAAGATGGAAATTGGACAAAGCCATCGGTATGATTGTAGTACAAGATTATATATAATTTATCTTGATTATGGGAATGGTATAGTTCCAACTTCTTGTGCTAGTGCGCTTTGTGTGCATTGAACGGACCAAGTAGAGATAAGTATTTTTATACTGACTATATAAAATAAACTCTCTAGCTCATCAGATGTACTTATACTCTTAATCTTGATATAGTTATTATTAGTGATGTATATTATTCATTGTCTTGATTTATCAATAGGTGAGGTCCAGGATATTTGGGTCAAATAATTCCTGATAAGTTGGATAATGATAATATGCATTTGCGAAGTAGTAGCTAGTTGATAGAATCCACGTCTCGATATAGAGATTGATGACACCCCTTTATGAAAGCTTATAAGTTTCTATGTGTAAATCTGGCCAGTGGATTTTGTATCCGGCACATGGAATAAGTTAAGCGGAACTCTAAAGGATATGTATATTTAGTCAATATATATTAAATTGTCAATAATTTGATATTATTGATTGGTGTCTGTAATCTTAACGTGGGGAGTTAAATAAGATTTGATGGAAGAATTTGAAATTCAACTGAGGAGTGCAATTACGAATTTCTAGTGGAAATAATTTGTAATTTATTATGGAAAGATTAATTCTAGAGAAAAAGAATTAATTCCATAA
Source organism: Petunia x hybrida (assembly GCA_037355625.1). Classification (NCBI taxonomy): domain Eukaryota; kingdom Viridiplantae; phylum Streptophyta; class Magnoliopsida; order Solanales; family Solanaceae; genus Petunia; species Petunia x hybrida. The sequence continues at coordinate 1,074,574 of JBBBVM010000360.1, forward strand.
TTGGAAGCCTCATTAATTAATTTTGTGGTCCCTGTTGTGACCGAATCCAATTAGGACTAGGAGAGAGGTTTCTTGGTGGAAAAGAATCCTAGATAGTTTTGGAAAAGGGTTTTACCCTAAAACTATATAAGGAGGATTCTTGGCCAAAAGGAAACACACCAAAAACACAACAAAAACCCTAAATAGGTTTTCTCTCTCTGAAACACTTGTTCCACCCAAGTGATTATTAGTCTGGGTATTATTCGGGCACACGACAGAAGATCATGGAACTGGAGGACGATCCCGTAGATGATCTTGCTCGTGATTGAAGATTGTTTCAAGGTTGAAGTCACGCTTCAAGAGGTATTCCGTTTTATGTTTATGTAAAACTGAATTGTTTGCTAGTTTGTCTAGATTACATGTGAGTTCATGATCCTGGAATTGCTTCCGCTGTGTTTATATTCCTTCAATTGGTATCAGAGCCTACTCACGTCTAACTAGATGGCTAGGGTTTCATAAAAATAATTACTTGCATGCATGCAGTTTTTTTGAAAAACATGAACTTGTATTGTTTGTTTTTCTAAAAAAAAAAAGCAGTATTTTTGTGAAAACTGAAATTTCAAAATATGTGGTTGATCTTGATTCATGGATATCAGTTTATAATATGTTGATGCATGATTAGATTGTAAACTAAAAATATTTTGATTCCTAAAACATGAAAAACGATTTTTCCTAACCGATTTGGTCACAGATTTGGAGGTTGAAAATTTTCAGACTCTGATTGACTTGAAATTTGGTGGGTCCATCGGAAACGATCTTCTGAGAAATACACATTGCTTTGCTATGATTAAGGTCGGTTTTTGGCCGTTTGAGGTTGTTAAGATGGTGTTTTGGACGTTTTTCTATTTTCTGAAATTTAATTTTAAGAGAAAACGTATCTCTTAATAATCCTATGGTGCAAGGGATAAATCCCTGAGTTCTCTATGATTAAATTTTACTATAAACAATATGAATTCACATAATCTTGAGCAGTATTATTTTCTCTCATGCATATTATTTTGTATAAATTAAGAATTATGATTAATAAAGAGTTACTACTAATGTAGTTTATTTATTTGGAATCATTGAAATTTCTTAATAGTTTTATACATGGTTATGTATTACATGAATTAAGAATTTAGATTAATAAATAGTTACAATCAAATTGATTTATTTATTTGGAATCACGGTAAAATTCTTAATAGTATTTTATAAATGTGTTAAGAATTTTGTGATAAATAAATAGTTGCAATCAAAGTGATTTATTTATTTAAAATCTTTGAAATTTTTTTAATTGTGTTGTTCATGTGAGATGATATCGTTTAGAGATTAAGAATTTATGATTGATAAATGGTTACCATTTTATGTGGAATATTTATTGAGAGTCATTGAAAATTCTAAATATTATACATGTGAGAGGATATTGTATATGGATTAGGAGTTTATGATGAATAAATGGTTACCTCCAAAGTGGAGTATTTATTCAGAATGATTGAAAATTCTTAAAGCTTTATACATGTGAAATTATGTCAATGAATGAATTGAGAGTTATGATTAATAAATAGGATTTGCGAAAGTGATCTATTTATTTGAGTCATTGATTTTTCTCAATGTACCATGTATAAATTGTCTCTTGGTAAGTGTATGTTAGTGGTGAAATTTTATCTACTTGAAAAGGAGATTAATTTCTAGATAACTAGAAACACTAAATTAATTGATGAGATAAGATATTGAGGTTTTCACTCAAAAAGGAGAAAATAATATCTTGGGTTCTCATGTGTATTAATTGAGAGGACAATTTGACGTAGGATGAGGTTTTGTGTATCTTAGTCAAAGAAGTAACACATGTATACCTTGTGCTCATGGGATAATTATAAAGAGAATGTAAACGAGCATCGTGTTTGCATTAATTCACAAAAACGCCTAAAAAGTTATCTTTCGAATTTGGTCATAGCTTTGCGATCAATAATTCATGATCTCTGATTGACCTGAAATTCGAAAGAGACATCGGAAACGATCCAGTAAGAAATTTTCACTGCTTTGCAATGAGTGGTGTCGTTTTTTTTTTTTTTTTTGACATTTTTTGAAGGTCGTTTGGATGGAATTTTAGGTAGTGTGCTGGATTTAAACGTGAATTAAATATGAAAAGTCATTCTATATATCAATTTTGGTTTATAGTAAATTTGGGACATGATAATGCATGATTATTTAATATATGTTGATATATGATAAGAATGTAGTTCATATTTTATATTCTTAGAAACGTAAGAGTTGCACTGTTTTAATGAAATACAAATTTTTAAAAATATGTTGTTTGATCTTGATTCATGGATATCAAAAGATTACTTGTTGATATATGATTTGAACAAGCAACAGATATATTTTGAACCCTAAAAACGTAAAAACAAGAATTGTCCAAATTTGGTCATAGTTTCGGAGATCAGAAATTTTGACAGACTCTGATTGACCTGAAATTTGGTAGGTTCATTGGAAACGGCCCAATAAGAAAAACTCACTGCTATGCAGTGAACCATGTTGTTTTTCGGCAGTTTGAGGCTGTTAAGGTGGTGTTTTTGGCGTTTTTCTATTTTCTGGAAATTATTTTTCTAAGAAAAGTTAATGGTTGGCACCCAGTGGTAATAGGGATTATTCTATATGGTCTCCATGATCATATACTAGTATAAACAATAATTTTACGTGTTGACATAGTTCTTCCTCCCTAACGGATAAATTTATTGTTGAGTATACTTGGCTTAAAAGTCCCTACGGTATCCATGATTGAATACTAGTATAAATGATATATTTACGTGTTGACAATAGGTCTTCCTCCCTAACGGATAAATGTATTGTTGGTATACAAGGTTTAATCACTAGTTGTTGATGACTTGTATATATCTCTCCAACTGAGAATTGCATGTTGAGTCAACGAAACTAGGGCTATTCAATAATTGATATTTACTTGAATTAAATTAATAGTAGACTCTCCAACTGAGTTTGATATTATTTAATTTAATGAGTGAAATCTGACATTGCATGTATGTGGTGCATGAATAGCTACTTTCCCAACGAATTTGGCTATTCAAGCTGCATGAAAATATATGTGTGATGTGTTTTGAATTTCATTATTCAATGTTACATGACCTGAGTTGATCTATTTAAATTGTTTTATCTCACTAATTAGATATTTCTTTATTCAAATCTCTTAGTGCTATTCTCTCACAAAATAATTATTTCAAAGATTTATTTTGGTGATGATAAGATATTAATTTAAAGGATGCATACGTTGAGTTAGAAGGAAATTTGATTTCATTTTTTAGCTTAATGAGAGGTGGATATTCGATTTATTTTATCAATAATTTTGGTATTATTGAGGTTAATAAATGTTTATCTCTTGTGGTACATGTTGCAAGGCCCCTTTTATTTTATATGTCTTCCGAATTTAACGATATTGATTTGCCCCATAAGAGAAAATATTCTTTGAATTTGAATTACGCTTATCTGTTGCTCTTGTATCAAGGTCATATGTATTTCAATAGAATATTATGGTTGGTTATGGATGGATCTTTAAGGTTCATTGAAAGTGGAGGCACTACCAACCCTGTGGATTCTTGTTAAAAGGAAATATGACTAAGTGATACTTCCTCTTAAAAGGAGATAGAGCTAGTGATAAGTTAGAATTAATTCGTTCTGATTAGTATAGTCTGATGAACATACATGCAAGAGGTATTTTTGAGTATTTTTTATGACATTCATAAATGATTACTCAAAATATGAATATATTTATTTGATGCATTATAAGTATTAATACTTTGAGAAATCAAGGAGTTTAAGACTGAAAAGAAAATGCATTATGGAAAATATATTATGTCACTGCAATCTGACTGTAGTGGTGATACCTCTTTGCAAAGTTCACTAATTACTTATCAGAATAAGGAATTATGTCTGCACCTGGGACGTTATAACAAAATGGTGTAGTAGAAAGAAGAAATAAGACTCTTATGGAGATGGTTAAATCAATGTAAGTTGTTCAAATTTGTTATTCTCTTTCATATTGGTAATATGCCTTAGAAACTTTAAATTACATTCTAAATATAGTCCTTCTATGTTAGTACCTTTTACAAGGGAAAACTGATTAGTTGGAATCAAGGATGAATGTGTATATGTTTGTTGGCTATTCAAAAGAGACGAAAGGATGTTTATTTTCTTGTCATAATGAAAAGAAGGTACTTGTTAGCATGAGTACCAGATTTCTAGAATATGACTATTTAATAAACAATGTTCCTAGAAGTAAATTTTATTTACTGGACTGAACATAGAAATAACAAGTGGATCACCTGAAAATCCAAAAGTTCAATTGAAATCCAATCGACATGTTGGAATTGGCATTTCATTGTATTCAAATAGTGGGAGAAATGTCAATAGTCAAAAGATGATTGGAAATCCACTACTCCAAAGTAGTGGGAGTGAATATTTGATAAGTCGTTAATATACACTACAAGAAAAAGTTGTTCATATTCTAATACCGTAAGGTAAGGAAAGAATATTGAGACTTAAGATTCTAATTATTATGTGCTTTGTCCACAAGAACATGGTAGTGTGACTTAGTAGTAGTACTTTGTCGTAGTGGGAGAAAAGAATGAAAATTGTTCGGTTAGCACTCTTGGGATAGTTTCATGACTGGATCCTGCAGAGGTTAAGACCGACCGATTAGTAATCTAAAAGCACTGTTGGACAATGATTGCATCAGAAAATACACTTGGCTAGATCCTTTTATTATTCATGTAAAAGGAATGCTTGTGAAAGTTGTAGGTGCATGGTTAAAGTCTAAGTGGGAGTTTGATGGGATATATACTATTAACCATGTGTTTAGATATAGTATGTATTATAACAATGGCATGGTTATAAGTATAAGTGGGAGATTGTTGGAATATACTAATAACCATGCGGTTTTAGTTGGATTATTCCTAGTTGAACAATTGGTTATTCATTTATTAAATATAATGAAGTATTATTTATTTAGATCAATTGTGTCATGTGTGTCCTATTATTTATATAGTAGTTGATTTAGTGTGTAGAGCCAAGCTTATACACGGAAGATTAAATCATCGGTTCTTATAAATAATAAAGTAATGTTCACAGTCTAAGATGGAAATTGGACAAAGCCATCGGTATGATTGTAGTACAAGATTATATATAATTTATCTTGATTATGGGAATGGTATAGTTCCAACTTCTTGTGCTAGTGCGCTTTGTGTGCATTGAACGGACCAAGTAGAGATAAGTATTTTTATACTGACTATATAAAATAAACTCTCTAGCTCATCAGATGTACTTATACTCTTAATCTTGATATAGTTATTATTAGTGATGTATATTATTCATTGTCTTGATTTATCAATAGGTGAGGTCCAGGATATTTGGGTCAAATAATTCCTGATAAGTTGGATAATGATAATATGCATTTGCGAAGTAATAGCTAGTTGATAGAATCCACGTCTCGATATAGAGATTGATGACACCCCTTTATGAAAGCTTATAAGTTTCTATGTGTAAATCTGGCCAGTGGATTTTGTATCCGGCACATGGAATAAGTTAAGCGGAACTCTAAAGGATATGTATATTTAGTCAATATATATTAAATTGTCAATAATTTGATATTATTGATTGGTGTCTGTAATCTTAACGTGGGGAGTTAAATAAGATTTGATGGAAGAATTTGAAATTCAACTGAGGAGTGCAATTACGAATTTCTAGTGGAAATAATTTGTAATTTATTATGGAAAGATTAATTCTAGAGAAAAAGAATTAATTCCATAATTGGAAGCCTCATTAATTAATTCTGTGGTCCCTGTTGTGACCGAATCCAATTAGGACTAGGAGAGAGGTTTCTTGGTGGAAAAGAATCCTAGATAGTTTTGGAAAAGGGTTTTACCCTAAAACTATATAAGGAGGATTCTTGGCCAAAAGGAAACACACCAAAAACACAACAAAAACCCTAAATAGGTTTTCTCTCTCTGAAACACTTGTTCCACCCAAGTGATTATTAGTCTGGGTATTATTCGGGCACACGACAGAAGATCATGGAACTGGAGGACGATCCCGTAGATGATCTTGCTCGTGATTGAAGATTGTTTCAAGGTTGAAGTCACGCTTCAAGAGGTATTCCGTTTTATGTTTATGTAAAACTGAATTGTTTGCTAGTTTGTCTAGATTACATGTGAGTTCATGATCCTGGAATTGCTTCCGCTGTGTTTATATTCCTTCACTTCTGCCGCTGCTTCAGCCGATCAAAATACTAGGCCGGGGCTTCCTCGCATCATATCGTCTTTTCATCGAAAGATGATTCGATGTCGTGATGCAAAGGCCGAAGAAATTAATACTTTTTTTTTTTCAAAGTTGTCCTTGGAGTAAAAAAGTTTAGAGTATCTGTTTTTATTTTTCCAATGAATAAATTAAAGAGATAGAAAGGGTTAATATAGTCAATTTTATTGTCAATTAATGCTAAAATATGGATTCTTTAATCTGTGTGAAAGCCAAAAAATCCTATATTGTGGATCGGATGGAATATTGTTTTGCTTTTTGTCCCTCCCCCATATGACGGTGACGGTGACGATGACGACAACGACGATGATTATTATTATTATTATTATTATTATTATTATTATTAGTATTATTATTATTATTATTGTGTTGGCTGACTGATGCATATCTGAGTATAACTCCTCCCAAAAGGACTTACAGATTTGTCTTATTAGTTTGTTTAAAAAATACATAATTTTAAATTTGTACATAATTCAATCACAAACCTTTTCTCCAACAATATACAGATATCAATAATTTGTTTGAAGATATCAATAATTTGTTTGAAGTCACAAATTATAAATACATATTTTTAAATTTTTAATAAATTAAACTAGAACTTATAAATTGAAATGGATGAAAATAGTACTTGTTACTTTTGGAACATATTCACTTATTTATTGGTATTAGTTTTCCTTTTAATGTCAACTAACCCATAATAATGTTGTAATGACAAATAAATTCGGCACAACGTTTGTTAGATATATTTCGAGTAGTACTAATGTGGTAGATGATTATTCTGCTCTGGCATGGACAGGCAATCGGAACTGACCCTAAATCTCATGCTATTATATGATGCATATTAATTAATGTTATCAACTTTTGCACCAAATATAAAAAATATAAAATCTCGTGATACACTCTCAATCACTAAGTTCTGAAAATTTTCGTCAAGACAAACATTCTTGACTTATTTATTGGTATTAGTTTTCCTTTTTATGTAAACTAACCCATAATAATGTTATAATGACAAATAAATTCGGCACAAGGTTTGTTAGATATATTTCAGGTAGTGCTAATGTGGTAGATGATTATTCTGCTCTGCATAGACAGGCAATCCAAACTGACCCTGAATCCTATGCTATATATGATGCATATTAATTAAGAGTTTTTACACCTCATACCCATAAAATCATTACTTACTTACCGGCACTGCCTACAAATTATTGAGTGCTCATTCAGTAAATAATATTTATCCATCTACCCATTCATAAGAATGTGTTTTGACTGATTGTGACGTGATTCATGATTCTCCACGTAGGGATTTCTTTATTTCTTAATTTAGTATTTGTCAAATGCAAAATATTTTGGGTTTTTATTTATTTATTCATAATGTTTACCACTATATATTTGTATTTAATGACTCTATGGAATTTATCTACCTACTTGGAGGCAATTATTAATTTACTTTGACAAGTACTTATAAGTGGAGACCAAATTAGTGAAATATTACGATGAAAAATTATTTTATTATTTTATAAAATATCTCTTGAAGTAATTTTTGAAGTGATTTAAATAGATCATTGTATTTTCCCTGAAGTATTGATTATTTAATAAAATTAAATAATCTGACTAGTCGTGTTCTTACTAATACAAGTCATTAAATCGATTTAATTATTTTATATTTCTAATCTGGTAGATCTGTTTGTTTTATATTTATTTGGTAATTTAATTACTTGAGTTTGTTTTATTTTTTGGTTTCAAGATTGTTTCATCCCACTAATATACTTTTGATACAATTATTATCCAAAATATATTTAAATAAGTAAAAATACATAATTATTGTATCATTATCTAAAATATATTTAAATAAGTAAAAATACATAATTACACTTTTGATGTACTTGCCATCTAATATATTATCGATTTTAACACAAAAAAAAATATATTTAATTAGTAGAATGCCAATTTTTAAAATTTTCATTTCTGGTAAGCTTCTACAGTTAAAGTAAAAGTTCATTAACAGTTTTATTGTATATATTTATGGTATACCATATATCCTAATGCATACCCTTATGGTATATTTATATCCAAAATTGTACATGCATAAATTAGGTAGGGTGGGATTAGTGTTTCATTGTATACCTTTAGGGGTCGTTTGTTAGCACATGGAGTTATTCCGGAATTAACAATTCCGGGATTTTAATCCCGGTATGTGGGATAACTAATCTCATATTTTGTGTGTAAAATTGGTACTAGTATTAGCTAATACCTCAAACCAAACATGAGATAAGGATAGTTCCAAATTTTATCCCGGGGTTATAATCTTTATCCCGGCTACCAAACGACCCCTTATGGTATACTCTTTTCTAGTGTATACCTTCACAGTATACAAAATCGTACATGCATAAAATAAGGTCGCTGGGGTTACAATTTCGTTGTCTACATTTATGGTATACTCTCTTTTCCACTATATATCTTTATGGTATACTCTCTTTTTCACTATATACCTTCAAGGTATACTTCTACCCAAACTAGTGGAGTAAATTAGTTGGGGTGTTGGTACAGCTACTATGTATACCTTTATAGTATATTATCTTTTTTACTGTATATCTTTATAGTACACTTCTATCCAAAATTTCACATGCCTAAATTTAGTGGGAGTAAAATTAAATAATATATCTTTATAGTATATTCTCTTTAACACTGTATACCTTTATGGTATACTTCTATCCAAAACTAGTGGTTAATTTTAGAACATTCTGAAATCTCAAGAAACTGAAAAAAAATCATCTTATATTTTTAACTTAAAAAAAAAAACAAAGAATTATTGTGAACTATATTCTTTCTTTCTCCTTCCCTGCTTTTGGGATCCTCCATTTTCACCCAACAATATAAAATAAGAAATAAAAAATTGTTCATAGATTAGAAAGAGGTGTAGCTTTCAACTAAGAGATAGAAATAAAGAGAATCTCAACCTAATGCAATACGTAGTAAAATATTATTGGAACTCTTAAAATAATTTTTTCTGATAGAAACATTTTTGTCGCTTGAAATTGAAAAGAACCACTCACAAGTAGCAGACAATCATTAGATTCCTCTGGTCTCAACTATAAATATCTAAATCTCCATGAATTACAATGAATATATTCAATAATCAAAAGAAGAGAATGACAAAGCTAATGTGTTTTTTAAAAGGAAGATAGAGAAAGGGATGAGAAAAAGACAGGTGTTCGTTTTTTATGGGATGAGTGAGATAGGTAGGTAAGTTAATGTGAAGGCGATCATTTTAGGGTTGGTGTGATTTGAGGCGATTTTTTGGTGTGGTTTATCAGTAAAGAAGTAAATGAGTACCACATGTAAATATTGTAGGACGGAAATTAGGATAGTATGGATAGGATGGGGTAATTTCTTTGCGTTTGCGTTGCATGGATATTTTTGTAAATACCCTAATTAATTAATGTTATCAACTTTTGCACCAAATATGAAAAATATAAAATCTCGTGATACACTCTTAATCACTAAGTTCTGAAAATTTTCATCAAGACAAACATTCTTGACCATATATGTGTATCATAGAGAATCTTATCGGGCCTCATGTCATGACCACAGGGAATGGAACTATCATACCATAGACGATGATTTGTTTTTTAATCTATGTAATAGTGGTTTAGAAAAAATAACTATTATTAGGTTTAATGAATAAATTTTGGATGAAAATATCGCTATGAGTTTTATAACGATGTCCGTATTTCCGCACTCCCTTTCTCCATAAGTAATGCCTAAGAGGAGATATTTGTCTTTGACCCTTCTTTTTTAGGCAACACTTGCCCTTAAATCTCAAATTCTCCCAAATAAAGTGTTCTCTGGGCAACACTTACCGATTGATAACTTGAAAACATTGCTATGAGAGAAGCAAAGGCCAGTTTACTAAAATCATGTTAAACGAGGACAAAGTTTTAGAACCAGTCAATTTTTGGGACACCGGTGAATTTTTTTGCATGACAACCTATGCAATGACTTGCTTATTTAACTAAGCTATTTAGTAAATATTTTAACCCTGTAATCACTTTATAAGTCATTAAAAGAAAAATAACAAACACTTCCAAATTTTTAGACAAATAGCCTCCACTTTAAAAAATACGGAACTTTTTTGAAAAGTAGCCATTGAAATTCCTGAAAAATTCTTCCGAAACTTCGTCAATACCCACGAAAATTTTTTGGAACTTTGAACTAAAGGACAGTCCGATGCACAAAGTATTCCGCTCACGCAGGATCCAGAAAAGGGCCGTACCCCAAGATGTACGCAGTCTACCCTTATGCAAGCATCAATGACTGTTTCTGCGGCTTGAACCCGTTACCTCTAGGTCACAAGAAGACAACTTTAACAATTACTCTAAGGCTCCTCTTCAGAACTTTGAACTAACAAGGAAATTATCCTGGAAGTTAGTTCAAATTTAAAAGAAAATTTCCTGAGCTATTCTTCAAAAAGATTTTGTAAAAATGAACACAACAACACAAACTTTGGGTGAAACACTTTGCTTCCATTAATGAATTAACCCTTATTTATACAAGAAAAATGATAAAATCCTAACTTAGTCCCTAAGTTATCCCTAGTGGGCTTGGTGCAATATACAACTAACTTTACCCTAATTATATATATATATATATATATATATATTACACAAATAGCCTATACAATTGCATTTATAACCTAATATATATTCCAATACCCCCTCAAGTTGGAGCATGAGGACTTCTTATGCCCAACTTGTTAAGAAAATACTCGAACTGCGCCCGTCCCAACGCCTTTGTGAAAATATCGGCCAATTGGGTGGCCGTGGGCACATAGGACGGACGTATCGTGCCCCCGAAAATCTCATTCTGAATAAAGTGACACTCAACTTCGATGTGTTTAGTGCACTCATGAGATACAGGATTCCGAGCAATATGCAATGCTGCTTGACTGTCACATTTCAAATGTATCGGTGGCTTGTGCTCGATCCCAAGATTCCACAAAATCCCCTTCAACCAATTTAACCCACACACGGTCATTGTCATCCATCGATATTCCGCTTCCAGTGAAGATCGAGAAATAATCTGTTGTTTCTTCGTCCGCCACGATATCGGTGAGTCTCCTGAAGACACGTACCAATCAGTCAACGAGCGACGTGTCAACGGACAACCTGCCCAATCGGAATCACACCATCTGTGCAATCGCAGATCACACTGAGAGCTCATTACAATGCCTTGGCCCCGATACCCTTTCAAATATCGGATGACACGAAGTGCCGCCTCCATATGCTCTACCCGAGGACTCTGCATAAATTGTGACAACACATGCACACTGTAGGACAAATCCGGACAGGTAAAACACAAATAAATCAATCTCCTAACCAGTCTTCGAAAATGTTCGGGGTCTTTGATAAAACGACCAGTCGCTAGTTCCAAGATGGTTTTGCTCTATTGGTGTACCCACCAGTTTCGCCCCCAACAAAGCTGCTTCCGTTATGATATCCTAAGCATACTTTCGCTGACATAAGAAAATTCCCTTCGGACTCCTCGCCATTTCAACCCCCAAGAAGTATTAAGTGCCTAAATCTTTCATATGAAAGCATTTAGAGAGATACAATTTGAGAATTCGAATAGACCTCGAATTATTTCCGGAGATAATCAAATCATCCACATATACGAGCATATTCAGTTGCACATTTCCCTTTTTCATCGTGAATAATGAGTAATCAGAATATGATTGTCGGAACCCATATTTCTTAAGAGCAGCCGACAGCTTTGCAAACCAGCACCGAGGAGTTTATTTTAAACCATACAAAGATTTTCGGAGGCGAGACACAGTTCCTTTGCCATTCATTTAATGCCCCAGAGGTAATTCATATATACCTTTTCACAAAAATCACCATGCAAAAACGCATTGTGCACATCCATCTAATGCAATTCCCAACCTTTAGCTGCAGCCACGACCAGAAAGACTCGAACGGTCACCATTTTAGCGACCGGTGCAAATGTCTCCGTGTAATCAACTCCCTCTACTTGATGATTTTCAAAAATCACCAATCTTGTTTTGTATCATTCAATGGTATCATCTGAATTGTACTTGATCTTATACACCCATCGGCAGCCGAGAGACTTCTTACCCGGAGGTAAGCGAACGATTTCCCAAGTTTTGTTTACTTCCAATGCCTGCAACTCTTGTTGCATGGCTTTTCTCCACTTTTCATCTTTCACCGCCTCTGAATAGGAGGTAAGCTCATGTCCTTCTGTTATGGCTGCAAAAAAACTTACATGCTTCGAAGAAAAATTATCACAATTGACATAATGTGCTAGAGGATAAGGCTTACCGGAAGGTTGTTGAGAAATGGATGAACAATCAGACTTTCGGAGACAGGACGATACCTGGTGACTCAACTTTTGGACCGTATTGGTGATGAAATCTCTCAGCAAAACATTTTCCTTCTTAATCCGTTTTCCACGACCCAATTCTTCTACCATCACATCGTCTTTGATGCGTCCGTGAGCAGCATCGGCGTTCGAATCCCCATGATCCATCCCTTCAATTCTCGAAGTCATTTCTACTTGAGCGTCATTCTCAACGCCCCTCTTACTCTCACACTCTCCTCTTCTTCTTCCAAAGCTACGATTACAGGAACCGTTTCATGACTCCGTTTTTCTTTCTCCTCCTCCTTTTACGCAAATAGAAACTTATTTTCATAAAACACCACATCTCTCGATATCAAAAATTTCTCTGCCTCCAAGTCATACACCTTCCAAGCTTTCTTTCCATTTGGATACCCCACAAATACACATCAATGACTCCTACTTTCAAATTTATCACCAGTACGTATTGATTGCGAGCATAGCACAAGCATCCGCACACCCTCAAATGATCATAATTTGGTGCAACTCCCATCAAGACATCTTAAGGTGTCTTACTATTCAACAACTTAGAGGGCATCCGATTGATTAGATAACAAGTCGTCATCACACATTCTCCCCAAAATTCGATCGACATATTAGCTTGAAATCGTAGTGCTCGTGCTACATTCAATATATGTCGATGTTTTCGTTCAACTCTACCGCTTTGTTGTGGTGTCCCTACACAAGAAGTCTGAAACAACATCCATTGTTCGAAGCAAAACCCTTTTAGACTTATGAACTCGGTTCCATTGTCACTCCGGACGCATTTAAGCCGTTTATTAAATTGTCTTTCCACCATCGCAAAGAAACCTTTCAACTTTTGTCCGACTTCTTTCTTATCGATTAACAAAACCATCCATACACCTCGTGAACAATCATCAACAATAGTCAAGAAATATGATGCACCACACAAGGATTCGGTTCTATAGGGACCCCACAAATCACAATGAACTAAATCAAAAGGTTCGGCAGCTTTATTATCACTTGAAGGAAATACATTCTTAGTTTGTGTTGCCCGAAGGCATACATCACATGATTTTTCCTCTAAGCTACCTTTCCTACTCCTATCTTCTAGTACTGAAAGAGATTTGGTTACTTGCATCGAAGGATGCCCTAATCTTTGATGCCACAAATCCATCACATCGATCTTCATTGCCTTCACCGGGGGTACCGTCCGAAAGTAGTAGAGTTCGTTCTTTTGTTCACCAGCTCCAATCAACTTCCATGTAGCCCGATCCTGCATAACAGACAAATCATTAGTGAAATTTACATTGCAACCTAACTGATCAATCAATTGAGACATCGAAATCAAATTATAAGTCATTTCAGGAACATATAACACTTTCTGAAGAACCATGTCTTCGTTAAATCTAATGGATCCTTCTTGCGTAGCCATTGTACTGCTTTGGTTTAGTAGACCTACCGGACACTGTGGAATTATCCATAGATCCTCCAAAACACTCAATTGACCGGTCATATGATTCGATGCTCCCGGGTCAATAATTCACGGAAGTCGAATTTGCTTACTAACCGATGGCTTACTTGTGCTTGCTTTCTCTCTGTTCAGTAGCTCGAACAACATCTGCAGCTGGTCACTCGTTATCCCGGGCAGGTTCGTCTGTCCATGTGTAGTCATATGTCTGATTTCTCCACTCTCGGACTCAGCTCGAGCAACATTTTCCCGATTACCACCACGTCCTCGACCAGCACTCGAGCCATACTGCTGATATCCACGACCTCTGCCACCCCTGGTAGCCTCAGTTCTTCCTCTGCCACGTCCACCATTTTGAGATCCATGTTTCGGATAGTAGACCCAACCCTCCGGATATCCAATAACTTCAATGCAGCATTCCGGAGGGTCTCCACCTCGGTCGCACAAGTGACACTCCTTATAGGGCTTCCTCGGTGGGGGCGACCGTTGTGCAACAAACCCTATCACTTTCCTCCGTTCTTCTTGTGTCCATGTCATCCTCTTAACATGTTCATCTTGAACAACCTTTTGGTAAACTTGATTCATGGATGGCAACGGATCCTGGGCCAAGAGATTGGAACGGACAGTTCCATAGAGATTTTTATCCAACCCCATAAGAAATAAATTGACCATGTCTTCTTCTCTCTTTTTCTCCAGTGCAACCGTGAGACTACACGAGCAATTTCCACACGAACACGTTGGAAACTTATCGTAGTTTCCAAGTTCTTCCCACAGCTTAGCTAATTTCCTATAGTAAGCAGCAATGGATAATCCTCTTTTCTTACACCCGGCCAGAGCAGCCTTCAATTCCTGAATCCGAGGTCCGTTTCCCACTGAGAACGCTCTCAGATGCTCTCCCACAAATCTCTAGCAACCTCCATATGTGATATGGTGGTCCTAAGGATAGAATCAACGGAGTTCCTAATCCATGACACCAAAAGAGAATTGATAGTCCACCAATCTTAATAATCGACCGAATCATCGACGAAACCAAACTTTTTCCTCGCACGCAATGCCGTTCTAACGGACCGCGCTCATTCCTCATAGTTTTTTTGGGTCAACTGAACCTATGTGATAATCAAACCGGGGTTATCATTTGAGGTGATGTCGTATGGAGAGATGGTCTTCCGTACGACGACAACATCACCCCCACTCCACGAATATCGCCTCCACCAGCACCATCTGTCGGAGCTGCCATTACTTTACACTCACAAGAAGAGTTTCACGGTTGCTCTGATACCATGTAAAAATGAACACAACAACACAAACTTTGGGTGAAAACTATTGCTTCCATTAATGAATTAACCCCTATTTATACAAGAAAAATGATAAAATCATAACTTAGTCCCTAAGCTATCCCTGGCGGGCTTGACCCAATATACAACTAACTTTACCTTAATTATATACACATTACACAAATAGCCTCAATTGCATTTATAACCTAATATATATTCCAATAGATTCCGTATTTCAAAAGTATGACTATTTTTTAAAAACTTTGTAATCGCTGACTGTTTCTCTTTGAAGCGACTTAAAAACCAGCTATTCGTCAAAATAATCCAGATATTTGATTATGAAATCGCGTAGGGGCCTATTTGACGCGCGGTAATTGATTTGTAGCCTTCAAAAATAAATTCGCTAAGAAATAGCCACCTCCGGACAAGTCCCAGTATTTTATACTGGGACTGTGAATATAACATGTTCAAAGTCCCAGTATTTTATTATGGGACTTTATATATAGCTTCAGTAAACTAACCCTAGTATAAAATACCCCTTTGAACATGATAGTTCAAAGTCCCATTATTTTGTTATGAGACTTTATATAAAAAGCTTCAGTCTTATAACAAAATAATGGGGCCTTTTAATATGTTAGTTCAAGGTCCCATTATTTTGTTATGAGATTTATATATAAAGCTTCAGTCCCGCAACAAAACAATAGGACATTTGAACATGTTAGTTCAAAGTCCCAGTATAAAATATCGAGATTAATCTGGGGTGTTTTCCAACGCTAATGGAGCGTAAGTGTGCGCGCGAATTTTTGACTATTTCTCAATTAATTTTGAAACGGTGGATAAAACTCATTGAGCGTATCCAAAAATGGTACGCATCAAAATTGTAAAAATTTCGCCCAGCTGCCACTTTTAACACTGGTATTTAGTTTGAGGTCACTATTTTTATTGGTCTTATACTAGAGGCCACTTTTGGGCCTTTACTAAATAAATATTGACTTAAATTTTGATAATTGACTGAACTTCAGTCCATACGGCCCCTGGACTGAAGTTCCATCTCTAAGGACTGAACTTCAGTCATATGGCCATGGATTGAACTTCAGTCCATGGTCAAATTCCATCTTTAAGGATTGAACTTCAGTCCATATGGGCCTGGACTGAAGTTCCATCTTAAGGACTGGACTGAACTTCAGTCCATATGGCCCTGGATTGAAGTTCAATCTTTAAGGACTGAACTTCAATCCGGCCTCTGGACTGAAGTTCTATCTCTTTAAGCAAAAATGGCCACAAACTAAATGTTTTGGTATTAGTGGCCTGTGCCCAAAGACCAGTGGCAAAAATGGCCTTTCTTGCACTTTCCCCATCAAAATTTCCCGAAGGAAAATGAAGATAGCACTCTAATGGGACCCAAGGGGGGTGGGGTGGGGGGGGGGCTTATCTCACGATCTTCCCACTGAAAAGTTGTATCTCAAAATCATTCTGACATGAGAAATTAGATGACAAATCTACCGTCCCTTCAGACACCACTTTCATCCTACAAAAAGATTTTTCTTTTAACGATGTGACACAAAAGATGTTTCACAAGATCGAATCATATCAAATTGTGTGGTTGCTAACAAATCGACGAACCCCAAAGAGACAAGTGGTGTCTTTTACGTCTCAAGCCCTATAAACTTCACAAACATATAATACTCCATGTCCAGTAAAGCTAAATCGGGATGAATGTTTCAAATTCTTTCGTTAAGAATACTGTTTAGTACTAATGGATGGGATTATTTTGGAAAAGAAAATGAAGATAAAAGAGGAAAAGCAACAAATTCTCATGTATGCATCTTTAATAATTAGTATATATATGCTGCAACACTTTATAGTTGGGATTAATCAATTTGCTTCAGTACTTCACAAGTTGCTGCTTTGTGGAATTCAAAGTGATCACTATATGTTAAGAATTAATGCCTTCCTAATTACTCCAAGTGTCTTGTCAGTACTATGAATATGTTTAAGTAAATTTAACCCAAAAGAAAGACCAAAAATTAACCGCTGTAATTATGAGAACAATTAAACCACCTTTATTTGCTGACCATCTAGAAGCATCTGAAGTAGCTAGAAAGCTACTTACAAAATAAATTCACAATACTTTATTTTATATCTCTATACTAAATTTTGGGGTTATGCTACATCATTTTATTGTTTTGATTTTCTCAAGCACTAAACTACAGGTTTCATTATTAGGACAAAAGAGCTTGAGTGTGTACTTACATGCCCCTACTTACATATACTTCTTTATTTGTCTCAAATCATTTATCGTGGTTTTTCAAAAATATCTATCTAAAAAAATACTATCATTTTAGAAATTTAAGGTAGAGTTAATTATTTCTTTTCTATTTTTTTCTTAATATTAATTGATCTTGAAAATAAAAAATATAGTTAATATTTATTGGAGAGTGATTACATTCGTGAAGAATTAAATATTTTAATAAACGTAATGCTTCCTTAGTAATGTTTCTCAAGCGGAATCTTAAGGGAAATAGATACATAGCTGGACATAGAGAAAGTAATTCCGAAGAGATAAGTTCAAAGATGTAAAATAATATTTGAATTTATATGTATGATTTGACAGTAATTAATCACATACTCTAATTTTGAAGAAATGTATATACTAATCAGTAGGTCATATAAGTTGGAGCTTTTTAACTTCTTACCTCCTCCTTTGAAGAAATGTATATATACTAAAATGATTACAGTATTGTTGATAAATTATAAAGAGTCGAGCATGTAAGTCGAAGCAATAACAAAAGCAATTAAGAAAAGGAAAAAGAAAAAATATGCAAAGGTGTCCATCAAAGAGCGTGTTGACGTTTACTTCCTTTTATCACATTTCCCTACTACTTTGATTGAGAACTACTAGCAATTACTGCCAATACATAGTATTTCTCTTGTTTATTGTTTTTCATAGATGGAAAACGTAATCTAATTTCAGATCATATAGACCAAAGTAACACCTACTTATGAACTTTCCCAAGATTAGGGTACGATAAAGGGAGGGGACCAGAAAGTACTAATCATAAACACAGAGAACAGAAAAAGACAAGTAGGAAATGGATTAGCGATTACCAGAAATTCAATCACTGCACTGATCAGATAGATATGATAAGTTGTGAAGAAAGCATCAGATAAGAAACCACCAAGCAGGGCAAGTAGGAAGGCTGTGCCCATAAAATTTGTCACAGAATTTGCTGAATCTGTCGGCGAAAAATGCATGTATTCAGACAAGTACATCACCAAGTTACTTGCGCTGGCAAGAAATGCCAAGTTTTCCAACACCTCCACCACTGGTAAAAAAAAGTATCAAAATAACAAATCATATTCTCCAAAATTCATCAAATACCTAATTAATTAAGCTCTACAAGATATATAGTAGGAATTATTCCTGACAAGAAAATTTGATCTTCATGATAAACCCAAATTAGAGTTTATCAAAGAAAAATCTAGACCATGAAAAGTGTGGTGAAAAATCGATTTACTTTAACGTGCGCACGAGCTCACACAAATAAAGTTTACCTAAGACAAAGGATGCAGCAACTGAGCCACCATGACGATTGATGAGGGCTGGTCTATTTCTCCAATCTACATAGCCTTCCCAGGTGTTGAGTTTTCTTTGGCTTTCTATTTCCTGCAACGCAGACCGTGTTTGTGGAACTTAAGTGAATATATGTAAAAAAACGAATTAAAAAGCATTTTTGGAAAAAGGGAATCCACCATTCTTTTTCTGGTTTCCCAATTGGTGGTTGATATATCTCCCTCCGGACGATTACTTGAAGATGGCTCAAATGAATAGAATGGAATGATTGTATCTCCAAGAACTAATATGTATCTCAACTTGATATTATATTGAGAGTTATGAATTGACACTCTAGAGGAATAAAATCAAGAAAGGGGATTGACGAAAGCTAAGGTGATTTAAGAGTTAGTAGAGGGTGATAAGAAAGGATGGATCAGTTCAAGTTCAGGAGGATGGACTCTACCCTGTCGAAAACGACTAGTAAAGCATTTGATATGCAAAGGCTAAAAGCTCCTCCTTATACCAAAATTTGAAGAACGTTTTTGTCTTAAATTCCTAATTATGAAATAATACCTCTTTGGTACTTAACTTCTCCTTTTTTTCAGGGCAGATAGAGAAAAGGAGAGAGATGGATGAGATGTTACCTAAGATTTGGTTGCATATAAAATACTCTAGATAAACTTCAGAAAAGAATGTAGAAAAAAAAAGTACAAAGAGCACAAAAAACGTCCTAACCTGTTGCTAGGGGATAAAGGGGGGGGGGGGGGGGAAGTAAGAAAGAAAAGAAGGGAAGAGATAATTAGGAGGTGGGTTTTGTCTTGTGTTGTTTGACCAATGGCCTAAACAATAAATGTAAAGCTTGATAACCCCACCATCTCATTTATGATAAGCTGTTCATCACATAGTGGAAATACTAAAGGAGCAATTCTTTTATTTAATTTTTCAGTTAAAGCTTTGTCTTTTTCTTTATACTTCTTTCTTCCTCTCCTTTAATTTTAGCTTTTCATTTTCTTTTTAAAATTCCACTTGCTTTACTAATAAATACGTGAGAAATAAAGAATTGAATTAATACAGAAGACACGCGTTGCAACGGGATTCTTTTAGGCTTATCCCGTGGGAATCCATGGGCTACTTGGTAATAAACAAGATGACATAACAATGGTCTAATTTCGGCCTGTCATGCAATATGTCTATTGATATTTGCATTCAAAGGTGAATGAATATAAACGTGTTAAACAGTTTTAAAAGCTCCATCCTATAAAATTTGAACTGAGTTGGATATTATTTGGTAGGTTTTCGAAGAAGGTTTTTGTTTTGGTTGATGGAAAAGCTTAAAAAAGGTTTTCGAGCTCGATTTAAGTAAATGAGCTCCATTCTAAATTCGAAAGTTGCGTTAGGTTCGTATGATCATTTGTGACCGGTGGGAACTTTCAAAAGTGAAATCCGAGATCGTTTGGATAGTTTTCGCTAAAGTCCCAAAAGCTAAGAAATCGACATCTTCCCCTAGGACTCCTATCTTGCGTTTCGAAAATTCAATTCGAGATTCGTCTTCGTGAATATATCGCTTAAGTATTGTTTGACTTGTGTACAAAATTTAGGGTCATTCTGAGCTTTGTAGGGTCCAGTTTTGACCCATATAGCTGCATCAGCCGTTGCTGGTGCGTTTTTGGACGGCTTCCTTGTTTTCCTTGCACGATCGCGCTTGTTTCAGCATTGGTTTGTCTTATGGGCTGTAACGATACAATATCTTAGAATCATTTATTATTATTAAGAAGTGATTAATGGACTAAATCAATATTGTTTTGATAATGGCCAAATGATGCAATCCAAATTGGCTTAATTCCCAACCACCAAGAGCCAAGCTTGAGAGCACAAGGAATACAAGTCAAGGGCCACAGAAGTGTCTTGAAGATCATGCATTGGGGCACCATGGAAGGTGGACTGACTACGGACCAAGGAGGAACACCTAGAGTCCATTTTGAGCCGTCTCCACACCTCTCAAGAAGAGGCAGACCGCTCACTCCACTTGGCGAACCGCCTACTTGAAGATCAGCTCTCAGGATTTTTGGCCGCCCACTTTTCAGGCAGACCGCCGACTCTGCTCCACTGATGCAGACGTGGATCGCCCAGTACTGAGGTGGGGCGCCTGTTTCTCTAGGCGGGGCGCCTAGTTACGGGAAGTTTCAAGACTTGTTTTTGTGGTGTAATTCCTAATTTAGCCCTAAGTATTTCTATTGTATGAACTCTACTTAAGGGCTTTTAGTCATTTCCCAAATATGTAAGGGAGCAATATATAAGCTCCCCTTAGCCATTTCATTTCATTAGTCTAGTTTGAACATAGAATTTGAGAGAAAGAACATAGAGAGGCTTGGCCTTCTTCTTGGAGTGTGACGCTCATGTATCCCCTACGACTTGGGAACCCGAGGATTGCATCCTAGTATGAATCTAGGATTTGGTTCAAGTTTCTATTCTCCCATTTGAATTCAATCCACATATGTGAGTTTGATTCGTTTCTTTCTTCTAATTTCCTGCCTTCTCAATCTATATTTCTTGTTATCCCGTGTTTTACTTGCTTCCGCGTATAGATTATTGCTTCCGCTAGTTTAGATTGCATCAGTTGATATCATATCAAGGCTCGGGTATTGTTCTTACAAACCCTCATTCCTTGTTCGTAGTATCTTTATCTTGTTATTGTGTTCTTGTTGTTCTTGGAAAGAAAAAAAAAAACAAAAAAAATAGAAAAACTTGAAAATTACAAAAAGAAAAATTATAAACTTGTTGAATTGGAACACCCAAATATTGAAAATCATTGGGGTTTGTTCTATATGTGATTCCCGTTCTTTTGGTACCAAAATTTCATTATTTGGTGATGTATTTCAAAAAATCTTCAAACCTTAGAATTTCTTGCTTCAAAATGAAAATCAATTGATTGTTATTTGTTTGGGGTTAACACCTATTGGGGAATGTTTAGAATCATCATATACATCTCTGGGAATCATTAGAATTGAAAACAACTCAAAAATGTTGGAATTTGAGTGCAAAACGAGCCAAAAACACATTTTGCGAAGCTGCTGAAGGGTGCAGTAGGCGGACCACCCACTCTGGGAAGCGGACCGCCCACTTTGGTGGCTGCTCTCTGGATCTCTGCTAGGCGGACCGCCCCTTTACAGAGGCGGGGCACCTCTTTTCCTGATGGTTGCTCGGGTAGTTTTTTCGTAGGTTTTCACTTATTGTTCGACCCGGGCTTCTTGGTTAGTGTTTCTAGGATAATTGGCCTACTCAAAAGACACTAACTTTCTAGTGTATTAGGACATTCGTGCGTAGAGGATATTAGAATTAAAAGAAGAGTCGTAAAACTTTCTTTAGCCTCAAGTGCGCACTTTAAATAGTCGTCCGTACATCGAGTCCCATTAACTCCATTCCGAACTAATACTTGGACATACTAGTTGTGATCACCGTGGTTTCTAAGAGATTGAAGGCCTTGCCCTTGAGTGTTCATATATTGAGTGATACACATAAGGGAGTGATTTTGTGAGGTTCTTTCTTTTGGTGTTGCAATTATGTCGGATGATGATTGTGGAGATTATGGCTCATGTGGGGATGATGCAAGTTGCTATGGCTCATATGGAGATGATGGAGACTAAAGTTCCTATGATGATGTTGTTTGGGATTACAAGATGACTCAGGAAACCATGGTTCCTATGAGGGTGAAGCGGTTCACTATGATGATCGTGAGGTTGATGAAGACTATGAGAGTTATGATGATGAATGTATTGATCCTTATGCTTCTAGTCAAGAATTCGAAGATGGTGATGCTTCAAGGTACAATGTTCGTACTTAATCTACTTGTGATGAATCTGAAAATGATGATAGTGACATAGAGAGAATTGATGACGTAGTGACATAGAGAGAATTGATGATGAGGTTGATTATTTGAATTATTCATTTGCATCTTTTCTTGGTGTTTCTAATGGTGAACAAGGGAGTAGTAGAAGTCCATCCATTAGTATGGGAGGAGGTGGTGGTTGTTCCATGGGAAAGAAGAAGCTTGCACCTTCTAGGTATGCTAAGCGACCTAATGCTTCTAATTCCTATGTGGAGGGTGGTATGAGAGATGGTGTTGCTCTTGCTATAAGGGGGTTGTATTATTCTATCAATGCCGTGAAGGGTATGAGTAGTTGTAGTAGGAGTAGTGCTATGGCCAATGGAACCAAGGCGATGGGTTCTTATGGGTTCCATGGCAAGGTTCCTTCCTCGACTTTCAACAACACTTCTAATGTTGGAAGTGGATGTTACCCTAGCAATGTTGCTAGGAGAGGAGGGATAAAGGAGACCCAAGTTGTTGGTGTTGATGCTCGTAGGCATTCAGGTTTTCACTTCGACGCATTTCTACAAAACTTGGGTAGAAGTAGTTTCGTTGTTGAGGTGAATGGTTATGAAGGGAACTTGCTCAAAATTGAAGAAACTGATGCCGATTGTATTAGCACCTCTTCGATTGAAAGGCTAAGGATACCATGCCGTAAGCTAGAGGATCCTTATGAGTATAATGGAGTGTGGGTTTCCAAAGAGGCCCGAGTACTTCTATCTCACAGGAATTATAAATGTTATGTGTGGTGTGATGTGTATCCAATACAACATGTTGATGTGTGTCTAGGTGAGCCATGGATAGAAGACAAGAGGGTGCAATATAGTACTATGAAGGGTGTGTATCTTTTGGGCATAAGGCAAAGAGAGTATGACTTTGTACCTTATTGGGCAAGAGGCCAAATGTCTATTAGTGCATCTTCTTTGGCTATGCAAAGGAGCAAGGAGCTAGAACTTCATTCCATGGGTGAAAATGTGCAATCGAGGAGTCCTACAATTACAAGAAGTGGTGGAACTAGTGCAAGTGAAGGGTTGACAAGTTTCAACAAGGTGAACCCGAAGCCACAAGTTTCAAAGCCAAGTGGTTCACCAACAAAAAAGAAGGAGACATCAAGTGATGTGTCTCCAAGTCCTAGATTCTAGGTTGATGTTAAAAGTCCACCTACTCCGTCTATGGGCATTCTCGGGCCTCGTCCCCACTCGCCCGAATATGAGAGAGAAAAGGTTGAGAGGAGTAAGGAAGTGATCGGTGACATTCCTCGAGTGAAAAAAGGAGAGCATGTGATCAGTGATGTGAGTGGGATATCACCACTCGAATCTATACCCGACCTTGAAAAGAAAATAAGGGAAAAGAGAGAGGGAAAAGAATCATTGAGAGTGAGGGCACCCCTTATTTTAACCTTAACCCTTTATCTTTTTCTTCTACTTATGTGAGTACTTGTGTAGGTATTCTTTGAGGCAAATTGATGGAGCCTCAACCATGTTCTAAGGTGGAAAGACAAGATGAAGACGATTCAAAATGTGAGCTATAAAGTGGAGAAACTATTTATGACACTTCAAGTGCATTGAGTGAGCAAGATGGCCACTCAAAGGTATGTGTTAGTTCTTCTTTCCTTGAGCATGTTACTTCCTTGTCTTATGATAGTGCTTGTGATAACTCCACACTAGTTGATGATATGTATGATTATAATATGTTTGCAACTAGTGTAGAGTCTATTGGTCAACTTGTGAGTGCATATGAATCACTAGTTGAGAGGGTTGAAAAACCACATCATGATGTGAGCTCGATTTTCATTGAACCTCTCTTTAGTGAGGATATTGTGGTTGACCTTGATTGTGAACCTTGTTATGACACACCACCTATATTTGATAAAGGAGAAGTTGAATTGCAATGAATATCCCATTCTTCCCTTTGAATGCCTACTTGATAGTGGTGGTCTCTTGTGTCGTAGTAAGGATGGTCGTGACCTTGAGGAGTCTCTAGTGTATGAGATAGATCGAATTGTTTTCAATGACTCCTCAAGTGTAGATGTTATCTCTAGTTTGAGAACTTCACCTTTGCTTGCTAATGAACTTGAAAAGTGTGCCTATACTAATCCTTTGTATGAGGGAAACTTCAATGGAAATGGTGATTTGCATCAAACTAGAGTAGAGCGTGAGTTCAGACCTCCATAGTTTGGAAAGCTTAACTCTATAGATAATCCATTTTTTGAGACCTCCCTTGGGAGTTTGTCTAGCGAGGAGGATTGTCTTGGAGGTAAAAGTGGAGGTGAGAAGGTACCTCTTGGTGTGTGTAAGAGTGCTTTTAAGAAGGGGAGTAGAGTATTTGATGTTAGTTGTCGCTTGAACTATTTTGCTTACTCCATTCCATATGTTGATCACACCTTGAGTGTTGAGCATGCCAAAGCCAGTGTGTCACATTGTAAAAATGTTGGTTTGAAGGCTTGGTGTATTGGTAGTGAGCTTAGGGGTCATAGGGAATTTGATTGTTATGTCTTGCATGTTCCATATCCTACTGATCTCTTTGCTTGTCTTTGTGTTGGATGCACTTCTTTTTTGAGTCAAGTAAGCTTTTTATTTATCATTGATGCTTTCTATCATAAGAGTGTGTTTTCCACACTTTTGAAACTAATCTACTCTTGTAATGGGAAGCTTTGTTTGTGCTTGTTTTGGATGTAGGCTTACATGGTTTGATTTTGAGGACGAAATCCTTTCAAGAAGGAGAGGATGATGCAATCCAAATTGGCTTAGTTCTAAACCATCAAGAGCCAAGCCTGAGACCACAAGGAATACAAGTCAAGGGCTCCAGATGCGTCTTGAACATCATGCATTGGAAGGAACTCCTAGTGTCCATTTTGAACCGTCTCCACACCTCCCAGAAAGAGGCGGACCGCCCACTTCACTAGGCGGACAGCCTACTTGAAGATGAGCTCTACGGATTCTTGGCTGCCCACTTTTCAGGCGGACCGCCCACTCTGCTCTACTGATGTATAGGCGGACCGCCCAGTACTGAGGTGGGGCGCCTGTTTCCCTCTACTCAGCATCAGGCAGGGCGCCTATTTCTCTAGGCGGGGTGCCTAGTTACGGGAAGTTTCAATACTTATTTTTATGGTGTAATTCCTAATTTAGACCTAAGTGTTTCTATTGTGTGAAATTTACTTAGAGGCTTTTAGCCATTTCCCAAATATGTAAGGGAGCACTATATAAGCTCCCCTTAGCCATTTCCTTTCATTTGTCTAGTTTTAACATAGAATTTGAGAGAAAGGACATAGAGAGGCTTGGCCTTCTTGTTGGAGAGTGACACTCATGTATTCTCTACGACTTGGGAACCCGAGGATTGCATCCTAGTATGAATTCGGGATTTAGTTCAAGTTTCTCTTCTCCTATTTGAATTTAATCCACGTATGTGAGTTTGATTCGTTTCTTTCTTCTCATTTCTTATCTTCCCAATCAATATTTCTGTTATCCTGTGTTTTACTTGCTTCTGCGTATAGATTATTGCTTCCGCTAGTTTAGATTGCATCACCAAATCAGGTGGCATATTGGTTTTAAAACATGACATGTTGTGTTTCTTGTAAATTGTCCAAATTAATATTTAAGCCTGTTGATGCAATCTAAAATGCGGAAGCTAAAAGTAACGATAAAAGCAATACGTACTTTAAACGTTGTTCAAGTTAGCACCGAGGAACAAGTGTCGATACACCCTCAAAGAAGTCAAAAGACACCTATACTAAATGAAGGATCCTCAAGAGATACAACGACTCTTGTAAAAAGTTCGATCAAAGATGGATCGATGTTCAATTGGAGGCACCTAGAGAAATTAAGCCAAAAGGGTTTTTCATTGAGAGGAATCTCAAGTGTTTAATTCAATATCAAAGGTGTCTAATGAACAATAAACCCTAAGGGAGGTATTTATAGGTCTTACTCTCATAGTATTAAATTTCATAATAGCCCACTAATTGGGTCAAAACAATAAGGACCACTCAGGGTCAAAATAGGAAATTTTCCTAAAGTTCATTAAAATCCCGTCACTGCAGTAACCGGGGAAGGCGCTCCACCTCTGTCCACTAGGCCCCCCGCCACAGGAAGTTCTGAGGGTGTTCCAGAAAGAGGCATTCCGCCTCTACTCAGGGGCACTCCACCTCAGCAAACTTCAGAGAGTTGGAACTTTGACACTTAGCTTCATTTGGAGTATTTTATGGGGAGGCAGTCCGCCCACCCCCTGAGGTGGTCCGCCCTGGCCCGAAGCTTGTTTTGCAGTAGCTGAGGAGTGCTGAGATGCTCTCCCTTGGTGCAGGGGCGGTCCGCCCTCACATGTGCTGGAGCGCATGATCTTCAAATCACTCCGGAAGTTTCTATCTTCCAAGCTATTCCAAACCAAGTGTAGATGAGCATCTTGAATCTCTTTATATTGACTTCGAGTGAATGCTCTTGAGGCAATTGGGATTGCATCATCTTCCCCTTCTTGAGAAGATTTCATCCTCGAAATCAAGGCATCATCCTCCAATGTATCATCACCTACATCACAAAGAATCAAGTTAGAAACATTGAAAGTGCTAGAAACATTATACTCACCTGGCAAGTCGATCACATATGTATTGTTGTTGATCTTTAATAGCACTTGGAATGGTCCATCCCCTCTTGGTGCCAACTTCCCCTTCCAATGGCTTGAAATTCTCTCCTTGCGGAAGTACACCCACACCCAATTACCCTTTTTCAAGTCCAACTTCTTTCTTTCCTTTTTCTTCTAGGATGCCACCTTCTCATAGGCATCCTCCAAGTTCTTCCTCACCTTAGCATGAAGCTCAATCAAAGCTTTAGCCCGGCTCTTACCTTCAAAACTAACAACTGAATCTCTAGGAAAAGGGGTAAGTTCAGGTGGAATCAAAGGGTTAAAGCCATAAACACACTCAAATAGAGTCATACCAATCAGTCTATGCAACATACGGTTAATGCAAAATCCATGAGTTGCAACCTATCAATCCATGTCCTTGCCCTTACCTTTGGTTATAGCTCAAAGTAGAGCACCTAAGGTTCGGTTCACCACCTCGGTTTGCCCATCGATTTGAGGGTGGTATGATGTAGAGAACAATAATTTGGTTCCAAGAGCACCCCACAAGAACCTCCAAAAATAGCTAAGGAACTTAGAGTCTATATCACTCACAATGGTACGAGGCACCCTATGCAACTTTAACACATTATCAATGAACAAAGAAGCAACATGTTGTGCATCATGAGACTTTTTGCAAGGAATGAAGTGTGCCATCTTTGAGAACCTATCAACAACAACATAAATGTTGTCATGTTCTTCTCTAGTCTGTGGCAATCCTATAACAATATCCGTAGAAATATCAACCCTTGGACTAGTAGGAACAGGCAAGGGAGTGTACAAGCTATGGGTGTTTGACCTAGACTAAGCCTTCTTGCAATCTAAACAAGCATTGCAAAAGAGCTCAACAAGAAGTCTCATCTTAGGCCAATGAAATTGCTCTTAAGTATGGCTAAAGTCTTGTCCAGCCCAAAGTGACCCATCAAGCCCCCACAATATGCCTCATGCACTAGCAATTCTCTCATGAGGACTCGGGTACACACACTCTCACATTCTTGAAAATGTAGCCATCTACCTATTGGTACTTCTCCACCCTTTTACCTCTCACTAGAGCATCATGAATACTCTTTAGCTTTGGGTCATGTTCATACATCAATTTAATGCTCTCAAAACCCATAAGCCTAGAAGCTAGAGTAGAAGGTAGAGTAAACTTTCTAGAAAGTGCATCAGCCACAACGTTCTCCGTTCCCTTCTTGTAATGAATTACATAAGGGAAACTCTCAATGAACTCTACCCGCTTGGCATGCCTCTTTTTCAACTTCTCTTGGCCCCTAAGATGTTTGAGTGACTCACGATTACTCTTAATCACAAATTCCCTAGGGCAAAGATAGTGTTGCCAATGAGCTAGAGCTCTCACTAGGGCCTACAACTCATTGTCATACGTAGAGTAATTCAAGGTTGGACCCTTCAACTTCTCACTAAAGTAGGCAATAGGTTTCCCATCTTGCATGAGAACACCTCCAATACCAACCCCTGAGGCATCACATTCTACCTCAAATGCCTTGCCAAAGTCGAGCAATTGCAACAAAGGGGCCGTACATAACCTACTTTTAAACTCTTGGAAAGCCTTCTCTTGAGGCTCTCCTCACATAAATGGTCAGTCTTTCTTCACCAACTCGGTGAGTGGTGCGGCAATGGTGCTAAAGTCCTTCATAAATCACCTATAGAAACTAGCAAGGCCATGGAAACTCCTAACATAAGAAACGGTAGTAGGAGTAGGCCACTCTCTAATGGCTTCAACTGTGGACTCATCAACTTCTACACCATTGGCACTAACAATAACCAAGAAAGACAACCTTTTCAACACAAAAGACACGCTTCTTGAAGTTTGCATAGAGCTTTGCGGCTCTTGGCACCTCAAGGACTTGCCTCAAGTGGACAACATGATCATCTATTGACCTTAGTATATATCAAGATATCATCAAAATAGACAACCACAAACTTGTTGATAAACGATTTCAACACATGGTTCATTAACCTCATGAAAGTGCTAGGTGCATTGGAGAGGCCAAAGGGCATCACCAACCATTCATATAGACCAAACTTGGTCTTGAATGCGGTTTTCCACTCATCACCCGATTTCATTCGGATATGGTGGTAGCCAGACCTAAGATCTATCTTCAAAAAGACGCTAGAACCAATTAGCTCATCAAGCATGTCATCAAGTCTAGGAATAGGATGCCGATACTTTACTGTTATCTTGTTGACGGCACGACAATAAACACACATCCTCTATGTCCCGTCCTTCTTTGGCACAAGAATCACCGGTACGGCCCACAGACTCAAACTCTCACGAACCAAGTCTTTGTTGAGCAATTCATCCACTTGCTTTTGCAACTCTTTTGTATCTTCGAGATTGCTCCTATAGGCCAACTTGTTTGTGATTTGGGGCCCCGATACAAAGTCAATTTGGTTCTCAATCCCCCTGAAGAAGACCACTAGGCATCTCCTTGGGAAACATGTCCTCGAAATCCTACAAAACATACCTAATAGCACTAGGCAAAGGGTTAGGGTTAGTAGCAAAATCACTATCAAAATCAAAACCATACCCTTATGCACTAGATAAATAAGCATCTTTGTGCCATCATTACCACTCAAGCACTCACCTGGTTAGAGATGGTGTGATTGCTTGATTCATGGCTATAGGCCTAGTCTCCATGGGGGACTTAGCTTTAGTCGCCTCTTTCAATTCCCTCATGCGCCTATAAACATCACACACTTGCTTAGGTGTCAAGGGCTCAAGTGTGTATCTCTTGCCTTCATGCTTAGCCGTGTAAGTATTGGCTCGGCCATCATGAACCACATATCTATCATATTGCCATGGCCTACCAAACAAGAGATGACAAGCTTGCATAGGCACAACATCAAACATGAGCTCATCTTGATAAGTCCCAATCTTGAACTTGATCAAGACTTGCTTCACCACCTTCAACTCCCCACACTCACTCAACCATTGCAATCTGTATGGATGTGGGTGTTTAAGAGTAGGCAACGTTAATTGTGACACCAACAGGGCTCACCATATTGGCACAACTACCCGAATCAACTATCATTGAGCACACTTGCCCCCTTCACTCTATATCTAGCATGGAAGAAGTTCTTCCTTTGCACATTCTACTCCTCCTAAATAATCATGGCACTCAAACTTCGACGTACCACAAGAAACATATTAGGATCATCACCCTCCACCACTTCCTCTTCACCCTCAACTCACTCATCTTCCTCTACTCCCTCATTTTGGGCTCACTTTCTTGCTCATAGACCAACCCATCATCCATAATTATCATTGTTTTACTGGTGGGAAAATCTTTAGCAAAGTGCCCATATCCCTTGAACTTGTGGTATTGAAAAGAAGAAGCACTAAGAGTATTCTATTGAGTTTTAGAGTTACCTCCCGACTCCTTAAAGTCACTCCTTGGTGTTGCCTTCTTAAAGGGCTTCTTCACATCTCGGCTTCTACTAGCACCACCGGTATTCGGGCTCTTCCAATCCTTAAATCTGCTCATGGGAGTAGAAGTAGTACTTTTATAGCGAGTGATTTTGCCTTCCTTACTCCACTTTTCAGCTTCAACGGCAGCGTTGTATGCATCTTGGAGTGAATGGAAAATATGCAACCTCAATTGAGAAGCCATCGCTCGGTTTAAGCCACCCTTGAACCGAATGATACCTTGCTCCTCATCTTCCACCTCTATGTCAAGGGACATTCGGTTCTTTTTGAACTCATTGAAGTATTTATCAACTGACTTGAGACCTTGTTTCAATTCATAGAGTGTCTTGAGTTGCTCTTGTCGGTATTTGGGTGTCACATACTTGTTATTCATCACTTTCTCCAGTTCTTCCCAAGTAAAGCATACGGGGCAATCCAATAGCACGTCTAGACCTCTTAACTGACTCCCACCATGTAGAAGCATAGGCCTCAAATGAAGCAATAACATAGGTAGCCTTCTTCTAATCCGACATGTCATTAGTATCATCGACACACTCCAATTTAACCTTCCACTCTAAGAACTTTTTCGGATCACTAGTCCCTTTGAAGGATGGGATAGTGATCTTCACATTATTCAAGTTTTTATCACGACCTCCACGGTTTGGTTCCGGTTGACCCCCATAGTAGTCATCATAACCATCATATTCACATCTCAAGTTCCTTCTCACATATTCCCCTTGAGGTCCACGACCTTGTCCATGACCTCTATTCATACCTCGTTCTCCTTGCATTGGCCTCCAATTCGGATAAGGTGGCTCATATTCATCATAGTTATTCAAAAGCTCGGTAATCTCCCCTTCTTGAACATCAACATCTTTCTTCTCGGGAACCATATTCCTTCGGGGCCTCATAAATGGTGAAACATTGGCTTGGGGATTGCCCAAGGGTTGGGGAATAACCAAAGGTTGGGAATACCCAACACTCTCTCACGATGAGTAGTTTCTTCTCTCAACCATTGTTGTTGAGCCACTTCGGAAAATTGATCTATTTTCACGATTGAACCATCACTAGTACCTTCTCCGGCATCTTTTTGAACACTCGGAGTTCTTTCTCTTTCAATGTTTTTAATTCTTACACTCATTGCTTTCACCTTGGCCAAGAGATAGGCCAAAGTGGTTTTTGGCACTTCTATGGTCTTTTCTCCTTCTCCTGCCATGTACCTTCAAGTATCAAAACTAAAGAAGAGGTTAGTGTAATAAGACCCCACACGCTCCCTCACTTTTGAATGTCACTCGGGAACACTCAAAGTAAGGTAGGATCACTCAAGCTTGATTCAAAAGGCTCCTCGTATTGAAAAACCTCCTCAATAACCTACAAAGCCCACAAGAACCAAATACTCATTGGGAAGAGTGAGTTAATGTGACTCTATGGATGGACGGCTATTTGAGTGAGGACTTGAAGCCAAAGAACCTCTATGAATCTTCTTTGAATTCCAACTCCAATCTTGCACGAGTTATCCTAAGAGCTCAATGAACTAGTACTAATTAAGTAGGAAGATTACTCAAGCAGTACTAGTCGGAAGTAGTGAAAACAAAGAATAAACGTAAAGCTAGGAAATAAACTACCCTGGTGCCGTAATAGGATCAGGCGCTCCGCCCTGGGGGGAGGCACTCCGCCTGAAAAAGTCTAGAGAGGGACTTCAGGCTAAGGCGGTCCGCCTAATCTGCAGGGCGCTCCGCCTCAGTGCAGTTTCTGCAATTTTCTACAACTTTCAACTTCGCGTTTCGACCCATTTTTCAGAAAAAAATTTCAATCGACACTTGTTTCTTAATTCTAAGGGTAACCAATAGTGTATTTAATGGTTCCTAACAATCCACAATGACTTCCAATCCAAATCAAACAACAACATGCTTCGATTTCTTAGATTTGAAGTAATTTTCAAAAGGATTTAAAAAGTAGGGTTTGATTCTTCAAACTTTTCAACCATAATACCAAATCATGATATAATTGTACCAAAATAATGGGAAAATAATATAGAACAATCCCCAAAAACATCCAACAATTGGGGAATCAAATCTAAACTGTTTTGATGATTTTTTTTTTTTGTGATTTTTCAAATTTTTACTTTTTTTTTGTCAAAAAAGAAAGTAACAAGAAATCTAAAGATAAAACTGATGTAGGCACGAAGAACATGATTGGTATTATTGAAGCCAACTTGTTCCTTGCTATGATACCGACTGATACAATCTAAAATACGGAAGCTAAAAGTAACGATAAAAGCAAGACGTAGTTTGAATGTTGTTCAAGTTAGCACCGAGGAACAAGTCTCGATACACCCTCGAAGAAGTCAATAGACACCTATACTAAACAAACGATCCTCAAGAGATACAATAACTCTTGTAAAAAGTTCGATCAAAGATGGATCAATGTTCAATTGGAGGCACCTACAGAAATCAAGCCAAAAGGGTTTTTCATCGAGAGGAATCTCAAGTGTTTAATTCAATATCAAAGGTGTCTAATAAACAATAAACCCTGAGGGAGGTATTTATAGGTCCTCCTCATTAAATGTCATAATAGCTTACAAGTTGGGTCAAAATAATAAGGACCACGCAAGGTCAAAATAAGAAATAGTCCTAAAGTTCATTAAAATCCCATCACTGCAGTAATAGGGGGAGGGGCTCAGCCTCTGTCAACTAGGTGCCCTGCCTCAGGAATTTACGAGGGTGTTCTAGAAAGAGGTACTCCGCCTCTACTCAGGGGCGCTCCGCCTCAGCAAACTTCAGAGAGTTGGAACTTTGACACTTAGCCGCATTTGGAGTATTTTTAGGGGGAGGTAGTCCGCCCAACCCCTGAGGCAGTCCGCCCTGGCCTGAAGCTTGTTCTGGAGTTGCTGAGGAGTTCTGAGGCGCTCCTTCTTGGTGCAGGGGCGGTTCGCGCTCACATGTGTTGAAGCGTATGATCTTTAAATCACTCCCAAAGCTTCTATCTTCCAAGCTCTTCCAAAAATGATGTAGATGAGCGTCTTGAATCTCTTTAGCTTGACTCTGAGTGAATAGTCTTGAGGCAATTTGGATTGCATTACCTGTAATGGCTGCCACGTTAGCAAGCTTTGTAGGTTAAAATCTAGTCTTAAATGGGTCAAACTCATGTGTGGACTAGAGTTAAGCATACATTGGATAGATGGCCATTAAGAGGATATTAACTTTTAGATGTGTATAAGTGATAGCAATTTTATTTTAAGTCCTATCCATTGCACCTGTAAGAGATAAACGCTTATTCCACTACCATCAGCGAAGCAACTATGTTGCACTCCTTTGTAGCTTCTTACAATTAATTTAAGAACAAGAGTTTCAGAACAACTATAATCATAAACAACATCTATCTTCATCAAAGGTATTTACATATCCTCTTTATCATCATCATCATCATCATCATCATCATCATCATCATCATCATCAATAACAATAACAACAACAACAACAATAACCACAACAACAACATACTCAGTATATCCTACTAGTGGTATTTGGGGAGGGTGAGATTTACCCAGACCTTGCCCCGACCAAGGTGGATCCTCTTTATCATCATTGCTACTATTTATTATCATTACTGCCATTATCACCTTGCTATTCCTTGATATATGCATAGTAATCCTTGATATTTAGGATGAACTACTTGACTTTAGAGGATGAGATTAAGCGAGCGATTGAGTTGTTTGTGAGGGATTTAATTTAAAAAAAAATTTAAAACACTGTTGAAATTAGAAAATTTAATGAAATGGAACTCAATTATGGAAACTAATAGTATATTTGGACTCGTGAAGTTATGGGACGTCCGTAAATGTATAGAATTATGGGTTTTCGGCTAAGTCCGACCTAGGAGAATTTTGGTAATTTTATATCCCTCTCGGTCAAGACATTAAATAGGCATCTTTCGGGCACTTATATGTGTGTTTGGACTTGTTTGGCGCAGAGAAGGATTTTTCTGAGGGACACCGGCCAGGAAAGGAGGTTGCGCAGTAGAGTTATCAGCCCAATACTTGGGGGTAGGTGATTCTATCTACTTCTTTGATGGCCTTTGGCCTTTTGGATATTCTATTCACACGTTCTTTATGTGAATAGCTGCCGATAGGGCATACTTATTACGTTATATGAGGCTAGATATTACTATATTACCTATACTTTCACCTCGTATTCATGCGTCTACTTGTGATATTTATTAGTATTTTGAATTCAATTGCTCTCATTTGGTATGTGTTATGTTGTAGGAATCATATTGATGATATAAAGCATTCACGGAGTAAAATTTGTAAATTTCAAGAGTTTTGAAGTATGAGTATATGCCAAAAAATTGAGCAAGAAGTAACGAGTCGACCAGAGGAGTTGATGGACTTAGCAAAATGTGGAATATGATGTTTGAAGACAAGGCTATGGTGCATGTTGTACTACTGTCACATCTTCAGACTATGGAAGGCTTATTTACAAGAGATGCCTTCAGCACAACCTTCACCATCAGAGGCTGTTTGGCATGCGATGCCCAGAGAAAGCCTTTCAAGACATCAACATCAATGTTTACGAAGGCTGTTTCAGAGGCGGCACCTTCAGGACAACCTTGCACCCGACGACCCCAACTTATCCAACTTAGTGTAGGAGTTGGTTTAACTTGGCTTAGTAATTTGTAAACACTATAAATACATCTTGGAACCCAATTGGAGGGGACTTTTGGCCTATTCCATATCAAAAATAGGAAAGGAAGAGAAAGATTAAGATTCAAGGCTCTACTTCATCCATCTATCCATATTATTGTGGTTTTATATGCTTATAGTTATTTCTTATCTTAGAACATGACTATGAGTGGCTAAATCACCCATTCTTGGGTTGATTGACCCACTCTACTGCTTGTGTGATTATAATTATTTTGTTATGAGGGAACTTTGTTATCCTTCCTATTTATGTTGTTTACAAATTTCATGCTAATTAGTTAGTAGGATCCCTCTTCATTCTTGTTATGACTAGGAATAGATTCATGAGTTAGGGTTAAACGCATAACAATATTTCAACCTAAAACAAATGCATTACTTTAGGTTGTCAAAATGGTGAACATGACTATTGATCCTTACTATGAACCATAAGTGGAGTCCTCCCTATCTTCATTAGTTAATTGGAATAGTTGATTAGTGAAAGTTATTATTACTTAACGGAAACTGGTAGTTGTAAACTCGGAGCACTTGTTCAATAGGAAGAATCAAGGGGAGTTAATGGCACAATACTTTAGCACAAGTAGTAATTGAGGAAACTAATTTTAGGCTTCAAATCTGTTGAATCAAATCTATCTTTCTATACTTGTTATTTACTTTCATGTTTAGTAGTATTAGTATAAAACCAAACAAAGACATACAGTCAAAGTTGACTGGGTAGATAATTTGGATAGATTAACTGCTAGGAGTCCTGTTCTCTGTGGGATTCGACCTCGTGACTTTAAGTACCGAGCTATATTTATTGCGATCTCTTAGTCCCTTTTATAGGGTGTAATTGAGTGTGATCAAATTTTGGCTTTGTTACTGGGGAGCACAGTGTATTTCTAGCTTTTAGGATAGTTGAGTTGTTAGTTCAATTACCTTCACCTCTGTACATATTTTTTTTGTTTATATAAATAAAAGAAGACATAAAAAGTATGGCATCAGGAAATTATATGTGGCTAGGTGATTGTTCATCTGATTGTCCACCTTTGTGTCCTAATTGTGGAGGAAAATACTCGTGGAAATACTGTAATTCTCATATGTGTGGTGGTCAAGGTTCATTATTATGGTTGTGCTAATATGTCTTATTCTTCCTCGAGTCCCTATTATAATGGTTATTCTTTCTCTTGTGATGATAGTAGGTTCAATAAAGTGGAGGATTCCGAGAGAAAATATGAAGCTAACATGAAGAATATTCTGGACATACGTAGAGCACAATTATGCCGCTTCAAAGATCAAGTGAATCAGTTGGCAGCACTTGTTGAGAGAAAACGTGAGGATGACCTGAAGAAGATTCGAGAAAGGCATCAAGCCTTTATTTGCCATTTGGAAGTCCAAGTAAATCAACTGGCTGCATTTTTTGGACTTCAAAAACCTAGCCAAGAATACATGGAATTAGAAGAAGAAATCATGGATATTACTGAAGAGTTAAAACTTGAATTTCTATTGGAGGAGACAAGAGTTGAAAGCCAACCATCTAGCCATATGGTGTGGGAAGATGCCGATGATGAAGATTTGGTACTAGAGTCAGACAATAACATTGAAACTGAAATTCTAGTTAACTCTAAGTTGTGCCAGAAAGAGGATTTCAGTAACGAATCCAAAGTGGGCGGGTTGCACCATAGACACTTTTCTAAATTTATTATAGAAGGGGACATGAAAAGTGATCCTTCTGAGCAGATTGAAGAATTGAAGGATGAGGTGTATTTTTTCAAAAGCAAAAAGTCAACTAGGCAATGTGGCTAGCGACCAATTTTATAAATAATAGAAAAAAGTAAAATTCCTCAATGAGGATGATACAAAGTCAGGAGGGTCAAACCATACCTTACATCATCCTATCGAGGGGAGAACCTCGTGCTCTACACGAATGCAAAAAATAAGAACTAGCCAACAACAAATACTCTATGATCATCACAAAGTTTATAACCCACTCTGTGATGATATTTCATATGATAATATTACGATAATGGAAAAACATAAAGGTCAGAAAGAAAGTGGAATTGTGCAATCCACACTTTCTTTTACAAGCAATGAAATAAAATATGTTAAAAGGCCCTAGAATCCTAACTTGGTGAAGTATAATTAATGGTTCTCTATCATCATCTGGTGCAAGCTAATTCGAAGAAGAAGCTTAGCAACCAAGGAGCAAGGGAAAACAAGAAACAAAGATAAAAGCAAGACAAATCTTCACTTCGTTTGAATGATTCCGAAGAACTAGTCTCGAACCAAACAACAGGAAGGAAAAATACTCACCTATACTAGGCAACAATCCTCAATAAGATATTCATGCTTCTTGCAAACTAAATAATCAAAGAAGAAGTCGTTCTAATGGGTACACCGATCGACCCAAGTTCTTATAAATCCCATGTCGGGGTTCGGCTCTCATCGGAGTCTTAATAGCAACTGCTATAACAAATATTCATCAACAACTACTGTTGACATCCAATTTTGTCCGAAAATTTTAATTAACGCCTAATTATTTTAAATAAGGTCAATTTTGAAAATTAAAAAGTAAATTGTTGATTTTAAAGAAAATGAATCTAAAATCACAATACGTAGCTCAAATTTCAGTCTACCCATGCAACCCCCTCTATTTCTTAATTTACATTAAAAAGAGGCTAAAATCATATAAGCTTAAAAATCTAGCCTATTCGTGCAAAATCTGCATAGATGATACACACACCCCTATTCCATTTTCCCTAATTTCATAAACCAAAGAACCAATTCCCTTAGTTCCCAACCCGTAACCCAATCCAAATCCCTAACCCATTCCTTACCCGATCCATTCAAAATTGACCCTATGCCAAAAATGATGCCCTCCCTTCGATTCCAGCTCAATTGTACCAGCAAGCTTATCAATTGGAGCCCGTTAGAGGGTCATTTTTGGTATTTCTTCCAACCCTAAAAACCCTAATGGTTCATATACAAGCCGTTGATAGTGAAAAATCAGAAGAGATGAGGAGCCGTAAAAAAAGGGGAGGAAAATATTAAGAAAATGGCTGTCACAGTTCTATTAAAAAATAAGTTTTAATGTCTCCCATTCAGTTTATGCATTTTCAGTTTGTTTAGTTTGATTGCTGGTATTGTTTTCATGGTTTGTGTGTTATCACGTCACTACTCGAGTCGTCGACCTTGTTAAAGTCGCTGCTTTATTCGAGTCGCTTTTCTCGAATCCTTGTCCCCTTCACGTCTCGTAAAAAGGTAAACTCCTCGACCGCACCTTTATTTCTTCCATTTACAGATCCTATGATTATGTTGTATTGAGGTATGTCAATTATTAATTTAAGCATGTATATGAGTTCGAGTTCTAAAGATCAATTCTTTACTATTTGTTATATTGCCCTGAATCTACAATCATGGTTCACATGCTTACTTGTAAGTTCTGCTTTAATCGGTTACTTTAAAATATGTAATCTGTTGACTAGTATGTCAAGTAACCTGGTAAGCTAATTTAGCAAGCTACGCATTTAGTTAATTTTTGGATTAAGCACTCTGTAATGTGAAGAAAATAATTGTCTTTTTTGGATGAAATTGTTGATAGTGCTCAAAGTTTAAAAATGCATTCTTAATAGGTTGATAGGATTCTGTAGTACTTTGCTTGAAACGACCTCGGTCAGTCATTTCAGGAGATAGAACTCCGATTTGCGTGCCAATAATTTTAAAATCTTCGTAAGATCCATTGGGACTTAAATGTAAAATTTGAGCTAAATCAGATCTCGTTTGGTAGGCATCGGAAGAAGTTTTCAGTTTTTATTGTCGAAAAATATTAAAAAGAGATTTTTGAGCTCGGTTTTGGCGAATGAGTTCCTATTCAAAATTCGATAGCGCCGTTAGCTTCGTATGATTATTTATGACATTTGCAAACTTTCAAAAACGAATTAAGTTGTTTGGCTAGTTTCCGCTAAAATGCCGAAAGTTAAATAATTTGACCTTTTTCTATTTAATTTGCATATTGAGTTTCAAGAGTCCGATTTAAGATCCGTCTTAGCAA
Source organism: Petunia x hybrida (assembly GCA_037355625.1). Taxonomy (NCBI): domain Eukaryota; kingdom Viridiplantae; phylum Streptophyta; class Magnoliopsida; order Solanales; family Solanaceae; genus Petunia; species Petunia x hybrida. The sequence goes on from JBBBVM010000360.1 coordinate 1,114,215, forward strand.
GTATGTTACATATATTTTGTATAACTTGCTTGAGAAATTTGGGATCATTTCGAATTTCATAGGATTCCGTTTTAATTTTTGTCACGAAACAAAAAGAAATATTGAAGAAAAGGAAAAAAAGAAGGAAAACATAAAAAAGATATCAAAAGTAAGGCGGTGGCTTTAAGCTACCCCTTAGCATAAAAATAGAAGATCAAAAACGAGAAAATAACGAGAGAAAGAAAATGAGAAAGGACAAGGAGCAGGAAAATAGTAGAATTTTTTCCCCGAAATATTCAGGTAATGATATAAATTTATTATTTTATTATATAACGTGTGTTTGAATATATTTCTACAGTTAAAATTGGGATATTAGATATCATTTTAATAAGTTCAATTAATAGTTTAAAGTGTTTATTGGACCCTGATAATGGGATTGAGTATATATTCGTACTAAGTGAGTTATGGGCAACATATAAATGTAATTTATTTAGGGTTTGATTATATGATCTTAAACCCTGAACATAGGTCTGGCCTGTGTATTGCGTATGCGAATAGGGTATTAGGTTCCTAACCAGAATGCCCTAAAACGTAAGGAATGAAGATTTTAGCCTAATTTGATATATTTTTCTGCTTATTGAACACAGTGGGATCGTTTGGCAATGAATCCAGAAGACAAAGTGGTTGTTGAGTAGGTGTGCTAACTCTGTAACAAGGTAAGTATTTATGTCCATTTCATTGGAGGCCCTTGGCCTTGTGGATATTCTACCACGTGTTCCTTACGTGTGTAGCTGCCGATAGGCGTACTCATTATACCTTAGCTTTGAATTTACATTGTATATTATATGTTATGCCCTGTTGTTGGTATTGCATTGAGAATATGAGCATTGCACTTTCTTTTTGAGCATTCCATATACTTCCCGATTGACGATGAGAGTCCCGCACCGGTGAAGGGTCATTATCGCATATACTTCCTGGTAATCGATGAGAGTCCCGAGCCCGTGAAGGGTCATTATTATGCCCTGTTGTTGGTATTGCATTGAGAATATGAGCATTGCACTTTCTTTTTGAGCATTCCATATACTTCCCGATTGACGATGTGAGTCCCGCACCGGTGAAGGGTCATTATCGCATATACTTCCTGGTAATCGATGAGAGTCCCGAGCCCGTGAAGGGTCATTATTGCATATACTTCCCGGTTGACGATGAGAGTCCCGCACCGGTGAAGGGTCATTATCGCATATACTTCCCGGTAATCGATGAGAGTCCCGAGTCAGTGAAGGGTCATTATTGCATATACTTCCCGGTTGGTGATGTGAGTCCCGCACCGGTGAAGGGTCATTATTGCATATACTTCCCGGTTGGCGATGAGAGTCCCGCACCGGTGAAGGGTCATTATTGCATATACTTCCCAGTAATCGATGAGAGTCCCAATCCGGTGAAGGGTCATTATTGCATATACTTCCCGTTAATCGATGAGATAAGTGAGTTATGGGCAACATATAAATGTAATTTATTTAGGGTTTGATTATATGATCTTAAACCCTGAACATAGGTCTGGCCTGTGTATTGCGTATGCGAATAGGGTATTAGGTTCCTAACCAGAATGCCCTAAAACGTAAGGAATGAAGATTTTAGCCTAATTTGATATATTTTTCTGCTTATTGAACACAGTGGGATCGTTTGGCAATGAATCCAGAAGACAAAGTGGTTGTTGAGTAGGTGTGCTAACTCTGTAACAAGGTAAGTATTTATGTCCATTTCATTGGAGGCCCTTGGCCTTGTGGATATTCTACCACGTGTTCCTTACGTGTGTAGCTGCCGATAGGCGTACTCATTATGCCTTAGCTTTGAATTTACATTGTATATTATATGTTATGCCCTGTTGTTGGTATTGCATTGAGTATATGAGCATTGCACTCTGGTTTTGAGCATTGTATATACTTCCTGGTTGACGATGAGAGTCCCGCACCGGTGAAGGGTCATTATTGCATATACTTCCCAGTAATCGATGAGAGTCCCGAGTCAGTGAAGGGTCATTATTGCATATACTTCCCGGTTGGTGATGTGAGTCCCGCACCGGTGAAGTGTCATTATTGCATATACTTCCCGGTTGGCGATGAGAGTCCCGCACCGGTGAAGGGTCATTATTGCATATACTTCCCAGTAATCGATGAGAGTCCCAATCCGGTGAAGGGTCATTATTGCATATACTTCCCGTTAATCGATGAGAGTACTGAGCTGGTGAAGGGTCATTATTGCATATACTTCCCGATTGGCGATGAGAGTCACGAGCCGGTGAAGGTATCAGCCACATATGACTTCATTACATCATACCGCATTCATCCCATCTCATTGCACTGCATACTGACTAGTGTGTGTCTATTGTGTTGTGTTTTATGTATGCGGTATGTATACCATGTTGTGGACATATCTCAGTTTGCATATATGTTTCTGGCTCGTATCCTGAGTTGTACGCCGCAATAATATAAATATATGGATCGAGTTGCACGCCGCAACAGTATAAATATATGGATCGGTGGGTTGCACGACGTGATAGTATGAATATATGGATTGGGTTGCACGCCGCGGCAGTGTGAATATATGGATCGGGTCGCACGCCGCGACAATATGTATTTCTGTTTGTTGATACGTTCGGGATACTTAAAAACCTATAGGTTCTATCTATCTTATGTCCCTGGTTGTTTATGATTTTATGATTCCATACGTGTTTCCAGTTATTATCTGGCTCTGCCCTTTTTATAGTTTAAATAAGAGAAATTTGGTTTATCTACTTTTCTTCTCCCTGGCTAACTATTCTATTATTTGAGGTGGCTAGTCTGCCCCACTTATTGAGTCCTTTGACTCACCCTTGTTTGTTGTTTGTCCTTGTCTACCTATTTCGTTTCGGCAGGTTCATGATGTTTCCCAAGTAAATTATGTTCCAGAAGTAGCATGTGTTGCGCCACCAATTGTTCTGGTTGGTTACCCAGTCGAGGTAATGGTTCGATCCGAGTGACCAAAGAGGTTGCATTATTTTACGCACTTGAACCTTCCGATATTCTTAAGCTATGCATCAGATAAACCTCGTGATTTTATTTTTAAAAATAAAATGATGTCAGCGTATCCTTCAGGCTCTTGATTATATCGAGCGGTATGGTGTTGATTATTCTTCTTTCCAGTTTTAGGGTCCAGCCTTGAATTGGTAGGCCGCTCTATTATTAGCTGACTTGGTTCGGTTTTTCTTCTAGATTCGTGGAAAAGTTCCTTTCGAGTAGCGAGCGAGATGAAAAGTGTTGCCGGTTTGAGTGGATTGGACAGGGTAGCCTGTCGGATAGCCTGTTGGTGTTTAAGAATATGAGATTGAATTTTTTAGGATGGCTGGATATGCACTAGAATTATTCCATGAACCTTCCGAGAATGTTCAAAGATTTATTAGTGACCTTTCTCCTTCCTTGAGATCCCAGATGGCTCGAGAAATTGAGGTTGGGACTTCATTTGATGTCGTTGTTGATATTGCTCAGAGGTATTAGGCATACCATAAGTTAGAGGGGGAAGAGTTAGAGCGGGAGAGCAAGAGAACCCGTGGCCCTAGTGGGTAACCGTGGTACCTCATTTGGAGGTAAGAGTTTTGATTATTTTGTGAGGTTATTTGCCAGGTTATCTCAGCTTGTTGAGCGTGATTCTTAGATTGTGCGAGTAGTTCATCAAGATTAGGCTCACTTTCTCCTTGTAGCTTTCAACAATCTGTCCAGCTTCCTTTTTTTCAGCGAAAAAGGTGTTATTATCGTTGTGAGTCTGGTTATCCTTTGAGGAGTTTTTCCTTACTTCGGCAAGCAGACAGTCGTACTTTCTCTCGTCATCAAGCACCTTCCTAGTCGCAGGGGATTTCATTTAGATCTCTATCAGCTAGAGAAATGCCACCATCAAGTAGAGGTCGAGAGCGTGGTGGCAGTGGTTCTTCAGAAGGTGATTATCAGGGTAGTGGCTCAACTCACCTGCAGAGGCAGTTCTATGAATTGCCAGTCTGGCAGGATGCTGAGGTATCCGATGTAGTACACCCATCTATTTCTTCTTCCATTATATGTGAGTAAGATTTGATTCTTCCGGTCAAGCTAGAGATGAGGTGTCCTATTATGTTTCCATGGTTCTTTTGAATGTCGTTTTGATTAAGAATTTATTATGGTCAAGGGATGAGCTTTTGGACTGATTCATTCCTGGCATTTGTGGGCCGTACTAGTTCATCTGGTTTAAATGTGAGGAATTTGAGAGAGAGCGTCGGTATTGCCTGCTTGGCATCCTGTTGTACCACTTTCTCTTATTATGTCAAGTCAGTCTCTCTCTCTTTGGAATTCAGTGTTGATAGGATGGTGAGATTCTTCGTCACCATCAGAAAGTGTTGTCATTCCTTCCGGTGCAAAGTGATTAGTAAGTAATATTCGATCTACGTATCTCCTTTTGGTTCAAAATTCTAGTAAAGTCATGTTATCCTATGAGCTTGTCTTGGTTATAAAAGGGTTTCTGGTAAATTGTCAGAGTTTCCTTCTTATAGGAAGGTTAAATTGTCATTGATGTTGTTCCATAAAGCTTATTTAATGTCTATATCTTCAATTGCGATTCTTTGGTTAGCCTGACTCGGAAGTAATGTAGCTCTGGGAGCCAAGCAAATAAAAAGATGAGCTTCCTAAAGCTCTAATTATTTCTATCCTCAGTCCATTGTCATCTCTTCTTTGTTCGGCACTGGTGAGCTTAGGCGGTCAGTAGCCTCTTGTGATGTTCCCTGTTGAGCCAAAGTGCGTATCAAGGTGGCCGGTTAAGCACATTGTTGTTTTTCAAGGCTACTAAGGGTAATGAGAGGTGCCATTTGACCTTTGATTTGATCCATCAGGCGGTGGTGCTTATGGAAAATGTATGGAGTTGTAAACTCGAGAGTTGCAGCTATTTGGCAACTCGAGAGAGTAATTTGGTAGCTCAGATCTGAGCCGCGTTTTCTTTTTAGCTAAGTCTTTCTTAATCCAGCAAGTTGTGCGAGGATGACTATTTCTATTCAAATTAGTTGCATGAGTTTATGCTCAAAGTGGAGGAGTCTTCGTCCAATTGATACCGAATCATAATATTATATCCCTAAGGCGTTGTTCAAGCGTGAGCTAATTCTTAGTTCCATCGACTTATTCTATATCGAAAAGTATATCGATGGGGTAATTATATTCATCGACGGGAATATGTTAATCCATCCAGAGTTCCGTGTATCTTTGTCCCGAAAATGTAGATAACTCTCCTCACGTGTTTGAGGAAGTGTTAGCTTAGTCCGAATAAGTTGGGCAATGGTATTATCATATTATCCAGATATGTATTATTCCAAGAGTTCGGTATGATTCTATAATCATGAGATAAATTCTATGGAATAGTTTATGAAGGTTGTACAAATTCTCTTGATATCAGTGTGAATTTTGCTTTAGACTCAAGCTCGTTTGAGGACGAACGAGAGTCTAAGTGGAGGAAAATGAAACGACATCAATCAGTCATTTTGGGAGATAGGATTCCGATTTGCGTACCAATAATTTTAAAATCTTCGTAAGATCCATTGGGACTTAAATGTAAAATTTGAGCTAAATCAGACCTCTTTTGGTAGGCATCGGAAGAAGGTTTCAGTTTTTATTGTCGATAAATATTAAAAAGAGATTTTCGAGCTCGGTTTTGGCGAATGAGTTCGGATTCGAAATTTGAAAGCGCCGTTAGGTTCGTATGATTATTTATGACATTTGTGAACTTTTGAAAACGAATTTCGAGGTTGTTTTGGCTAGTTTCCACTAAAATGCCGAAAGTTAAATAATTTGACATTTTTCCATTTAATTTGCATATCAATAGGAAAACACAAAAAAGATATCAAAAGTAAGGCGGTGGCTTCTAGCTACCCCTTAGCTTAAAAACAGAAGATCAAAAACGAGAAAATCAAAGAACGAGAAAATAACGAGAGAAAGAAAATGAGAAAGGAAAAGGAGCAGGAAAATAGTAGAATTTTTACCCCGAAATATTCAGGTAATGATATTAACTCATTATTTCATTATATTACGTGTGTTTGAATATATTTCTAAAGTAAAAATTGGGATATTAGACATCGGTTTAATACGTTCAATTAATAGTTTAAAGGGTTTATTGGACCCTGATAATGTGATTGAGTATATATTCGCACTCAGTGAGTTATGGTTAACATATAAATATAATTTATTAAGGGTTTGGTTATATGACCTTAAACCATGAACATACGCCTGGTCTGGGTATTGCGTATGCGAATAGGGTATCAGGTTCCTGACCGGATTGCCCTAAAACGTAAGGAATGAAGACTTTAGCCTAATTTGATATATTTTGCTGCTTATGGAACACAGTGAGATCATTTGACAATGAATCCAGAAGACAAAGTGGTTGTTGAGTAGCTGTGCTAACTTTGTAACAAGGTAAGTGTTTATGTCCATTTCATTGGAGGCCCTTGGCCTTGTGGATATTCTACCACGTGTTCCTTACGTGTGTAGCTGCGGATAGGCGTACTCATTACGCCTTAGCTTTGAATTTACATTGTATATTATATGTTATGCCCTGTTGTTGGTATTGCATTGAGAATATGAGCATTGCACTTTCTTTTTGAGCATTCCATATACTTCCCGATTGACGATGAGAGTCCCGCACCGGTGAAGGGTCATTATCGCATATACTTCCCGGTAATCGATGAGAGTCCCGAGCCCGTGAATGGTCATTATTGCATATACTTCTCGGTTGGCGATGAGAGTCCCGCACCGGTGAAGGGACATTATTGCATATACTTCCCGGTTGGCGATGAGAGTCCCGCACCGGTGAAGGGTCATTATTGTATATACTTCCCGGTAATCGATTAGAGTCCCGATTCAGTGAATGGTCATTAATGCATATACTTCCCGATAATCAATGAGAGTCCCGCGCCGGTGAAGGGTCATTATTGCATATACTTTTCGGTTGGTGATGAGAGTCCCGTACCGGTGAAGGGTCATTATTGCATATACTTCCCGGTAATCGATGAGAGTCCCGAGCCGGTGAAGGGTCATTATTGCATATACTTCCCGGTTGGCGATGAAAGTCCCGCACCGGTGAAGGATCATTATTGCATATACTTTTCGGTAATCGATGAGAGTTCCGAGCCGGTGAAGGTATCAGGCACATACGACTGCATTGCATCATACCGCATTCAACCCATCTCATTGCACCGCATACTGACTAGTATGTGACTATTGTGTTGTGTTTTATGTATGCGGTATGTATACCATGTTGTGGAAATATCTCAGTTTGCATATATATATTTCTTGCTTGTATCCTGGGTTGTACACCGCAACAGCATAAATATATGGATCGAGTTGCACGCCGTAACATTATAAATATACGGATCAGGTTGTACGCCACAATAGTATAAATATACGGATCGGGTTTCACGCCGCAAAAGTATAAATATATGGATCGGTGGGTTGCACAGTGCGACAGTATGATTATATGGATCGGGTTGCATGCCGCGACAGTATGAATATATGGATCAGGTTGCACGCCGTAACAATATGTATTTTTGTTTGTTGATAAGTTCGGGATACTTAAAAACCTATATTTTTTAAGGTCTGGCTAGACATGATTCCATACGTGTTTCCAGTTATTTTCTGGCTCTGCCATTTTTATAATTTAAATAAGAGGAATTTGGTTTATCTCTTTTCTTCTCCCTCGCTAGCTATCCTATTCTTTGAGATGACTAGTCTGCCCCACTTATTGAGTCCTTTGACTCACCCTTGTTTGTTGTTTGTCCTTGTCTACCTATTTCGTTTCGGCAGGTTCGCTCCAGAATTGAGTTCGCCACGTTGTGAAGGAGCGAAGACGACTTCAGCTGTTAGGGTGAGCCGGCTTTTATACAGGATGACTACAATTTCATGTTTATTATTTCAGTTGCATTTTGCTCTCTTCAGGAGGTATCTGTTTTCCTTTGTACACTTGGATGTCTAGTCTGGATAGCCCTAAACCTAGTATGTTGGGTAGTCAGCTGTAATTTCTTTTGTACAGCTTAGAGGAATCAGTATGTCTATGGTTTTGTTTCAAGTCTCGTCTTCATTTATGAATTGTTGTATTTACTTTCCTAATTTAATTGGTAAGGGTTCGTCCGACGGGTCTACGGGAGGATGTCGGGTGCCCACACGGCCTAAGCGAGTTCCGGGTCGTGTCATTGCTGGATTTTAAAATTAATATATGCAGTTACCTATTCTTATCAAGAGTAAATTTTAGCTATGATAAAATGGATAAATGGTTTAAAGATTGCTATTTTGTTCCCTGGGAAAAGATGAGTTTTCCTTGATTAAATTTAGTCAAAATAACTTACTATTTGAAAGCATAATTTGAGTTTATTTTAGTAAAGAAAGTTAAATAAATTGTTTGATTCGTCTAGCTCCATCTTTTATGAATATAGAGTTAATGTCTTAATTCAAGAAATAGAAACTTATTAAGGAAAAGTTTTCCTTTAAATAAATTTTGAGCTATCTGTTGAATCTGTTTTGGTCATGTCTAGTTATTTCATTGTGTTTGGTCATGTTGTTGTGTGAAGATAGCAGACTAAGAGTTTTTGCAAGTTTCATTGAGATTATAGTTCACCTTTCTTTTATGACTGGTTGTTCTTGAGATGTCTGTGGGCACATGAGTTACGTGTGTTTTGCCAAAGCATGTTTAATTCGTTTAACTTATAATGATCTGCATTAATTTACTCAATAACAGTAGTAGAGTGAATGATCAAAACTTTATGAATCTCTAGAGTTGATATCCTGCTTATATTATTTTGTTTCAACGCTAATCTAAGTCTAGCTAAATAGATTATTTTCATCTTGAAGTTCTATCTAGAGTGTGTCTTAATTGCATCAGGAACATTTATTCAATATGGGTTGTAAAGTTTGTCTTAATTAATGGTTATATAAATTCCTCGTGTCCTGATGAGCTTTTCCTCTATTTTGTTACTTCTAAATGTTTAGTTGAAATTGCCATCTCTGTTTAGCTTTAGTCTGTACGTTTGAAACTAGTATATGTAATTTAACTTTATTATAATCGTTTGTCATGGGTATACCGATAGTTTCAAATGGTATATTTCCTAGTTCAAGTCTTTTAGCAATGAGTTTTGTTAAATATCATTTGGTGAATTGTTTTACATCTGAAAAATGATTAGTTTAGCTTGGATAAACCACTATGTGTTATAAATAAAATGTAATAGTAGCAGTAAAGTAAATGGGAGAAGTAAAAATATGGAGAGAGTTTTTTATCGTCTATCTTATTTAGCCAATTGATGGATGAATGATATCTCTTTTATAAGTTGCAAAAGCAACCGAAGAATTACATATCTGAACTAACATATTAAATTCATACATGTATTCATTAAGTAGTTCATTAATGGCATCCACAAATGCAGTGAATTTTTAACACTCCCTCTTGGATGTCCATTAAGCAAGAGTATGTCTCGTTAAAATCTTACTAGGAAAAACCACGTGGAAAAAAGCCTAGTGAAAGAAAAAGAATGCACACATCTTATCATACGCATTTAGAGCTGCCTCATTAAAAATCTTACTAGGAAAATCCAATGACCTTGGTTAAGGGAAAAAGAGTGCAGCGCGTATCTTACTCCCCCTGATAAAGATATTGCTTTATATTACGGAGACTACGCATTCCGATCTTGTATATTAACTTCTCAAATGTTGAGGTTGGCAATGCTTTAGTAAACAAATCCGCCAAATTATCACTTGAACGTATTTGCCGAACGTCTATTTCACCACTATTCTGAATATCATGAGTGAAAAAGATTTTTGGCGAAATGTATTTTATTCTGTCTCCTTTGATATATCCTTATATTAGCTGAGCTATGCATGCAGTATTATCTTCATATAATACAGTTGGAATCATTTGCAAAGAAAACTCACACATTTTCTGAATATGTTGAGTCATCAGTCTTAACCAAATGCATTCACGACTTGCTTCATGAATTGCCAATATCTCTGCATGATTTGAAGAAGTAGCTGCAATAGTTTGTTTTACTGAAAGCCATGATATAGCTGTGTCTGCACATGTAAATAGATAGCCTGTTTGAGAGCGTCCTCTATGTGGATCAGACAAATATCCAGCATCTGCATAGCCAGTTAATTGTGACTTGCATTCATTTGAATAAAACAATCCCTTATCGATAGTCCCTTGGAAGTGTCTGAATATATGCTTAATACCGTTCCAATGTCTTCGTGTTGGGGAAGAACTAAACCTTGCCAATAAGCTTACAGCAAAAGATATATCCAGTCGAGTATTATTGGCAAGATACATCAGTGCACCAATTGCAGTAAGATCTGGTACTTCAGCGCCAAGAAACTCTTCATCATTTTCACAAGGTCGAAATGGATCTTTATTTACATCAAGCGACTTCGCAACCATCGGGGTGCTCAGCGGATGTGATTTATCCATGTAAAATTTCTTATGAATTTTTTCAGTATATGTTGAATGATGGAGAAATATTCCTTTTGTCAAATGTTCAATTTGTAGACCAAGACAAAAATTAGTCTTTCCAAGGTCTTTCATTTCAAACTCTTTCTTCAAACACTCCATAGTATTGGTGAGTGCTTCATGAGTTCCAATAATATTCAAGTCATCAACATATACAGCTATTATGACAATTTCAGATCCAGATCTTTTTATAAAAACACAAGGACAAATTGGATCATTTTTATATCCTTCTTTCAATAGGTATTCGCTAAGGTAATTATACCACATACGACCCGATTGATTTAATCCATATAAGGATTTCTGAAGCTTTATTGAACAAGCTTCTCGGGAACCTTCAAATGCTTCGGGCATGTGAAATCCTTCAGGGATTTTCATAAAAATTTCATTGTCTAATGAGCCATATAAATAGGCTGTGACAACATCCATTAGACGCATCTCAAGTTTTTCTTGTATTGCCAGACATACAAGGTATCTGAAGGTGATTGCATCCGCCACATGAGAATATGTCTCCATATAATCAATGCCAGATCGTTGTGAAAATCCTTGCGCTACAAGTCGTGCTTTATATCTAACGACTTCATTTTTCTCATTTCGTTTTTGCACAAATACCCATTTGTACGCCACAGGCTTTACACCTTCTGGTGTTCGGACGATTGGTCCAAAAATTTCACGTTTATCAAGTGAAGCAAATTCTGCTTGAATTGCATCTTTTCATTTTGGCCAGTCATTTCTTTGTATACATTCATCAGTATATTTTGGTTCAAGATCCTCGTTTTGTTGCATTAACTCAACAGCAACATTATATGCAAAAGTATTGTCGACAACAATATTATTCCGGTTCCATAGTTTTTCCGTAGAAACATTACTTATTGAGATCTCTTCAATTTCATTATTTTCAGGTACCCGAGCCTCTCCTGAAGAGGTCTTATTAGTTGTTATGTCTTTATGCTCGTTTTGAGCAATTACCTCTGTAGTATGATTATTTTGATCATTTGCTCCTTTTCTTTTTCGGGGATTTTTATCTTTGAAACCGGGTGGTCTACCACGCTTTAGGCGTGCCTTAGACTCACTTTCACAAATAGATTGCCTTACCGGGATATCAACTCAAATTGGAGCATTTGCAGCTGGAATGTGGGATTTAGTTACCCTTCGTAGGTCAGTGAATGCATCTGGCAGTTGATTTGCAATATTTTTCAAATACACTATCTTTTGAACTTCAAGTTCACATTAATTTGTACGAGGATCTAAATGAGATAGTGCTAATGCATTCCAGTCTATTTCTTTTTCCAGCTGCTTATTCTTTCCCCCTAATGTTGGAAAAACTGATTCATTAAAATGACAGTCAACAAATCTTGCTGTGAATAAATCTTCCGTCATGGGCTCAAGATATTTAATAATAGACGGAGATTCATACCCAACATATATCCCCAACCTTCTCTGGGGTTCCATCTTTGTGTGCTGTGGTGGAGCAATTGGCACATATACCTCACATCCGAAAATTCTAAGATGGGAAATATTTGGCTCCTGACCAAAAGCCAATTGTAATGGGGAGAATTTATGATAACTTGTCGGCCTGATCCGAACAAGGGCTTCTGCATGCAAAATAGCATTTCCCCATACTGAAATGGGTAATTTTGTTCTCATAAGCATTGGTCTAGCCATTTATTGGAGGCTTTTGATAAATAATTCTGCTAGACCATTTTGAGTATGAACATGAGTAACAGGATATTCAACTGTAATCCCAGTTGACATACAATAATCATTAAATACTTGAGAAGTAAACACAGCAGCATTGTCAAGACAAATTGTCTTAATCGCATAATCTGAAAATTGTACTCTCAATCTTATTATTTGAGCAAGCAACCTCGCAAATGCCATATTGCGAGTTGATAATAAGCACACATGTGACCATCTTGTAGATGCATCTACTAAAATCATAAAATATCTAAATGGTCCACATGGAGGGTGTATGGGCCCATATATATCACCCTGTATAGATTCAAGAAATGCGGGGATCCTTGTCCCAACTTTAGTTGCTCTAATAATTAATTTTCCTTGAGAACAGGTAGCACAAGAGAATTCTTTAAATTGAAGAATCTTTTGGTTCTTCAATGTATGCCCATGTGAATTCTCAATTATATTGCGCATCATATTATAACGGGGATGACCCAACCGGTCATGCCAAATAATAAAATCATTTGATTTAGTAAATGTTTTGTTTACTATGGCATGCGATTCAACTCTGCCAATGCTTGTGTCGTACAAGCCAGAGGAAAGTGCGGAGAGCTTTTCAAGCACATATTTTTCACCCGATATCATTGTAGTAATATAAAGATATTCAATCATTCCATCAGTTTTAGTCTCAATATGATAGCCGTTTTGGCGTATATCTTTGAAACTTAACAGGTTTCTTTGAGACTTACTACAATATAAGGCTTCATTAATAGCCAAACGTGTTCTTCCATGTAATAATAACTTGGCTTTTCCAAGGCCTTCAATCAATTTTGTACCACCACTTATTGTATTAACATTGGCTTCTTTCTTATTCAGAAATATCTCTTATCTTTTAGAATTGTGTGCGTTGTAGCACTATCAAGGAGACATATATTTTTATTATTGATCTTGGATCCAACTGAAGACTGGGAAATTTCCATTTTCTTCATAAAAAAATAAAATACATAATGAGAAATATTGAAAAAGAACAAATACATGTGAAAAGATTATTAAAGTTTATTAAAATGTAAAAGAAAACTTTCTTATATTTTATTCCCCTGTTATTGGATACATCTGTATTTCAATTATGATCTCCAAAAAAATCTCCAGCTTATAAATGGGTAATATCAGTGAGGCCTTCAAAAACATCATCTTTATAGGAAAGGTTTGCCTCAGTATCATCATGCTTATTTGCAAGATGTGCCAGATGTGTCACATTATCATTATTTGGAAAGGTCAAGTGTGCCTCCACATTATTTTTATTTATTTTGAGGGAGGCTTGAAAAAGCTTGACAAGATGTTCGGGCATACGACAATATCGTTGCCAAGTGACCTTTTGCACCACATCGATGGCAAATATTATTAACCTTGCGTTTTGAAGGATTATTTTGAGAACCCTTACTGTTCTCAGTTTTATTTCCACCATGACGACGATTATTAATTCGTCCCTTGCCACGCTCACGACCATGGCCTTTACCATTGTAATTAATTTGCCTTCTTTCAGGCATATCATGTGTTGCTACCACATTCACCTCAGGGAATGGAGCCTGTGACGCTCACACATTCACCTTAGGAAATGGAGCAGATCCAGTGGGATGGGCTTCATGATTTTTGATCAACAGGGAATTATGTTGCTCAACCACCAGAAGGCATGAGATCAACTTAGAATATTTTTTGAATCCCTTTTCATGGTATTGCTGCTGTAGTACCATATTTGATGCATGAAATGTGGAAAGTGTTTTTTCCAATAAGGCATTATCATCAATAGGTTCTCCGCATAATTTTAATTCAGAACTTATTCTAAAGACAGCAGAGTTTTATTCTGTTACGGTTTAAAAATCTTGTAACCGTAAATAAATTCATTAATCACGAGCCTTTGGTAGTACCATGGCTTTCAAGTGATCATAACTGTCCTTCAAATTAGTCCACAGTTCTATTGGATCTTTGACACGACCCGAATTTCGACTAGGCCGTGCGGGCACCTGACATCCTCCCCTAGACCCATCGGGCAAACCCTTACCAATTAAATTAGGAAAATAAATATAATAATTTATAAATAATGACAAGACTTAAAACAAAAACACAGACATACTGATACCTCTAAGTTGTACAAAAGAAATTACAGTTGACTACCAAACATACTAGGTTTAGGGTTATCCAGACTAGACATCTAAGAGTGCAAAAGAAGACAGATACCTCCTGAAGGGAGCAAATTGAAACTGAAATAATACACATAAAACTGGTGGTCATCCTGAATAAAAGTTGGGTCACCCTGACAGCTCAAGTCGTCTTCGCTCCTGAACAACGTGGCGAACTCAATCCTGGAGCAAACCTACCGAAATGAAATAGATAGAGAAGAAACAAACAACAAACAAGGGTGAGTCAAAAGGACTCAATAAGTGGGGCAGACTAGCCACCTCAAAGAATAGGATAGCTAGCCAGGGAGAAAAGAAACAGATAGACCAAATTCCTCTTATTTAAATTATAAAAAGGCAGAGCCAGATAATAACTGGAAACACGTATGAAACCATAAACTCAACCAAGAATACGAGCCATAAACATATCAACAAATAAGCAATGCACTTATAAGCATAATAGTAGTTATGTACCACAAGTCTACACAATGGTATGAAATGAAATGAAATGATATGAGATGAAACGAAATGAAATATGATGTAAAGGGTCACATGTGTCTTTCATCCCATCCCGAAGCGAAATACTCCTGCATTCGAGGGGAATCCAATCTGATAAAAAACTGGAGTGGAATACTCCTGCTCCTGGGGCGGAATACTCCAGCACCCGATATAATATAAACCAGAGGCGGAATACTCCTGCACTCTCCTGGGGCGGAATACTCTTGCACCCGATATAATGTAAAGCTGAGGCGGAATACTCTTGCACTCAATATCTGATATTAGAGCGGAATACTCCTGCTCTTGGGGCAGAATCCTCCTACCCTCAATATGATACAATGGAGCGGAGCGGAATCCTCCTGCTCCTGGGGTGGAATACTCCTGCACCCAATATGATATGCTATGTAATGCATATGAATGACATATAATGCATATGAATGCAATGTGATGCAATAATAACCCTTCACCAGTGCGGGACTCTCATTGACAGCTGGAAGGTAGATTCCAACTCACAACCAGAGTACAATGCTCAAATCCTCAATGTAATACGAACAACAGGACATAACATATAATATACAATTTAAATCCAAAGCTAAGGCGTAATGAGTACGCCTATCGGCAGCTACACACATAAGGAACACGTGGTAGAAAATCCACGAGGCCAGGTGCCTCCAAAGAAATGGATATAAACACCTTACCTCTTCCAAAAGTTAGCATTGCTAATCAACAACCGCTTTATCCTTTGGTTTCATTGCCAAATGATCCAACTCTATTCAATAAGCAAAAAAATATATCAAATTAGGATGAAGGCTTCATTCCCCACATCTTAGGGCAATCCGGTTAGGAACCTGATACCCTATTCGCATACGCAATACGCAGGTCAGGCCTATGTACAGGGTTTAAGGTCACATAACCAAACCCTAAATAAATTACATTTATATCTTGCCCATAACTCACTGAGTACAAATATATAATTAATTCCATTATCGGGGTCCAATTGACCCTTTAAACAATCAGTTGAACTTATTAAAACGATGGCTAATATCCATATTTATACAATCAAAATATATTTAAACACACGTAATAAACGCAAATAATGCATTAACATCATTACCTGAATTTTTTGGGGGTGAAAATTCTATCTTTCCCCGACGCTTTTCTCATTTTCTGGTATTTTTTTTCTCTTTCTCTGCGCTAACGTTTCCTCATTCTGTTTCTCTTCAATTTTTGATGTTGGCTAAGGGGATAAGCTAAGGGATTAATATAATCCCCTTAGCCACCGCCAACTCTTTTACTTTTCTTTCCTTTTTTGTCTTTTTCTCTTTTTTTTGTTTTCTTTTCGCGACGAAAATTAAAACAGAATTCTACGAAATTCGAAATGATCCCAACTTTTGCGTACAAGTTATAACAAATATATGTAGCATACTCGTTAAGGCGGATCTAAAATTGGGTTCCCAAAACTCAAGATGCAAATTTAAATGGAAAAAGGTCCAAATATTTAACTTTCGGTATTTTAGCGGAAACTAGCCGAACAACATCGAAATTTACTTTCGAAAAATCACAAAAGTCACAAATAATCATATGAACCTAACGGCACTTTTGGATTTCGAATCGGAGCTCGTTCACCAAAACCAAGTTCGAAAATCTCTTTTTAATATTTATCGATAATAAAAACCGAAACCTTCTTCCGATGCCTACCAAACGAGGTTTGATTTAGCTCAAATTTTACAGATAAGTCCCAATGGACATTACAAATATTTTAAAATTATCGGCACGTCAATCAGAGTCCTAACTTCTGAAACGACTAACCGAGGTCGTGTCATGCTCCTCCACTTAAACTTTCGTTCGTCCTCGAACGAGCCTAAGTCTAAAGTAAGATTCTCGCTGATAAGAAAAGAACTTGCATGACCTTCATAAACTATCCCACGAATTTTTTCTCATGATTACAGAATCAAAATTATAACACGAACACCGAACTCTTGGAATAATACATATGTGGATAATATGATTACCCCATTGCCCAGCTGATTTTGACTAGACTGACCCTTCCTCGATCACGAGAGGAGAGTTTTACTTTTTCGAAATAAAGATACACGGAACTCTGGATGGATTAACATGATTCAACTGATAATCACCTCTTCGATATACCTTTCGATATAGCACAGGTCGATGGAACTAAGAATTAGCTCACGCTTGATGCAATAGGGGAGCTTTTGAAGTACCTTGTCATTATACACTATAGAAGATTTTATGCAAACTATATTATTTTTACGAACGCACTATGCAACATGTCAGTTGATGTTAGTGTTGTTCCGCAAGCTCCTTGTGGGAATCTAGTTACTCATATCTTAATGTATGTCAAAGGTTCATCTGAACAAGGTCTATCATATAAGGATAAGAATCATACAAATACTACTGGATAGTATGATGCCAACCAAGAATGATCTTCAGACTGAATATCTACTTCAGGGTATTGTCTTTGAATTGAAAATATTATAACTTGAAAAAGTAAAAATAAAAGAGACATGTAGTTGGACCATGAGATGAGGCAGAATACCAGCAATAAAGTTGATTACATGTGCATTTATAACACTAAAGTAACTTCTCAAAGAGTTAAGGTGTGAAAGAGATATGCCCATGATGGACGGACGACAAGCTGCACTAGACCTTTAAGTCTAAATTTTCATGAAATAAAACAATATCAATATAAGGGTCCAGTTCTAGTTGAATACAGACAAATAGCCAGAGGAAAACCGGAGTCACCATACAGGGTTACTACTGACGGTGTTCTTATGTATAAAGATAGAAGTTCTGTTCCTGATGTTGCAGATTTATGTGGACAGATTATGATAGAGGCACATTATTCCAAATACACTGTTCATCCAGGTTCGAGTAAGGTGTACCATAATCTTAAGCACATTCATTAGTGGGACGCAATGAAGTGTGATATAGCAGAATTTATGGCTCAGTGTTCTAATTGCCAGTAAGTTAAAGTCGTGTCATCTTTCCAGATTTTATGCTTTCAGCAGATAGGTACGTATATATGATCAGGTTGCCAGCTTATCTCTATTATTAATAGATTATTAGTGGGTTTCATGTCATCTTTCCAGATTTTATGCTTTCAGCCGATAGGTACGTATATATGATCAGGTTGCCAGCTTATCTCTATTATTAATAGATTATTAGTGGGTTTAGCAGTGATCGACACTCATTGTAGGTTTATGTCGGGCCCTAGGTTGGGTCGTGACAAAAGTGGTATCAACGCTTTAGAGATTTAGTGTTACCATTCAGTATTTGGAGGAAGACTCCTCCACTTAAAGCACAAACTCATGCAACTATTTGAATAGGAATAACCATCCACACACAGTCTGCTGGACTAATGAAGATTTAGCTAAAAGCTAAACGTAGGCAGACCTAAGCTACCAACTACTCTTTCAAGTTGCCAATTAGCTGCAACTCTCGAGTCACAACTCCGTACATTTTCCATAAGCACCCCCGCCTGAAGGATCAAATCAAAGGTCAAATGACGCCTCTCATTACCCTTAGTAGCCTTGAAAAATAACAATGTGCTTACCTGGCTACCTTGGCACGCACTCTGGCCCAACACAGGGAACATTACAATAGGCTACTGACCGCCTAAGCTTACGAGTGCCTAACAAAGAAGAGATGGCAATGGACTGAGGATAGAAATTATTAGAGCTTCAGGAAGCTCATCTTTTTATTTGCTTGGCTCCCAGAGCTGCACTACTTCCGAGTCAGGCTAACTAGAGAATCAAAATTGAAGAGATAGATATTAAATGAGTTTTATGGAACATCTATGCCAACTCATCCTTCCAATAAGAAGGAAACTTTGACAATTTTAGCAGAAATCCTTTTATAACCCAGACAAGCTCATAGGATAACGTGACTTTACTAGCGTTTTGAACCAAGAGGAGATACATAGATTGAATATTACTTACTAATCACTTTGCACCGGAAGAAATGATAAAACTTTATGATGGTGATGAATTAGGATCCCATTATCCTACCAACATTGAATTTCGAGGAGAGAGGTAAACTGAATTGACATAATAACAGAAGATGGCGTAACAAGATGCCAAGCAGAAAATACCGACACTCACTCCCAAATCTCTCACATTTAAATCAGATAAACTAATAGGGTCTCACAAATTCCCTGAATAAATCATACTAGAAGCTCACCCTCTACCGCAATCGATTCCTAATAGAAACAATATCCAAAGAAGCCATGAAAACATGGTAAAATATATGAAGTTCAGACCGATCGGAAGAATCAAATCTTACTCACATATAATGGAAGAAGAATTACATGGGTGTACTACATCGGATATTCCTACCAGACTGGCAGTTCATAGAATTGCCTCTACAGCTGAGCTGAGCTACTACCCTGATAACCTTCTGAAGAACCACTGCTACCACGCTCTCGACCTCTACTGAATGGTAGCATTTTGCTGGCTGATTGAGATCTAAAAGAAATCCCCAGCGACTGTGCAGGTATCTAATGACAAAAGAAAGGACGACTGCCTACTTGCCGGAGTAAGGAAAAACTCCTCAAAGGATAACCAGAATCACGACAATGATAACACCATTTTGCTGAAAATGAAAGCTGGACAGATTTTTGATAGCTGTAAAGAAAAGACTTAATCTGATCCTGACGAGCTACTGGCACACTCTAAGAATCACCTGACACAAGCTGAGATAACCTGGAAGGTGACCTCCCAAAATAATCAGAACTTTTACCTCCAAATGAGGTACCATGGTTGCCTACTAGGGCCACGGAATTTCTTGCTCTCCCGCTCTAACTCTTCCCCCTCTAACTTGTGGTATGCCTGATACCTTCGAGAAATATCAACAACGACATCAACTGAAATCTCGACCTCAATCTCTCGAGCCATCTGGGATCTCAAGAAAAAATAAAGGTCATCAATAAATCTTTGAATCTCTCGAAAGGCTCATGGACTAGTTCTAATACATATTCAGCCATTCTATATAATTCAATCTCATATTCTGAAACACCAATAGGCTAACCGACAGGCTACCCTGTCTAATCCACTCAAACTGGCAACACTTTTCATCTCGCTCGCTACTCGATAGGAACCTCATGAATCTAGAAGAAGACCCGAACCAAGTCAGCTTATAAGAGAGCGGCCCACCAATTCAAGGCTGGACCTTGAAACTGGAAAACAGAATAATCAACACGGTGCCGCTCGATATAATCAAGAGCCTGAAGGATACAGATACCCTGACATCATTTTTTTAAAAAAATATTCACGGGGTCTATCTGATGCATCGCTTAAGAATATCGGAAGGTTCAACTGCGTAAAATAATGCAGCCTCTTTGGGCATGCGGGCCGAACTATTACCTCGGCTGGCTAACAAGTCAGAACAATTGGTAGCGCAACACATACTGCCTCTGGAACATAATTTACTGGGGCAACATCAGGGGCTGGAACAGGGGCTCGCTGAGACCGAACGTCTCCATCTGCGTCAACCTGATAGGTTGCCTATCGAATAATAGACTCTTGCGGTATCTGCATCGCCAAGATTCTCGTAAAAGCATCGTAGAGAGCCAAGGGAACCACAAGACACTGCTCCCTTGCCCATCGCGACCTAGCACAGTTGGAACCTCTGTCACTAGATCGTCAGCACAATCAAACACTCTCGGGGCTTGAGTAGCTCTAGCCCCATGCTAGGCTACTTCGTGTTGAACTCATACCGTTTGCTGATTTGTCGCACGAGGGTTAACAATTACCACGAACGAATTAACAAAAATACTTTTGCATCCTAGACCGACACATGATCAGAAGAAAAGGTAGTGAAACTTCCTAAATGCCATCATAGTCCCTCGTAGATAAGTACGGACGTCTACCTACCCATCAGCGAGACTCTACTAGACACTATCTTAGCCTGGATAGACTCTAAATTAGTCTCTGATACCAACTGACACGACCCGGATTTTGACTATGCCGTGCGGGCACCCGACATCCTCCCCTAGACCCATCGGGTGAACCCTTACCAATTAATTAGGAAAATAAATATAATAATTTATAAATAAGGACAAGACTTAAAACAAAAACACAGACATACTGATACTTCTAAGCTGTACAAAACAAATTACAGCTGACTACCCAACATACTAGGTTTATCCAGACTAGACATCTAAGAGTACAAATAAAGATAGATAACTCCTGAAGGGAGCAAATTGCAACTGAAATAATACACATAAAACTGGTGGCCAACCTGAATAAAAGCTGGCTCACCCTGACAGCTGAAGTCGTCTTCGCTCCTGAACAACGTGGCAAACTCAATCCTGGAGCAAACCTGTCCAAACGAAATAGATAGAGAAGAAACAAACAACAAACAAGGGTGAGTCAAAAGGACTCAATAAGTGGGGCAGACTAGCCACCTCAAAGAATAGGATAGCTAGCCAGGGAGAAAAGAAACAGATAGACCAAATTCCTCTTATTTAAATTATAAAAAGGCAGAGCCAGATAATAACTGGAAACACGTATGAAACCATAAACTCAACCAAGAATACGAGCCATAAACATATCAACAAATAAGCAATGCACTTATAAGCATAATAGTAGTTATGTACCACAAGTCTACACAATGGTATGAAATGAAATGAAATGATATGAGATGAAACGAAATGAAATATGATGTAAAGGGTCACATGTGTCTTTCATCCCATCCCGAAGCGAAATACTCCTGCATTCGAGGGGAATCCAATCTGATAAAAAACTGGAGTGGAATACTCCTGCTCCTGGGGCGGAATACTCCAGCACCCGATATAATATAAACCAGAGGCGGAATACTCCTGCACTCTCCTGGGGCGGAATACTCCTGCACCCGATATTATGTAAAGCTGAGGCAGAATACTCCTGCACTCAATATCTGACATAAGAGCGGAATACTCCTGCTCTTGGGGCGGAATCCTCCTACCCTCAATATGATACAATGGAGCGGAATCCTCCTGCTCCTGGGCCGGAATACTCCTGCACCCAATATGATATGCAATGTAATGAATATGAATGACATATAATGCATATGAATGCAATGTTATGCAATAATAACCCTTCACCGGCGCGGGACTCTCATCGACAGCCGGGAAGTAGATGCCAACTCATAGCCAAAGTACAATGCTCAGATCCTCAATAGAATACCAACAACAGGACATAACATATATTATACAATATAAATCCAAAGCTAATGCATAATGAGTACGCCTATCGGCAGCTACACACGTAAGGAACACGTGGTAGAAAATCAACGAGGTCAGGTGCCTTCAAAGAAATGGATATAAACACTTACCTCTTCCAAATGTTAGCATTGCTAATCAACAATGCTTGATCCTTTGGTTTCATTGCCAAATGATCCCACTCTATTCAATAAGGAAAAAAAATCAAATTAGGATAAAAGCTTCATTCCTCACATCTTAGGGCAATCCGGTTAGGAAACTGATACCCTATTCGCATACGCAATACGCAGGCCAGGCCTATGTACAGGGTTTAAGGTCACATAACCAAACCCTAAATAAATTACATTTATATGTTGCCCATAACTCACTGAGTACGAATATATAATTAATTTCATTATGGGGTCCAGTTGACCCATTAAACAATCAGTTGAACTTATTAAAACGATGACTAATATCCCAATTTATACCGTCAACATATATTTAAACACACGTAATAAACTCAAATATTACATTAACATCATTACCTGAATGGTTCGGGGTGAAAATTCTATCTTTTCCCGACTCTTTTCTTATTTTCTAGCATTTTTTTCTCTTTCTCTGCGCCAACGATTCCTCATTTTGTTTCTGTTCAATTTTTGATGTTGGCCAAGGGGATAAGCTAAGGGATTAATATAATCCCCTTAGCCAGTGCCAACTCTTTTACTTTTCTTTCATTTTTTGTCTTTTTCTCTTTTTTTGTTTTCTTTTCGCGAAGAAAATTATAACGGAACTCTACGAAATTCGAAATGATCCCAACTTTTGCATACAAGTTATACAAAATATATGTAGCATATTCGCTAAGGCATATCTCAAATCGGGTTCCCGAAACTCAAGATGCAAATTTAAATGGAAAACGGTCAAATTATTTAACTTTCGGTATTTTAGCGAAAACTAGACGAACAACGTCGAAAATACTTTCAAAAAATCACAAAATTACAAATAATCATACGAACCTAACGACGCTTTCGGATTTTGAATCGGAGCTCGTTCGCCAAAACCAAGTTCGAAAATCTCTTTTCAATATTTATCGATAATAAAAACCGAAACCTTCTTCCGATGCCTACAAAACGAGGTATGATTTAGCTCCAATTTTACAGATAAGTCCCAATGGACAGTACAAAAATTTTAAAATTATCGGCACGTTTGACACGACCCGGAATCCGACTAGGCCGTGCCGGCACCCGACATCCTCCCCTAGACCCATCGGTTGAACCCTTACCAATTAAATTAGGAAAATAAATATAATACTTTATAAATAATGACAAGACTTAAAACAAAAATACAGACATACCGATACCTCTAAGTTGTACAAAAGAAATTACAGTTGACTACCAAACATACTAGGTTTAGGGTTATCCAGACTAGACATCTAAGAGTACAAAAGAAGAAAAATACCTCCTGAAGGGAGCAAATTGAAACTGAAATAATACATATAAAACTGGTGGCCATCCTGAATAAAAGCTGGCTCATCTTGATAGCTGAAGTCGTCATCGCTCCTTCACAACGTGGCGAACTCAATCCTGGAGCGAACCTGCCGAAAAAAAATAGATAGACAAGAAACAAACAACAAACAAGGGTCAGTCAAAAGGACTCAATAAGTGGGGCAGACTAGCCACCTCAAAGAATAGGATAGCTAGCATGGGAGAAAAGAAACAGATAAACCAAATTCCTTTTATTTAAATTATGAAAAGGCAGAGCCAGGTAATAACTAGAAAAATGTATGGAATCACAAACTCATTAACAACCAGGAACGTAAGACAGCCAGAACATATAGGTATTCCGAACACATCAACAATCAGAAATACATCCTGTTGCGGCGTGCAACCCGATCCAAATATTCATCCTGCTGTGGCGTGCAACCGGATCCATATATTCATACTGCTGCGACGTGCAACCTGGTCCATATATTTATACCGTTGCGGCATGTAACCCGATCCATATGTTTATACTGTTGCGGCGTGCAACCCGATCCCCGCAACCTAGAATACGAGTCAGAAATATATAGACAAACTGAGATATGTCCACAACATAGTATACATACCGCATACATAAAACACAACATAATACACACCATAGTCAGTATGCGGTGCAATGAAATGGGATGAATGTGGTACGATGCAATGCAGTTACATATGCCTGATACCTATCTCCGGCGCGAGACTCTCATCGTCTACCTGGAGATATATGCAATAATGGCCCTTCACCGGCTCGGGACTCTCATCGATTACCCGGAAGTATATGCAATGATGACCCTTCACCGGCTCGGGACTCTCATCGATTACCGAGAAGTATATGCAATGATGACCCTTCACCGGCTCGGAACTCTCATCGATTACCGGGAAGTATATGCAATAATGACCCTTCACCGGCTCAGGACTCTCATCGATTACCAGGAAGTATATGCAATAATGACCCTTCACCGGCGTGGGACTCTCATCGCCAATCGGGAAGTATATGAAATAATGATCCTTCACCGGCGCGGGACTCTCATCGCCAACCGGGAAGTATATGCAATAATGACCCTTCGCCGGCGCGGGACTGTCATCGCCAACAGGGAAGTATATGCAATGATGACCCTTCACTGGCGCGGGATTCTCATCGCCAACCGGGAAGTATATGCAATAATGAACCTTCACCGGTGCGGGATTCTCATCGCCAACTGGGAAGTATATGCAATGATGACCCTTCACCGGTGCGGGACTCTCATCGCCAACCGGGAAGTATATGCAATGCTCAAAACCAGAGTGCAATGCTCCTACGCTCAATGCAATACCAACAACAGGGCATAACAAATAATATACAATGTAAATTCAAAGCAAAGGTGTAATGAGTACGCCTATCGGCAGCTACACACGTAAGGAACACGTGGTAGAAAATCCACGAGGCAAGGTGCCTCCAAAGAAATGGATATAAACACTTACCTTGTTACAAAGTTAGTACATCTACTCAATAACCGCTTTATTCTTTGGTTTCATTACCAAATGATCCCACTCTATTCAATAAGCAGAAAAATATATCAAATTAGGCTAAAGGCTTCATTCCTCACATCTTAGGGCAATCCGGTTAGGAACCTGATACCCTATTCGCATACGCAATACGTAGGCCAGGCCTATATACAGGGTTTATGGTCACATAACCAAACCCTAAATAAATTATATTTATATGTTGCCCATAACTCACTGAGTACGAATATACAATCAATTCCATTATCAGGATCCATTTGACCCTTTAAACTATTAATTGAACTTATTAAAACGATGGCTAATATCCCAATTTTTACAGTAAAAATATATTCAAACACACGTAATAAACTCATATAATATTTTAGGATCATTACCTGAATGTTTTAGGGTGAAAATCTTACTTTTCTCCGCCATCTTTTCTCATTTTGTGGCATTTTTCTCTTGGACCTCGTGTTCTCCTTTATTTTTCTCTGATTCTGTACGTATGTTTACATTCTTAATGTTTCTGTGCCTTTCGTCCTTAGCTAAGCTAAGGACTCCACTGACCTTATTTCTCACTTTGTGTTTTCCTTTTTTTTTTTTTTAATTTTCTTTTCGTGACAAAAATTAAAACGCAACCCTACGATATTCGAAATAATTCCAACTTTTGCATGCCAGTTATACAAAATGTATATAGCATACTCGTGAAGGCGGATCTCAAATTGGAGTCCCGAAACTCAAGATGCGAATTTAAATAGAAAAAGTCAAATTATTTAACTTTCGGCATTTTAGCGAAAACTAGCCGAACAACATCGAAATTCACTTTCGAAAGTTCACAAAAGTCAAAAATAATCATACGAACCTAACGGCGCTGTCGGATTTCGAATCGGAGCTCATTCGCCAAGACCGAGCTCGAAAATCTCTTTTTAATATTTATCGACAATAAAAACTGAAAGCTTCTTCCGATGCCTACCAAACGAGGTTTGATTTAGCTCAAATTTTACAGACATGTCCTAATGGACATTACAAATATTTTAAAATTATCGACGTGCCAATCGGAGTCCTAATTTCCGAAACGACTGACCGAGGTCGTTTCATTCTCCTCCACTTAAACTCTCGTTCGTCCTCGAACGAGCCTAAGTCTAAAGCAAGATTTCCGCTGATAATAGAAGTATTTGCACGATCTTCATAAACTATCCCATGGGCATTATTTTCTAATTACATGATCAGAATTAAAACACGCATATCTAACTTTTGGAGTAAAATATATCTGGATAATATGATAATACTACTGCACAGCTTATTCTGACTAAGCTGATCCTTCCTCGATCACGAGAAGAGAGTTCTATATTTTCGAAACAAAGATACACGGAACTTTGAATGGTTTAACATGATTCTGCCAGTGAATCACCTCGTCGATATACTTTTCGATATAGAACAAGTCGATGAAACAAAGAATTAGCTCACGCTTGAACAACGCCTTAGGGATTTAATATTAGGATTCGATATCAATTGGAGGAAGTCTCCTCCACTTAGAGCATAAACTCATTCAACTAATTTGAATAGAAATAGTCATCCTCGCACAACCTACTGGATTAAGGAAGATTTAGCTAAAAGCTGAACGCGGCTCAGACCTGAGCTACCAAATTACTCTCTCGAGTTGCCAAGCAACTGCAATTTCGATTTCACAGCTCCATACATTTTCTATAAGCACCACCACCTGATGGATCAAATCAAACGTCAAATAACGCCTCTCATTACCCTTAATAGCCTTGAAAAACAACAATGTGCTTACCCGGCCACCTTGACACGCACTCTGCTTCAACACAGGGAACATCACAAGCGGCTACCAACCGCCCAAGCTCACTAGTGTCGGGCGAAGAAGAAATGGTAATGGACCGAGGATAGAAATAATTAGAGCTTCAGGAAGCTCATCTTCTCATTTGCTTGGCTACCAAAGCTAGACTACTTACGAGTCAAAGTAGCCCAAGAATCGAAAATTGAAGAAACAGATATTAAATGAGCTTTATGGAACAACATCCATGCCAATTTGACCTCCCAATAACAAGGAAACTCTGGCAATTTACCAGAAACCCTTTTATAACCGAGACAAGCTCATAGAATAACATGAATCTACTAGCGCCTCGAACCATGAGGAGATACGTAGATTGAATATTACTTACTAACCACTTTACACATGAAGAAACAATGACACTCTCTGATGGTGATGAACTAGAATCCCATCATCCAACCAACACGAAATTCCGAGAAGATAGGTAAATGGACTTGACATAATAAGAGAAAGTGATGCAACATGATGCTAAGCAGACAATACCAACACTCACTCCCAAATCTCTCACATTTAAATCAGATAAACTCGTAGGGTCTCACAAATTCTCTGAATAAATCATACTAGAAGCTCACCCCTCTACCACAATCGATTCTTAATAGAAACATTATCCAAGGAAGCCATGGAAACATTGTAAGATAAATGAAGTTCAGACCGATCGGAAGAATCAAATCTTACTCACATATAATGGAAGAAGAATTACATGGGTGTACTACATCGGATGCCTCAGCATCTTGCCAGACTAGCAGTTCATAGAACTGTCTTTGCAGCTGATCTGAGCCACTACCCTGACAATCATTTTCTGAAGAACCACTGCCACCACACTCTCGACCTCTACTGGATGGTGGTATTTTTCTTGCTGATTGAGATCTAAATAAAATCCCCTACGACTGCGCAGATGCCTGATGACGAGAGAAAAAATGACTACCTACTTTTCGGGGTAACGTAAAACTCCTCAAAGGATAGCCAGACTCACGACAATGATACCACCTTTTCGCTGAAAAATAGAAGCTGGAAAGATTGTTGATAGTTGTAAAGAAAAGATTGAATCTGATCCTGAGGAGCTACTGGCACACTCTAAGAATCATGTGACACACGCTGAGATAACCTGGAAGGTGACCTCCCAAAATAATCAGAACTCTTACCTCCAAATGAGGTACCATGGTTGCCCACTAGGGCCACGGGATTTCTTGCTCTCCCGCTCTAACTCTTCCCGCTCTAATTTATGGTATGCCTAATACCTCTGACCAATATCAACAACGACGTCAAATGATGTCTCAACCTTAATTTATCGAGCTATCTGGGATCTCAAGGAAGGAGAAAAGTCATCAATAAATCTTTGAATCTCTCGAAAGGCTCATGGACTAGTTCTAATGCATAATCAGCCATTCTATAGAATTCAATCTTATATTCTGGAACACCAACAGGCTAACCGACAGGGTACCCTGTCCAATCCACTCAAACTGCTAACACTTTTCATCTCGTTCACTACTCGAAAGGAATTTTCCACGAACCTAAAAGAAAAACCAAACCAAGTTAGCTAATAAAAGAGCGGCCCACCAATTCAAGGCTGGACCGTGAAACAGGAAAGCAGAACAACCAACACCATACCGCTTGATATAATCAAGAGCCTGAAGGATACGCTGACATCCTTTTATTTTAAAAAAAAACTTGCAAAGGGATTATTTGATGCATGGCCTAAGAACATCAGAAGGTTCAATTGGGTAAAATAATGCTGCTTTTTTAGATACTCAGACTGAGCCATTATTAGAGCTAGCTAACCAGCCAGAATAACCAGAGGCACAACACATGTTGCCTCCAGAACATATTTTACTGCAGCAATATTAAGAACTGGAATAGGAGATCCCTGAGACCGAACATCTGCATCTGCGGCAACCTAATAAGCTACCTAGCGAATAATAGGTTGTTGTGGTATCACCGTTGCTAAGATTCTCGTAAAAGCATCACAGAGAGCCAAGGGAACCACAAGGCCCAGCTCCCTTATCCATCGCTAACTCGTACAACTGAGGCCTCCGTAACTAGGTCGTCAGCACGATTAAAAAAAATCTCGAGGCTTCGTCAGTGCTAGCCCTACGCTAGACTGCTTCATCTCGAGGGTTCACAATTACCATGAAGGATTTAACAAAAATACTTTTGCATCCTAGACCGACGCACGATCAGAAAAGAAGGAAGTGAAACTTTCTAAATGCCATCATAGCCCCTCGTAGATAAGTACGAACGTCTACATACCCATCAGTGAGACTCTACTAGACACTGTCAGTCTTGATAGACTCTAAGTTAGGCTCTGAAACCAACTGACATGATCCGGAATCCGACTAGGCCATGCGGGCACCCGACATCCTCCCCTAGACCCGTCGGGTGAACCCTTACTAATTAAACTAGGAAAATAAATATAATTCAATTCATAAATAAGAACAAGACTTAAAAAAAAACAGACATACTGATACCTCTAAGTTGTAAAAAAAAAAATTACAGCTGACTACCCAACATGCTAGGTTTAGGGTTATCCAGACTAGACATCTAAGAGTAAGAAAGAAGACAGATACCTCCTGAAGTGAGTAAAATGCAACTGAAATAATAACCACAAAACGGGTGGCCATCCTGAATAAAAGCTAGCTCATCCTGTGATGCCGGGCAAATTGGCCTAAACGACAACCATCAAGAACCAAGCTTGAAGAGCACAAAGGATACAAGTCAAGGGCTCCGGAAACGTCTTGAAGATCATGCATTGGAGCGCCAAGGAAGGAGGAGCACATAGGCACCAAAGAAGAGGCTCGAGGGACACAAATTGGGGAGCCTCAAGAAGCTACAGGAAGAGGCGGACCGCCCTGAAAACCAGGCGGACCGCCTAATGAAGTGCAGCCCTCTTGACCCTGCAAGAGGCGGAGCGCCTCCCCAAAGAGGCGGAGCGCCTCCCCACTGAAGCTCACTAAGGCGGACCGCCTCCCCCCCTGAGGCGGAGCGCCTCCCTCTGTTGCCTAGACGGGATTTTGTATAAACTTCCTATTTTGACCCTACGTGGTCTTTTATGTCTTAGCCCACTTTGGGGGCATTTTAGTCATTACGCAAGGGGTTAGGAAAAACTATAAATACACCCCTTAGCCATTTCATTCATTAGTTTACATTGTATGAACAATTGAGAGAAGAGAGAATTAGAGAAGGCCGAGCCTTTCTAATCCGAAGCCCGAGGCTTCAAGTATCTTGTACGACTTGGAATCTATGGAGATTCACCACTAGTGTGAATTCCTTGTAAGGTTCGAGTTTCATTCTCCCTTTTGGATTATTAATTCATGTCTTGAATTCATTAATCCGTTCTTTCTTCTCGTTTCTTGACTCCCCAATCCTTGTTTCCCGATATCTTTGATATCACCTATCTTGTTATTTATCGCTTCCGCATAGTTTATCTCGTTGTTTAACTTCCGCTAGTTTTGTTCTGCATCAGTTGGTATCAGAGCACGGATCAGGTGTTGTTCTTACAAACCCTCGTTCCTTGTTCCATATGTTAGTATTGTTGATGTGTTGTTCTTGTTGTTCTTGAAAAAGAAGAAAACAACAAAAAATTGAAAAACTTGAAAACTTGAAAAAATTTGGTAGATCGGGTTGGATTCGAATCCCCAAGTGTTAAAAAGTATTGGGGTTTGTTCCTTATAGTATTCCCATTGTTTTGGTACCCATATATCACATTTTGGTGTTACGATTCAAAAATTTCGAAAATCAAAATCTCAAAGTTTGAAAATTTCTTGAAAACGCTTCAATCTTGATCCGAAGCTTGTTGTTGTTTGTTGGAGGTTTAAAACCATTGGGGATTGGTTATAATAGTTCTATACACCTTTGGGTATCATTGATTTTGTATTTCGGGTTGAAAACGTTGGATTTTTGGGTGCGAAACGAGCCAAAACGCGTTTCGCAAAGTTGCAGGAAATTGCATTGGGCGGAGCGCCTCCATTTTGAGGCGGAGCGCCTCCCTCTGGGCTGCCCTCTGGATTTTCCTGAGGCGGAGCGCCTCCTTCCTGAGGCGGAGCGCCTCTTCCTGAAGGGTTTTCCCGGGTAGTTTTTTGCCTAGGTTTCCATTGTTATTCGCCCACGGGCTTCTTGGTTAGTGTTTCTAAGGTAATTGGCCTACTTTAGAGACACTAATCCTATAGCGTATTAGGGTATTCGTGCGTAGAGGAGACTATAATTCAAAGAAGAGTCGTAGATTCTCTTTTGGCCTCAAGTGCGCACTTAAAATAACCGTCCGTCCATTGAGTCTCATTAACTCCATTCCGAACTTTAACTTGGATATGCTAGTTGTGATCACCTTGGTTCCCAAGTTGTAAAGGCCTCGCTCTTGAGTGTTCATATATTGAGTGATACACGTGAGGGAGTGACTTTCGGGAGGTTTTGATCTTTTGGTGTTGCAACTATGTCGGATAATGAATGTGGAGGTTATGGCTCATGTGGAGACGAGGGAGACTATGGTTCCTACGATGGTGATGATGGGTCTTGCTATGATGACTCGGGGAACTATGGCTCCTATGTTGATGAAGTGGTTCACTATGATGGTCGTGAGATTGATGATGACTATGAGGCTTGTGATGAAGAATGTGACGATGCCTATGCTTCTAGTCAAGAACCCGAGGATGGTGACGCTTCAAGGTACATAGATCCTACTCACTCTTCTTGTGAAGATTTTGATAATATTGATAGTGACCTAGATAGAGTTGATGATGAGTTGAGTATATGAATTATTCATTTGCATCTTCTCTTGGTGTTGCTAGTGGAGTACAAGGGAGTAGTAGAGGACCTTCCATTAGTATGGGAGGTGGTGGTGGTTGTTCCGTGGGAAAGAAGAAGCTTGCATCTTCTAGGTACGCTAAGCGGCCTAACGCTTCTAATTCCCATGTGGAGGTTGGTATGAGAGATGGTGTTGCTTTTGCTACAACGGGGTTATATGCCGTGAAGGGCGTGGATGGTTGTAGAAGGAGTAGTGCTATGGACCATGGAACCAAGGCGAGAGGCACTTATGGGTTCCATGGCGAGGTTCCTTCCTTGACTTCCAACAACATTGCTAATGTTGGGAGAGTGACGGGAAGTGGAGGTTGTTCTAGTGGTATTACCGCTAGTGGAGGGATAAGGAAGACCCAAGTTGTCGGAGTTGACACTTGTGGGCATTCAAGTTCTCACTTGGATGCCAATCTACAAGACTTGGGTAGACGTAGGTTCGTTGTTGAGGTAGATGGTATTGGAGGATACTTGCTCAAGATTGATGGTACCGATGCCAATTGTATTAGCACCTCTTTGGTTGATAGGCTTAGGATACCATGCCATAAGCTAAAGCATCCGTATGAGTATGATGGAGTGTGGGTTTCTAAGGAGGCTCGGGTACTCGTATCTCATAGGAGCTATAAATGCTTTGTTTGGTGTGATGTGGATCCCATGAGTCATGTTGATGTGTGGATAGGTGACCGGTGGTTGGAGGGAAAGAGGGTGCAATATAGTATGGTGGAGGGTGCATATCTTGTGGGCGTAGGGCAAAGAGTTTATGACTTTGTGCCTTACCGGGCGAAGAGCCGAGTGCCTACTAGTACGCCTTCTTTGGCTAGGCAAAGGAGAAAGGAGCAAGAACTTCATTCCATGGTTGACAATGTGCAAACAAGAAGTCCTACAAACACAAGCAATGGTGGGACATGTGCTAGAAAAGGGTTGATAGACATCAACAAGGTGAACCCGAAACCACAAGTTTCAATTCCAAGTGGTTCACCAACGAAGAAGAAGGAGACGTCAAGTGATGAGTCTCCTAGTCCTAGATTCCGGGTTGACGTTAAAAGTCCACCTACTCCGGCTATGGGTATTCTTGGGCCTCGTCCCAATTCGCCCGAATTTGAGAGACAAAAGATAGAGAGGAGTAAGGGAGCGACCGGTGACAACTCTCGAGTGGAAAAAGGAGAGGTTGTGATGAGTGATGTGAGTGGGTTGTCACCACCCGAATCTACACCCGACCTTGGAAAAAAAATGAGGGAAAAGAAAGAGGGAAAAAGAAAAATTGAGAGTGAGGGCACCCCTTATTCTAACCTTAACCCTTTATCTTTTTCTTCTATGTGTTTGAATTCTTGTGTAGGGATTCTTGGAGGCAAACCGATGGGGCCTCAACCATGTTCCGAGATTGAAAGACAAGGTGAAGGAGACGCCGAATGTGAGCTGCAAGGTGAAGACGTTCATGACACTTCAAAGGTATGTGTTAGTCCTTCCTCCCTTGAGCATGCTACTTCCTTGTCTTGCGATGTTGTTAGTGGGAACTCTAGGCTAGTTGATGATTTACATGACTATAATGTGTTTGCAACTAGCGTAGAGCCTTTAGGTCAACTTGTGTGTGAAAATGAACCACTAGTTGAGAGGGTTGAAAAGCCACATCATGATGTGAGCTCGGTTTTCATTGAACCTCTCTTTAGTGACAATATTGAAGTTGACCTGGTTTGTGACCCTTGTTATGACACCCCGCCCATGTTTGATAAAGGGGAAGATGAATTGCATGATTATCCTATTCTTCCCTTTGATTGCTTATTTGCTAGCGGTGGTATCTTGTGTCGTAGTGAGGAAGTTTGTAACCTTGAGGAGTCTCTTGAGAATGAGATAGATCGACTTGTGTTCGATGACTCCTCAAGTGTAGATGTGATCTCTAGTTTGAGAACTTTACCTTTGCTTGGTAGCGAACTTGAGAAGTGCGCCTATACTAATCCTTTGTATGAGGGCCACATCGATGAAAATGGTGAGTTGTATCAAACTAGGGAAGAGTGCGAGTTTGAACCTCCATGGATTGGAATGCCTAACTCTATAGATAATCCGTTGTTTGAGACCTCCCTTAGGAGTTTGTCTAGTGGCGAGGATTGTCTTGGAGGGAGATTTGAAGGTGAGGAGGTACCTCTCGGTGTGTATAAGAATGCTCTTAAGAAGGGGAGTGGAGTAATCGATGTTAGTTGTGAATTGAACTATTTCACTTACTCCATCCCACATGTTGAGCACACCTTGAGTGTTGGACATGCCAAAGCCATTGTGTCACCTTGTGATAAAATTGCATTAGAGGCTTGGTGTGTTGGTAGTGAGCTTAGGGGTCATAGGAAATATAATTGCTACATGCATATCCTTGATCTCTTTGTTTGTTTGAAAAATGAGTGCTTGCTCTTGTCGAGCCAAGACCTTGTTGTCTCCTTTGGGGACATAAGCTTTTTAATTGGTATTGATGCTTGGCTCTATCACAAGAGTGTGTTTTCCACACAATTTGCACTTTTATTGTTAATGCTAACCTACTTGTGAAGTAGGAAATTTTGGTTGTGCTTGCTTTGATTGTAGGTTTTGATGGTGTGATTTCGAGGACGAAATCCTTTCAAGAAGGGGAGGATGATGCCGGGCAAATTGGCCTAAACGACAACCATCAAGAACCAAGCTTGAAGAGCACAAAGGATACAAGTCAAGGGCTCCGGAAACGTCTTGAAGATCATGCATTGGAGCGCCAAGGAAGGAGGAGCACATAGGCACCAAAGAAAAGGCTCGAGGGACACAAATTGGGGAGCCTCAAGAAGCTACAGGAAGAGGCGGACCGCCCTGAAAACCAGGCGGACCGCCTAATGAAGTGCAGCCCTCTGGACCCTGCAAGAGGCGGAGCGCCTCCCCACTGAAGCTCACTAAGGCGGACCGCCTCCCCCCCGAGGCGGAGCGCCTCCCTCTGTTGCCTATACGGGATTTTGTATAAACTTCCTATTTTGACCCTACGTGGTCTTTTATGTCTTAGCCCACTTTGGGGGCATTTTAGTCATTACGCAAGGGGTTAGGAAAAACTATAAATACACCCCTTAGCCATTTCATTCATTAGTTTACATTGTATGAGCAATTGAGAGAAGAGAGAATTAGAGAAGGCCGAGCCTTTCTAATCCGAAGCCCGAGGCTTCAAGTATCTTGTACGACTTGGAATCTATGGAGATTCACCACTAGTGTGAATTCCTTGTAAGGTTCGAGTTTCATTCTCCCTTTTGGATTATTAATTCATGTCTTGAATTCATTAATCCGTTCTTTCTTCTCGTTTCTTGACTCCCCAATCCTTGTTTCCCGATATCTTTGATATCACCTATCTTGTTATTTATCGCTTCCGCATAGTTTATCTCGTTGTTTAGCTTCCGCTAGTTTTGCCCTGCATCATCCTGATAGCTAAAGTCGTCTTCGCTCCTTCATAACGTGGCGAACTCAATTCTGGAGCGAACCTGCCGAAGTGAAATAGATAGACAAGAAACAAACAACAAACACGGGTGAGTTAAAAGGACTCAATAAATGAGGCAGACTAGCCAGATCAAAGAATAGGATAGCTAGCCAGGGAGAAAAGAAACAGATAAACCAAATTCCTTTCATTTAAATTATGAAAAGGCAGAGCCAGATAATAACTAGAAACACGTATTGAATCACAAACTCATTAACAACCAGGAACGTAAGACAGCCAGACATATAGGTATTCCGAACACATCAACAATCAGAAATACATCCTGTTGCGGCGTGCAACCCGATCCATATATTCATCCTGTTGCGGCGTGCAACGCGATCTATATATTCATACTGCTGCGACGTGCAACCCGATCCATATAGTTATACCACTGTGACGTGCAACCCGGTCTATATATTTATACCATTGCGGCGTGCAACCCGATCCATATGTTTATACCGTTGCGGCGTGCAACCCGATCCCCGCAACCCAGAATACGAGCCAGAAATATATAGACAAACTGAGATATGTCCAAAATATAGTATACATACCGCATACATAAAATACAACACAATACACACCATAGTCAGTATGTAGTGCAATGAAATTGAATGAATGTGGTACGATGAAATGCAGTCACATATGCCTGATACCTATCTCCGGCGCGGGACTCTCATCGTCTACTAGGAGATATATGCAATAATGACCCTTCACCGGCTCGGGACTCTCATCGATTACCGGGAAGTGTATGCAGTGATGACCCTTCACCAGCTCAGGACTCTCATCGATTACCGGGAAGTATATGCAATGATGACCCTTCACCGGCTCGGGACTCTCATCGATTACCGTGAAGTATATGCAATGATGGCCCTTCATCGGCTCGGGACTCTCATCGATGTCTACGAAGTATATGCAATAATGACCCTTCACCAGCTCGGGACTCTCATCGCCAATCGGGAAGTATATGAAATAATGACCCTTCACCGGTGCGGGACTCTCATCACCAACCGGGAAGTATATGCAATAATTACCCTTCACTGGCACGGGACTCTCATCGCCAACCGGGAAGTATATGCAATGATGACCCTTCACCGGTGCGGGACTCTCATCGCCAACCGGAAAGTATATGCAATGCCTAAAACCAGAGTGCAATGCTCATATACTCAATGCAACACCAACAACAGGGCATAACAAATAATATACAATGTAAATTCAAAGCTAAGGCGTAATGAGTACACCTATCGGCAGCTACGCACGTAAGGAACACGTGGTAGAAAATCCACGAGGCCAGGTGCTTCCAAAGAAATGGATATAAACACTTACCTTGTTACAAAGTTAGTACATCCACTTAATAACCGCTTTGTCCTTTGGTTTCATTTCCAAACGATCCCACTCTATTTAATAAGCAGAAAAATATATCAAATTAGGCTAAAGGCTTCATTCCTCACATCTTAGGGCAATCCTGTTAGGAACCTGATATCCTATTCGCATACGCAATACGCAGGCCAGGCTTATATACAGGGTTTATGGTCACATAACCAAACCCTAAATAAATTACATTTATATATTGCCCATAACTCACTGAGTACGAATATATAATCAATTCCATTATCGGGGTCCATTTGACCCTTTAAACTATTAATTGAAATTATTATAACGATGCTAATATCCCAATTTTTACCGTAAAAATATATTCAAACACACGTAATAAACTCAAATAATATATTAGGATCATTATCTGAATGTTTTAGGGTGAAAATCCTACTTTTTTCCGGCTCCTTTTCTCATTTTCTGGCATGTTTCTCTTGGTCCCCGAGTTCTCCTTCATTTTTCTCTGTTTCTGTACGTATGTTTACATTCTTAATGTTTCTGTGCCTTGCGTCCTTAGCTTAGCTAAGGACTCCACCGACCTCATTTCTCACTTTGTCTTTTCCTTTTTTTTTTCTTTTTTTTTTATTTCTTTTCGTGACAAAAATTAAAATGCTATCCTACGATATTCGAAATAATTCCAACTTTTGCATGCTAGTTATACAAAATATATATAGCATACTCGCGAAGGCGGATTTCAAATTGGATTCCCAAAACTCAAGATGCGAATTTAAATAGAAAAAGTCAAATTATTTAACTTCGGCATTTTAGCGGAAACTAGCCGAACAGCATCGAAATTCACTTTCAAAAGTTCACAAAAGTCACAAATAATCATACGAACCTAAAGGCGCTGTCGGATTTCGAATCGGAGCTCATTCGCCAAAACCGAGCTCGAAAATCTCTTTTTAATATCTATCGACAAGAAAAACTGAAATCTTTTTCCGATGCCTACCAAACGAGGTCTAATTTAGCTCAAATTTTACAGACAGGTCCTAATGGACATTACAAATATTTTAAAATTATCGGCGTGTCAATCGGAGTCCTAATTTCCGAAACGACTGACCGAGGTCGTTTCAACGTCCCAGGGAAGAAAGGAAGTTTAGTTAGAACCGGATCTCCGCAGCCTACATACGAGTAGGAAGATCCTGAACTAAGGTATGATTCCGTTTTCCTTTGACGACAAAGAAAGTTATAGTAGCCCCGTCTGATCTACTATCGTCTTTTCACCGCCACTAGACTACTTTGTCCCACCAAATAGCACAACCACAGTAGCTGGCTTGGCTCCCTCTTGCAATCGGAGTCCTAACTTCTGAAACGATTAACCGAGGTCGTTTTAATCTTTCACGTTTAAATATTCAATTTTTAACCCTTTATCAAGATGATGACGAAGCAAAATCATGGCTTTCGCCTTATCTTGGCTCGATCTTTCATTTCCTTCTTTAATAGTATTGCCAAGACCTTTGGCGTCCAGATGTATCTCGACATCAAGCACCCATGATAAATAGTTCGCCAGATATGTCAAGTGCCACAAATTCAAGCTTTGATAAATTTGACATAGTAAAAACAAGCAAAGACAATAAAATAATTAGGAATTTATATAAATGATAATCAATAAATTATAACAGTGACATGAAGGAAAACTAATCTTTCTCTTTCCCCTTTTTTATTATTCTAGTTAATGACATCCATCATTATAGATAATTATAGTTTTTTATATCATATCCAAAAGTTAGATTAATGAGATTTAATAATTTTAATAACAGAACTTTAAATTCGTGAAGCATCTTTTCAAAACTAAAATGATAGTTCATTAATGCATTATGAAAACTTGTTTATCTAAACGTATGCTGTTGTTGTAAAAATTATTTTAGTATATGTGTAATTAATATAGTACATTTATCTGTAAATGAGATATATTACGATAAATAAATTATATACAGTTATACCTCACAGATGGAAGAAATTGGTATTTAATTTGGAGAAAATAAGAGCTTCGTGCTGATAACGTGTTGCAAATAAAATGTAATAGTAGCAGTAAAGTAAATGGGAGAAGTAAAAATATGGACATAGTTTATTATCGTCTATTTTATTTAGTCAATTGATGGATGGATGATATCACTTTTATAAGTTGTAAAAGCAACCGAAGAGTTACATATCTGAACTAACATATTTAATTCATACACGTATTTATTAAGTACTTCATTAATGGTATCCACAAATGCAGTGGATTTGTAACACTGGGTGCATTTTCCCCGTGTTGTTAGGTTCAGTTATCGGAATTGAGTATGATATAGCTTTGGTTAATTGGAACCAACTTTCTTCACGGATCTGATGAGAAACTGTTTGATTTCGATCTTTTATATATAGTTACTAATCTTTTTTCTCATATTTATTTTCATAAACATCCTTGGGGCGAGTTGACTAAAACATAAATAGGATGGCTCATTGGTTTGAAGTCGCATTGGAGTCAAGCTCGGGCTCAAGTTTTCAAGACCTTTAGAATATTTTAGAAATTCAAGGCTCCCGCGAGTTTGTCAAATTCCCAGGTTCTTCTTTTTTATCTCTTGGTTTTCTCTTTTTCGTAGGATATTTAAATAAATTATTGTAGAATGACTTATCTATTTATGAATAAATATTTAGTTACTTGAGTTATTGATTTACTTTATGTTCCTTACCTTTATTTTGGAATTGTTATTTACTTTAATGCAAATTTGGGTCGTTTAGCTAAATGCGTACAAGTTACATTATTTTTGCAGATGAGTTTATTTCAATTAATTATTTTAGATGATTTATTATAATTATAATTATAATTATAATAATTATTATTAAAGAAAAAGCGCACTTGTAAATTTTTTTGGAAACCTGTTGAATTAACCGTATTTTTACTTAATTTTTAAAGTGCTTTAAAAACCTTCTTTCAAAATTACTAAAACCTCTTACTTAAAATCTCTAAAAGACTGCCTTTTTTCAAAAATGGAGTTTTACATGCATTTGCTTAATTAGGTTCCCTGTTTTTTCTTAAATTGGGTGGCGACTCCAAAAACTCCAAAAGAGTTAGTCCATTCAGTTGATATTCCTAAATTTAGTCTTTCAGGATTACTTTTTTGGGGTTCAACAGCGTGGCGACTCTGCTGGGGAGCAATAAATATTTTGACCATAAAGGTTTCCAATTATTTGCAACTAGCATGTCTAATTTATTTATTTTATTATATCTGTTTGTTTGGTTTGCCTTAGAAAGCATGTATTACACTTTATTTGTACATAAAGTCCGCATTCCGTTCATATTTCCTCCCTCATGGAAACTTGTTAATTCTTTTCACCTACTCAATTTCATCACAGGGCACCCGCCTGACGGGTAGTTACGTAGGAAGGGCATTGCCCTTGCCTCACTCTTTGAAATTTCTTTCGTGTCACCAAAGTTAGTTAAGGATATGGATTTTGCCTGGTTTTGTCATAGCTGGTTCTACTGGTTTATGAGGCCAGGTCTATCCCACATAGGTCGAGTCAGCCTCAAACGTTAACCCACCCTTACAAGGAGATTTTAGGACATGGCATGCATATACACCTTAGTTTGGAACCGGTCCTTGGCACCGTTTGCAGGAATTAAGAAACTGCCTTTTTTGTCGACGGGTTATTGAAACCAAACGACACTGCATATTATGTGATCGTGTGGATATTATAACGAATCCCAAGCCATTTGCCATGTCAAATTTAAGAAGTTGACAATTATGTCGGTTTATTTATATCTCAGATTTTATATTGACAAACGGCTTGTGTCGTTATAATAACCACATTCGCGTGCAACCTGATGATTAGGCCTACCTCTGGCACAATGAGGCACCTTGCAGGGTAGGACGCATTTACATATTTATTTACGCTCAACTACTTGTGATTGTCATATGTTAATTGCTTGCCTTGCTTTATTTGCTCAAAATGCGTAAAATACTAGGTGTTGTTTGCTTGTGTGCAATCTTATGAATGACATGAAAACTAACATAGTTACCCTTTGAAGTTTCTTTTGTTTTGTTTATTTCTCTAGAAGAAGTTAGATTTATGAAGTGACTGACCATTCACCACGCAAGCTTCAAGATTTGATTGATGGTAGACGCTCTAGCTGGTGAACGATGCAGCATCAGAAGCTAATGGCATTGTTTGAAAAGAACTTGGCGATTGAATTTAGTAGCATTGTTTTCAATTTTAATTTAGATTGAGGCCCTGAATTAAATTGTACTTTAAAGCTTATGGTAATCTAAATCAACTCTTTTAAATTTTATGAAAATTGAAATAAAATGCATCGCATTCTTATTATATTATGGTGTTCATCGATCTAGAAAAAGCATATTAAAGTCCCTAGAGAAGTTTTGTGGAGATGTTTAGAGGCTCAAGGTTTACCTGAAGCATATGTTAGAGCAATTAAGGACATGTATGATGGAGCGAAGATACGACTGCGGACAGTAGGAGGCGACTCTGGTCACTCTCCTGTTGAGATGGGGCTACATCAGGGGTCAGCCCTTAGTCTGTTTCGATTTCCTTTGGTGATGGATGAATTGACCAGGAGTATTCAAGGGGAGATACCATGGTGTATGTTATTTTCCGACGTCATAGTTTTGGTTGATGAGACCCGCAACCGGGTCAATGATAAGCTGCAGGTGTGGAGGCAGACTTTAGAGTCTAAAGGGTTCAAGCTGAGCAGAATGAAGACAGAATATATGGAGTGCATGTTCAATGATGTACCCCAGGAGTCGTATGTAGAAGTGACGCTTGATACACAAGTCATTCCCAAGAAAGGGAGTTTCAAGTATCTTGGGTCAATTATTCAATGTAATGGAGAAATTGACGAGGATGTCACTCATCGGATATGGGGCTGGTTGGATGAAGTGGAGACTAGCTTCTGGTGTCTTATGCAATAAGAAGGTGCCTCATAGGCTTAAAGGTAAATTCTATAAAGTAGTTGTTAGACCAGCTTTACTGTATGGGGCGGAGTATTGGCCAGTAAAGGCCACCCACGTCCAGAGGATGACTGTAGCAGAGTTGCAAATCCTTTGAAGGGTGTGTGGACATACTAAGATGGATAAGATCAAGAACGCAGCCATTCGAGACAAGGTGGGAGTGGCCGCAGTGGAGGACAAGATGCGAGAAGCGAGACTGAAGTGATTTGGGCATGTGAAGAGGAGGAGCACAGATGCGCCGGTGAGGAGGTGCTTGGGGTTGGCACTGCTAACACTGCGGAGAGGTAGAGGCAGACCTAAGAAAAATTGGGGTGAGGTGATTAGGTGGGACATGGCCCACCTCCAAATAACCGAGGACATGACCCTAGATAGGAAAAAGTGGAGGTCAAGAATTAGGGTAGAGGAATAGATAGTAATCGAGAGATTTTCGGTATATTATGCATTCAGCTTACTCAGCTTACTTTGGATTTTATTTGTAATTGGTATTTTCTATTTATCTTGTATGTGTTTGAGTGCTTCTTAGCCGTATTTCATTACATTTATTTGATATTTTTATATTTTCTTCTTGCTTCTCTCAAATATGTTTCTCATTGATGTTATTTAGCTGAGGGTCTATCAGAAACAACCTCTCCACCTTGGTAGAGGTAAGGTCTGCGTACATCTCATCCTCCCCAGACCCCACCTTGGTGGGATACCACTCGGTATGTTGTTGTTGTTTATTCTTATTATATTATTTATTTACTTTGATTATATTTTTTTTTGTTTCAAAATTAAAATTGGTAAACCTGCCGAAACTTTACTTTTGACATATAATGAAACAGCTAAACAATTTGAGAATAATACGGTGAAAAGTTATCTGTTGCACTTTTTTTTTTTTATATCAATACTGTTAGAACTTCAACTGGGGCAGCTTTTACAAAGCAATTTGAAGTATCGAAATTCACAACCGGGGTAATTTTTGAAAAAACGAGTTGAAGATGTGAAAAATAATAACTAGGGCAGAATTTTGCAAGAAACAACGTCGATTATCAAAAGATGAATTGGCAAGATCTCGAGAATTGGCTAAGCGAACAGTGCAAAGTCTAAGACAAAAGATGTTTAATTTGTTTTAAGATATGTTACAAGTTTAAGTCAAGGTAGAAATTTTCAAAATGTATTTTTGAGTTCATTTGCATACTTGTTTTACTTGCTATATTGCATTAAATTATTTTATGTTGCATCTATTTTTCAAAGCATCTAGCTATTGAGTTCATGAGCCAAGTTTCTGAACATGATCCGCAAATCCGAGTCCGATGAAGACGAGGAAGCAGCATAAGAACAAGATCAAGATGAAGCGAGCACAAATCAAACGCTCCCTCCGCCCTCCCCAAAACTAATAATTTTTCTTCGAGTGCAGAAATTCCCAAAGCAGCAAAATGATGAAAAATAACAACCATCAATTCCTCGGAGATTATTTGTCATACACATTGGACAATGTTGCCAAGATAATCGACCGAGATTGGAAGTGTTATCTGATTCATCGCCCTTGCTTAATCAAAACTTCATTGCTTTATTGATAACTTTACTTTATACTTTGCAGGAATTAAGCATTAACTCTAGTTTTCCACAAGGACAACACTCAACTCTTTATGGCTTCACCAAACATAAGCCGGACGGCTTAAATTCTCACTTTATATCTCCTTTATCTTTGACATTTTCCTGTCTATATGGATCTAATGAAAACTTTATTTTGCAGGCTATTCTACCATTTATTTTACAAGTACTAACATCAAGTCTATTGGTGACAACCGAAGACGTCACTTTATTGTCATTATTTACCGTAGACAACCGGTGATATTATTTTGGTAAAATTGTTGCCAAAACTTATCATAAATAATTTATTGAAGTATTATTGGTATCGCAGACCATCAAGGGTATTATTATTGAAGATAATGACTTTCTATATTGGATCCATCGTACACAATCGGTGGTATTATTCTAATTTCCTTCTTATATTGGAATCATCGTACACAGTCGGTGATATTATTCCAATGACTTTCAATATTAGAATTATCGTACACAATCAGTAGTATTATTCCAATGACCTTCTTATATTATTCCAATGGCTTTTTATTGGATCCATCGTACAAAATCGGTGGAATTATTCCAATGGCTTTCTTATATTGAATCAATCATATACAATTGATGGGTTTTTTTCAGTTGGCTTTTATTTCTACTTTGGATCTATCGTATGCAATCAGTAGAATTATTCCAATGGTTTTCTATATGGGAATTATCGTACAATCAATGTTATTATTACAATGATTTTCAATTTTAGAATCATCGTACACAATTGGTGGTATTATTCTAATGGCTTTCTTAGATTGGATCAATCATATACAATTGGTAGTTTTATTCTAATGGTCTTTTTATATCGGATTTATCATATCCAATCGGTTGCATTATCTCAATGGTTTTATTATGATGGTTTTATTATCCAGTCTATCATTTACAATCGAAGACGTTTATTTATGAAGTCTACCGTATATAATCGGAAAAGTTATTTTAGGGGTTTTCCATAGACAATCGGAGACATCCTTTTTGGGGGGTCTGCCATAGACAATCTGAGACATCCTTTTATGACGTCTATTGTATACAATCGAAGACATTATTATTGAAGCTTATCGTAGACAATCGAAGGCCTTATTATTGAAGCCTATCGTAGACAGTCGAAGGCCTTATTATTGAAGCCTATCATAGACATTCGAAGGCATCCTTTATGAAGTCTAACATATACAATCGAAGACGTTTTTTCTATGAAGTCTACAATAAACAATCGGAGACCTCATATTTACCAAGTCTACCGTAGACAATCGGAGGCATTGTAATTTATCAAGTCTATCGTATACAATTGAAGACATTATTATTGAAGCCTATCGTAGACAATCAAAGGCCGCATTATTAAAGCCTATCATAGACAATCGAAGGCCACATTATTAAAGCCTATCGTAGACAATCAAAGGCCTTATCATGAAGCCTACCATAAATAATTAGAGGTCGTATTATGAAGTTTATCATGGACATGCGAAGACCTCATTATCATGAAAGCCTACCATAAAAAATTGGAGGCCTTATTATGAAGTCTATCGTGAACAGGAGAAGACGTCATTATAATTGAAGCCTACCATAAACAATTGGAGGTCTTATTATGAAGTCTATCATATACAATCGAAGACCTTATCATTGAAGCCTACCATAAACAATTGGAGGTATTATCATGAAGTCTATCGTGAACAGGCGAAGACTTCATTATCATTGAAGCCTACCATAAACAATTGGAGGTCGTATTATGAAGTCTATTGTGAACAAGCGAAGATGTCATTATCATGGAAGCCTACCAATTGGAGGTCGTATTATGAAGTCTATCTTGAACAGGCGAAGACGTCATTATCATGGAAGCCTACCATAAATAATTGGAGGCCTTATTATGATGTCTATCATGAACAGGGGAAGACGCCATTATCATGAAGCCTACTA
This sequence comes from Petunia x hybrida, assembly GCA_037355625.1. Classification (NCBI taxonomy): domain Eukaryota; kingdom Viridiplantae; phylum Streptophyta; class Magnoliopsida; order Solanales; family Solanaceae; genus Petunia; species Petunia x hybrida. Next base: position 1,159,194 of record JBBBVM010000360.1, read on the forward strand.
TAGACAAGTGGAGGCCTTATTACGAAGCCTATCGTAAACAATCGAAGGCGCTATTGTTATGAATCCTACCGTAGATAACAGGAGACTTGATCATGAGTCATTTCCGAAAGGCGGCATTTTTATCCATATATTTTATTCAAGTCTACTTTATGTTTCTATAGATTGAAGTCCTTTATTGTTTTATTTTTAGTCTACTAACAACCCTGAAGTCATCTTGCCTCACAAAGCCGGATTTTTTCACTAGTTGATTGGAGACGAGCTTATCATTAACGCTGAAACCAGCATCTACGAGTTTTATTAACATTATCTATTTCTTACTCTATTTATTAAGCCTTATTTTCAGTTACTCGCTTACCGTTTGTCGAGTTTATTATAAGATTTTAGCAACACCACAGCAACATTTGGAGCATACCGTGGAACTCTTTCTTAGCAGTGAACTGGGAAAATCGTTGATATGAGCTAGACTCACCAACGAGGATCTGAAGAATTGCACTCGAACAAGTTGTCAATCCTAGAGTTCTGTCTGGTGTCAACCCTTTCTTTTGTTAGCTTTTCTGTCTGCCTATACCGTATCTCCAGCTTAAGTCCGAGGTTCGAGATTGAAAACAAAATAGCCTTTCTCATCTCATTTTCTTTTCTCGGATAGCGTCAAATTACATATGGGCCTGATTCTCTTTCAGCCCGAGACATGTAGGCAACTCAAAAATCAGAGTTCGGCCATGTCCACAAGCCTGACACTTAGGTCCTTTGAATCGAAGTCCTTGGCTTTATCGTGAAAAAATTGGTTTCTCGTCAACTTCTTTACCCTTAAATCTCTTTCATCCTTTTCGAGTAAAGAGCGGCAGCTATTGACACCCAATTTTGTCCCAAAATTTTATGTAACGTCTAATTATTTTAAATAAGGTCAATTTTGAAATGAAAAAGTAAATTGTTGATTTTAAAGGAAATGAGTCTAAAATCGCAATACGTACCTCAAGTTCCAGCCTACCTATGTAACCCACTCTATTTCCTAATTTATACTAAAAAAAAGCTAAAATTGTGTAAGCTTAAAAATCTAGCCTATTCGTGCAAAATCTGCATAGACCCTATACACACATCCCTATTCCATTTTCCCCAATTTCAGAAAACACAAGAACCCAATTCCCTTAGTTCCCAACCCGTAACCCATTCCAAATTCCTAACCTATTCCTTACCCGATCCATTTAACATCAACCCCACACCAAAAATGATCCCCTCCCTTCGATTCCAGCTCAATTGTACCAGCAAGCTTATCCATTAGAGCCCATTAAAGGGCCATTTTTGGTATTTCTGACAACCCTAAAAACCTTAATGGTTCATATATAAGCCGTTGATAGTGAAAAATCAGAAGAGAGGAGGAGCCGTGAAAAAAGGGGAAGAAAATATTAAGAATACGGCAGTCACAGTTCTATTAAAAAAAGATTTTAATGTCTCCCATTCAATTTATACATTTGCAGTTTGTTTAGTTTGATTGCTGGTATTGTTTGCGTGGTTTGTGGGTTATCGCGTTGCTACTCGAGTCGTCGACCTTGTTAGAGTCGCCGCTTTATTCGAATCGCTTTTCTCGAGATCCTCGTCCTCTTCACCGCTCACAAAAAGGTAAACTCCTCGACCTCACCTTTATTCTTCCATTTACCGATCTTATGATTATGTTGTATTGAAGTATATCAGTTATTCATTTAAGCATGTATATGAGTTCGAGTTCTAAAGATCAATTCTTTACTGTTTGTTATGTTGCCCTGAATCTATAATCATGATTCACATGCTTAGTTGTAAGTTCTGCTCTAATCGGTTACTTTAGAATATGTAATCTGTTGACTAGTATGTCAAGTAACTTGGTAAGCTTTAGCAAGCTACGCATTTACTTCTGAAGTTTAGTTAATTTTTGGATTAAGCACTCTGTAATGTGATGAAAATATTGTTGTTTTTGGATGAAATTGTTGATAGTGCTCGAAGTTTTAAAATGCATTCTTAATAGGTTGATAGGACTATGTAGTACTTTACTGGATTTTAAAATGAACGAACTACCTATTCTTATCAAGAGTAAATTTTAGCTATGATCAAATGGATAAACAGTTTAAAGATTGATATTTTGTTCCCTGGGAAAAGATGAGTTTTCCTTGATTAAATTTAGTCAAAATAAATTATTTTTTGAAAGCATAATTTGAGTTTGTTTTATTAAAGAAAGTTAAATAAATTGTTTGATTCGTCTAGGTCCATCTGGTATGAATATAGAGTTAATGTCTTAATTTAAGAAATGGGTACTTATTAAGGAAAAGTTTTCCTTTAAATTACTTTTGAGCTATCTGTTGAATCTATTTTGGTCACGTCTAGTTATTTCATTGTGTTTGGTCATGTGGTTGTGTGAAGATAGCAGACTAAGAGTTTTTGCAAGTTTCGTTGAGATTATAGTTCACCTTTCTTTTATGATTGATTGTTCTTGAGATGTCTGTGGGCTCATGAGTTACGTGTGTTTTGCCAAAGCATGTTTAATTCGTTTAACTTAGAACGATCTGCATTAGTTTACTCAATAACAGTAGTAGAGCGAAAGGTCAAAACTTTATGAAGCTCTAGAGTTGATATCCTACTTGTATTATTTTGTTTCAATGCTAGTCTAAGTCTAGCTAAATAGATTAGTTTCATCTTGAAATTCTGTCTAGAGTGTGTCTTAATTGCATCAGGAACATTTATTCAGTATGGGTTGAAAAGTTTTCCTTAATTAATGGTTATATAAATTCCTCGTGTCCTGATAAGCTTTTCCTCGATTTTGTTACTTCTAAATGTTTAGTTAAAATTGCCATCTCTGTTTAGTTTTGGTCGGTACATTTGAAACTAGTACATTTAATTTAGCGTTATTATAATCGTTTGTCATGGGTATACTGATAGTTTCAAATTGTATATTTCTAGTTCAAGTCTTTTAGCAGTGAGTTTTGTTAAATATCATTTGGTGAATTATTTTACATCTGAAGAATGATTAGTTTAGCCTGGATAAACCACTGTGTGCATTTTCCGTTAAATATCATTTGGTGAATTATTTTACATCTGAAGAATGATTAGTTTAGCCTGGATAAACCACTGTGTGCATTTTCTCCATGTTGTTAGGTTCAGTTATCGGAATTGAGTGCGATATAGCTTTGGTTAATTTGAACCAATTTTCTTCATGGATCTGATGAGAAACTGTTTGATTTCTATCTTTTATTTGTATAGTTACTAATCTTTTTCTCATATTTATTTGGATAAACATCCTTGGTGCGAGTTGACTAAATCACAAATGGGATGGCTCATTGGTTTGGAGTCACACTGGGGTCAAGCTCGGGCTCAAGTTTTCAAGACCTTTAGAAAATTTTAGAAATTCAAGGCTCCCGTGAGTTTGTCAAATTCATGGGTTCTTCTTTTTTATCTCTTGGTTTTCCCTTTTTCGTAGGATATTTACATAAATTATTGTAGAATGATTTATCTATTTATGAATAAATATTTAGTTACTTGAATTATTGCTTTACTTTATATTCCTTACCTTTATTTTGGAGTTGTTATTTATTTTAATGCAAATTGGGGCCGTTTAGCAAAATACGTCCAAGTTACATTATTTTTGCAAATGAGTTTATTTTAGTCAATTATTTCAGATGATATATTATTATTATTATTATTATTATTATTATTATTGTTATTATTATTATTATTATTAAAGAAAAAGCGCAGTTGTAAATATTTTGGAAACGTGTCGAATTAACCGTATTTTTACGAAATTTTGAAAGTGCTTTAAAAACCTTCTTTCAAAATTAGGAAAACCTCTTACTTAGAATCTCTAAAAGACTGCATTTTTCTAAAAATAGAGTTTTGCATGCATTTGCTTAATTAGGTTCCCTAATTTTTCTTAAATTGGGTGGCGACTCCAAAAACTCCAAAAGAGTTAGTCCATTCAGTTGATATTCCTAAATTTAGCCTTTCGAGGTTATTTTTTTTGGGGTTCAACAACTACTGTCAAATGAACTAAGCTAAGGGGTTTATACAGATAGCCCTAAGGGTACTTAAGTAAATACGGTCAAGGGCGACCAATGAGACAAGGCCACGCAGGGCCGAAGTAATTCATGTGCTCGGCTCTCTTCACTTCGGTGCTCGGTTGCTCAGCTCAGCACATTTGATATTGGACGCTCACTTGCCTTCGGTCAATCAGTGCTCGGTGTCAAGGTTGAGTGTTCGGTCACTTCCTTCTTCGGACTCAAGCTTAGAGATATAGCCTTTGTATCTTGTGCTCGGCCACTCAGTATCCGAACAAGCCCTTCCTCCCGACCATGCCAGTTAAATGTGCACATCGTGCAAGAGCTTGGCTTGGCTTCATGTCACTGGCCTCGATGCGTTGAATATCTGATCAGCACGGATTCGGGCTGCATCATCCTCCCCTTCTTGAGAAGATTTTGTCCTCGAAATTGAGCCCTCTTCAGCCTCCGACGCTTGGCCTAAAACAATAGATGTTAAGTCAGCAAGATTAAAGGTATTGGACACGTTATACTCACCAGGGAGGTCGATCACATAAGCATTGCTGTTGATCTTGCTCAACACTTGAAACAGACCATCCTCTCGAGGAGCCAATTTCCCTTTCCTTTTGTTCGGGAATTTTTCCTTTCGAAAGTGAACCCAAACCCAATCTCCTTTCTTCAATCCCAACTTCTTACGCCCCTTGTTTTTATTAGATGCCACCTTGGCATAAGCTTCCTCAAGATTTTTCTTTACCTTGGCATATAGCTCGAGCAATGTAGTAGCTCGGCGAGTACCTTTAAAATCAGTAACAATATCTGTAGGCAATGGGATTAAATCAAGTGGAATCAAAGGGTTAAAACCATACACACATTCGAATGGAGTCATTCCAATCATTCTATGCACAATTCGATTGTATGCAGATTCTATCACGGGCAAATGATCAGCCCAGTATCCGACCTTACCTTTGGTCATAGCTCGAAGCAGAGCTCCCAAGGTTCGGTTGACTACCTCGGTCTGTCCATAAGTCTGTGGATGGTGAGACGTCGAGAATAGTAATTTGGTGCCAAGGGCACCCCATAGGCATTTCCAAAAATGGCTCAAGAACTTAGAGTCTCGATCACTCACAATAGTATGAGCCACACCATGCAATTTCAACAAATTAGAAATAAACAAAGTAGCTACATGTTGCGTATCATCACATTTCTTGCAAGAAATAAAGCGAGACATTTTGAAAAAGCGGTCGACTACGACAAAGATGTTATCATGTCCACCCCCCGACCTCGGTAACCCCATAACAAAATCTATGGATATATCAACCCACGGTCGATTAGCAATAGGTAATGGAGTATACAAACCATGAGGGTTGGATCTCGATTTAGCTTTCTTGAATTCTATACAAGCATTGCAAAGCTTTTCCATATCTCTTCGCATTTTTGGCCAGTGAAACTGCTCGGTTAAGATACCAAGAGTTTTATCGACGCCGAAGTGTCCCATTATGCCCCCAAAGTGAACTTCTTGAACGAAAAGCTCTCTCTGTGATGACACAGGCACACAAACCCTCATATTCTTGAAGAGGTAGCCATCGTGCGACTGATATTTCTCTACCCTTCGGCCACTCAAGATTGTGTCACGGATGCTTTTCAGCTTGGGATCATCCTCATACATCGACTTAGTGCTCTCGAATCCCATGAGCCTTGAGGCGAGAGTGGTCGCTAAGACAAATTTCCTTGATAGCGCATCGGCCACAACATTATCTTTTCCCTTTTTGTAACGAATTACATAGGGAAAGGTCTCAATAAATTCCACCCATTTGGCATTACTTCGGTTTAATTTCTCTTCGCCTCAGAGATGTTTCAAAGATTCATGATCACTTTTAATCACAAACTCTCTCGGACACAAATAATGTTGCCAATAGGCGAGTACAATTCCTTGTCATACGTAGAGTAATTCAAGGTTGCACCCTTAAGCTTTTCGCTAAAATAAGTGATTGGCTTCGATTCTTGTATAAGCACTCCTCTGATCCTAACTCCAGACGCATCACATTAAACCTCGAACACTTTGCCCAAGTCAGAGAGTTGCAACAATGGGGCAGAGCTTAGCCTCTGTTTCAACTCTTGGAACACCCTCTATTGGGACTCTCCCCACACAAACAGATGGTCTTTCTTTACCAGCTCGGTTAAAGGAGCTGCCATGATGCTACAGTCACGAACAAACCTTCGGTAAAAGCTATCTAATCCATGGAAGCTATGAGCTTAAGATACCGAGATTGGAGTCGGCCAATCTTTGATAGCCTCGACTTTTGACTCATCGACTTTGACACTATTAACACTCACAACAAATCCTAGAAGACTACATGCTCAACACAGAAGGCACACTTTTTGAAGTTAGCATATAACTTCTCTTCTCTAAGTTTATCAAGCACTAGCCTTAGGTGTTTCACATGCTCATCCACAGATTTACTATAAACAAGTATGTCATCGAAGTAAACCACAATAAACTTATTTATAAATGTCATCGAAGTAAACAACAATAAACTTATTTATGAACGATTTTAGCACATGGTTCATCAATTGCATGAATGTACTCGGTGCGTTAGAGAGGCCAAATGGCATCACTAACCTTTCATAGAGACCGAATTTGGTCTTGAATGCGGTTTTCCACTCATCTCTGGGTTTCATTCAGATTTGGTGGTAATCGGACCTAAGATCTATCTTTAAAAAGCATGAAGAACCACCCAGCTCATCTAGCATGTCATCTAATCGTCGGATAGGATGGCGATAATTTCCCGTGATTTTGTTGACTGCTCAGCAATCAACACACATTCGCCATTTTCCATCTTTCTTTGGGACAAGGATAATAGGAACGACGCAAGGACTCAAGCTCTCTCGAACAAGGCCCTTATTCAGAAATTCATCCACCTGCCTTTGGAGCTCTTTGGTGTCTTCAGGATTACACCGGTATGTAGGTTTGTTGGGGATTTGAGACCCCAAAATGAAGTCAATTTGGTGCTCGATTCCTCTCGATGGAGGTAATCCACCTGGCATTTCTTCACGGAACATGTCCCCGAAGTCCTGCAAAATACTTTGAACAGCACTAGGCAAAGGGTTATCATTAGAAAAATCATCATTAGAGTTTAGAAGGATACGCTTATGCATGTGACAAATCATCAACTGACCGTTGTCATTGCCTCGTAGATATTCACCCGGTTGAATGATTGCAAAAATATTGTTTACCTCAGGCGGTGAATTGATGTCTTCGGCCACAATTTTTTTGTCCCAACTGGAGACTTAGCTTTGGCCGCTTCTTTCAACTCCTTCATTCTTTTATAGTCCTCGCTGATTTGTTTCGGAGACAATGGTTTGAGTATGAACTCTCACCTCCGAGCTTAACAGTGTAAGTGTTGGACCGTCCGTTATGTATAACCGACCAATCATACTGCCATGGTCGACCCAATAGCAAATGACAAGCTTGCATCGGTATCACATCAAACATCATCTCATCTTGATATTCTCCCACTTTGAACTTGATCCACACTTGTTTGACAACCTTCAACTCTCCACATTCATTCAACCATTGGAAATGGTAGGGATGAGGGTGCTTCGAGGTAGGTAATCCCATTTGTGAAACTAAAATTTGGCTCACCACATTTTCACAACTACCCGAATCAATAATCATTGAACAAACTTTCCCCCTCACTCGACACCTTGCATGGAAAAGATTTTCCCTTTAGTTGTCATTTTCTTCGAGACTCATACTGCTTAAATTTCTTCGAACCACAAGAAACATTTCTGGATGGTCTGCTTCGGCTGCTTCACGACCATCATCAATTTCAGCTCGGTCAGTCTCCTCTCTATTTCCTTCCTCGGTGTCACTCGCTTGCTCATGGACGGTTCCATCTTCGAGCAAAAGCATAACTTTGCGAGTCGGACACTCTTTTGCCATGTGACCATATCCTCTGCATTATGACACTGAATGTTTGAAGCACTAGGAGAATTGAGTTGAACTTTACCTTCCATCTCCTTGGAGTTACTAACGGTCACTCCCTTTCTGAAGGGTCTCTTCTGATCTCAACCAATGTTGGCACTCATTGGATTCAGACTCTTCCAATCTTTACCTTAGTTCAAAGGAGTTGAAGTAGTGACTCCTCGGTTCTGGCTTGCTTTGTCATCCTTCACCCATTTTCAGCTTCGATGGCTGCATGAAACACATCTTTCAAAGTTTGATACACATGCGGTCTCAATTGAGATGACACATCTCCAGTCAAGCCATTTTTGAATCGAATGATGGCTTTCTCATCATCTTCTTCCATATCAAGAGCCAATCGAATTCGTTCAAACTCATCATAGTATTCTTCAACCGATTTGGACCCTTGTTTCAACTCGAAGAGCTTCCGAAGTAGTCCTTCCGATATTTGGCAGTCACATACATAGCATCCATTTCTCTTTTTAACTACAACCATGTGGTGACCTCGGGATAAGCATTTATCCTCTTCAATCTTTTGTCAGCTTCCCACCAAGTTGATGCGTATGCTTCGAACGAAGAAATAACATGTGCAGCTTTTCTTTCTTCGGTCATCTCATTTGATTCAAAGATTCATTCTAGTCGAATCTTTCAATCAAGATATTGGTCCAGATCACTAGTTCCTTTGAAGGGTAGAATAGTGATCTTGATATTGTTCAAGTTTGAATCACGAGCACCTCGGATCGGTTCCGGATACTCATCATAATAGTCATCTGCCTCACGCTCTAAATATCATTCAACATTTGCACCTCGGCCTCGACCTCGGAAATTTCTATGACCTTGTTGAACCTGCCTTAGTTAAACAAATGGTGGCTCATACTCAGCTTTGACCTCGGGAAATTCTCCACCATCGACCCCTTCATCAACGACCACGACTTGTCTTCGGGCCCTTGGAAGTGGTAATCTTTCTCCTCGGGGAATGCCCAAGTTTTGATGCTTAGCTTGGGGATTTCCCAACTTTTGTTGTTCCGCTTGGGGATTGCCCAAGTTGTGTTGTCCAGCTTGGGGAATGCTCAAGTGGTTTTCAGCTCAGGGATTGCCCATAGCTTCATTTCGAACAACCTCGTTCTTCAACTGTTGTTGTCGAACCAGCTCAACAAGTTGCTCAGGTTTCATGGGAGTGGAGTTGCTAGTACTAGCACCGGACCCTGGTAAGGCTACGGACACACTCCCTTGCTCGAGGTTAGCTACTCGAGCACTCACCTCTCTTACCTCGGCACTAATGCCTTGTATCGCAGCTATGAGATTGGCTAACAATACCTTGGGCGACTCAACATCTTTTCCATCGCCTCCATTCCCAGCCATGGTTCCTGCACAAATCAAAGACAGAGAAAATATTAAGGTTAGAAATCACCTTATTCACTCCCTCACTTTTATTGGGTGGTGCTCGAGTCCACTCAATTTATAGGTTCGATCACTCAAGAACTTGTTGCTAATGGCTTCCTTGGTTGATCAATCTTTCTAAGATCCTTCAAATTCGACAAGTCACACTGTCTCCTTCGGGAAAAGTGAATTGATGCTGACTCGATGGAACATATGCTATTTTAACTGCGCACGGGAGGTCAAAGAATTTTCTACGATATTTGGACTTCGGTCACCCCACATACGAGTTCCTATTAACTCAAACAAGTTAGTACGACATCGAGTAGAAAGATTTCCTCTAGAGATCCACTAACGAGAATTACCGACCACAAAAAAGAAGATATCCTAGGAGAATCTACCCTTCGTTTCCTCTTTTGGAAATCTCGGACACGTCACCTCTGTACGGAAAAAAGTGGTCCCTCCTTGGTACGGACTAGGGTTTAACTTTATCCACTTTTTCCTCTTTCTTGCCGACAAAATTTTCACCTGGAGTTTTGATATTGACACTTTATCCCTTTCTTCTTCAATGGAACAGTGAACTTAGCTCCGTTGTATTGACAACTTCAAAATTTTGTTCACAGTCCACAATCAGCACAGATTTTAGGTTGTTTTCTCTCTGTTACAAGTTTCAATAGACGGAGGTAGCTGCAGCTCTAGCAATCAGCGAGGTGAGTTTCACTCGTCGCCCGTGCACTGTTAACAAGTTAACAATTTTCCGGCGTACGGACTGTGGCTTACGACTGAGCTTCAAAGCTTTTCAAACAAAACACTACCCAAATCAACAAGAACCACCAGTCTTCGATAATAACCACCAAAACTCAACTAGGGTTTTGATCACCACCACACCACGTCAAAACAGCCCCAAAATGATAAGAAACCATAGTCGACAAACAGTGTACGATAGGTACTCGTTTGATTCCTCGGACGATGGTGAACACAAATCCATGGTTGTTTAATCCAAACAACCAATAATAAACACAAGTTTTTGATTTCTTCTTTTTAATTTTGTTTTAAATAAATACATAATAGGAACAACAAGAAAATGAAGTTGAAGCTGAAAGAGCAACGCATGATAGATAAAAGGATAACGTAGAACAGGATTGGGGTTGTAAGAACAAGCCCAAACTGTGCTCTGATACCAAGATGGTGCAAGCCAATTTTTAGAAGAAGCTTAGCAACCGAGGAACAACGGAAAACAAGAAACAAAGATAGAAGCAAGACAAATCTTCACTTCATTTGAATGATTCCGAGCGACTAGTCTCGAACCAAACCACGGGAAGGAAAAAGACTCACCTATACAAGGCAACAATCCCCAAGAAGACATTCATGCTTCTTGCAAACTGAATAATCAAAGAAGAAGTTGTTCAAACGGATATATCGATTGACCCAAGTTTTTATAAATCCCATATCGGGGTTCGGCTCTCATCGGAGTCTCAATAGCAACAGCTATAACAAATATTCATCAACAACTACTGTCAAATGAACTAAGCTAAGGGGTTTATATAGATAGCCCCAAGGGTACTTAAGTAAATACGGTCACAAGCGACCAACGAGACAAGGCCACACACGGCTGAAGTAATTCATGTGCTCGACTCTCTTGACTTTGGTGCTCGGTTGCTCAGCTTAGCATATTTGACATCAGACGCTCACTTACCTTTGGTCAATCAGTCCTCGGCGTCAAGGTTGAGTGTTCGGTCATTTTCTTCTTCGGGCTCGAGCGGTTGATTGTTCGGTCTCTTCCTTCTTCGGGCTCGAGCTTACAGATATAGCCTTCGTATCTTGTGCTCGGCCACTCAGCATCCGAACAAATGCTTCCTCCCGACTGCGCCAGCTGAATGGACACATCGTGTAAGAGATTGGCTTGGCTTCGTGTCACTGGCCTCGATGGGTTGAATATCTGATCAGCACGGATTCGGGCTGTATCATGATCATATATGCTTTCCATCATGCTTAGAACCTTTTGATTTTGAGCACCGGGTAGGCTGTACTCTAGTAGGCTCAAGTGGAAGTCTCTGCCTCTCACCCACTTTATAGATTTTTCCTTAATCTTCCTTGGTGACAAATCACATTCACGAGCTACTTGAAGAAAACTGTGAGACGTAGATTCCTCTTCTTCTTCTTCTTCTTCCTCATAACACAGATCTTGCTCATCTTCTGAGATATTATCTTGTATAACTACATTGACTTCAATTGCCAAGGGAAGAACAATAGGCGAAGAAATTTTTCACTCAAGAAGGCCCTTGCTATCATGCAAATACATTTGATCAATGAACTCCTTGTCAGAGAGTAGCTTCTTTGAATGAGGAACAACCTGCAGTAACGACTTGGGAACAAAAGATGCAACATGTACATTCAAATAAGGCTTACCGAAATTGGGGTATGCACTTTTACGCAACCATTCAGGTTGAGTATTTGGTATGAGGTCATTCCCCGAGTATTCTGACAAAGCAAAATTTCCACCTTTAAAGTCTATATTGTCTACATATGAAGGAACACTTTGAGTCTACTTGTTATACTCACAAATTCCACTTCCAACCTCAATTGTACGTGCTAAAGCAGCATCATTAGAAGCGGCAGCATCTACCTGCTTTATACCAACGTTTGTAAGTGCCAGTGCATTCTCTTGCTCAGCTACTTGGTTTAAGAAAAATGCACCTTGACACTTTGGCTATGTAGTGTTAATACATGTTCTTAATTCATCACGTCATAAGCTGCCTGCTGCATTAAAACTCATGCACGTTTCCTCATTTCATGAGGACTATCGTTGCCCATGTTTTTAAAATTAGAATCTACACCTTTAAAGTGTAAAACCTTAAGCCTCCCAGTTTGGTTAGGAGAACAAATTAACACCTCAAATAAAGGGACAGTGCCTGCAGCGTGTTCCTTCCTATCACCAGTAGGTTTATTCAAAGCTGCGTCTACATTTTTTAACATAGTTCCAGCATCCACCTTTCACATAACCTGTACGCTTCCAGTTTTAGGGAGTAGAGATTACGACTGTATTGGGTTAAATCCGTCGTCACCAAAGTTGGTGACTAAGCATCCACGTAGGACGACGTATAGACGACACGTGGCTATGAATGGGCATAAAGGCAACGGATAGAATCGAAGATGGACAACTATAACGGACAGATGAACAGTCATCACGGCCAGAATAGTCGCAACTCGTCATCAAGCCAATTCAAAATAGAAGTCTTATCCTTAAGCAACGTAACTGCTCGATTAAGGAGTTACAACTGCTCGCGAACGGACGCTTAGTTATCTATATATTGTAATTTAAGTCACAAGCATTGTATCTAATTCTTCTCTGAACATACATCTGTATTCCAACTATTAATTAATACCCGATCCTTTACCTTCTGTCAATACTTACTATTACTACTCATAATCAAGTGATCTCATTTATTGTTCCGCTGCTTAAATATCATAAAGAGTACGAGGAAGGAAGTTTGATCAAGTCTATACGGTCTGAACACGGTTCCTTTTATTTAAATCTTCATTTATTATATCGCATTAATTGTGTCTTTATTTCTTTATATTTACTATAATCATTTATATCTTTTCACATTAGGCATTTAATCTTGATTATTGATCGTGACTCCGCTTTATAAATTTAATTGTGACTTAACCTAATAAACGAAATTATGGTTAAACAACTACGTATTTTTTTCCTTCCTCTTGAACACTGGAAACATCATTTTTATCCTTCATAGCAGTAGGTTTAAATGCAGTTGATACCCACATTTTTGTAGAGTGGTCTGACACTATAGAAGAATTCTCTATGTTTGGAATTACTTCAGGTTGTTCCTTCATCTTAACCTCATCATCACCTTGATTCCCAACCTATTGCAAAAAATGATCTTTCACAACGGGCAAAGCATCCTCCTTGCTTGTCTCATCAATCGTCATAACTTTTTCATCATCCACACACATTGCCTGGACATTGTTTTTCCCGCAAATTTGCTTCCCTTCAATAGCCTACTTATCACCAACATCCAAACACGCGATCTTCACATATTTTTCCTTGCAACCTGCGACATGATCTGCACTTTGTCAATAGCATCACACTCTCCTCCTTCCTGCCTTTTAGAACTTGCTGGTGCAATTAGGTTGCATACAGTACCCTTAATATTATCTGGTGCAGTCTTAACTACTGCAACTTGGGAATTTTAAGCCTCATCATTGCCAGTAGTCAATGCAGAAAAGGAATTGTTGATGACTACAATTTTATCAGGTTGTTGACGAGGCAAAACAACAACAATTCCATCTCCATTATTATTTGTAAAAACCCTATTGTCTTCCACCGTTGTCCATGCATTGGGGTTGCGATTTGGGTGGATAAATTTCCTAGCTTGTTTCTTGTTCTTGATAGGTTCATCAACTTTGCTCGAATCATCGATTAAAGGGCCAACAGCTACCACTCTTTAAAATTTTAACTTGATCACCTACTTGAATCGCTGCCTCCTCCACCAATCATCTATTTCATCAATAATAATTAACTCCAGATGAATAACACGACAATCATATTCATTGTGCCCTTAAAGACAACATTCTTTATAATACTTTTGCTTGTGATCATGTTAAATTTTAATCAATTTTGCCTTAACTTCACCCGTCCCCTTATTCAAACAACTAGTTTGAATCCTAGAAGGAAACTCACCACGAAGATCTACTTCAACCTTAACCCTAGCACAACTAGGGTGAGTTTTATTTTGACTAGCCATGTCTACCTTCAAAGGCTTACTCACTGCTTTAGCTAAAGAAAAAAGCTTCTTTTGCAAATAGATGTGGCGGTAGGTTGGGGAAAGAGATCAATGCTAGCGCTATTGATGTCTCTTGATCAGAATTAAACCAAGGAGTCCACTTCAAAGTTCTCATTGAACAAAAATTGATTTTGAAACTTGATATCAAACTTGAGCTTTGATAATAAACTCACATAATTGTTGATACCTAATTTTGTCCCTCCTGTTTCAATAGCCATTATTCAGAAAAAATTGCACTTATAACCACACAATTACCCTACACTCACTCCTATCTGAGTCATTACCCCATGAATGCACACCAATTAGGCTATTTGCAAAGCATTTGCACAAACGACCACAATTTTACAAAATTTGCATATCTCGTCGTAGTTTATCACAATTATTTTTGTTTTTAACAAAATCACCTAAATTATTCCAAAACCTACTATAGTAGGTTTTTTAGCTCTCAAAATTAATTTTCGAATTTTCCTATAATCTTATGAATATTTTATCCAACTTTCTACACATTTTATAGGTATTTATACACTTTTATACAAAAAATATACTCTTTTATACACGTACAAACACACCTCAGCCTTTGTACACCTCACACCCTCACTTATACACGTCAACGCCACCTCACGCCTACGTGGCTTCATCTAGACCGTTCAAAAGTTGATCCGACAGTTGAGATTCCACTTTCCATTTTTAATTATATCTCAAACCCCCGAAACCCTATTCTCTCCCCATTTTCCCCAAAGCACTCACCGCCTATTCCCCTCATTTTCCTCTCGTCTAAACTTAATGCTGTCACTATTTATGGCCGATTCCGGCCAACTCCAGCCACCAAGGGCCATGAGACCTATGTTTTCTTACTCCTCTTGTTGTCCGCTACAAAACCCCTACACTATTGTTCCCATTTGACGGAAGGTCAAAAATCGACCCTTGCCTCGATTTCATCTCGGTCGCCGGAGAAGAAAACTCTGGTGGTGCTTGCGCAAGTCCTGAATTTTGATGAAAAGGAAAACCCCTATGGATGTTTGATCGAAGTTGGGTTAAATATAACCTGACCCTAATCTCAAATAGGTAACACTAATCCTCTTTACCTTTTTATTCTTATATCCTTGAAGCTATGTGATATTGAGCCTAAATTAGCCTAGGTGTTTCCTTGAGAATTAACATGTTTGTGTGCTACTTGATTAGTTAAAATTCATGCAATTATTAGCTCTTGTTAGTTCACTGATTCAGTTAAGCATTGCCTCGAATTCTCGCATGCCTGAGTGTGATGTACCCATAGCTTGTTCCTTTGACCACTTCTATCAGTATGCAAATTTGAAAATCCATGGCAGTTTTAAAATTGATCGTGCTCATTCCTGTTTGTTATGAATTTAACCTCTTTTTTGTCAAGATACGTGATTCTCATAATTGTATGCTTGAAATTGAAAGGGTAATCTGGTTAGCATAATTAGAAGGATCCTGAATTGATTCAATTATAACTATTAATTGAAAACTTAAATGGAAGTTAGTTCTGGTAATTGATATGATGTCTTCTCAGAATTGGAGGAATTATTTTGAGCCTAAGACTTGCTTGTACACCAGTTTCTTGAACTTAGACACTGTCAAAGTTAAGGGGAGGGAGTCCAAATTAGTTTAGGATTAGATTTACCTTAAATCTTGGGGGACTGATTTATCTATTTTTGGAAGAGATACCTAAGGGTGTATTTCTTATTTTTGGAAGCAATATTCCCTGCCTTATTTGGTTATACTACCCGTTTGAATTAATTGTACTACCGTCACACCTATATAAACCAAGGTGCTTCTCATTCTAACACACGGGATATCATTCATACACTAAATATACACAATTCTCTCCTAAAAAGGGTACTGCATATTCAAAGCATTGGTAGCATATTTTTTCTGTCACTTGCAAGATTTCTGGGAAAAATCATGTTTCTTCTTTCTCTCTCTTTGGATCCTGTTCTAGAAGTACTTGACAGTGCCTGAATCCTGCTTGTTTGATTGCTATTCTTGACAAGGTATAAAATTATTTTCTAAACTTATGATGTTGCCTGCTTAAGACCGCTTCTGTCTATGCTCTTTGTTTGCTCCCTGGTCATATGTAATTGCTTGTCCATCCCCTTTTCCCATGCTAACCCTGTACTCGTAGCTTGTTTGGATGGTCTTAGATAGACAATACCAGTTTTATTGACTACAGGGGAACCCAAAAGTTTAATAGGGTCAGTGGTTATGCCCTCTAAACAGGCTATGGTACCGGGGTCCTGGAAGTGCAGACCTCTTATGTTATGATTTAATGGCAGTCCTGAGCTTAATTCCTAAGAAACAGGGCATTACCCCCTTTTTAGAATTTCTTATCTGTGTATTTGTTAGGACATCCTGCCTGTACTTGTGCGTGAGTAAGAAATGCTCACTATTTAGTTGCTTGGCCACACATGAGCTTCTCTTAAACCTTCTCTTTATGTGGTTGCATCATTATCATCCTAAAAACAAGGACTTGCATTGCTAAATTGAAGTCGGGCCGTTAACAAATGCTTGTTCGTTAAGTAATAGCATAAAAATGATAATTAGGTGTTCCAAATCAGCATGATCGTGGTTTAAATCGTGTTTAACTGAAATCTTTCATATGAAAATCTGAAAAGTTAGTAACAGGGGCTCTATGTGCACTAAATGCCTAAAATTGGACTATTTCTGTAAAATTATAACTACCCCTCTCTTTACATAAATAATACAGGCCCAAAATAGTTTTTAAATATGGCCTTTTATGTGTTAAACTGATTTTTGACCTACTTTAACCTCTTATACACTAATTTAATAATGTATAGGGGAGTATAAGTATTGGGGTCACTTGTACAAACTATCATATGTATTTTTCAAAGTATATTACCAATTATTCATGTATTTGCATGCTTATACACTTATATTTACGTGTGACAGCCCCCTGTTTGCATTTGTGTGTTTCCGTATACCTCCTTTTAAAAAATAGCCTATACGCATATCTTTCAAAACTGACTCCAAAAGCAAATAGCCATTAAGTTTAGGGCTCGACAATTAATGACGAGTCACACCGACCCTAAATGGCTAACATTTGATTTCGAAAATAACCCCTATTTAGTTTTTTGACAAATTCTGAAATCATTTTGCTAAACCTGCCTATTTGTGTAAATATGACTTAGACGCTGAAATTTCACAAATATGTTGCCTTTTGACACTCTTTGCAGATTTGACCATGTTTCGATTAGGCATTTATATTAGAGATCATAAACGCGAATAAGCATGGAATATAGGCCGTATGTGTAAAATGTGAAGAACAAATATATGCATGTTACCTAGACTTATCTAATTAGACTTAGTATATAAATTGATTGTGAATTTGTCCATATAAGCTAGTAATACATGTGATAACACGTATCTTGTATAGACATCCCAAAATATAGACTCGGGCGGTAACCACCTTTCGTGGGACTTGAGGAAGTGTCTAACACTTTCTTCCTCGAGTCATTAGGACTTCTTATCCACTGAATCTCTAAAACTAGACCAATTTAATAAAGACTTGACCTTAGATGCTTAGGTGACCTAATACACCTTAGAAATTTATATTAGGTGGTGACTCCAATTATTAACTCAAATGAGTTGCCCAATCAAGCATGAAACCTGACTCGTTCTGAGTTGAGTTTAAAATCGGGTACGACAGAATGGCGACTCGACAGGGGATATTTCAAAGTCCTAACCATAACGAGTCTTTATTTTGGGATTTTAATTGATTATTATCTTGTTATTTGTATTATTATGATTTTACTAACTTGGTTTCTTTTTTTGTTTTGTTTTTCTTTTATCCTTTTATTTATTTGTATGAACTTGAAATTTGATGTAATCTTGGCATATTTCACTCGTATTCCTCCACTCCTGGAAAATGGTACTTTGCACACACACGGGCGATTACGTGGATCCCACAGTTGCTCCACCTCAAAAAACCTTTTAGGAGGTACATTTTGGAATATAGTTGGTCCGTGGTACAACCAACAATTTCAAATGGTCCCACCCCTTGGTCGTCCACCTTGGGGAACCGTGTTTAGAATTACGACACTCCTTAAATGTAATGAGCATGCATCATGCCGTAGGAAGGGCTCCCCATGAGCCAGCTATTTTTCCACTTGTCCAAATTACCTGACGGATTTTTAACCTCGAAGGGACGTTTGGACATTCTTATGTGCATTTGAGAGAAAAGAAAAAAAGAGGGAAAAGAAAAGTGAGACGAAAATAAAATGCATTTTGATTCGTCCAATTGTTCTCAAAAGGAGAGGGGTATTTTAATCCTATACATTCTTTTTTTTTTCCTTATAGGTCACAATGAGTCAAAAGTTTTACTGTTTTGGAATGACTATGGGCGCACCTCCTTTGTTAACTAATTGGTGGAATAACTTGTCATTGGGCGAGCAAACCGAAGTACGTCAACATTTGGGTCATTTAGTTTCTCTATTAGAATTGGAGCCGTGTAGAGAAATGATTGAAGCGTCGGTGTCATTTTGGGATGAAAAACTAAATATGTTCAGATTGGGGATGTTGAGTTAACACCTTTGCTGGAGGAAATAGGAGGGTTCATATCGCACTCGGGATTAAACAATCATCGTTGGCAAGGGAGTCACATTCTAGCACCCAGTGTCCCCACAGTTGAGGAATTTCGTAATAAATTAGGATGGTGGCAAGTGTGAATGTAGAATTTTTTTACAAAAAAAAGAAAATATCATTTTCCTACTTTTATAACCGGTTTTAGTATTTGAGTGCATTCGACGACCATAAGAAAGAGTTCAAGTCCTACACGACTGGAGAAGAGCTAGACCACTTGCATTTACTATTTGTTTCTTAGAATTAATAGTGTTCCCTGAAAGCTCGAGTCACAATATATATGTTCGAGGCTTGTCATGGTTGCCGATGCGGCATTTAATAGAATTGATGGTTATCGTTATACTATAGTCCCTATGATTGTGGCGGACATTTATCGGGCGTTGGGTTGTTGCAAAAGAGGAGCAAAATATTTCCAGGGTTGCAATCTTCTACTGCAAGCGTGGTTCAAGGAGCATTTGAGGAAAGTGAGAGGTGTGCAAGAATTATCTAAGCCAACTGGTTCTAACTACTTGGTTGGAGAACGATACGGGGTTCCAAAATTAAAGCAGCCAAGTAGCAATGAGAAATGTGTAAGGTTGTTTGAAAGCATAACGGCCAATTCAATTCAGTGGATGTTCACTTGGTTTCCTTCATCAGTAGCTCTGAGAAGGCATCCTTTGTGATACTTATGGGATTAAGAGGTCTCCAACCCTATCAACCGTTGAGGGTGATGAGGCAAGTAGGGAGGAAGAAAATAATACCACTAATACCAGACACGAAGGCCTATCAGTTTGATTACACTGAAGACGTTTTTCCAAGAGTTAAGAGCATTAGAAAATCCTTCGTGGGAAGACAAGTCATGGGAGAAGAATCACTAGCATCAAAGCGATACAACGCTGGATGCAAACCAAACTACAAAAGTTAGTTACGCTCTAGCATAAAAGGAAATGTGGTAGTAGGGCCAAGTCGAGGGAATGACATAAGAGATGGTGAGGTGGAAGCTAAAATCTGATACCGAGAATTCATGTTTAAAGCTATTAAAATGGACAAAGAAAACAAAGAAGAGATCAAATTGTGGAGAAAACGTACATTAGAGTTAGAGGAAAAGATAGAGGTGTTGGAGACGAAGCTTGAACAATGGAATTCGGAGTGTGCAGAGGTGGACATTTTACACTTAGTGGCGGCTAAGGGATACTTAACCAAAGCTATGGAAGAAGTCAAGGAGATTACCCGAGAAGCAAAGAGAACCAGGCTAGAGGGGCGTGCCACCTAGTCAAGTGTCATTTTCATCTTTTTATTTGCAAAAGTCATCATGTAGTAAATTTCAAAAAATTGATTTGGGCATTTATGAGAATAATTGGCAAGAAAATGCGTATTTATTTTCCTTGCATCATGACAACTTAGGAAGGCTATACGTCCTTGGCACGTTACAGTCCATTAGTAAGCCTACGTCCTAATGTCAAAAGGGTTCTTAACCCGAAAAATAACAAAATTGCATCTTGGCATGCATTCGAAGAAATGTTTGCACAAAATATTGATTGTTTGTCCAAGTATGATCAAGATCATAAGAATGTTTTGATCTTTACCTTTTCTTGTTTGTTTTCAGACTATGGCTGCAAGAGGTACACTTCAATTCGAGATTATGTACCGAGCTCCTCACTTGATCAGACTCTGGTTGGAAGATCTGGCTGTTGTTAGTAAGGTTTATGTCCAAAAGGTGTTGGGAGATCTGGTGGCTCTCAAGGCTTACACTGCCATGCCTGGTTTAATCGAGGCCGCTGCACATTTTTGGGACTATGAAAGAGCGGTATTTCATTTCAATGCCTTGGAGTTGGCACCAATGCTGGAAGAATTTGGAGGACTAGTAGGGTTAGAGCCTGGACCGGAGACTATGATTTATCCCAGAGACGTGGACCCTAAGGAGTTCGTTGAACTGTTGAACGCTCTTTATGATCCATATATCGAGGGAGTGCATGATGGAAAGGTCACTTTGGAGTACCTGTATTCTAGATTGGGAGATCCAATTCTTAGACATGATTGGACTGGGGTGTGGGAAATTCAAGATTGGGAGTGGAGTGAGTCAAATGCTTTCATCGTTTCTTTTCTAGGAAGCATGGTTTTTTCCGAGAAAGAAGGAAAGATCAACATAAGGCTGGGAAGAGTGGTCGAGGGATTACGCAAAAGCGCTCACAAACGTCAAGTGAGTTTGGTTCCAATGATTTTTAGGGAAGTTTATAGGGCTCTGACAAAATGTAGAAGAGGAGGTGACTATTTCGAGAGGTGCAATCTTTTGCTGCAAATATGGTTGACAGAACATTTTCACAGTGTCCCTATAAGCCCAACAGCACCAAGGCCATCAAGGGAATGAGGCACTCGTTCACATAGCACCCGCATGGCTGGAACAACAGTATGGGAGGACCCTGCGAACATGCAAGGGTGGTACACCAAGCTTGAAGAGTTGCAAGAGGTGCAATGGGTAATTGAAAACTGTGTTGGTTTCATCATTTCCATACAAGGTCAAGACACCACTTTCTTGACATTGATTGGATTTCGAGGAACTCACCACTATGTTCCTCTAAGAATCCTCCGGCAAGTAGGAATGACACAGCAAACTCTGCAGTTGACGAAATGGAAAAGCTTCAACATTGACATAAAGGATATTGAGCATCCGATGGTTGGTACTATATTGACAATTTGGGAAGGAAGGCTTACTATGCAGTTTTTTCGTGGCCGAGACAGTAGGGTGAACCCCATTGCTACTCTAGCTTATCCTCAGTAGCTCAGTGAAGATAGGGAGAGGTTTCGATCAAAGACTACGCTGAAAAAGAAAAGCCTAAGCTCCAAGCGTTACTGAAAAATACAAGAAGTTGCGACACGAGTTCGACCAAAGTAAGAAAGAATTGAGGTTAAAACAAGAGAGAGAGATGAGGAGGCAATACAAGGATAAGATCAAAAGGGATGAACTCAAGTATTAGACAGGCAATGTCATAGCGGCAAGGCAAACTGCTAGGAATCTATAAGATTTGTTCAACGGATGGGGAGATTATTTTAAGTCGGTACCATTAGAAGAAAAGGAAACAGTGAGAGTAGAAATCTATGAATTTCTCACAAAGGCTCTGGGTGACATGCAAGCTAGGAAGGATCTGATGGAGATGTTCGTCACCTCTCCACCCATAAGCGTAGTTCACAAACCTAAAGAAGAAGCCGAAGGGAAAAAGGAGAAAGAAGATACTGGAGCTGATGCTTGATTCAAAACCTCTTTCCTTGGCACATAGTCTGACGTCTTAAGTCGAGTCATCTTTTCTTTTTCCTTTTTCCGTTTTAGTCGATTCATTGTCTCAAATTCGTAATTGTAATAAAACCAAGCAAATCAAATAAAATTTCGTTATTTTGGGTTTCAAGGCTTGTGTTGATTATGCTTATGCAAACGAAATGACGTGTTTGGCGCAAACATTACTTCAAGTCTTTGATAGGCCTACCTCTGGCACAAAGAGGTCCCTTGCATAATAGGACGCGACTTTATTAATACTAACATATACTCACATTCTTTTCTTTGTTTTTTGTGTTATTCCCAGGTCCCTCAAGGTTTGGTTTGTGCATTCTAGCCGCGCCGCAATGCCGGTTGAGATCTAGAGGATCAATCTCAACACCTCCCCCTTTGCCTACAAAGAAAAGAACGAGATGCAATATCATGGCTGAGTTTGACAAAGTTTGAAATGGAACTCCCGAAAAGCAAGGTGTGGTCACCTATGAAGACTATGCTAAGTTAGAGCAGAGGTTGTTTGAGGTAGAAAATAGGGTTTCTCTCACCCGTGCT
This sequence comes from Petunia x hybrida, assembly GCA_037355625.1. Classification (NCBI taxonomy): domain Eukaryota; kingdom Viridiplantae; phylum Streptophyta; class Magnoliopsida; order Solanales; family Solanaceae; genus Petunia; species Petunia x hybrida. Next base: position 1,181,751 of record JBBBVM010000360.1, read on the forward strand.
GCAAAAAAAAAAAAAAAAAAAAACCGCCTGCCCTCACGGCAAAGATCCATTATTCCCCGAGAAAGGCATCTTGTACCCTACCTACATTGTACCATCAAAAGCACCACAAAATAACCTTCCTCCCTTCACTGTTGAAACAAAAACCATTGCATCACCCACCAAAGATCATGACATGTATGCATGGACAAAGAAAGACTCAGACAGCACCAAAGAGCAAGTCCAGTGGCTGGTGGAGAAATTCAAGCAATTGCATGGCACCAAAGGAACTAGAGGGTTAGCTTATGAGGACCTCTGCATGTATCCTGACTTGAAGCTGCCCAAGGGTTATAAGACACCCAAGTTCAATATGTTCGATGGCAGTGGTGACCCAATGGCTCATTTGAGATCTTATTGTAACAAGTTAGCTGGGGTTGGACATGATGAAAAGATCTGCATGCAATTGTTCAACCGCAGTCTAACTGGAGACGCACTGGTATGGTATTTAAAGCAGCAGACAAAGAAGTGGACGAGCTGGGAGGCGATGGCTGGAGACTTTGTTGATAGTTTTGGGCATAACTCCGATGCCATGCCTGATCGGTTCTATTTGGAGAAGCTGAAGAAAAAGCCCACTGAGACTTTCAGAGAATTCGCAACTAGGTGGAGAGCTGAAGTCGCTAAAGTCCAACCTCCTATGGAGGACGCAGAGATAGTAGCAACCTTCATCCTCATACAAGAGGACGTCTACTTTGACAAGATGTTGAACATGCAAGATAAGAAGTTTGGTGACTTGATCAAGATTGGAGATATGGTTGAATATGGTTTGAAGACTGGTAGGATCGTTGGTTTGGCCGAACTACAAGCCACTAACAAAGCCCTACAAACTGGTAACACCACTACATCAAGGAAGAAGAAGGACGATGTCTCCTTTGTGGCTGCATCACTCGATCATTCTCCTACCCACAACCACTACTACCAAACACCTCCTCCATCATACCCATATATTCCACCCACATTCGCCTACCCCAGTCTACAATACTCAACCCATGTTCCAAAACCCACTGCCACAAAGACCACCATACACACAAAGCCCTAACAACCGAAACACCAACACCTATCCACTAAGGCCTCGCGCCAACAACAACCCAAGACCCAGAAGAAACTATACCCTATTAGCCGAATCCCACACTGAGTTGTTCAAGAGACTAAAAGCAACTGGCCGCATACAACCCGTAACTTTCAAAATGCCTGATAGAATGACACGTTACTTTGACCAAACCAAAACTTGTGCCTATCATTCAAGAGGACCTGGTCATGATACCGAGAAGTGCTATGCCCTAAGAGATAAAATACAAGACTTGATCGATCAAAAGGTGATCCACCTGAAAACTCCAAATATACACAACAACCCCTTGCCTAACCACAGAGATAATAGGGTGAATTTGATCGAGTTAGACGAAGAATGCAATTTGGAGGGAACTATTGTCAAAGCAAAGGGAGACATACCAGCGCTTGCTTCTGTTGCTCAAGCCGCTAAAGCACCAGAGCCTATTGAGGTGGAAATAGCCCTAAAATTCTACGTCGACGTAGTTCTCCCGTACAGTGACAAGGCGGTACCATGGGATTACGAAATAAAGAAGAAGGGCAAATTAACAGTTGAGACTATTGCTGCACAAGGGATGACTAGGAGTGGGAGGATTTATACTCCCGAGCACCTTGTTCAAGGTAGACGAGGCATCAGCGAAGAAGAGTCGAAGGAGCTCTGGAAGAAAGTACAAGCAAAAGAATACTCTGTGGTTGAACATTTGGGCAAGACTCCCACACAAATCTTCGTCTTAGCTTTACTCCTCAAGTCGGAGAGCCACCGAAATGCCTTGATGAAAGTGTTATATGAAGCACATGTCCCGGTGGATACCTCAGTTGAGAATCTGGCTAGCATGGTCGGGGAAATCATGTGTCCAACCGAATTGCTTTTCATGAAGACGAGTTGCCACCTGAAGGGTTGAGTCACAACAAAGCTTTGCACGTCACTATCAAATGCAAAGACTGGTATGTAGGGAGAGTTTTGATCGACGGAGGTTCTAGTTTAAATATATGCCCGTTCATCACTCTGAAGAGAATGGGAATTGATGAAAGCAAGATAAGAGAGAGCGACATGAAGGTAAGGGCGTTTGAAGGATTGCAAAGAAGCACCATTGGGGAAATCGACTTAACCATCATAGTAGGTCCCGTGGAGTTCAATGCTGAGTTTCATGTCATGGACATCTCCGCTTCTTACAACCTATTGCTGGGGAGACCTTAGATTCACATGGCTAGAGCGGTGCCATCTACACTACACCAGACAGTGAAGTTCGAGTGGGACCACAAAGAGGTGGTGGTGTTCGGTGAAGGGAACAACTCCATTTACAATGAACAAACCATACCGGCAATTGAAGGTAATTTTCCCGATGGGCAGACTTTCTATACTGTAAAGCTTGTGGGAGCAGCGCAAGGTAATCAAGGAGGACATCGCAAAAACTACAACCAGAGTTTGAACTTCAGGGACGCGGTCCAAGGAGGTTATACTGCACACTTCACTCCTAAATTGGTCAACACACCACCTGGGATTGAAGAAAGGAGGATAAGCTTTTATACCGCTTATTGGGATGGCCGAGGCAAAGGTTATGAAGGGAGAAATTTGGTCTGGGAACCAGTCATATCTGATTGGAGTGTGCCCTTACGCGAATTTAGTGAGACCTTTCCTTCTAAGACAGAGAAGCGGCCGATGTACTCACCTAATGCTCATCCCAACTGGAAGCGCATCTCTGAAGAAACAAAGGGGAAGCAAGTATGGCTACCTAAAATACTCGAACCTATGGAGGTGGTGATTGAAGAGCCATATGTACTCCCATAACCTGCGAAATGGCCTGGAGACTGGGTTGTAGGCATCATGATAAAGCAAGGCTATGAACATAGTAAAGGTTTGGGCAAGAGTCTAGATGGCATGATCGAGCCAATTCAAATTGTGATGAGGCCTGATTATGAGACTTTTGAGAAGAGCATGGAAGAAGCATCACTGGACTTTAAATTCTACAAGAAAAGCACCAAGACTCTTCTACATATTTTTGTCCCGTCTGGATACTTGGATGGTCGAAAGGGGGAGGTATCTGCAGCGCAAGGAGTTGAACTTAAGAACGTTGATGCTGAAGAGGATCTACTGGCAGGAGTGAAAAAGCTGTTCATATCTGATGAAGATTGCTGCGTGATCTTGGAAGAGCATATTGAACCTTCTGGGTTGACAAAAGTTTAATCTGGAGCTGCATTGAACAACTGAATCAACAACCGGGCCCAAGCTTACCGTGGACCTTGGTAGAGCTGGGGGATAGAGTTTATTTCATGTTTTCTAAGATAAAACCCGACTTTGAGTCACAGAACTTGCATTTCTTTTCTTTCTCACATGTTTCCCTACAAACTTTGTTTTGCAAGGATTCATAAATAAAATATCGTACTATTTCCTTTAGTTTTTATTTTTTTCTTTTAATTTAGCAATATTTTATTTTTCCAGCATTCAAACTAATAATCCCATTGATTCCACAACCGCAACGTGAAATGAAACAATGGAGCTTGAGGAAACTGAGTTTGATTATGATAATTTTAATGAGACCACACAAGAGGAAATTGAAAGATTTGAAAATAAGCCTAAACCAAACCTAGAAGAAACTGAGGTGATAAATCTGGGAGATGAAGAAACTGTAAAAGAGACAAGGATCAGTGTGCATCTCACCGCCGAAGATAAAAAGCGGTATACCGAATTTCTTAGGGAATACGAGGATGTATTCGCCTGGTCATATGATGACATGACTGGCATAAGTACGTATGAGGTAGCTCACAAATTGCCTATCAATCCGGGCTCTCCGCCAGTCAAACAAAAAGCCCAAACTTTCAAGTCATCTACTTTGTTGACGATTAGGGAAGAGGTAACCAAACAGCTTAATGCAGGAATCTTGAAAACAGTCAAATACCGAACTTGGTTAGCTAACATTGTCCCAGTACCAAAGAAAGACGGGAAACTCAGAGTTTTTGTGGACTACAGAGATCTGAATAGAGCAAGCCCAAAAGATGATTTCCCTTTGCCAAATATACACATCCTGATCGATAATTGCGCGAAACATGAACTACAGTCTTTCGTAGATTGTTTCGCCGGCAATCATCAAATGCTCATGGATGAGGAGGATGCCGAGAAATCAGCTTTCACTTGGGGAACTTATTGCTACAAGGTTATGCCATTTGGGTAGAAAAATGCTGGGGCAACTTACATGAAAGCAATGACAACTATGTTCCATGACTTGATGCACAAAGGAATTGAAGTCTATGTAGATGATGTGATCATCAAATCAAAGAAAAGCTCAGAACACCTTGACAATTTGCACAAGTTTTTCAGTCGCTTGCGTAAATATAATATTAAGCTAAATCCAGCAAAGCGTGCTTTTGGTGTTCCAGCGGGGAAGCTTCTGGGTTTCATCGTCAGTAGAAGAGGCATCGAGCTGGATCCATCCAGGATCAAAGACATCAAAGAATTTCCGTCGCTAAAGAGCAAGAAAGAGTTCATGAGTTTCTTGGGAAGACTCAATTACATCAGCCGATTCATAGCTCAATCCATGGTCATCTACGAACCAATCATCAAGCTACTAAAGAAAGATGTAGCAATCGAATGGACGGAGGACTGCCAACATGCCTTTGATCGGATTAAGGAATACTTATCTAGTCCGCCCGTGCTAGTTCTGCCCGTGCTAGTTCCGACCGAACCTGGGCGACCTTTGATCTTGTACCTGTCTGTGGTAGATTCAGCATTTGGTATTGTGTTGGGGCAACACGACTCAATTGGAAGAAAGGAGCAAGCGATATACTATCTGAGCAAGAAATCACTCCCTACGAAGCCAAATACACATTACTAGAACGCACATGTTGTGTGCTGAATTGGATAGCACAAAAGCTGAGGCACTACTTGACATCCTGCTCAAAGTTGCTGATATCAAGGATTGACCCTCTCAAGTATATCTTCCAAAAACCAATGCCTACTAGAAAATTGGCTAAATGGAAAATGCTGCTCAATGAATTTGACATTACTTTTTTCACTCAAAGGAAGGTAAAAGCTCAGGCCCTGGCTGATCATATGGCCGAAAATCCAGTGGGAGATGATTATGAACCTCTGCACACTTATTTCCCTGACGAAGAAGTCATGTTCGTTGGAGACAATATCACAGAGGAGTATGATGGTTTGAGACTGTTCTTCGATGGAGCGGTGTATTGCAAAGGAGTCGGCATTGGAGCAGTGTTAGTTTCGGAGACTGGTCAGCACTATCCTGTCACATCCAAACTGAGGTTTCCTTGCACTAATAATATAGCGGAGCATGAAGCTTGCATCCTGGGTCTTAGAATGGCGGTTGACATGAACATACAAGAGCTGCTGGCGATTGGAGATTCAGACTTGTTGATTTACCAAGTCCGAGGAGAATGGACAGCAAAGAACTCCAAGATATTACCATACCTCGAGTGCATAAAAGAGCTGAAGCAAAGATTCACCAAGATAGAGTTCCGGCATGTACCCAGACTGCAAAATAAGTTAGGAGATGCTTTGGCCACTATATCTTCCATGATAAAAAATCCCGACAAGAATTACATTGACTCAATACCCATGGCGGTGAGAAAGCAGCCAACATATTGTTATCATGTGGAAGAAGAATCAGACGGACAACCTTGGTTTTACGACATCAAAGGGTTTCTCAAAGATGACATTTACCCAAAAGATCCAACGAGCCTCCAAAAGAAGACATTGAGGAGATTAGCAAATGGTTTCTTTTTGAACAGAGAAGTCCTATACAAAAAGACATCTGATTTAGGATTGCTGAGATGTGTGGACGCCAAAGAAGCTACTAGGCTATTAGAAGAAATACACTCTAGGACATGCAGCCCACATATGAATGGTTTCGTGCTTGCAAAGAAGATTTTGAGGGCGTGTTATTTCTGGATGACAATGGAGCATGATTGTACAAGGCATGCAAGGAAATGTCATCAATGCCAAGTCAACGGAGATATGATTCGAGTGCCTTCTAATGAATTAAATGTCATGGGATTATGATGCCGGGCAAACCACGAGACCCTTCACTCGGAGCCAAGCTAGGGAGGTCCAAGGAGTACACCTACACTTGGTGAGGAAGGGACTAGAAGAAGAAAGCGTTTGGAAGCCATTCCGGGTGCTCAAAGTGCAAGGGGAGCAGCCCAGCGAACCAGGCGCCCCGCCTGCACCTTAGGCGCCTCCGCCCAGAGAACACAGGGGCCAGGCGGACCGCCCCACTTCCAGGCGCACCGCCCAGCTCACCCCACTGATTAAATGGAGCAAATTGTGGGCGCTCCGCCCGGATCGCTGAAGCCCCGAATTTTCTAGCTTTGTTAAGACTATTTTGACCCTACGTGGTCCTTTATTCCTAAGCCTAAGTGTGGGCATATTAGACCTTTCATATGGTGTCTAAAAACACCTATAAATAGCTAGTTGTCTTATTATTTTCATTAGCTAACTTTGATGATTAAACAAACACTTGTGTTGAGAGTTGAACTCTTTGATTAAATGAATGAAACCTTGATGGGACTTTTTCTTCCTCTAGCGGATCTAGATGAATTCCAATCCCCCCCGATCATTCTACTTGCGTGCTCACGTTAGCTCGAGGGTAGTTGCCTAGTGTAGGTGTTCTTGTCATTCTCTCGGGGTGTAACGGAACAAGTTCTCCGTTGCTACTTCAAATTATCGCACGAGTTACGTCTCGCTTTTATCTTTTATTTTTCCTCGTTTGATTTCCTACATCATTTGGTATCAGAGCAAGGTTTGGGTATCGTTCCTACGAACCCCGACCCTTGATTCTTCGTGCCTAGTATCTTCTTTTAGTTTTCTTGTTGTTGAAGTTATTGGGAAAAAGAAAATTACAAAAAAATTGAAAAATTGAAAAATTGAAAAATTGGCATAACTTTTTGGTGTTTGTGATTCGTGATATGGGTGTTATAGATTCTCGATTGTGATTGAATTCCCGTTGCTTGGGTGCCAAAATTACTTGGATTGGTGAAGTTTGAAAAATTGAAACCCCAATTTTTCTTAAACCCTACTAAACCCTTGTTCTTGAGGAATTTGCTTGATTTTGGGTTGTGTGTTGATGGGGTTTTGGATTTGATTACCGGGGATTGATCTACTTTTGAAAAAAAACCATTTGCAACAAATTTGGTGTGAATCGGAGTTGTATAACATTAATTTTGAAGAATCGAAACCCACCTTTTTGACCCTTTTGAAAATTTGAGAAAACCCAACTTGAAACTTGAATCATGATTGTGCCTTGTTTATTGCTTGGTTGGGTGTGAAAGTCATTGGGGTTTGGTGGTTATACCAAAATACAACTTCGGGTACTTCGAATTTGGGAAGAACACGTTGGAATCGACCAAAAGGTTGGGTTGAAATCGAAGAACACGTTGTTGGAAACCCAGGTTGTTCTTCGTCCAGGTGCCCCGCCTAGACCTTGGGCGCTCCGCCTGAACTGTTCTTGCTCCAGGCGCTCCACCTAGTTCCCAGGCGCCCCGCCTGCCTGACCTCACTGACCATTTTTGCCAGGCGCTCCGCCTGAGCTCTGAAACTTGGGAAAACGGGTAGTTTCTTCTAGGTTTGCTTGATTCTTTGTTGCCTAACCTCTAATTGGTGTTGATCTATGTACTCTTCCTACTTAATTAACACTAATCCTTCATTGATTTAGGTGATTCGTGCCATAGTTGGAGAATAGAAATCCAAAGAAGACTCGTAGTTTCTTTTGACTCAAGTCCTTTACTTCAAAGTGCCTAGCGCTCATCGAGTCCCATTAACTCCACTCACCCCGGAGTGTGCTTAACTCGTGAATAGTTTTGGTTGAGTTGAGGAATTGCTAGTCATCTACGTGAAGCTTTGCAATTACAAGTCGAGTGAAATATCCACCGCCACCCAAAAGAGTGATCCGAGTGAACACAAGAGAGGGAGCGGGTGAGGTGTTTTGACTAACTCTTGTTTCTTTTCTTTGTAGGTACGATGGCCAACGAAGGTCAAGATTTCATTAAGGAGGCCTTGGCTAATCTTCTTGCCAAGATGGACCTCATGAACCAAAGTATTGAGTCTCTTGAAAAGGAAGCCTCGAGTACTCAAGGTGAACATGGGACCCCGAGTGTCCAAATTGAGAAAAGGACCCCGAGTGTCCAAATTGAAACCGGAGAGGGCTCAAATAGTCCTACCTTTACCCCGGAACAAGTTGTTGAGTTGCTTAAACAACAACGGGTAAAGGAAGATCGTGAGAGGATTGATCAAGTGTTGGGCAATACCCAACGAACGGGCATTCCCCGTATTTTAGACAACCCCCAAGGAAACATTCCCCTTCCAAGACCCATCCGCAATGTCCAAGTTCTTGAGCAACCGGTTGAAGCTCAAGAAGGGGAGGAAGCCGAGTATGTTGATGAGGCTTATGAGTATGACGATCACTTTCAACCACGACTAGGTATGAATTGGGGTCGAAATGTGGATCGGGGTAGAGGCTGAGGTCGAGGGCCACCCTTAGGATATGGAGGGAGGAATGCTAGGAGGGACTATGTTGCTTATGATGACCACTATGGAGGCCAACCGGAGCCATTCCAAGGGGGTCGTGACAACAACAACAACCTTAATAGTGTGAAGCTCACTATTCCTTCTTTCAAAGGAAGTAGTGATCCGGTGGAGTACATTGATTGGAAATTGGCTATGGAGCGTATCTTTGACACCAATGATATGCCCGAAGTGAAGAAGACCAAGTATGCAATATCCTCCTTTGAATCCTTTGCTTCTACTTGGTGGGAGTCGGTGAAGAGGAATAGAAGGAGGATGGGTATGGTTATTAATCTTACTTGGGAAGAGTTGATCCGTGTGATGGATGAGAAGTACTTGACTAACCAATACCGGGTTGAACAACAAAGGCGTCTCTATGAGTTGAAGCAAGGTTACAAATCGGTTGGTGAATACTTCAATGAATTTGAGAAAATCCGAATGATCCTTGACTTAGATGATGAAGTCAATGAGACGGCCATGATCCGTTTCAAAGGGGGCTTGAACCGAGACATAGCTTCACAATTGAAGTTCCACAAATATGGTGATCATTACAAGCTATGTGAAGATGCGGTTGAGGCCGAGTAATGGCTCAAAGAGGAGAAATCCCTTCGCTACAAGAGTAGCACTACTACTCCAACAAGCAAACCAAAGGATTGGAAGCCTCCTACTACAAATGCAAGGTTCCCAAGTGCAAGTGGAACAAGTGGTGCAAATTCTACCAAGGATGTGAAAAAGCCGTATGAGAAGAACACACCTAATGTGGGAGGTAACTCTAAAACTCAATTACATGCTCCTACTTCTTCTTCAATGCAATGCCACAAGTGCAAGGGCTATGGGCACTTTGCTAGGGAATGTCCTACGAAGAGGACCATGATTGTTGTTGGTAATGATGCATATGAGAAAGAAAGTGAATCGGAAGATGAGGGAGTAGAGGGAGATGAGGGAGTAGAGGAGGATGATTTACTTGATGACATGGTGGAGGAGGAGGATCCTCATACTTTCTTGGTTGTGAGAAGGTGCCTAGGGGCTATGATTGTAGAAGATAGTGAAACCTTGCAAAGGGAAAATCTTTTCCATGCTAGGTGCCGGGTCAAAGATGTTGTTTGCTCTATGATAATTGATTCCGGGAGTTGTGAAAATGTAGTGAGTCAATCACTTGTGTCTCAATTGAAGTTGACTACCATGAAGCATCCTAAACCCTACCGGCTACAATGGCTAAGCGAATGTGGGGAGCTTAAAGTAGTAAAGCAAGTGATGATTCGATTCAAAATGGGGAGTTATGTAGATGAGCATTTGTTTGATGTTGTGCCCACGCAAGCGTGCCACCTACTCTTGGGGAGGCCTTGGCAATTCGATAGGCAAGTGGTGCATGACGGTCGTGTCAACACTTACACGGTCAAACATGAAGGGAGAAGATTTGTGCTTAAACCTCTCACTCCTAAGCAAGTAAGTGATGACTACAAGAAAATGAAGGAGTTGAGAGAGGTGGCAAAGGCCAAGTCTATCATTGAGACTAGCCCTTTGTCCAAAAGCATGATGGCAATCCCACCTACTTCATCTACCGGTGGCATTTGTGCCATGATGCAACCGGGTGAGATCCTAAAAGGAAATGATGGCACCAAGTTTCTCCTATGCCTAGTGCACAAAGGTATGATCCTAAACTCTAATTGTGATTTTTCTTCTAACCCTTTGCCTAGTGTGTTTGAGAATGTCTTGAAGGATTTTGGGGACATGTTCCCGGATGAGATGCCGGATGGATTGCCTCCTTCGAGGGGCATTGAACATCAAATAGACTTTGTCTCGGAATCTGAAATCCCAAACAAGCCAGCCTATAGGAGCAATCCGGAAGATACAAGAGAATTGCAAAGGCAAGTTGATGAATTGCTCACTAAGGGCTTGGTGAGGGAGAGGTTGAGTCCTTGTGCCGTACCCGTGATCCTTGTTCCCAAAAAGGACGGCACTTGGAGAATGTGCGTTGATTGTCGGGCCGTGAACAAAATAACGGTAAAGTACCGTCATCCTATTCCCCGACTTGATGATATGATAGATGAATTGAGTGGTTCATGTGTGTTTAGCCAGATTGACCTTAGGTCCGGCTACCATCAAATCCGGATGAAACCCGGGGATGAATGGAAAACCGCATTCAAGACAAAATTTGGTCTCTACGAATGGTTGGTGATGCCCTTTGGGCTCTCCAATGCACCTAGCACCTTTATGAGGCTAATGAACCATGTTCTAAAGCCATTCATCAACAAGTTTGTGGTCGTCTATTTTGACGATATATTGATCTATAGCAAATCAATAGACGACCATGTTGATCACCTTAGGCAAGTGCTTGAAAAGTTGAGAGCCGAAAAGCTCTATCCTAATTTTAAAAAGTGTGCCTTTGGTGTTGAGAAGGTAGTCTTCCTTGGGTTTGTTGTGAGTGCCCAAGGAGTGGAGGTGGATGAGTCTAAGGTAGACGCCATACGTGATTGGCCTACTCCTACTACCGTGACTCAAGTGAGGAGCTTTCATGGTCTTGCAAGCTTTTATCGGCGATTTGTGAAAGACTTTAGCTCCATTGCCACTCCACTCACCGAATTGGTGAAGAAAGACCATCCTTTTGTGTGGGGAGAGCCTCAAGAGAAGGCCTTCCATGAGTTGAAAAGTAGGTTGAGTACCGCCCCTCTATTGCAATTGCCCGACTTCAGAAAGGCATTTGAGGTTGAATGTGATGCCTCGGGGGTGGGAATTGGTGGTGTTTTAATGCAAGATAGCAAACCCATCGCCTACTTTAGTGAGAAGTTGAAAGGGGCCTCCTTGAACTATTCTACATATGACAAGGAATTGTATGCCCTTGTGAGAGCCCTTGCCCATTGGCAACACTATCTTTGGCCTCGTGAGTTTGTGATCAAGAGTGACCATGAGTCACTCAAGCATTTGAGAGGCCAAGAGAAGCTCAATAAGAAACATGCCAAGTGGGTTGAATTCATTGAGTCCTTTCCCTAGGTGATCCAATACAAGAAAGGGAAGGACAATGTTGTGGCGGATGCGCTTTCTAGAAAGTTCGCTCTAGCCACCACTCTCACCTCTAAGCTTATGGGCTTTGAAAGCATTAAATTGATGTATGCTCATGACCCGAAGCTCAAGAGCATCCATGAAGCTCTAGAAAAGGGGGAGAGAGTTGAGAAATACCAATGGGTTAATGGATATATCTTTAAGAATGGTAAAGTGTGCATACCCGAGTCCTCATGGAGGGAGTTGCTTGTGCAAGAGGCACATTGTGGAGGACTCATGGGTCACTTTGGTAGAGACAAGACCTTGGCCATCCTTCGGGAACAATTCCATTGGCCAAAAATGGGGACCCATGTTGAGAGACTTTGCAACTCTTGTCTTGAGTGCAAGGTTGCCAAGTCCAAGTCGAACCCCCATGGTTTGTATACCCCACTCCCCGTACCTACTAGTCCATGGTTGGATATCTCGATGGATTTTGTGATGGGATTACCAAGGACTAGGGGGGGCCATGATAGCATTTATGTTGTTGTGGATAGGTTCTCCAAAATGGCTCATTTCATTCCATGTCGAAAATGTGATGATGCACAACATGTTGCAACCTTGGTTATTGATAATGTCTTGAAATTGCATGGTGTGCCTTAAACCATAGTGAGTGATAGGGACACTAAGTTCCTAAGTCATTTTTGGAGGAGTTTATGGGGTGCCCTTGGCACCAAACTCTTGTTTTCTACGTCCCACCACCCCCAAACCGATGGGCAAACCGAAGTGGTGAACCGAACCTTGGGTGCTCTTCTTAGAGCCATGACCCGAGTTAAGGGTGGGACTTGGATAGATAAGCTACCTCTTATGGAGTTTGCCTACAATCGAACCGTGCATCGGATGATTGGTATGACTCCATTCGAGTGTGTGTATGGTTTTAACCCCTTGATTCCCCTTGATCTAACCCCTTTGCCAAGGGAAATGGTTGTTAATTTTGAAGGTAAAGCTAGAGCCAAGGCTTTGATGGAGCTACATGCTAAGGCGAAGACGAACTTGGAGGAAACTTATGCAAAGGTAGCATCCAAGAAAAAAAAGGGACGCAAGAAGGTGGAACTCAAGAAGGGTGACTATGTGTGGGTGCACTTCTGGAAAGAAAGGTTTCCAAACCTTAGAAAAGGGAAGTTAGCACCCCATGGAGATGGCCCATTCCAAGTGCTCTCAAAGATAAACAACAACACTTATGTGGTCGACTTACCAAGTGAGTATCAAGTGTCTAATACTTTCAATGTTTGTGACTTGGTTCCTATGGATGTAGGTGATGAAGAGGTCGTGGATGATAATGCTTCAATTTCGAGGACGAAATCTTCTCAAGAAGGGGAGGATGATGCCGGGCAAACCACGAGACCCTTCACTCGGAGCCAAGCTAGGGAGGTCCAAGGAGTACACCTACACTTGGTGAGGAAGGGACTAGAAGAAGGGAAGCTTTTGCAAGCCATTCCGGGTGCTCAAAGTGCAAGGGGAGCAGCCCAGCGAACCAGGCGCCCCGCCTGCACCTTAGGCGCCTCCGCCCAGAGAACACAGGGGCCAGGCGGACCACCCCACTTCCAGGCGCACCGCCCAGCTCACCCCACTGATCAAATGGAGCAAATTGTGGGCGCTTCGCCCAAGACTTGGGCGCACTGCCCGGATCACTGAAGCCCCGAATTTTCTAGCTTTGTTAAGACTATTTTGACCCTACGTGGTCCTTTATTCCTTAGCCTAAGTGTGGGCATATTAGACCTTTCATATGGTGTCTAAAAACACCTATAAATAGCTAGTTGTCTTATTATTTTCATTAGCTAACTTTGATGATTAAACAAACACTTGTGTTGAGAGTTGAACTCTTTGATTGAATGAATGAAACCTTGATGGAACTTGTTCTTCCTCTAGCGGATCTAGATGAATTCCAATCCCCCCCCCCGATCATTCTACTTGCGTGCTCACGTTAGCTCGAGGGTAGTTGCCTAGTGTAGGTGTTCTTGTCATTCTCTCGGGGTGTAACGGAACAAGTTCTCCGTTGCTACTTGAGATTATCGCACGAGTTACGTCTCGCTTTTATCTTTTATTTTTCTGCGTTTGATTTCCTACATCAGATTACCTTGGCCTTTTGCTGCCTGGGGAATGGGTTTCATAGGACCCATCAAGCCAGCTGCTTCTAATGGATATTGTTTCATATTGGTAGCTATTGATTATTTATCAAATGGGTAGAAGCTGCATCATACAAGTGTCGTACCACACTTAAAAGTAAGTAAGTGGCTATCGACTTGGGGTAACTCATTTGGAGTTAGAAGGTTTGGAGTCGTCACCTAATAAATTTCCTAGGCGTATTAGGTCACCTAAAAGCATTTCTAATTCAATTTAAAGAAATAACTCCGACTTGGTCTACTAGTCAGAGATTCAGGTAAGTGTTTGAAATAACGAAGAAGGAAGGGGTTAGGCACCTTCTAAGTTCCACTAAACGTGGTTACCGGACGATTTCTATATTGGGTTTAACATATTGCTTATAAAAAGGATAAAATCTAAATAAAATAAACAAAAGAGATATGGGGTGCAAAATAAGTAATTAGACAGTTTAAGGTATTTGCATAAACAATTTGAAATAGAAATCATGTTGTACAAATAGCCACAAAATAATAAATAACCAATTAATCATTTGAATAAACAACCCTAGGTTTTATTATCCTATTCGGATCAGAACCCGGCTTTCGTAAGGGACGATAGTTTCAGAATCCACTATCAAATATATAGCTCGGGTAATTTCCAACATATCCGAGGGGCTTAATTTACCCTTAACCCCATACCCTCTTTAAGTATTTAACTGAAGCGAATTCCTAATATTTCAAACGTCCTAAAGATTTAAACTAACGTCCCTATTTAAAGTCCCGGAGGCTATTGGAACACTACTTTAAATATCTAGACACCTTAAGTAAATTGATGCTCCATAGCTAGACCACTAAGCGCCAAATAATGAACGGTCATGTTAAGCAATCAAGCAAAGTTGTATCAAGCAAAACAATTCTCAACATAATATAGAAAGTAGGCCTCCAAATTAATTATTACGTTTTCAGCAAATTTAATTTGCAGCAATGAGCAATCTCCTTGCGCTTGTTGCGAAATTAGCCATTTATAAAGAAAATGAAATGTACTGTTACGTTCTCAGAATTATAGATTTACATGAACAGTCTAGTTTTTTAACAGACTTGCAATTTCAGCCCCTTTAGACAATAATCTAATCTCCGAGTTTATTAAATTGCATCAATTTGTTATCTAACACTGGTTTTAATTTTAGCCATTTTCAAGAAAATAAAGGGTAAACTGACATTTTCTAGAAACTAACTTTGTATAAAACAGCCTACTTGCAGTTTTGTATTTCGAATATAAACCTGTTATAAAATTATTTCAGATATTGCATAACTAAGCCAACTTTTAAATCAGTCATATAACTAGCCAAGGAAGAGAGTTAGAAGATGACCCCTGCATGGCCAATTCATACCACATAATCAGCGTCCAAGCCGTAATACCCGTCATAAGTACTAACTTGCACCTTAGGGTGCTTGTACAAACCATCACTATTCTTAACGAATACACGAATGCAAATTAAATAGGAGAAAGAGAAGAGTAGGGCCTTTGTCCTTATATTTCACAAGTTTTCTTGAACTAAATATAGGCTCTCTTTCGAACCTCCTTGTTCACTGAATCCCAACCTCAAGTACCTGTCACGATCTATTAATTAGCAGCCCTTTGGTTACTCATCCAAACACCTGCAAAACTGTCAACAAGGTAAAGTCTTTGGATATCCTAAAGTAGTCCAAACCGGATTAATGATAAACTGCAGCACAGGTTAGGGATGTCTCAAAACAGCCCGGTAAAGGTGTACATTGAAAGCAAGCAAGGAAGTCAACAATATCAGAAGGCATTAAGTCATGTATAGGTTCAAAACCAAACTGTATGATATTATACAGTGATCACAGACTTTATTTTAGAGTACCATACCTTGAGAGCTTTAACAACAGGATTTATGACAGTAATACAAGTGCCAGGTAGCAAGTGATAGCAAAAAAACAACTAAGCTCTGCCTTGGCTTTCAATGATGACCAATATTCGAAAGAAAGAAATTAGTATGTATTCTAGCAGTTTGTAGGAGAAAAGAACAGGTGTGAAGGTGTTCAGAAGTGTATTCTGAGATGAGACGAGAAGCTGGAAGCTGCTGAAGGTGTCTAGGTGTATGTAGATGTATCAGTATGTGTCTGAAGTTGTTAAAAAGTATTCAGTGAGGTGTGAGTTGTATTGGAGGTGTAAACGGTGTGTGTAGACGTGGTCTGAAGGTGTAAGGTGTGTAGGTATATTCAGAGATGTCTTTAAGTGTGTCTAAGTTGTCGAAGGGGAGCCGTACTTATAGTATATACAAAAGGTCCTAACAGTTTACAACTTAAGGAAATAAGGAGTATTTTTATCCACAAATCAAGGCACAAAAGATAGAAGCTATGCATAAAGGAAATGCAATATTTGATTGCCTAAAATTAAGGATAACATTCAGTCCTCAATTAAAGGGGAGGCAATTTTCAGTTGTAAATAATAAGCAAAAGTTTTCACAGTAGACATACAAGGAAGATTAGTGATCATAAATAAGGAAGTTGTATCAAAATACATACCATTGTACACTTCCTTATAACTTTAAATTCTGAAATCCAGTCTATCAAACGAAATAATTTTACTAATGGAACCTAATGAACGTAAGAGTACAATATGAAATTCGTAATAATTCAGCAACACTCAATTTCAAAAGTGACTCGACGTTATACTAATTTGAGGGATATGTCAAGCAAATAACTAGTTAAAATGCCTTCTAAACCAGCAAGCTGAAGTATGAATAATCATGACAGTAAACAAGATTTAAAGCGGCTAGACACTTATGGGCTCAAACTGAATCAATATCAACATTAAGTATCAGCCTTTTAGACGATTAGATTTCACGAAACAGACATAGGGATAGCTATATATCATAGCATATGTATTTAACATATCACGTATTTAAATTCAAGTAACTGATACTTTATCTTTATGAGAATTTAATAAATCAAATAAGCAAAGCAGTAAAAGAAAAATAAAGAGGGAAAGGAGTTACCCGTTTTGAATCTAGATCGGGTGGGGTTCAACCCATTTTGCCTTGATTTATGATGATTTCTGTTTAATTCCCATGATACTTACCTTGAACGTGCTAAATCAGTGTGCATTGCATCCGCATTCAACGAGATTTGCTCAATCTCTTCTTCTTCCTTTTCGATTTCCATAGAAATAGGAAGGAGAGTGATTTATTCCATTTTTCCATGTGAAAACGACAAGGAAGAGAGGGGGACGAGCGGAGTTACGGTGGATTTGATGGCGTAGCAGAGATGGCAGAGGAGGTGCAATTTAGGAGTGTATTTGGACGGGTTTCAGGGGACGGGGAGAAGTGGAGGAGATGGGTGACGGCTGGTGACTTATATGGTAAGGGGAAATGTTTTTCAGTTTTTAGAATGTGGGGGGTGTGTGTATAAATGTAAATAGGAGAATTAGTATTGGCCGTCGGATATTTGAGTTATAGGGCTTGGATCGTGCCATGTAGGCACTTCAAGTGTTAAGTACAGATGTTGTATGTGTGAATGTATATGCTGAAGAGGATAAATGGGTTCTTTGAGGGGGTTGTACCACACGCTACAATGAGTTGTACGTGTACTTTGGAGAGTGGTACTACACGCTTATGATGAGTTGTACGTAGGCTAGGAGTGAACTTTAGTGAGGTGCATGCTTAGGTGGAGCTTATATGGTGTATATGTGGACAAAGAATGATGATGGGGACTAGATGTAATATAAATGGAATTGTAAAATAACAAATTGGCTAGTATTTAATCAAAATACTTTGGGACATAAATAATTAGTATACAAATAGGAAAATTATAAATAATTATAAATAAATATATTTAATCATAATTAAATATAGACGAACTCAAATATAATACTAATTAAATATAAATAGCCGCAGATAATCATTAAATGATATCATAATGCATTAAACTGCGCAAATAGCGTACTCATTTTAGAAAATAGCCTAAATGATGCAATTACGTAATATAGTCACAATTAAGTAAGAATAATATAAATAGAGGATTAATAATTATTTTACGGATATAAATGCAGATTACCTAATGCAATTTTATTTGAAAAATTACTATTATAAAACTTTAATTAAATATAGCTAAATTGAGAAAAACGGAGGGACAAAATTGGGTGTCAACAGCTGCCCCTCTTTGCCCGGGGATGATGAAAGAGTCCTCGGACAAAGATAGTTGACGGAATAGCCAATTTTGTCGCGATTGGTAGGCAAAATGATGGGAGTTTTGTGTATTTTTGGCCGAACCACGATCTTTGAGTTGCCTACATATCTCGGGTTTTATGAGAATCAGGTCGTGTGTAGTTCTAGAATGGCATGTTGCCTGTGTGAGATATTTATGATGCACAATTTTGGATTGAAAGACTAAACTTATTCAAGTATGTAAAGTTTGGATTCGTGTATGCTTTGCCTTTTGGCGAGATGAATGAAGAATAAAGCACGGGTATTGTCGAAGATGAAGTAACATCGACAGATCGAGCGTGGGGAAAGAG